>WUAM01000287.1:74959140-74971461 GCA_024336885.1 Actenoides hombroni
CAGTTTCTCATTTATCCCAAATTCAAATTTTGTTGGGTTGTTTTGGGGTTTTTTTGCTTTATTTAGTGTAGCGCCTTACAGTCTTTGCAGGTAGAAAACAAAAGTTTTATTGGAGAAATGATGTTCCCAACATTTCTTTGGTATTTGCATCCGTAAGTATAAATAATTATGTTGCCTTTCATCATCCTGGAATAGTGGGGGGCACAACATGGTTAATTTTTATCCATTACAACCTCAATAAATAGCAAACCTCTTTAATATTAATCTATATTATTTATTAAAAATATTTATCTCTTGAAAAATTGTGTGAATTAGAAATTTGGGGAATACTGTTAGAAATTAATTTGCCCCAACTCTGCATGGTCATGTGTCAAAAGCACGTGGTAAATGTAGGGTTTTTTATGTTCCTGGCGTTGCATGTTACACAGAGACTCACAAATGTAAATGGCAGATCAGGAAATGATGGTATGAAGTACCCAGATAAGAGAAACTGAAGGTTTGTGTTGGCTCATGTCAATGCAAGAGACTTCATAACCATATAATTCAACCTCATGTACAATTTCTTAGCATTAATAATGTGGACAGTTATTAGGATTATGGTTTTTTTCTCTAAAATTTGACACTTTAATATTAGGTTACTTTTTGAGTTCCAGTATAGAACTCTCATACATAAATAACACATAAAAATGTGAAATCTCCCCAATATGAATAGAATGATTTAGTGTCTAAGGCAAGATCAGAAGGCTTTTCCTCTTTAGCCTGATCCTGAGATCACAAAATACTGATCTCAGAGTCTGGAATGCCTGAATAGGAACCTGAGCCTAGGGCTCTCTCTTGGATAAAAAGCCCCAATTTGGAGGAAACATCCCTTAAAAGGATGAATTTGATTTTTTATTTTATTTTTTTTTCCATAAATACCTGTTGTTTGAAGCTGGTCAGGTGTCTGTAAGATCAGAAGGGTCTCATCAGAGCTGCATTCACAGGCAGAAAGTAGCACAAGCAGCCACGTGCACACGGAGTTTCTCTCATACCTGCAGAGTTTATAGATATCTAGCAAAGCTTTTGAAAATAGCTGAATTTGAGCACACCAGTAACTCCAGTAGCTCTCCCTGTGTCTGAGAGAAACCCTTCCAGCCATCCTTCTCCTTTGCTATTTTTAATAGCTACTTACAATTCATTTTCCAAATGATCTTTCATTAGTTTCTCTCCTCATTTCTCTCCTCTGGTTCCATTTCTTCATCATGCTGCTCCAGCAGGCACGCCGAGAGTTTCTTTTCCTGGTGACCAGAGGAGCATCTTCTGAAAGGCCACTCACGTAAAGTCAGTCAAATACTTGCGGCAAATTTTAAGATACTTGGGCAGAGCCGGTTACTTGTATCTCTCAGGTCAGCTTCTTCAAGGCAGATTAATTGCTGAAGTCCTTCAGCAGTTGCGTATCCATTATATAGTCATTTTATCATTTCTGTAGGCTCCTGTGAAAGGAGTATCATACCCCTTCCTCCAAATATTCAAATCTTACCTTTTCTGACTAACGCAGGGGGCACCAAGATGAACAAACTAGTTATACATGCATGGAAAGTAGCAAGCTGAAAGTAATTGTGTATTCAGTTTTAATGGAGCTGAATCTCCTGCTGAGATTTCAATATCTGACAGCATTGCTTTCATTGCCCCAAATGCCCAACCTTTTTCTAATGTTTGACCTTGGGTATGATTATATTTCTGTATGTATCTCAAACGATGCAAAATCATTTGCCTATATCAGTCATCACTCGGCTGACAGTCCTGTTCCAGCTCATGGCAGAAGAGAACAAGTCTGATGGCAGTAACAATAGCTAAAATGAGCTTTGATAGATGTTTCTCCCCTTTCAATAAATACATAAAGCATCTCTATAATGTCATTTTGTTAACTGATAAACAACAAAAGGATGAAGGCATTCACTTTTAACTCTATTGCATGTCATTATTTTCTCATTGCCTTACTTAGTGTATATAAGTAACGTGACCTGCAGAATAGAGGACGGGACTGTTGCTTTCAGCGCTGGTTATTTATTTTCTCTTACAACCAGAGGCCCACCTGCTAAAGGAGAATTGTGCAGGTGTCTGACAGGCTTTCCCACAGCAGTTTTGCCCCAACAGATTGACCCACAAACTTGGGTCTGTTCTTGGTGCGCTCTCCGTGGGATTTCACATAACCTGTAGCACTGGCTTTGCATCTTTCCGTGCCTGAGGTCAATGTGCTGCAGGGACTCCTCACAGAAATGCAATTTATTGTGTTTTTCTCTTGTTTTTTTTTTGTTTTTTTTTGTGGGGGGGGGGTGTTTGGTTTTTTTTCTTGGTTGTGTTTGGATTTTTTTTGACACTTGTTTTGATTTTGTTGTTGTTGTTGTTTGTTGTTATTTTTGTTTGGTAGGTTTTTTGTGGTTTTTTTGCTTTTTCCCTTTAGCCAGTTTAATCCAGTATTAACCTGGCTCTACTTACTCTAGGGAAACTCCTGTATAACCACCTCGCTGAGCAGGGCAGGGGTGGGTACAGCCCGTTCAGGCAGCGCTTGGTGGATGGTGCTTACAGATGTGTACAGTGGTTTGGGGACGGTATAATATCTAAATTACCTAGCTTAAGGAGAGAAGAAATTGCATCCCGCTCCTTGTATCCCCACAGTGAAGTGGTTCTTGGAGAGGAGCTGGGAGGTGGTGGTTCTGTCAGGCTCGGCTGGCGTGATGGAGACACTTCCAGGTAGATGGGGACAAAGGGACCGTTTTCTAAGTGCGAGTCCAACAGGCAGTCTCAGTGTGATTAATGCTTCTGGACTGGTAAGGAAAGCATATCCCTAAAGAGAGAAAATCTGATAGTGGCCTCTTTTTTTTTAGGTCTGTGTAAGCTGGGCACATTATTTTAATAGTACACCGTTTAAGGTATTTATCTTAATTTTAAAAAAATAATATTTCCCTTGTTGTTTGCAATTGCCCACTAGAAATGAAGTCCCTTTCCTGACCGAGTATCCTTTACAATCCTGAGCTGGCTGTTATTGCAGGTTGCCTCGGGAATACCGTGTTACTGGGTTTCAGCCTTTCCTCAGGAATACTAAGGGGAGTTTAACAGCATTTGAAAACACAGATAAAGAAATACATGGACCGTGCAAACAAAAGTAAGTGAGATAAAGAGAGATGTGTTTACCAGAGTGGTGCAAGGAAAGGAAAAGGTCCGCAAAGAAGCCCCTTGGTCTGATTGGAAGACTTGTTAGGGATACAGAGCACTGACCAAGTTCACTGGAGTTTGAAATCCCAAGGGTGGTTTTGGGTTTCTTTCTGTGGACTCCAGAAGGCGATTTAATAATGCATTTGAAACTCTGCAAAACTTTCTGTTGACTTACTTTACTCCCTCTTCAAGCAGATTTTCAGTTTTCCTCGGAGATTTTAACCCGGTATTGAGGAACCATAAGCAGCCAGAGATCTAAAGCCCCAGACTAAACAGGGAGTTTCATGCACGTCTAGATGAACGCGGACAATCTGACAATTGGCTTGTCTGAATTTGCACAGAAAAGAGGCCACAGGCAGGCTTGGTGTTAAATCTGCTCTTGTTGTACACCAGTCTGCCTCAACACAGCCTCTCTGCTTCCCAACACCAAGGATAAAGAGAAATTAAGGCAAATACAGGTGTTGGCGTGTAAAAGGGGGTAGAGATTTAGTGCTCTGAGCTCCTGCTAGACAGCAAAGCATAGACTGCACTGCACTCATGTCGGAAAAAAAAACCCAAACCAAAATCAGACCAAAAAAATCCTGAGACAGGGTAGGTAGCTGGTGTGTGCATCTCTTGTTGGGTTGTTCAGAATCTGGTGTTTTGGAGCATTGTCTGTTATCTTGTTTAACATCTCCCATTCTCTTGATTTCACCAAATCCCAGCATGGTGGGGGTTAAAAGGGCCCTCCGGAGATCATCTTGTGCCTCCTCCCTGCTCCATCCAGCAGGGTCACCCAGAGCAGGGGGCCCAGGATTGCATTGCCCAGCCAGGTTTGGAGTCTCTCCAGATAAGGAGACTCTACAACCTCTCTGAGCAGCCTGGCACAGGCTCCCACACCCTCACAGGAAATAAGTTTTTCCTTATGTTCAGGTGGAACCTCCTGGGTTCCAGTTGGTGCCCGTTGCCCCTTGTCCTGTCTCTGGGCACCACTGACAAGAGTTTGGCCCCATCCTCTTGACCCCTCCCCTTTAGATAGTTATAAACATTGATAAGATCCCAAAGACTTCCTTTTGGAGCATTGACCACGCTCATCCCTTGCCACCTCTAAGGTGGCCTTGCCCAAGCCTCAGTGGCACCAAGTATGAGGTGGGCTTGGAGATGGTGGCATTGAATATTCTGTTTGAGGGTGCTGGCCCTAATACCAATATATGAATAGGTGAATCATTCCAGGAAAAAAATGTTTAAGTGAAGTGTTAGCAAATAGATGCAGTGCTAAGGTGTTAACTCTGACCTCATAATTAAATGTAAATAGAGCGCAGGAGCAAAACAAGGGACTGTGTAAACAGGTAAAGGAGGAAATATGGCCTGGTTCTATTCTTAATGGCTTTGTTTGGGCTGTAATGGTAAGAGAGATTTATTCATCAGAGTAAAAAAGGCTTCCATGAAGAATTCATTAATTTATGCATTTTACCTAAATGCAAGATCTTGCCTTCAACACCTTGCTGCTTTTACTTTCAATAAATGTCCCCGGTAAATTCACGTTTCCTGCTCAGACGCAGACATTAGAATGCTTCATTAGTTAGTGTTGCTTGGGTGTTTTAATATGAACAGTCTCTCCTCCTGAGTGTCTTTTATTGCAGCATACAATCTTCATAATTTGTGGAAAAAATGACACTTCCAAAGAGATCAAAATGCTTATTGGCTTCTTACTCCATTCTCGTGCCTGCCTTGGTGATGGCACGGTCCTCCACCTTGGCTCTTAAGATAATGTATTACAACCATTGAGCTACCAATCATTAAGGTACCACAAGTATCCGCAGTGTGCAAAATTATTCTGCTTTAAGCACAGTGGATTTTTCTCAGGTTTTCTTCTCTCCGGGATGTGAACTTGGCTTCCATCCCGGCAATCAAGTCACACAAATTTCTGCAAAATATATCAAGAAGTAAATCTATTTATGACTACGTCTTGGAAACAGTCTTTAAAAATAGAAAGAAGTCTTGCTGGGAAATAAGGGGCTTTTGTTTTAGGGAGGAAAAAAAAATCTGTCAAGAGGTTATATCTCAGATAAAAACATGAACATAGTCTATGAGTAGCTGTCCAAAATTGAAACGCGAGCTGCAGTGATTATTTTTTTTCGTCGCACACAAGTACTTTCCTTGTGAAAAATGGAAGTTCCTACTCAGAAAGTCAGCACAACATGTAAGAGTGGCCCAAATTGTTTTTGATTAACAAGGTTTTCTGCCTGGAAGTCACTTTATCTTCATCCCATTAGCTGGGCTCAACAAAACAAATGAATCTAACGCATTAGGCTGAAACACATCCTTGTGGTGCGAATACGAAGAGAAATCTTCTCTTAAGAGCCGTGCAACCATCTTACAGATGTAATGTAGTTTTTCAGCTTATTGTTCCCCTTCGAGTTTATATGAAGAGAATGCAAAGTTTTTCCGCCTCCTTTCGTTGTCAACTCACAGTTTGCTTCTGTTGTTCTCAGGTATGAGCCGTGCGAAGTTGTGATGAATTGGCTGGTGGGCTGTAACTCTGGGCTATTTAGATGTCTGTTCTTGTAGCGGTTATTCTTTTAACAAATACATTTCCTGGATTCTCTTTTTGGAAAAGGGCCCATAAAGGTGATATTTTTGCCATGGGATCAACAAGTAGGAAACTTTGCTGTGTGAAATAAAAGTCCGTGTGCCGTGCGGACCACCTCTTGCCTTGGGTGTTCATCAGAGCAAACCATTCACTCCCACCTCTTAGTCTGATTTTCCTCTTTTGCAGTTGTCCGTAAGGAATTTTAATTTTTTTCCTCAAGTATTACTTCAAGTTGCTTAGAAAGTCAGGTATAATGCAATTTCTCTTGTCCATGCAAAACCATGCATTTTGGTACTTGTTCTAGGACTGTTTGGGAGTTAGAACAAATATCCAGTTTCCAGATTGAGCAGCTGTTGTGTTTTCGTAGCAACTCCAAATAATCTCTTTGCTCGGCCATTGATAGATACCTGGAATGTGGTTTTTTGCAAGGAGGAAAGAGGAGTTGCCTGAGTATTACTAAAATGCTTCACAGAATTTTGCCCTCTAATTCCACTCTCCTCAGTATTTCTAGCATAGAAAGTGTCTTTAGAGCCAAAGTTATCTTGGGGACTGTGAGTCTGTGCACTTGAATTCATTTGGTGTTCTGCATAAGAATATTCAGGCAAGAGACCCTAAACAAGATCTATTCTGATTACATAAAACTTGAAGATGACTGAATTTTCATGTTTTGTTTTTTTTATTCATTTCTCTAAGCAACGTAATACATTGCTTTATTCTTAAGAAAACTGTTCTTGCTAGAAAACTAGGACTCTTCCAAATTCTGCTGAACAAGGTGGTGATGCCTCTTCCCAACAGCAGAAAAATTGCGTGTTTAACTAAAGTGCAGTGTCTTAACTGGAAACCTAGTGAGAGTGCTGGTGCTTTTTCTGGTTATTCTTCAGTACATTATCTGAGCCAAACAGCCAAGAGAAGAAATTTGCACGTAGTATGTGTTTCCTTAGTGTTTGTTATCTTGTTACTTAAAAATTGCCCATGAAAAACTGAGCACATTCATAGGAACATGACTAAAATATTCGTAATAGAAAATACATGAAAACAAAATGTTATTCAAATTAAACAAAATATACAGTTGCAACCGGCGCTGTTGTGTTCGGCTCCACTAGGCACACTGAATTGTCTTTTTTTCCAAGTGGATAATTTATTTAATTAACCAAGATGCGATGAATTTTAAATTGTATATTAAAATGGAAAAATTAGGTAGTTAGGAAAAAATATGATGTGGTTTACATCTTTACTCACTGTTAGGAAATTTTTTATTGCATAATTAAAAGTTGCAGGTGGCAGTTTACCCTAACAGGAATTTCTGTCCGTGAAAATTGTTTCCTTTCACCACGTTGACCTGATGGGTTTGAATAACTTTTTTAAAATTGAGATTAATACAACCATAAAAAAATTAGTCTTGCTCATGTGTAGCTTTTCATAATTAATTATGAAGCTTTTCTCTTTTTTTTGGTCATTGATTTTCACCTGGGAATATGCTGTATGCCCCACATCAAGAAATCCAAATGTGCTTTATCGCTGTCTTTTATGTTTAAAACAGAGCCAGCATGTACAAAATCCTTTAGTTATTTATTTGGAAAAAAAAACCCTAACCATGTCATTTAAACTTTATTCTGTAGTTTCTATCAGGAATTGCGTCGCATTACACCGCTTGATCCTCCTTATCTGCATAATTCAAACGCAGCCCTGAAGGATATAAACACAGTGACAGTTTGTAAACATACTTTCTGATAATCAGCACAAACTATTACTTGAACCTATTCAATAGCATCACACTGACAGACAGAATTCGATGACCCTCAATAACAACAGATACAATCTCATTGTATAAAACTATATTATGACATGATTGTGTTGTCTCGAGTTATGACTGAGGTTGACTGCAATATGACATGGTGGGTTTTTTTTGTTAGGAAAAAGATGCTCCTTATTGGTGTTGAGATAACGCAGGATCTAAATTGTGCAGCCGGAGTTTTTTATAATGAAAAAAAACCAAACCCAAAGAAAAAAAAAACAAACCCAAAGAAAAAAAATACATGTGCGTACAACCAGGAGATGACTTAACATCAGATTCCCTTAGCTGTTGGGGGAGCTCATACTGCTAACTAAAATGACCACAGGTCCTGGTCAGGACAGCCAATGTTCCCACCTTCTGTCCTTCCTCTCTTGGTCTGTGCTCCCAATTCCAGGGAATGTGGGACATGGCAAAGTCAGCGTACTAGAGCGTGTCTTCTGGGGTGAAATGGTTGAAAGGGAGAGTAGCAAAAAGAATGTCTAACTGTCATGTTTACCCATCATCAGAAGTCTTTGCTGAAGGTCCAGATAATGTGCAAGTGAGTAGAGAAAGGTCCAGAAGGGATTGCTGCTGGGGCTGCTGCTGGGTGTTGGCCAGATGCTGTGTTCTTGGTGTCTTGGAGGTTTGTGGATAGACATGTGATTCTTGTGTGTACCCCTACACCCAAAAAGAAGATCCCAAAACAACAAGAATAAGACAAAATACCTTTTTTTTGCACCTTTAGGAAATGTAGTGTGGTGTATATATATTGAGAACCTTCCTAATATCTTCCACTAGACTGAATGAGGTAAAATAACCATTAAAAAGTGCCCAGCAGAATAACACACTTTCATGTTTCATTTGAAAAGAATAAAGAATTATTGACAAAAAAAGCCAACGCTTCTGAACATTGACATTCCCAGGGCATTCAGATGTTGAGGGTTCGGGGTTTGTTTGCCCGCGTGATGCATCAGAGCCAGAGATTGTCTAAAACTTCATTATTACAAGCAGGTTAGAAACAAGGAGCTTGTTTATGAATAAATAATTCTGTATCTATTCTGCAAGGTGGGAAGGACACTTAGGGCATTCGACATCTCTAAGGATGCCGCGAGCGGGAAGCGTATGTGGCAGGAAAACAGATTCATGGTTGGGTAAATATAGGGAGAAAGAAGACCTGCAGAATATATCCCATTACCTGGTTTACGTACAAACACAGAAGCCATTCACAGGTTAAAATTCATTATGGATGGAAGAGTGCAAATATTATGAGCCCTTTCCATTACTGGTGAGATAAAACTCAACGTCCCAAACTGCCAAAACCCACTGAGAATAGTAATCTGCTGGAAAGCCTGGAAATCCAGTCGAAGCTACACGCTGCCTTTAAATATCCCCTCTTGTGGTTTCCTTAAACTTGGTTCCCACAAAACCATTTCTTGGAGAAATGTATGTGTTGGCTGCGTTTGCTTCGATGGCCTGGAAGTGCCCAGCCCGTCTGTTAGCCATCCACCATCACTCCAGGGACCCCAGAGAGTGAGGTAACTGGGAAGAAGGGTGCCGGGGGTGTTAGGGGTGTAAATGCCACGGTCTAGACCCGCCCATCCGAGGTGATACGGGGAAGAACCCCCTTGACCAACAAGTTTTCTGGAGTTGGTGCAGCCAGCGAGTTGACAGCTACGTGCAGGGTTATCGTGAGGCTGCCCAAGCCCTGCCTACCCCCCGCTGCCCGGCCGGAGGGCTTCTCCGCTCGCTCAGAAAGCGGCTCTCTTACCTCAGAAGTTTTTCCTCCTCTCCTCTAGCAGTGCTGGGGGTCAGGCACACAAAGGTGCCGTCCCCTGATTGCGGCAAACACCGCCATGTGTTGTATGTTTGATGAATTAAAAGGATGCTGCCAACTTAATTACACTGTAACCCTTCAATAAAGGAAGGGCAGAGCTGATTAACTAGTGAATAATTGGGGGCTGATTGATGGCTTTCTCCCTCACTGCTAAAGGCTGTATATATAATTATTTTGCCTGTGGGCCTAATTTTGCCACTGTTAGCTTCCACTTTTGTCATCAGCTGTAATTTATGGATGGGGCCTGAAGCCTTAAAAAAGGCTGGAAAATGAAATAGCCCCAAATCCCCAGATATGTCACCTGGAAATGGCCAGCAGGCAGCCTTTAACGTCAACATTTGCAGCCATTTAGCAGCATTAACACCTCATGCTTAGCCGGAACATAATATTATCATTTGTCAACAACTATCATAATATAGATTTTTTTCCTGACATGTAATAATGTTGCATCGCTCACACCAATGATTTAATATATGTTTTAAATGCAAGATCAATTTATTGTAACGGAATAGAAAATTCTTCTAGTAATGCACTCAAAAAAAAAATCCCAAACAGGAGAGCAAGAGGAGGAAGGACAGCATCCCTTCATTGCTTTGGCAGCTTGGTTACAAAATTAACACCCAAGGCTCTAACGAACCCCCAGAATCACTGCAAACTAAGATAGTTTGTGAAACTTATTTAAAAAAGAAAAAAAAAATCTATCCTTTTTTTCTTTGAACTTTGAAAGCTGTTTCAAAGTAAATTATAGTTAATAAACTATCAAACTCTCTGCTGTACTTAAAAAAACCCCAACACATTGTGTGACAATTTTTCACCTGCTGTCAATCAGCAGCCCGTGTAGCTGAGCTGGTTTGTGCTGGTTTGTATGGGATGTAGATCTGGCCATTTGTATTTTACATGGAAATAAGATTTTTTTTTTAATTTTCTTTTCTTTTCTTTTTTTGCCCGGAGAGACAGAAGCTGATCATTAATGTCACAAAGTAATAGTAAAAGCCAATCTGTTTTGAAGGATTGAATTGCTTCAGTGGCAACAAGGAGAGATGCCCCCCAAAAGAAAGTCTATTTTGGGAAAATGCAACATTCTGATTAGAGCTGCTCCAGTGTCCGCCTGCGAAGAAGCGCTGCCTATTTTATATTCCACAAATATTTATTTTTTTCAGTAAAGTAATAACTTAGATTTACTTTTTTCTTCCTTTTTTTTTTTAATTATAACCCATATTTAAACATTGCAGAGAGGAGGCTTCTAATTTAGAAGCCAAGATATACAAATCCTCCCTCTCAAATTTCCTTTGTTGTTTTGTCCTTGCAGAGCGCTCCCTTGCCTATGAATCACATAAAGATTTGAAGAACCTTTCAGTCAAAGCTCAGTAGTGTGCCAGTGGGCACTGGCCAGGAGAAAAAAAAAAAAAAAAAAAAAAAAAAAAAAGATTGATATTTGCCCTCTCTTCTTATCTGCACTTGATTTATAAGTCAGTGTGAGTATGCAAGAGAAATAAAGGCAAAGACCTTGATGCCTCCCTGTGGAGAATATGCACCATTTGGATTGAAGGCATGAAAGAGGAGAAATTAATGGTAAGCTGTTCATCTGTCACTACTGCCAGCCTGATGGTTTTGCAGAGAAGGAGAGGACTAGATGACATGCCCTCCAGTCAAGGGCATGACTGCCCGCTGTTCTCATATTATAAACACAGTGCTTTGGGTTTCTAAGGGATTTAAATTTAAATTATACTGTACTTTGGGTAGGCAAATCTTTACACAAGTTTATTTTCTTGAAGTATGAACACGCAGGATTTCACTGGCTTTATGTGGAAGAAAAATAAAAATTGAGTCCCCCTATTTGATAAAAACGTGTAGCAGACTCTTAAAATGTGTCCGTGTTTTTAAAGCAGTGTGTTATAGTGTAATGAGATTTAAATTTATCTATGCATTGAAGATTTAGGCACATGCATCAATAGATAAGCTTTAGTTATTCTACTTCCTGGCACACAGGAGAAGATTTAAAAGTTCAAAACAGGAGTTGAATGGGTTGGCTTGGGGTTTTTTTTTCTATTAAAATAGTGTAATACAAACTGCTGCTATCGATGACAATGCTAAGGACACATCAGGGGGATAAAAACCGACACCAAACTTCCATGTTGCGCTAAACGCCGACAAAAAATGTACTCGCTGCTCAACAACTTATTTGCAGCGCTGAGTATTTTGGGTACCCTCTTGCTGCTGGCGAAACATTTTCGTGCAGTACCTCGCACAGAGGGTCAGCGGGCTACTCAGAAACCCTCGAGATGCTTCTGCACCGTCCACGAGCCACGTTTCGCGTGATGCGCGGTACTGCTGCCGTCGGGGGTGGTTTGGTGGTGGCTGCCGTGGTTTGGATGAACGCACCCAGGCATGAGAACGACTTTGCACTTTGCACGAGTTCAGGGTTCAGACTTTGTGACGTTACTGCCGCCCACGCCCACCAGCTATTTAAAGCTTTCTTTGCTGAGACCCAGCAGTGGGATGGGAATTTCTGTTTTCTGTTAAAAAAAAAAAAAAAAAGGAAAAGTGAGTTACTAATTTGAAACCAGAGGTTTCAAATTACCTTGGGTTTTATAAACCAGAAGCCAAAAAAAAGAAGCTGTCGCTTATTTTTGTTAAAATCTCCTGAGTTTGGAGCTAATTTCATTATTTCCTGAGGCTTGAGTCATGATTCTTGAAATCCTGGCTTGGGCAACAGATTTCAGTGAAATAATTTTGCTCAAGTAAGCTGATGTTTGCTTTTACTATGGCAAACATAATGACTTGCATATTGATTTTAAAGGAAATGTAAAGCTTCCACAAACCTGACAAAGATAAATTGCACATTGTTTTGGGTGGGAAGGGACCTTTTAAGGTCATCTGGTCCAACCCCCCTGCAGGGAGCAGGGCCATCTGCAACTAGAGCAGGGTGCTCAGAGCCCCGGCCAA
>WUAM01000287.1:74974209-75003249 GCA_024336885.1 Actenoides hombroni
CATCCCAGGGGAGGTTGGCCGGGGCTCTGAGCACCCTGCTCTAGTTGCAGATGGCCCTGCTCCCTGCAGGGGGGTTGCGCTAGATGGCCTTGAAAAGTCCCTTCCAACCTAAGCCAGTTTATGATTCTGTGCTATATTGGACAGAGATGATTAGTTGGTGCCATTATTTGAAGAAGCAGCAGTTGAGGGAACAACCAGCTGGAAGATCCCCAACTGCCCCATGATTCCCAACACACAGCTGAGGCTCAGCCTTGGCTTTGTCATATGGAAACATCTTCATCTTCAAGCTCACGTGAACGTGCCTGCACAAACCCTTCCTGGCTAAGGCACCGCTCCTCCAGATGACAGCAGAGCAAGCAGTGAGGCAGGGTGAAGGTCCATCTGCTGCTCAAAGGCTGTTGAAGAGCATGCAGAAGGCAGATGGCTGCTGAAGCTTTCACAGAATCAGAGACTGGTTGAGGTGCGAAGGGACCTTTCAAGCTCATCAAGTCCAACCTCTCTGCAGGGAGCAAGGACATCTGCAACTAGAGCAGGGTGCTCAGAGCCCCAGCCAACCTGACCTTTCCTGCCTCCATCAGCACAGCTTCCCACATGGGCATCCCAGCCGTGCTTAGAGAGGGACTGAGTTCTCCCTGCTCCTCAGAGCTCCCCATCAGCGTCTCCAGGAGCGAGGTCTGGGTGTCTGTCTGAAGTAGGCAGCTCCATGAAGCGAGGTTTGGGTGTCTGTCTGAAGCAGGCAGCTCCATGTCCGTGCCTGTGGCTCCCACCTGCCCAGCCGGGCACGGGCAGCAGCCGGAGGGGATTTTCCTCTCCTCCCCTCGCGCTCGTGTTCTTCCAAGCGCCGGTGCTCGGACAACAACAAAAGCTGCAATACCGCTCCTTCCTCCCGTGATCTCCTTTCCCACTGCCTGGTAAACCCACCTGGGACACCCTCCCCGCCAGAAGCCCAGGGGTCACCCCAGCCCCGGCACTGCGGCCGGGTGCCGGCAGCCACGGGGCTGCGCGGGGCCGGGGGGAGCGGTGCCAGCACGCGGGGGCCGGCGAATAATTGGCGTCGGTTCTTACGCTCCCGATAATTTCCCAGCTTAGCACGGCCCTGTCAACAGTGTCTGCAGAGCGGCGCGGGCACAGCCGAGGCGCAGCTGGACGGGAAGCGGACGAGGGCAAATTAATCGGCGGGCGGGATCCCTTACGGCGGCAGAAGGGAGCGGGCAGATTGGGTTACCTCCGTTTTCGGTTAAAGCGCTGGCGTTACAGCTCCGGCTAATTTATGAAGTTAATTAGGCACAAGGATCTTCTTTCAGAGGGAGACAGGATGTCTTTGTGAGCCAGCAGCCCTGTTCTCCCCCTGCCCCTTCGAAGGAAAACTGTCAGCTTTTTGCTGGGAAATCGGATCGCGCGGGAGGAGGGGGTGCCGGCCCCGGGACAGCCACCCCACCGAGGTGGTCCCCATCTGAACCCCGCTCACGCGTCGCTCCTCCGCCCGCCCCGGCTCGCTCCCGGCCCTGGCAGTTGTAGCTGCTGGGCGACTGGGGAGGTTTGGTACGTTTTCAGCATTTTCAGTGCCTGTGTGGTACGGCTGGAAACCGGCACTGCCTTCCGACAGCACTCCCACATTCGTCAAAAGACTTTTACAAGGGCCAGTCTGGGCTGCATCCTTGGTTTTCAATTCAATCTGCCTGCAGGAAGAGGAACCAAAGAATGCGCTCGGCCGTTTCTTTAAAATATTTTGACTGTGGTGACATTTATAGGTGGCAGAAAGACCTAATTTACTATCATCTTGCTTTCAGCAGCCTCAATAAAAATTTTGGCTTGGCTCACGCATGAGACATTCTGCCCAGAAGAAACTGAGATGCCGAGTGAGCAGAGCAGGGCCGTGGGGGCTGAGCTGGGGTGAGCGTGCACGGAGCAAAACCCACCCGGGACCTGCAGCAAGGCTGAAATCGAAGGGGAGAAAAGGGGGAGCGCAGGCAGGAAAGGGAAAAGTGACAAAAAAAAAAAAGAAAGAAGGACCAGCCAGCAAGAAGCTAAGTCTGAGACCTGCACATCAGCTCATAACAAACCCCAGCCTGTTCTGCCGGCCGCCCCAGGGAAGGCTTTGTTGTACCATCTTTGATTCCTGCATCCATTTCCCCACAATGGCCGTAATGTATTTTCAAACACTGCTTTATTTGAAAGTAAAATTTCCATTAGCCAATATTTGTCTCAGGCACTTTCTTTGAAGAAAATACTGCTGTGCAGTTATCTCCACACTAATTACATGAATTAAGCAAGCAATGAAAGTGCAACGTCTGTATTTTCTTTCCCGAGCTTTCAAGAAAGCTGCCTTTTAAGCGTATGTGCTGCTCAAGTTTAAGGCCCTTTTTTAGGTCTCTTGGAGGGAGATCTAATTTAATTCCGCTTGCGAGAAGCGCCCTTAGATGTTCCCAGAGCAAATCACCCAACCAGAGCAGCGCTCTTCAAAGGCAGAGACTTCTGAAAAGTCCCCCGAGAGGCAGCGCCGGGGAAAGCTGCGGACGGTGGGAGTCGGGCTGGGGGAGCTGCAGGACGGCCTGGAACAGGGAGCCTTTGAAGAGGCTGCCCGTCTGTCTGTCTGTCTGTCCGTCCGTCCGTCCACCCACCCGTGCGGGCGGCAGCACCCAGAGGAGCGCGGCGGCGGTAACAGCGGCGCGGCGGGTTCAAAGCAGCCGCGCAACTCGCTGCGCCAGGGAAGATCGGCGCCGGGTCCTGGTGGAGAAGGGCTCTCGGCCTGACAAATTCCCTTTGTTTCAGCGGATGAGCCTGGAGAAAATATTTAGACGTACGACTACTAGTTCACATGGGGTTAGCCACAGAACTGGAGGCTTATTTTATAAGAATATTTGGCTTAATTCTCAAGTTCAATTTGTGGAAAGTTTCTAGACCAAGAGCCAACTAAAAACTGAAAGAGCTAAAGCTTTGAAAACTTGTTATGCCAAACTCTGGGGGATATGAAAAGCCCACACAGCAGAAGAACAGATAAACCATCCATCTTCGACCTTCTCCTTCTGCGAGCCCAAAGCAACGAGCCTGGCGAGCAGGGGAGCTGGGGGAGGCTGGAATCCCCTCAGCATGGGGCTTCTCTGGGCCAAACAGCCCCAAATGCCTGCTTGTCATTTCCCTCTCCCCTCCCAAGATATGCTCTTGTGACCTACAGGCATCATTCTTTTTCACCTGTCTTAAAATGCCTCATGGAATCACACAGATGCTTAGAAAATACACCCAGGGTTATCTAAATGCAACAGAGGAATTACAAAATACCCATGTACACACGCCTATATATGCAAGCTTTAAAATGTATTGCCATCAGCAACTAAACCTCAAGAATATTTATCTACGGAGCCTACTGAGAACACCGCTTGTGTCTTTCACGAAGCAGGTTTAAGGATGTTTGCCAGACCCTTGAATCACCGAAGTTTATGGAGCTTTCTAACTGCAGGCACAATCCAGGACTCCCAAGTTAAAACTGCTTTAAAACAAACAAACAGACAGACACCCTCGTAACAGGCTGCACCAAAAAAAATAAGTAAGTCATAAGATACTTTGAATATTATGTCATCTGGAATAAGCCAAGCAACAGACTGGGAATTTTTAGGACCTTTTCTCAAGGAAGAAAACCAGGAGAAAGGCAGTTTCTGTTTTAAACTGGAAATAATCTCTACTCTTCTTGAGCACGAAGCCAACCCCACATCTAAAATACAAAAAGCCCCGGAGACTCTGCCCAAATCCCCCAGCCCAGCCCCAGAAAGCAGCCCGGGCCCTGCTGCAGCCAGCCCCAGCAGGGAGCTCGCCCTGCCAGTCGCAGAACCTGCCCTTTTGGGGCAGAAATTTGGCATTCGCCCCCCTCCCGCCAGCCCCCGGCCCACCCTGCAGTGCTGCCAAGTGCCCTTCACGCCCAGCTCAAGGGCCGCAAACTCATTTTTCTGCCCCACGCAGAACCCGACACCCCATTTTCACTGTGCTGTGCCCGGTCTTCCTCATGTAACCTCTTCATGTGTCCTGTGGCTCCGAACAGGAGAGAGAACAATTCTGTCTGGGGTAACTTCACCCCAGTGCTGTCAAAAGCCATGGGTTGACTCGCTGCTGCTGCTGCTGCTGCTGCAGGTGGTTTCATGCCCCTCCAGACAGAATTCTGTGCAGATCTGTTCAGAGGGGTGTCCTGGGGCTCTTCCCCAGTTCCACCAGCAGCACGTCAGCCCCTGACAGCTCTGTTAGGGGATGGAAACGATGCAAGCCCCGAGCAGCCGCACGAGGAGGTACCGAGGGAAGGGAAGATGAAATAATTGTGTCGTGCCACTGCCCGGAAAGCTTGGAGCAGCAATTTCCCCCAGGACCTGGGGCTGGGGACCCAAGGTTGGAGACCACCCAGGACACCTCCTGCACCAGCTCCAGACCATCCTGCCCTGCTGGGACCACTAATGCCAAGCGTAAAACCCCCAGTCCCAGCGCACGGCCGCGGCTGGGAACAGGTCTGCTCGTCTTAAAAAGAAATGGAGATAAGGCTTTCCCAGAGGAGCTGTGATTACAAGATTTTACCTAATCCCGAAAAAATGCCATTTTTCTGTTCGGCAGTCAGAAGATCCGCCCCTCGAGACCGGCCTTCATGATTAAAACCCCGATTAGGCAAAAGCCCAGTGTTTTGGGGTCTGGGCCGAGCTCTGGATGTCTGCACGGAGCGAGGCTGCTGGGAGACACTTCTGTCCAGCCCCAGCGGTTTCCAGCCACGGTTCGCTGGTGCCAAGCACACGCTGGGCGCTCAGGGCTTCAATCCCCCCTACAAAGGGCAGCAGAGGACCCATGGTGGTGGAGAAGGGTCTCGGGGGGGCCCCAGCCCTGAGCCCCTGGCCCCAACAATGCCTCTCGCAGCTCTTGGCTTTCTCCGGAGCCACGGTGGCTCGTGGCCAGCCGGCCACAATGCGGTGGAAGGAAGAAGAAACAGCTTTGTTTTGCCCAAAGCTTTGCGATTAATCAAGTTCCCATTTCCTCGCGGTCCCCCTTTTCCTACCTCAAGTGCACCAGGAAGTTTCTATTGCTGTGCAGAGTCCAGGCACCCCGTGCCTAGAACCAGGTTTTCTTTGCAATTTCATGTGTACAGAGAGAACCAGAACATGAAGATAAAGTAAAAAGAAATGTCGTCACCAAGCCAGCACCACTTGGCTGGCACTAAGAGCTTGATGGAATGCGCAGAGCTCCCGAGGAGGCTGGCAGCCCCATCCCCGCCAGCTGCCACCCCCCCGGACACCCTCCTGGGCACCAGCTCTCCCACCCAGGAGGAAGAGGACTCTTCTGAACACAAACTACCCCACGTTTATGCTGACACGTGTCAATACAAAAAAAGTAGTGCATTTTTCTGGTCTTTTCCCAAACTAAAAGCAACCCTGAATATTGGGGTGGGGAGAGAGTGGGTAAGACTCCAGGTTCCTCAGGGACAGGAGTACTTGATTTATGAGAAAATTTCTTAAACAGAAGTCCCAGAGATGCCATTTGAGAGAGACCTTCCCAAAGTGGCTGCCGGGAAGGCAGGATGAGGGTGGGACCTGCTCCTGCACCTCCTGCGCCTCTAATTGCCATTATTCTTCAGGAATATAAACAACACGACCGAAAGCAAAGAGAGCCACGAAAGCCTCTGCCAAACAAGGGCAAGTGAGCAGGAGGGAGAGGAACTGAAGAGGTCATGCCGGTTAAGGGCTCATTTCTGACACACCACAACCCCTCCCCAGGTGGAGGGCGGATGGACAGATGGGCAGACGCTGCCTGCTCTGGCCGGCTGGACCCTCTGCCAGCCCACCCTGAGCTCCAGCCTCTCACCAGCGCTGTGTTGAGGGTTCACCAGCTCCCCTGGCCGAGGGGCTCTTCATGGGCTTATCTTCATCTATCTACAGGGAATTATTTTTCCTTTTAAAAGCATTGCCGGGTTCCTCTGCCCTGAATGTCATTCGTGCTTCTGAAATGGGCAATACAGATGGAAAACACTGCTGGGAACTATGAAGGGCATCGGTTCTGCACCTCACTTACATCATCTGATAACAGGGAAGGGATTATTTCAGAGACACTCTGACCTCTAAGCCTGACCCCCAAGAAACACTAGTGCACAGAAGGAAATAGAAGCTCAAAAATTCCCTGGCAGGTCCATGCTCAGAGGCTTTTCCACACCCTGGCACTGTCACACTCACTGCAGTGCACTGCCAGGGCACCACTGACCCACGTCCCTCAGCACCACGGCTTGGAAACCCCTCCAGGGATCACGGGGACTCCACCACTGCCCTGGGCAGCCTGGGACGGCCCTGGACAACCCTGGAGGGGAAGAAATTGTTCCTCGGCTCCAACCTAAATCTCCCCTGGCACAAGTTGAGGCTGGTTCCTCTTGTCCTGTTGTTCGTTCCTTGGGAGCAGAGCCCGACCCCAACTGGCTCCAGCCTCCTGTCAGGGAGCTGTCAGAGCCAGAAGGTCTCCCCTCAGCCTCCTTCTCTCCAGGCTGACCAAACCCAGGGCCCTCAGCTGCTCCTCACCAGACTCCTGCTCTAGACCCTTCCCCAGCTCCGTTGCCCTTTTCTGGACACACTCCGTCAATCTTTTAGTCTAGATTTCAATACAAACCTGTATCAAACAACAAAAAGCTGTATTTGCTATGTGCGGGTGTTACACCCGCAGCCTGAAAGGCGATGGCCAGGGATTCTCATTGTGATTGACGCCTGTGTCCAAAGGGGCAAGGACAGGGAGAGAGAACAGGGAAGCTGCACAAGGGATTCATGTACCGTGGTGGGAAACTGGTTCAAATCCAAATTAACTGGGAGGCACTGCTGGCGGACCAAAATCAGGCTGGTTTGAGGCTGGCTTCCCAGCATTCTTAGAAGCTGGTATTGTTTGATTTTTGCACTCTTTTAAAATTCTCTTCATTTCAACTCTGCTTATTTTACAAGCAAGTTGCTTAACGTTATCCTTTAAAAAACACCCTGTCAACAGAAAATGAAGTATGAATAGGAAGAAAAGTAAAAATTGAATTTATTTCCTGCTCAACTTCAGCCAGAAATACATAAGTTGCTTTACCTAAGGTGGCCTAGTTATGAAAATATTTTGGAGTTTTTGGGGAACTGTTTTTGTTTCTCTGGAATGAAAAATATCTTTCACTGGAAATCTTTTTTTTCTTTTCCTATGAGGAAGGAAAGTGTTTGTTAAGAAAATTTTGAACCAGTTTGAATACTCTGTTGGATATTTGCAGAAAATTCTTCCAATAAGCGAAGGAAATATCTCTCAGCTTCCTAAACAGGGGGATATTTTATTGTATAACTAATAACAACACGAGACTTGGCTTATCCTTGCAAGAGATGCTCTGTCACCGTCATCGCGTTGTGTGTAAGAATTTTGGGATCTGCTGTTATGCTGGGTGGCCACAAACCCACTCAAACCCCATCATCAGGTTTAACTGTAAGTCTAAACGAGAGCAAAATTGTACCCAAAAATTCAGTTCCAGATTTGATAACCCAAGGGGCCACTAATATTTTCCCCTAAATATTGCAGGGTGTTCGGACTACATTGCTTAGTGTTCAGCTGCTTAGTGTATACTCTTTTTTTTTTTTTTTCTGGCCACTTGATTAAAACTTAGGAAATAAATGCATTTTTTATTTTTATTTTATCTCTGAAATATGATTATAAATGACCTTTGATAAAAAGTTAACAGAGAATATGTCAGGAAGCAGCTCAGAAGGAAAAGATTAAAAGCAGGCAGTCTAGAGAGGTGTTTAATTTCAATTTTCTTTGTGGCATAAGAAATCTGTAGATTTTAAAGCCATCATGCCATAGTTACTTTTATCAGTGGGGCTCTTTTGTTTTGCTCTGCCACCTAATTCTTTTGATGACAATGAGTCCACAGTTTTCCAATGACTGATTTCGATTTGCATGTTATTGTCAGCCTTTTATAGTTTATCATATCTCCACTTTGGTTTTTATGCAGATCCTCACATCAGAAGGCAAGGGCAGCCTGAGCTAAACAGCTGGCTGGATTTGCATGAAAATGGACTGCCCTTTTTCATTTGTTTGTTCTTTGGAAATTACAGTAGGTGAGTATCTGACTCAAATTTCCCAAACAAATAAAGATAAAACTTCACAGATATTAAACTGTGGAGCATTAAACTGTATCATTTTACATATAAAAAGGAAAGGATTAAATAGAATTAGTCTGTTGAGCTGACTGAGGAGAAACAATGTGAGCGACAGGCTGAAAACTAAAGATACAAAAGAACCGTGGTATCTTCAAGAGATTTTTTTTCTCCAAATATTTTCCTTTCCCGTGTTTAAAGGATAAACACTAACATTTCTCTTATGAACTGAAGATACTTTTGCTAGGGAAAAGAAAACCATAATCTGGTTTAAGTCATCATACATTCGGTAGCATTCATGTATTTTATGTATATGTTTTATAGAAGTAGCAGCTCACAGAAGCCTTTTAGCAGTGGATATCCTTTACAACTCGGACCAGGGGTGCAAACCAGCCAAGGTGTAAACATGACCAGGGGCAGATGACATTACGAAACCTGTATTGTTTCCAAGAGGCCAAATCCGTAGGGTGAGGTAAGATCTTTTATTAGACTGGCTGATAGAGATGGAAAAAATGAACAAGCTTTGGGGCACACAAGAACTTGATAGTTGACAGATACGAGCTTTATAGATTTGAGCAGTAAGGTATCAAAATAACACTTGGCATGACTTGGAGTTGTCAACAGACTTATAAATTATTTAGAGCATGTGTGCCCTTGTGCGCCTGTGAGCTTGTCCATCTCTTTCCCCTTAGGCTGCTTGAGCTGATAAAAGACATAACCCCTCCCTGCAATCCTTACCTCTCTTCTGCCTTTAGACCATCTCAGGAAGAAGAGCACGACTCTGGCTTTTAGCTGAAATAAAGGTTGGAAAGAGTGCATTTGGTGATGTCAGCTATAGTATGGCATTTAGCTCCTTTATGTGTAGATTCTCCTGCTTTCAACTTCTGGTAGCAGTTTGGATTACCAGCAATGCTCTACGCTTTCTAGAGTTAAACATCTGGGGCAAAGAGCTCTCAGCTCTGAATTTCCTGGGAAAGTGTTAACTGCTAGTCTTGAGTGAGATGATAGAAGTTCATTCTTTCCTCTGATACGGTTGGAATCAGGTATGTAGAGTCAGAGCCAGCGGTGCTGGGAGAGAAGCAGCGTCCCCAGGGAGTAGCACAGAGCCAGCAACGGCCAGAGGCTCTGGCAAAATTTGAAGGATAAAATATAACCTTGCCATTTTTATTTACTTATTTTATTATTCAGACTTCTTCCATATCTTTCCAGAGTACACATGGGAAAATCTGGAGAACTTTTTAAAATCCTTTATTCCTTTAAACATGGCAAAATCACCCATGGCTTTGATGACACCTTTGTATCGCAACTCAGTAGTGTAAAGTGCTCTAAATAATTAATAAGCCTGGTGCATTGCTTTGTGGTGGTGTGAAACCTCACCCCTTAAATCCACAAAACCTGGACCTGTCAGCCAGCAAGTGTTGACACTGTTGGTGTAGAGCCCTATAAGGTCAGCAGGGAAAGACAGCATGTATGGATTCTCACTGTTCTGAACATGAAGTCTTTCCTCCAGCTGTAGGGGATGTAGATCTGCCACGGGCTAAGCATGTTAGTGATGCTTTAACAGATAAAATAGACCTGCTGTTGGAGGGCAGCGTTGCTGTAGGTCAAGAAACAGCAGCAGCAGATGCCAGCTAGTCCCGGGCTAGTGCAGAAGGTCTTCAGTCCATCTCCTGCAGATCTGAAATGATTGTTTTGTGAATGCTGGGACTCACCAGATGACAGGATTACAAATGGTTAACAGGAGACCTTGTGTCCTGGAAGGCTAAGGTTATTCAGCAGCATGTTCCATCACACAGATCCAGGAGCCTTTCCGAAAGGCAACAGGCTGCTGCTGAAAACCTGACAGCCTTCGGACAATTAAGGACACATTCAGCTTTTGGGAAGCTGTGTGTCACAGAGATCAGGCCTGGTTGCCTGGGCTCAGCTCGTGTATTATAGCCCCTTTGTTGTTTTTAGCTATTTAAAAAACTTAACATATATTGTTTTGTTTCAGGAAGGCCACGTAGAGAATTGCTCCCACTTTACTCGGCTCCCAGCAGATCTGAAGGCACTGTTGTACAGTCGTGCTTGCTAAGGACTCCCTGGGAACGTTTCTCATTCAAGCCTCTGTCTGAAGGTAAGAAAATCGTGTGGTTTCATTTTGCAAGTGGCGGTAGCTTACGGTCTAGGAGCTGAGAAAGGATTCTCATGGGTAAAACAGATGAACCGTTCACTTGGCTTTTGAGCAAAGAACATCAGGGGCAAGCGTTTGCTGTCGCTGGCACTTCACAGGAGTTGTATAGCGTGTCATAAAGCCGTGGGGGTGTTTGTCCCGGTGCATAGAGCTCCCCACGACCCCTGCCAAACTCCTTTGGAAAACACGATTGTAAAGTCCTGCCCATCAAAGTCACCCAACCGTCAGAAACGCGTCGCGCGCAAAACAGAGGCTCCGCAGAAACTTAGCAGGGTTCGGTATTTATAGAGACGCTGTGGAAGTACAAACAATTTTTGGCTTTTTATCTATTTCCTGTTGATTTTGTTTCGTGGTGTTGTTTTTCTGGACTTTCTCCTAAAAAATGTTGCGTTTTGGAATTCTTTGCTAAACATCACAAGTTGCGCTGGCGGTTTTGAAAGCTTCCCGAGGCTTTGGTGTTGTTACAGTTGCAGAAACCACATCCCTCACGTGGCTCTGAAGGACTTGAATCCCAGGCAGCCAGCGTGACAACGACTCCAATTACTTTGATGTTACAATACGTACAAAATAACGCGGAAAGTGAGACATTTTGGCTTTGGAACCTGACCTGGAAATGGGTAGCTGGAGGAAATGGAGTATTTGACTTGCTTTTCATTTTAATGAAAAGGAACAAGCTGCTTAGATTTGGCTAAGTTTAGCTCTTGGAGTTTTTTGTTGGGTTTTAATCTGGGCTTGCGTGAGATTTCCTTCAGTGTTTGGATCTGTTTGAATGAGCTCTTCCTGCTATTGCTGTTTTAATCAAACTGGGCTGGCATGTCCACACCAAAACCAGCATCGCAAGGAGGAAGAGCTCGTGCATCAGAGGCCAGCTCACGCTACCCAGATAGGACTTTTTTTCCTCTGGACTACTTTGCAGACTGTTGGCGGACGTATATCACGGTTCCAGTGCAAGAAGTGGTGTTTAAGTGCAAAGGGTTTGATCTTCATCTGGTATCAAACAGTTGCTTGAATTCCGTGAACTGACACTTCATGAGGGTCAGGTGCAATATGTGGGTCTGCATTTTGCAGCAAATATTATTCAGATTCTGTGTTAAACCCCCATTTTTACATTGACCTTGTAACGTAATTTCATGCATAAAGAAGAACGGTGAAGTACCACTGCCATCCTTACAGGGTCTGGTGTCATTTGAATTATGAGCACTTTTTTCAATACAAAAAAAAGGGCAGAACTCCTTGTCCTGCCACCAAACTACCTGTAGCAAAGCCCAGGCACCCGTGGAAGTGCCTGCAGCAGCATCTCGTTGCAGGAGACTGATGGAGCTCAACTCACACCTATGTTCCTGTAGGACAAGCTCAATTCAAGCAACCTTTTGCCCTTTCTCTTGATATTATCTCGGTGTGACTAGTTGTCTTCTGTGGCTCTGTTGTCCTGAGGGTAGTGCGGGGACACCTCTGAGCTTGACATTTCCAGAATATCTGCCCCAAACTGCCAAAATGTTGTTGTTGGTTAGGCTGACAGTGCCTTTAGCATCACAGAGGTAGACAGCGGGGATAGGAGGTCACGCGTCCCTGCCCGTGGGTGAGAAAGGGAATAGCTAAAGTGTAGATTAGCTTGGTTTTCTCTTGGGAAAAAAAAATTTGTTATGGTGTGGTCACTTCAAATTTCCCCCTCTATTACGGGTGCACAGAAGCAGCTCTTCCAAGCTATTTTTTCTCACAGTTTTCCCAAAATAATGGGAAAAGAAGGGTCTCTGTAACCTGGGGCCGCTAAGCAATTGGATTAATTGCATTTGTTTGTGCAACAGTGTTTTTTGTTTTTAAAGCCTTTCACCATACTGAAAGGACACTGAGAATGTTGTCGTGTGTCTTCCTCAATTTCAACCAGAAGAAAAACAAATGTGGCTCTTTTATGTCAATATTTTATGTCTCTGTAGGTTTTGTGGTAAACTCCTGGGCAGAGTTACTGCGTGTTATTGATAACGTGGAACTGGACTTGGTGGATTTTAATGTCTTTTCTTTTCATGTTTATATGGAACATTTTGAAGCAGCAATTAAAATAATTAAGGAGGGTGAAGAAATCTTTAGCATGCAACAAAGATTTCTGCAAAATGTTAATTTCTGTCAAATAAGTGAATATATGCACAGATGCCTCCTGACAGAGGCTGTGATTTCTGAGTGCTTTGCATGCCAAATAACTTGTTTACCCCCTCAATGTTTGCCAAGTTTACTGTCAATTTACAAATAATTTCCATTTTGCTGTTTATTCTGCTGCCTTTTGATGGATATGTCTTCCAGACTTTTATCTTGCATGTAGACAAACTAATTAATATTTTCCCTTCAGGCAAATATTTTTTTCTTAGATCTAAATGTGGGTTAGATTCTTCTTCGTTTCCATATGCTTTGTTCTGTCAATCATTTCTCTTCTATGTTACTAAAAATGTACCTTTGTGGATGTCATTTCTCGTGTTTTACAGATTTATTTCACCTACATCTATATGGGAATGTGTGTATGTGGAGAGACATATTTGTTATATATGTGTTTCACGTATGTTTAAGCAGGGAGAACGAAAATACTAACTTTGTGTTAAGATTTGGCTTGTAAGACTGAATGAAAATACATTTTTGCCTTGCCTGTTGCTGCCATTTCCCAGGCTTGACCTCACAGTTTGTGGTTCCTGCTGCCCATATGGCGCGCGCAACACTGAGTACGACTCTTCTGCAGTGTCAGCCCTGATTCCTGCACGTCTTTTTGACCTAGTTCAGCCCTACTAGCCATATAAAAAACATTTGGTATATCCCATTTCCATCCTCCTATTGTCATCCCAGACCACGGTGGGGTGACCCTTCGGAGATGAGCAGGCTGAAGCAGAAGTGGTCCTGAGCTGTCATCACCCTGTGGGAGGGATGCTTCACCCTGGACTGGTCTGGCCAAGCTTTGCCAACCAGGTGCCAAAAACTCCTCCTAATGCACCACCCAGCCCCAACAACATCCTCGGGTTGCCCCAGGGGAGGTTTAGGTTGAATATGAGGATTAATTTTTTCCCCTTCAGGACCGTCCAGGGCTGGCCCAGGCTGCCCAGGGCAGTGGTGGAGTCCCCGTGATCCCTGGAGGGATTTCAGAACCATGGAGCTGTGGTGCTGAGGGCCATGGGTCAGTGGTGCCCTGGTAGTGCTGGGTTAATGGTTGGACTCCATGAGCTGAAAGATCTGTCCCAACCAAAATAATTCTATGACACACCTCCTGCAACGCCTTTCGTTGACATCTAGGTACGTTTGAAGATTTCCAATAGCTAAATATTGTCGTATTTGAGGAACAAGATTTCCCCGTAATCTCCACAGCTTCCACAGAGCTTTTAGGAAGTATTGGAAGACATGGCGTGGGATAAGAGAAAAAGAAATGCTATCGGAAGCCCGCACGTCACCCGCGTTCTGCTGCAAACCCCCAGGTGGTAACGGAGAGCGCAGATACTGCGAACAGATTCCTGCGACTTACCAGTCATAAAAATATCTCTGCGAAAAATACTCCCAACGACTCTGTTTACAGAATGCTTGGTATTTCCTATATCTGGAAATACTCTCGTTGTAGCTCCATATGTCACGGCTAGTCTGACAAGCTTGCTTTTGAACTGTTTGCAGGTTGCAGTCTGTCTGGAGGGCTGGGTGCTGATGCCTTCAGGTTTTTGGGCCCTGCGTTATGGGCACGATTATCTTGTTCACTTTGCAGGCATGGAGAAGCAGAGCTGGGGTTTAGCAGGATTTGAAGAAACTTGGTAGTGATGCCAAGTAGAGAGCTGCCTGAGTAAGAGCTCAGCCAGCACCCCAGGTTTGTTATTATTGGTTCTGTTTTAAGCCCGTCTCTATAATTTTCTGTGTTCCTGCTTTTGTTTATATCTTCGCAGTCAGCGGGACTGCGAGATTAAAAACTGAAATGCATCATCTCCCCGCATCCTCAAAACCTGTCGAGAAAGGAGGAGAAATTAAATAAGGACAAAAACTCGCAGTGAAGTGAAGCTGTTTCCTTTGAGCTGCCTTATTAACCAGTCAAGTACTCGGCTGCCACTGTCAGCTAGATTTCTTTAGAGAAAGAGTGGCGTTTTGAAAAATACAAATCCACCGCCTGCACAAGTTAATGAGGCCCTTCAGCAATGTTCATTGATAGCGTAAATTCATCATAATACAGTGCTACAAACCATAAATGGGATACGCACACAGGAAATCATCCACTATTAGAAATTTGCCAGACGCAGAAAGAAAAAGAAGCCATTGATAAGCAGAAAACTCATCTCGACTGCTCCGTGCTGATGGGTGCACAGCACATTAGTAATGCCAGATAGTGCCGGGATGAGAACTTGCTAAGGTGAATTGAGGTAGCTCATCAAGTGTATTTTGCTCCCCATTGTTCGTGTTTTACGGACTCTCTCAGCTGTCTCCCTTACATTTGCCGCTGTCGGGTTGGGGAAAGTTTGCTGTGTAAGGACATCCCATCAATACAAAGGGACAAATGTCTCCACATACATTCTTCTTCTGCTCATGCTCAAACGTGCCCGTGCATTGAATTGGGTTTCGGTTGCGTCCGCAAGCGGTAGCATTACAGACACTGAATTATCTTCAGGGCTATATAGTACACCAGGAGCGGACAGCGATTAAAAAAATGGCAACACCCCTGAAAAAATATATCAAGGTGACTTCCTGATCTTTGAAATAATTATTGAGCAATGCTATTTTGTCCTCCATATCAATCAATAAATCCCTCTAGAGTGTAATACAGTCGGGACTCCTACCCTTGTTGAATAGTATCAGTTTAGGAATCTCTGGGACCATCAGGCCAATACTTTAGTCTGATTTGTCTCTTGGCCAGTTGCCATCATCCTGCTTCAGGGAATGAACAGAAAAATGAATGCCTTGCACCGTGATCATAAAATGATCAGCTTCTTGAAGAGAAGAGGTGCGCAAGCTTGTTAAAATCTTGAAGACTGTGGCCCCTGACACCCAAGACACCACCAAATTACATGAATGGGCTCTACAAAATAAACCACAGTGGTATGAAAAGGCTTTTGAAACATCTGCGTTCATCTCCCATGGTCTCGATTCCAAATATATGGAGATCTGAGGAAAGACTACATTGGGTTAGTCTCTGAAGAGCGTTTGAGGGGAAAAAAGAATCATTACCTCAACTTCCTACTGCCCTGACTCCCCACTGTGGAATGAAACTGCTTGTTGCAGAGCTACAGATGACTGGGAACCAACAAAGGACTATCAGTAGAGGAACTTGAGAAGATGCAAATTCTGGTATCCCTCTTCCCACGGTGTCTTTGGTTTCACGCATGAAGACAAGGTGAAGGGCATGAACTCTGGTCTTCTTCCAGGGGACCTGCTTCCAGGAAGCATCTGCAGCCTTCCCACAGGGGTTAGTTCAGAACTCATTCCAACACATGGAAACCCAGAAGCCCAAGTCTCCTTCTCCCAATGTCACCTGTTTCACTCGGCTGAGAAGCGTTTGTGTCACCAGCTGCACGAGGCATTGGGCAGAGTAGCAGAAGCTTAAGCAAACATGCCTCCCGTTTGTAAACAGCAGTAATGATGTTGACTGGAAGATAAGTAGGAATAGCTGAGCAGAGCCTGCAGATGTTGACGCTTTCTCTTCCCTCTGCCTTTGAAACCACTTCGGTAGCTCCTCTGTGCTGCTCCTGTCCCCTCTCCTTACAGGCAAAGTCCTTACGGGCAGTTTTTACGAGCCCCTCCAATGTCTTTTTTTTGCCTCTTCTCTTCCTCCTGTTGCAAACTATTTCAAAGCCAATAGGCCAGAGGGATGCTCCTTGGTCCTCTTTGAGGTCCCTCCTCTGCTCCACCAACTCCTCTTTCCTTCCCTCCTTACCCCACTGGACTCTTCCCTGGCCCTGGCCACCCCACTCTTCAGAAGCAGTTTTTCTTCTCAATTCCCGCCGAGGTCCGTACGATGATCTCCAAAGGGATCTCGGAGCTTGGCTTCTGAAAGGGTGGTTTTCAAAAAAAGATCTGGAGTGCACGTTGCTCAATGCACTGTGGACAGTGAGAGATGAAATGGAGTTAGCTGCTTTTGTTCCTTTTGCCCGCTACTCAAATCCCCAGCTGATAATTATGAACAATAGATGAAAATGTGTTTGGTGTATATCATGAGAAGAAATCTTATGGAAACATTAGGCAGCCTATTATTGTAAGGCTCTTGTAAATACTGTTTTGTAAGAAGAACCTATCTAAGATGATGTAAAACTTAATATTCCTATTAACAAGATGTACTATACTATTTCCAATTCATATCAGTGAGAATGCATTTTAAATTACAAAGTACTCGTATTTTATCTGAGCCGAGGTTCTGATTCATATGCTTCCTCTTTAATCCTATTTTCATTCAAAGTTTCACAATTCACATCTTCTTCTTCCTATTTTATGTTGTTTTTTTTTTTTCTGTGTTTTCAGAACGTAATCAAGCCTTGTTAGCTTCTACCCAACCATGTTTGGTTGAATGGGAATATTAATAATACCAGCTATTGATGTCTTTATGTTAAAATTTGATTTATTGAGCGAGTGGCACATAATCTGTGGGGAAAATACCTAGAGATAACACCTTGAGATGATTAATTGTGTTTACAGTGCATTCCTGTAATAATTGTTTACAAGGAAATTTATGCATGAGTTGCTGCCCCAGTTCAAAAGAATAACTCATCAGATTGTCAAGCTCTCTGCTCTTGAGTATTCTAGCTAATTGCTATCTTTGCTAGTTGAGCATCATAAATCCTTCTTCCACAGAGCTGAGAGCAGGATTTTTGGATCATGCTTTTTCACGCAATGAAAACCTTTTCAACCTCCTGGAACATCAGTTTTCTGATGCAGGAAGCAAAAAAAAAACCCAACAAAAAGTACATAAGGGGATGCTATTTACAGAAGTTTGTGACAAGTTGCCCAGTGGCATTGGATGTAACTCCTGAAACGAGCTTATGCAATCACGTGTTAAAATCTGCGTCGGGTCCCTTTGTCAGTGATGTTACTGATAACGGGTAACGTACGGAGATGTAGACTTAGTCTTCTCTGTTTCATACCCATTAAAATCCCAGTTCTGCTGCTCTCTACTTTTGCATTGCTTTCTCCTTCGCAAGTGCTGCAGGGTAGAGCTGGTAGGATGGGTTGGAGAACGGTTCCTTTGCAGCCATCTGTGCTTATTACTGATCTAATAATGATTCCACAGTTCTCCCTTTTTGGGATTAAATCCGCCTTTATAAATTCACACAGATAAACACACTTTCCTTTTGCACAGCATCATGCATTTTGGGTTGTTGGAGTGGCTTTTTATTTGTTTTTTGTTCTATTTCCAACTTTGAGGTTTAATTATTTCATAACTAACATTACTGTAGTTACAGGAGTATTATCCAGGCAATATGTTGCCAGGAAGTAGTTGATAATGTTTAATAATTCCTGATTACATTCCTGTTCCAGTCCATGATCACGATTATACAAATGTTTCTGGTGCTGTTTTTTTCAGTACAAATCCTTCTTTTCATGGTTTTTTTTTTTCCCCTTCCTTGTTGACAGTGTATTGGTCAGCATACAAGAGAAAGCGACCTATTTGCTAGTTTAATTAAAGATGTCAGTAAAATCCTTAAGGTTTGCCTGGGAAGGAGCAGATTTACTCGCTGCTTTTATGCACACTGTGGGATTTAAACATTTTGAGAATTGCTTTGGTGATTTTTCCCAGGAGATAAAGGAATGGATTAAGTGAAGTAGTTTCTGACTATAATTGGTCTGGTTTAAACACTTAAAAATAACTTTAAGAAATAAGAAAACACAAAACAGGTTTTCAAGTAGGGATTTAATTTTTTTTTTATTATTATTATTATTCCAGCAATGTGTTTATTTCAGCTTTGGTGTTTCATTGTGAGCTATCAAAGCGTGCTGCACGTAAGGTGGTATATATGTACTTTAGCCGCTCTGAGCAGCAGTCCAGGCAGAGGACAGATGTCTGAAGGAGAAGAAACAAAAGGACTTAAATCTGAAGAAACAGCGGGGGAAGAGAAAAAGGAGATGAGAGGAGGGGTGGGAGGGAAAGGAGGCTTTCAGCCTTTGGATGGATAGGTTATTTGCTCTTTTCAGACAAAGTGGGCTGTGTGTGCTTTAAAGTTTCCCCGTGTTTCCAGGCAGCCTGGCCAAGCCGGTTCCATCAAAGGAAGGCTCCCACCACCTGTTGCTGAGGTGTTTCTGGCACGGGACCTGTGCGGCTGGCACGCTGCTGCTGCTCCTCTCGGGTGGGAAATTCAATCAGTTATACACACGGGGCATCAGCGAAAAGCTGTTCTGTCTATTTTGCTAGTTGAACACATGGGTTCTTCTTTCTGCCTCCCTTTGTCTCAGGTAGGTGAGCGGCCAAGAACAAGGAATCGCTGCCAAATGATTCATGTCAGAGTCATTTAGAAAGACAGAGGTGGCTTTGGCATAAATCAGAATCTTCAGATGACTGAACCGAGCCTAACGCTGTAACCCACCCCCCCTACTGCCATCAGGTCTTACGGTACCAGCTGCACTGGGTGAAGGCAATAAAATGCGCTGCTGAGCAATTTGGAAATATAAATTTAACAGCTAAACTTAGGCTTGTGGTTTAAATAAATGTGGATTACTATGACGCATACAGTAAATATGGTTCATTGAAAGTTAGCAAGAAGGGAATTCTAGAGAGAACGGTGGAGAGGAAAAGGAAGGAAAAAAAAACCCTAACCAAGACTCTACAAGCAGGTTTTGATCAAAAGTAGACGCAATAACAAAACACACAAAGCAGATTCTGTAGGAAATATTAGACTCTAATCTTACAAAATATTCCAACCATGCCCATCAAGCAACATTAATAACAGTGTTATTGACAGAGTATTCATTTAAAGTCTTTCTGTTGGATACAATTAACATTTGGATGAGAGACAGTTATAGGTACTCAGATGATATATATGAAAGAAACAGTGACTCATCTCTCCAACAGCAACGGTACCAAACCTCGCAGTGGGGAAGTTACATTTCTTCTAGCTTAAAAAGAAAAAAAAATACTTCAGTGGACCTTAGAAAAGAAATCAGCTTGTTCCTCTCAGAAGGATTGCTGTGTGCTATCTCCTTATTCAAAGGGGAAATTTCCGTGTAGTTTGCCAGGTGCTGGGATGGATGTATTCAGGGCAACAGCAGGTACAGCAGTGGGGAAGGGCTGAGATGGACACTTCAGCTCTGGGGTCAGGAGAAGGCTGCTGTGCTCTTCTACCAGGTTTTTCCTCCAGAAGATCTTTATGTAATTAGATTAATCTTTATATCACTCACAGGAATGTCAGCTAAGGACGATCTGTGTGCATCGAGGGCTAGGGCAGTGACGATGTCCGCATCTTCTATATCTGTGCTTTAAAGCTTAAACCACAAGTCCTCTTTCCCTAAACCTATGTCACCCTAAAGACCAGACTATTTAGTCCTGGTTGGATGGTGAACAGGATGCTGGAAAGATGCATTCAGTCAGTGATTTCCTGAGATTCATGAAGTCTCCAACCAGATAATAAGTAAACCTTGGGGCTTGGATTCATCTGCTTTTAGTCCTTTCAAAGTTAGTCTAGGCTTGCTCTGAGTTTGACAGAGAGAAGTGAGTTTGGCCTGGAAGCAGTTCGTCCCAGCTAGGGTCAGATACCTCCTTTTTAGAAGGCTGAAGTGACATCTGAATGCAATATAACAACAGCAGCAATGGCTGTCGCTAGTCGAAGTCTCTTTGAACGTGACTGTGGTGAGCTGGCTCAGAAGCCTTTGCATTAGTAAGCTGCTTTCTTCTCTGCATCTCTGCCTGCCCAAGGTCTCTCCACCTGGCTGGGTTTTGTGCAGTTTTAGAAAGTGCCTGATCAGACAGAAACTAGCAGAAAAAGATATAAGCATACCCAACTGAGATTCAGAAAAGTGAGAATTAAACAAAATTTTCCACCTTAAACTCTTTCTGTCTGCACCAGCAGCCATTGTTTTGGTAGCTAAGAACATTGTGATTGGGTTTAGAGAAAGTGGTACCGTAATAATTGATTGAAAAATTGTCTTACACGCCAAGCAAAAATGTTAGATGAAATGATGCCACAATAAGATGACTGGTAAGTCTTAGAATGGAGTTATCTCCAACCGTGCTGCTTTAAATCTGATCTATAGTTTATTTATATTAATTCTCTACTGTATATTTTCCCTTTTGTAAAAATGCCTGGAGCATGCATGTTAAGCAGTTAAGAAAATTAATCTGCTTGAGCAGTGATAACATTTGTAGAATGAAATCCTCACAATTAGAAAGACATTTGAAGAAACCATGTTAAAAGGTGCTGAAATGTTCTCGAAGAAATGCCACATGTTGCTGCGGGCAGTAATGAAACATTTCCATATAAAGTACTACATAAACACATAGAAAATGTAGACATATGTTAGCAGATTATGGAGTGTGAGAGCGATACAGTAGTGATGATTATTTGCAAGTGTTAATGTTACCAAAGCTTAAGGTTATCTCCTGGTCTTGGACCCTACACGTAAATAATTCTATCTGAAAACACGCATCGGCGAAGCTATCAGACGCGATATACGTTCAGCGCTTCTGAACTTCTGTAGAGTTTATCGATCTGCAGTATATGATAGTAAATTCCAGTAGATTTATGCTCAGATATCAGTGAACATATGGCTTAAGACATGCACGTTTGAAAGTTATTCATATTACGCACACTTCCACATGGTTAAGTATTTGCAACTCGGAGAACGATCAATATGCAAAAGGTGAAGTCAAATATACATTAGCTACAGGGAGGTAATTTTCTATGCATAGCACATAGCAGTTCTATCAGCAAACCAGAGAAATTTTATCTCTGCGCTCATCTCTCAAATGCTTCCTGTGAACATGTCCATCTACTATGTAAATAGATCTGTTTTTCTAAATATCTGTTTGTCTAAGTGTGAATAACCTACATATTTCCATAGCATACTAGAGCCAAAATAGTCTCTCACAAAAATGAATGTATAGCAATCTGAGAAACAGCAGCGATGGCTTCAGCTTTGGGAACACGATCTTAGCGTTCCTTAGATTTGTTTGTTCCAAACCTGTTCCAAACCTATTCCAAACCTTTTAAACCCTCCTTTTTTTCATTGATGATTTTTGCATTTGTCCTTATATTAAAAGTGCTGTATGTTGCTTCTGCTCCAGGATCTAAAAGCACAACTATGAAATCAAGTGAGTTGAATATTTCTACAGAGAATCTTAGTGTTGTTTTCCTGATGAGCGTTTTTCACATCCTTTTTTTTTTTTTTTCTCCCAAATGTTTGCTTGAATTAGAAGACAATCTCTGTACTCAAAAGCGGCAAATCACTTGAGACTCGCTTCTGAATAGTGCTGAGAAATCCCTCTTTGAGTATCTTTAAAGATGTTGCTCCAAGAAAAACAGGAATTTGTAACTCTAAAACTTTCATCAGCCCTGTAACTTTGAAATAAATAGTTGTTGGAAGAACTCGGTGCTTGTCAGGCCAGGGTTTCAAGCTGGTGTGCACTGAAGCTATAGAAATTCAAGCAAAACAGACTTGATGATCTTAATCTGTTTAATAGAGAGTGTTTGCATCACAGAGTTATACTCCAGTTCCCGTTCTATAAAGACCAGAAATAGAAAAATGGGAGAAGTGAACAATATCATTGGATTGCAGAAAATCTGATCTTCCCAACTGCTTTTATCCATATAAATATATATATATTTTATTTTTTTTTTAATAATGGTGATGGTTGCACAGTGCATTCCTGAGAAACCTGATGGGGGTTCTGTCGATATTGATCACAGAGATCCCCAGTTAGTTCCTTCTGTTTTGGATCTGTCCTGTTCTTGCATAAAAAGGAAAAATATGTAGGCCAGTGCAGGGTAGATTAATTATAAATTATAAAAGGCGTGAGAGTATTCATTTGCATTTTGTATCTTGGTGCTGTTTAGTTACCAATCCAATAATTCTAAAATGGTTTTTAATATTTTTTTTTAAATCCTAATATACTATATGGTCTACGCTGAAGACACATAGGCCTTAAAAAGCAACGTGGAATTTCCACCTCAGCGCTGTGGAAAACCATGTCCCACAAGCTGTCCGCAGAGTCCAGCCCACGGCCACGGCTTGGGGAGAAAGGAATCGATGCTGACAGCATTGTTTGATCTACATTTCAAAGGGAAAATTGAAATCGTACTCGGGGTGCAAAGAGTTTCTGTAAACAGTGTAATCCACACGCTCTCATTCTTCTCCAAACCCGACTCTCACGTGAGATGATAAGCCCAGCTCGGTTAGCGAGTTAGCTTGTGTCAGTGCTGCCGGAATTGCTGGGATGGCTCCTGCTCCCAGGCACCCGTGGGTCTCCAGCACCCGGAGCCATCTCACACCCGAAGAAACAAGGTCAATGCCAGATCCCTACTGGCCAGAGCCAAAGGAAAAGGGGTGTTTCTTTTCATTTGGCACGTAACTTGCCCATTCATGAGGATAGCACATCAACAGTGTGTTACGTGTGGGAATTTTACTGAATGTGGTGACTAGAAGCTCTTTTGCCAAGTGTTGCACACGGACCATCAACAAGCGTTGGATTAAGAGTTGCAAAGAAAGAACAGGGCAAGTTGTTTTTCCAGGTACATCTATTTTTAGAAGCCCATCTACTCTTTTTCCAGAGAGGTAACTTTCAGGATGAGTCCCCTTTCTTCATTAGCTCGTTATTAGACTTGGCCTAATCAGGTCAGGTAGAATCAAAACTCCTCAGAACCTTCAGCTAAAGTCCAGAGGAAGCCATTTTTCCTTTAGAAAACTACATTCCTTTACTCTTTTTTTTTTTTTTTCTTAAATTTCTGTTCCTCCTGTCATCATACAGGAACAGATGTGAATGAATTCCCCAAAGAAAATTTGTTCTTATGGCATTCTGGTTCAATTTCTATGTCCATACCAGTCCCAAAAGATAGTAAACAGATATTATTTATAGGAAGATTTTACGAGCTGTTTATTCCAGATCCTTTTTGTATTTAAAAAAAACCATGAAGAAACCCAAGTGATAAGACTGCAGCTAGAGTGCCATTTTAATTCTGCGTGTTCAGTAAATATTGCACTGCTAGTAAGAAGAAAAAAAGTCAGATTGAAAAATAGGGTGGGTAATATTAGTAGTTGTCATAAAAGTTGTTTTAATGAATGCTTCTAATGACAAATATAAACTGTATATTATCAGCACGACTCTTTGTCATGCCCACATAGTGATCTGGACCCTATAGTGTTTAAAACACTGATTTTGAGCTTGTGGATTTGGGTTCTTGTGGATTTGGGTTCTTGTGGGTGAGTGGGATCCCTCCTCTGTGATCATTTGAACTTCAAAGGCAGTAGCTATAGATACCAATTTGGAGCTGGATTCTGAATGCCCTGTCGTATGCTTCTGAAGAAGGTGTGATACATTTTTCATAGGATACACGTGCATTTAAAGGGTTTGCTCCATTTTTGGTAGGAAATGAGGTACGAGAAGAAAGAAAGGGCTTGGAGATTTCTGAGTGAAAGCTACTTGCTCTTTGGCAGGGCACGTCGTGGTGCTGGAGCAGTTTATCAATAGAACCTCACAGCAATTAGCAATATTGAAATAGCCAAAATAGTCCAAGTTTTGTCAGCTTGGACAGCATGCATGAGAAAACACACAGTTGTTTTGTGACAGTTACGGGAAAGTCTAACCAATATCAGTGTCGAAGGGGTGTGGGATGCTCCTCGTGATGCCAAAAGGGGTATGGGGATGCTCCTTGATATGCTGAAGGGACTTCAGATCTCTCCTAATCCATCGCAACTGGCAGCTTCTGTCCCTCTCATCTCCTCATTACTTTATCCTCTTGGATTCCTGGCTTTTCTCCCTGGGATGCTGCCTTCAGTTAAGATCTGTCACTGCAGCAAGAGGAAATGTGTTCTCACCCTGCTCTGGTATCTGCTGCCATCTCCTTGTTTCCTGTATCCTTCTGCTTTCCAGTCTTATTTGATTCTTAGCTGTTAATGTCCTTGTTCATATTTCCCTCCTTTTGTCCATTTTTTCTTTTTTTTGTCCAGTCTTTCTTTTTTTTTTTAATTAGAGCAGCAACAGACTTACATTTTACTCCTTGACCAATCGTACTGATTATTAGTTCTGGTAGCAAAATAGGATCTGAACCTGAGAGACTTGTTTGCTGAGTAAACACCATATCTGATTTGTATACATTTTTACAAACAGTTCATGAACACTTTCATCTCCAGCATCAGTGACACTTGGACACCCGTACTGTCCCAGCCTGTGGATGATCACTGAGTAGGAAGAGGTGCTGTGGGCAGAGACACTGGTGCTCAGGGGCTGCCCTGCGTGTTCTGTGCCACCGCTTGCAGATGGTACCTCTGATGGAGTTTTTGGAGGCTTTTGCAGCTCACGAGCTGCTCTTCCAGGCTGAACAACACAACTGCACAGCACAATGTGCTTTGAAGAGCTGGTGGGACCACCAGCATTAAACTAGCAGCCATAGCAGGCCAGTTTAGCCATATGTGAAAGTGCAGGATAATTAAAAAATACCAAACACTTGGATAAAAAAGTGCCATTGCATTTAAAATTAGATTGATTTTTTTTTTCTCATTCTTGTAGGACCTGCTGACATCCAAGGCTGAAGTCAGACATAGTTTTTAAGAAGTTTTACTCATTGAATGTTGCAGAATGTCCTGAGAAGTGCAACAAGTGTACTTAAACATCCTCTTATGCTCACCAACTATTAACACATCCTACTGCAAAACAAAATGCACTGGCAGACCAAGTCACATGTTAAAGAAGAAAATGTCACTGAAGGTTAACTTAAATCAACCTTCAGATGTGAGTCAGAGCCTCTAAGCTCTGATTTTAAAACCTCAAAAATTGGCCTCATGGCATCCTTTAAACACTCAGTTTTAAGAACTACCAATATCTGAGCAACAAAAGAATTTAAAAAAACAAAACAAAAAACAACTGAGATGTTTGAAGATCTTCCTTAGGAAAAAAGTCAGTTTAGGAAGATTCAAAGAGGCTTTAACCCTTTACAGTAGGCAATGGGCTGCATTTGTAAGAGGGAATCTTAAACACAAAGCGCAGCAAAGTCAGAGGAAAAACCTGTTACATCCCCTTTTAAACTAGAAAGGGTCTTTATGGTTGTTCTTTGTGGGGATTCAGAGAATCTGAATATTCGAGTTAAAAAGGGCACACGTGCTCACTCACATTTAGCCCTCAGTGAGTAATGGATGGTGGTTTTCAAAAGAGATTTGTACGTTCTCAGTGGTATTTCATTGTAAAATCTTATTATCAGATTAAAGTAGCAAAAGGATAAAACTTAAAGGAGCTCATTATTATGAGATCTCATCTGGTTGACTTAGTAATGAACTTGGGTGGTTCTGGAGGGATTTTCCTGATTGGGGTTGGAAGGATTGCTGGCTCATGGTCCTGTTACTAGGATTTTGATACGCATCCTGTTCCTGTCCCCAAAAGCAGTACCAAGATGACCACTTTGTAGTTTAGGAGTTCATGCTTTGCCAGCTGATAATTCCTCTGGTTGGTGAGAGTGCTTAAAAATTGTGCCATTAATGAGTCATTTGTCGACAACAAACCATCTTTCAAAAAATAAAAAAAAAAACCCAGAAACCAAGTAGAGAAGTATTTTAAGAGAAAATTATGTCTCCTTTTGATTATGGTGGGATGCTAAGACAGAGTTAGAAAAGTTGGACACTCACTGAACTCAAAGGCTCTAGGGATACACCCAGAGTCTTGGAGCATTTCCATTTTTACTCCTGTAGGTGTCTAAACTATACAGTGATGCTGGTAATGATGGCAGAAATCACTCCATTGGACACTCACTGAACTCAAAGGCTCTAGGGATACACCCAGAGTCTTGGAGCATTTCTATTTTTACTCCTGTAGGTGTCTAAACTATACAGTGATGCTGGTAATGATGGCAGAAATCACTCCAAACGCACAAATGCTCTGTACTGCAAACGACAAACTCTCCTAAGTCACCTGGTGGCTTAGAAAAATCAATTTAGCCAGCAGAATTTTCAGGAATCCCACAGAAATTGCAGACCTGACCTCAATGACTCCAGAAATTGTTGAGCTCTTGGCGTGAAGGACTAAGAGAAGGTCAGCCTTGCAGTCGGAGAACACGACCAACAAGCAGGAGGAAACGACATGGTCGTCAGAGCAGCTTTCAGACCTTACCTTGCATAGCTCTTGTGACACAAAATTATAGCACAGAAAGAGAGCTTTTTTGGTCGTTATGGCATTTCTTGATTTTAATGTAATCAATCTGGATCAAGCTCACCCTACTTAAGAAGTGTTGATCCACCAGACTGCACTGTGGTTGCCTACAGGCTGGAAAATAAAGACTACTGTGTTTGTTTCCAGCTTTGACGCTAGGCTTACGATACACACAGAACAGTATTTTCAGGTTTCTTAAAGGACAGGTTATCATTTTGGTCTCGTAACGGTGACGTGAATTCACATTCCTTGACATTTGAAGCACTTCTAGCTCTTGAAGTGGTGTCCTGGTGAAAGCATTCTCAACAAGATCTGCAGTTTTGCTGCTTCTGCTGTCAAGGAAGAATGTTAGGATGCTGTGAGCTTCCTGACATGAATCTGTCTGCTCTTAAATCTGGAGAGTGTTCCATAAGTTTTCAAATCTGAGTGGAGACACCATGTTTGTGCTGTTACTGATCCCCTGTTTGATGTTGGCTGCATTTAACTGAGCTGTATAAAACTGACTCATACAGAGCAAAATCTGATGCTCGCATAAAAAAGCTTGGCTGCTTCCCCACATGCTGCTGAGATGTCTTACCCCTTTATTTTTGCGGTTTGGGGGTTGGGCTTTTTTTGGTCTTAATGTTACTGTGTCTTAGGATGGGCTTAACGCTGTCCCAAGCAATGCTTCTCTTGACCTACAGGGTAACACAAAGCAGCAATTTAAGAATCTGGTAGAAAAGCCACCAAAAGAAAGTAAATTTGGGTCATTTCCTTGGCTTTATGGGGCTTTGGAATAGGTCTGATAGGTTCCTGCAGCAGAATTCTGTAAGATGCCTTGTCAGACCCTCCATCAAATAATCTGTAGCAGCTCCTCCACGACAGGGGCATCAGTACGTGAAAATGAACCGAAATCACCAAATTGCTCCATTGAGAAGAGGTCTCAGAAAAGAACAGCTTTTGATTCCTTTTGCAACAGGCCTTGAACCAAAGCAGCAGCCCCAGTCTCGGGGTCTGGCTGGTGCAATTTCTTTGGCTTCAGTAAAAGGACAAGCTGATGAGACCTCCGTGTGCTTCAGTCTCTGTGTCAGCTTCTTCTCCAAGTCCTCAGCCTCCAAGCCAGCACCAATACAATTTTTAAACCCACTGATGCCATTTTATAAACATTCTTTATATTTTTTTTTTCCTCTTCCCACTATATTAATTATACAGTGTTAGATCTCTTGCAACATAAATAGTCCAACTGCCAAAATCAGAGCACGGTAGTGAGAATGCTGGAAGAGTGCTGCTTTTTACTTTTTTCCTTTTTTTTTTTTGGAAAAGAAACACTAGATTTTTTTCCAAATGCTTCTTGACCTTCTAGAAACTATGTTCTGGTGCTTTTCAATGTGCTTTCATGCACAGCAAACACTTTGCTGTTTGACCATCTCCTGGTAGGGTTTCCATCCTCAGCACTCGGTGGAGTAGGAGACCTGATGATACGCGGAGCTGTGTACTCCAGTACATCACTTTAAACCAAGCCTTTACCATCTGTTTCAACCTCTAATTACAAATGCAAAATAACACAATTCACAATTGCGTCATAAAAAAAAGTAAAATATAAGTGATTTAAATGCATGTGTGTGTTTCTTATGCAAGGCAACATTCATCTGTTATGTTTTACCATCTTTTAGAAACAACTCCGGGGTGAAATCCCTCTTTGTGGAAGGAAGAAAAATGATTTCATTGCAAGAAGGCATTTTATTTTTAAGGTATGCTTCAGTGTTATTATTGCACTTTATGTATTTCTCTGTTTATGAATTCTCCTTCTTCTGCCAAAATAGCAATATTTATGTTCTGGAGGGTTGGATGGTTTGCCCAGAGTCATCTGCTGTCTTCAAAACACACGGGCTGGGGACTCCTCCAGCTGACCATGGTCTCCATAATATCATCCACGTGCTACTGCTGCTTCACCTTGTCTTCAAGACCTGTATTTATTTGTGTCTTGATGTTTACATAGGCTTTTTTAACCTCTAGGTGGAAATATTGTTCCTCTCCTTTGCAGGGCAAAGGCATCAGTTGTTTTAAAGGCAGCCTTTAGTTATCCCTCATCATCTTGTCAGGTTTGCCATCCTGAGAGATGGTGCTGTGAAGCTGCAGTGATACATACCCAGCTAAAACTCAGCTTTCTAAGAAATTGTATTAATTGCGGCTTGGGTTTTTTTGTTGTTGTTTAAGGAAGGTATTAGTAAAATTCCACTATTACTGCAAGGCATATGTGCTTAGTTTCTAATTTCCTTCAGAATTCACCATTTCAGTTCAACAGCCACATTTCTTGGTGTTGAATAAGCACGTTGTGATTTCTCCAAAACCTTTCTTGGCATTGAGATACCCCAACCTAAAGCTTACACTCTCTCTAGACATCCCCCCCACCCCCCCCACGTTTCTCCAACCACACCCCTGCCTTGACTAGAGAGGACACCCCACTCTGGGGGCACCATTAAAAAAAAAAAAGTTTTCCT
>WUAM01000287.1:75007623-75035777 GCA_024336885.1 Actenoides hombroni
GGGATTCAGCCTGGAGAGGAGAAGGCTCCGGGGAGACCTTTAGGGGGCCTTTCATGCCTTCAAGGGGCCTGTCAGAAAGATGGGGACAGACTTTTTGAGCAAGGCCTGTTGTGACAGGACAAGGGGTGATGGGTTTGAACTAAAAGAAGGTGATTTAGTTGAGATGGAAGGAATAATTTGCCTCTCACTAATTTGCCTTCATTAAACTAAAGAGCATCATCCTACTCCCAGGAGTCCCACTTCTTCAGCCCTGCCCATTCTTGCTGTTCTCAGTTGGACTGTGTTGAATTCTTTCCAGTTTCTTGGTGCCTTTATTAACAAGCTGAGCTGAGGATGGGACACAGCATTCTACCCGAGGCCCCATCTTAACGAGGCTTGGATAATTACCACTGTGGTCTTGTGCAAGATGCTCTTGTTAACAAATTAGCTTTTCTGGAGCAGTTTCATTCTGTTGTTTGATGCTGAGCTCACGGGCCGCTGTAACTTTGGAGCTCTTCTCTGTCATACAGCTCCCTTACTGGCAGTTTCCCCGCTTGCTTTTGATTTCTCCTCTGTTAAGTGCAACGTTTTACACCTGCCTTTATTGAATTTCATCTTAATTTCAGACCACCTCTCCAAACTGTTAATATCTTCTTGGATTTTGATCCAGACCTCCCAAGGGTTCCCCCCATCCCAGCTCCTCAGGATTGCAAATTTTACAAATGTAATATCTTTTTTTTTTCTCCTTCTCTTTAACTGAGTCATTATGAAAATATTGAACATAGCTGGAGCAAGGACAGATCCCTGAGGAATCTCACCTGAAATTTCCTCCCCATTTGACAGTGAACCATTGATAACTACTCCTTGAGAGCAGTTTTTCAGCCAACTGTTCCGTCTGCCTTATGGTAATTTTATCTAGTTCTAGACCATATTTTCTTAGTTTTATTATAAGAACGTCATGTGAAACAGTATCAGAAAGCTTACTAATAACAAGATGTATCACATCGGCTGCATCTCCCTTATCCACAAGGCCACTTATCCTGTCAAAGAGGGAAATTAAACTGGAGAGTTCGGTGCATGAGACTTTTCTTTTTTTAATCAAGCCATTTGAGTTATGACCCCTGCAGTATTAGATAAATTTTTCAGAAATAACAAACATGCTGGGGTTTTTCTACGCTACCACTGTAAGATATGTTGCTCGTTTGGTTGTTTTGTTGTTGTTGTTGCTGCTTTTGGGGTTTTTGTGTGTGTTTTATTATTTTATTTATTTTTATTTTTAATAAGCCGGTGATGCGAGATTAAGAACGATGGTTTGATAGCTAAAAGCCATTATATAACTGTTACCAAAGACAAAAATTAAGGTGGGAGCAACAGCCCTTCCTCCGTAATAGTGTTTTCTCCCTATCAAGCTCATCAGTAGGAAGTAGATTTAGAAGTGCTTTAAATTATTTCACATCATTTACTGGTAATCTAACCAGCATGTACTGCGTGTACCCTAAGTGCTGATTTTTTTTTTTTTTTTTTTAAAGCATAAGAGGAAGAGCAAAAGAACTTTTTATTCTAAGTCATTCTGTAATTTACACATTTTTGTATCAACCCACTTACTAGTGCCATACATAAGTGTTTCCTCTGAACAGATTTAATTTTTAATTTTCCTGAATCAGTGTTAACCAGGAAAAAGGTAATTGTTGTCAAGAGTATTCAAACTGTCAGAATATCATTCAATCTAAAAGCTGTTAGAATCTGTGCAAAAGTAATTACTGAAACTCTATTCAACTGTAATAATAACCTGCCACTGATGACAGCAATTACTGGGGAAAGTGTAATAGAAATCAAAGGCGCATTTTTCTCTGACAAGTACATTTCTAACTAAGGTTTACATTGGCTGAATAGTGTTGACAATGATGATGTGCTGTATCACTCTTAATCACGGTTGGCATGATGTTACAGTTTGAACTGCTCACTGTTCGAGGAGGACTAATTGCCTGTTTCATTTGACACTGTCCATGCTTTCTGTACGTAAGAATATATATTCTAGATGAGCAGAGTTTTAAGTGTTGTGCCTCGTTGCCTGACTCACAGCCTTTTTTAAGTGTAGGTTGCAAGTACTTCTGCGCTTAACACAAAGGCTCCAATTAGAACCGGGATGAACCAGTTAGGTCAACTTCTAGTATGTACAAAACACAGAGGGATGGGAAGGAGCGCGGTGGCAAAGGTCAGCCCAACTTGTGCTTCCCGGTTAATGAAGGTCATGCAGAGCCCTACGCCTGGGTTTACACCTCTAGAAGGTAGCTGTCTGATCAGAGAGGCCTGAGAAGGTAGTTCTTTGGTGCTTCGAGGTAGTATGAAGTCACTGAACAGAAGGAGTCTGCTGTAATTATTATTAATATTGTTGTGTCTAAGTGTCAGTACTTCCCTTCAACTCAAAACACAAGACACAAGGTACACACAGCATCCAAGTAGGAATAACGGCCCTGGCTTTCTTGGACTTGTGTTAGGAGAAGGTTTAGATATATGTGTTATTTGGGGTGGGAGGAAGAAAGCACAGTCTTCCTCACAGCATTTATTCCCCTGTGGATGAGTTTGCCCACTTCTCATAGAATCATAGAATGGCTTGGGTTAGAAGGGACCTTAAGGCTTATCTAATCCCAGCCACTCTGCTAGGGGCAGGGACACCTTTTATGTCATCAGAGAAGAAGTTATCTCCTGAATTTTCCCCTGGTGTGAGAACTCCTTAGGAACAGCTCGATTTCGGAACAATCCATCCCCAAATCTCTCTTTCATCATCCATCACGTGCACCTCCCATGACAACTCCTGAGAACAAGCTCAGAACTGTCCTTCGAGAGCAGTACTGGGGAAGGTGTCCAACATGCCACATATGCTGGTCCTGCCTAGCTGCTCTCAAAGTAATTCCCAAAACACATTAAAACATCACTCGGGGAACTAATTTTAGCAGGGTTTTTTGCTGTCTTTGGGTCCATCAGAGTAACTTTAAAGATTGAAGAAGTGCAGGAGATGATGTGCAGGTCTGGAACAAAGCTGATGAGAGCAGTTTCAGAACACACCAATTGTCAGGTCTTCATACAAGAAATTAGCTCCGTTGATTTTTATAGAGTGGAAGAAATGAAGATAACTGGGTGACATTGTGCAGTTAATCGTGTTTCTCTTGTGAGGGCTGTTTTGTCCTTCATGTATTTCCACAGCCCATAAGTCCACATTCACTACAAAGCCTGAAACACATTATTATTTCATGGCAGAGCCAGCTTTCTTCACCAGCATGACTCAGTAGCAAAACGCAGTGTGGAATTCAGGTGAAGAAGGGGGAGATACGGAAACAAACAGTCTTTCCAAGGCCACCGAATAGGTTATATCCATTAAAGTTAATCCAAACCACAGGTAGGACTTTTTTTTATGCTTCCAAGAGGCTTTCTGAGCCACATCTCAATGAATTCATTGACCATCCCTGCAATCCCATTTTCCCAAGGTATTGCTGAGCTTTTTTCAAAATCCTTGCACACAGAGTAACACGTGAGCGCTCCGAGCAGGCTCCCAGGGTGATCTTGTGGACTTCAAACTCATGGCTAACCATTCACTGAATCGGGGCCTTGCTTGGCTCCAGAAAGGAGGCTGCCAGGAGGAGTTCATTGTATCGTTCTACTTATTGCAGTAATTGCCTGTTTATGTTTTCTGACAGCCAACGCTACCCAATAATTTTTATAAACAGAGACGCTTTCACAAAGTCTACTAAATAAAAGCCTCAGCTCTTGAAAACCAGAATGATTTTTATTTTTTTTTAAAGGAAACTTGGTATTTCCCCTCTGATTTTCTTATTGATGTTGAACAGTTGCATCAGATGGGGTCCCTGGTGTTCTGTTGTCACGTGGCTCTCTCTTATTACAACATAATAATGCAATTCAACTGAAAACGTGTTCAAACACTCTTAGATTTATTTATTTAATTTTTTTTGTGCACACCTTATTAATTATACTAACTGCAAAATGATGGGATCTTTAACAATTGTTGCTGTAAACTCTCTGGGTTTCTGAAATGATGGACTGCCTGAATGAAGGTGGTGCTTTTCTAGGGCACGGAGAGGCTGCAGGCAGGCGTTTGCGTAGCGAGGCGATAGGTGTATTTATGCACACCGTGCTGATGAGCGGTTGCTGTTCGCTCCTTCGTTGAAATAAAAGGCGTGAGAGTGACTAAAACCAAAAACATGCCAGGACCTCCTCCTTGATTGCAGTTCTCTGCCGAAGAGAAGAATAGCATAAGCTACATCTGAATGATATGAGGAAACAGCCTGTGCAAATTGTGTGCTCAGCATTTGCTATTTATAGATCTGGATTTTTTTTTTTTCTTGGAGGATTGCGACCACAGCAAGGTGGCTCTCCCAGTAGATCATACAATCATAGAATGGCTTGAGTGGGAAGGGACTGTAAAAATCATCTCATTCCAACCCCCCTGGCATGGGCAGGGACACCTCCCACTAGAGCAGGTTGCTCAGAGCCCCATCCAGCCTGGGCTTAAACACTTCCAGGGGTGAGGTGTCCACAGCTTCTCTGGGCAATCTCTTCCAGTGTCTCACCACCCTCAGAGAAAAGAACTTCTTCCTAATGTCTAATCTAATTCTACCCTGCTCTAGTTTAAAACCATTGCCCCATGTCTTTTCACCAGATGCCCTTATAATAAATCCCTCCCCAGCTTTCCTGTAGGCTCCTTCAGGTATTGAAGGCTGCTGTAAGGTCTTCCCTGAGCCTTCTCTTCTCCAGGCTGAACAACCCCAGCTCTCTGAGCCTGGCCTTGTGGAAGAGATGTTCCATCTTTGTGGCCGTCCTCTGGACCCTCTCCAATAGATTCATGTCCTTCTTGTGTTGAGGGCTCCAGAGCTGGACACGGTGCTCCAGGTGGGGTCTCACAAGAGCAGAGCAGAGCGACAGAATCACCTCCTTTGACCTGCTGGCCACACATCTTTTGATGCAGCCCAGGAGACGGTTGGGTGTAAGCACCTGGGATGTAAGCCCAGGGTGAAAGCACCCAGGGCAGAGCTCTGCCTCTGCAACAGTCACTCCACTGGTGCCAGTGCTGGTGTGACCATCAGGCAGCCTTTTTACAAGGTAGCAGGAGACAGCATTGAGTCTGAAAACCTCGTGCCTTACAGAATTCACACACAAAGGCGGCTGAGTTTGTGTTTTGTGAGGTTTGTGCTGCTGTGTCTGGGTGGAGAGTCTAGGCAGGTGGCCGTGTGCCTAGAGCTTCAGCTTCTCTTTCTTCAGGGTTACTCCAGCGCTGCTATTTTTGCCTTTTTGTTGTTGTTTACATTTAGTCAAGTTGAACACCTAATAAGCAGGAGTACCTGACTTAGATACGTCATCACCATCTTATCCTGGCGTGACCACCTCCAACGGACAATCTTAGAGAAGATGGGATCCAGGCCAGGGATGAGACTGCAGCATGTGGCAGTAAGGACAACATCTGCCTTGCATACTCCTACTCCTCTACATAATCATGCATAACTTTCTATTGTTCCAGGAGTTACTCAAGCATATAATAGAGTTTCAGTGAGTGCAAACCTCCTGTTTTAGATAGTGATTTAGCGAGCTGGTTTTCTGCCTCAGCATGGATTAGGTTTATATATATATATTTATTTTTTACCAGCCCCATCAGACCTAGGGAAGGATGTGGAGAGGGTGTGAAGGAAATCATGGGTTGTAAATGCTGGCTACACAGCTATATCACAAATATCAAAGTGTAAGAAACAGAAATATTACCTGAAATACCCTCATGATTCCTGCTCGCTAACACTCTGGCTGTCGTGAGAAATAACCCTCTGGCCACAAACGCCTCTTCGGCCACGTGCAGATTCTGCTTCTGGGGGTAGAGCTTCAAGCTGGTGCAAACAAACTCGCGTGATGGAGCCAGGGCTTCGTCCAGGCGATGGCAACCCCAGACAGGATTTGTCCCCAGGAGTTTTACCTGGGAGTTTGGTTTGCAGGTTCGTAATGGCGGTACCAGGAGTCTGTTCGGTTTCGCTGCGGTCGCGTCGTGAGTCACGGGTGACGATGCTGGATCTGAACGATCCCATCTCCTGAGCCCTGTGTCCTGTCCTCTGGATATTAGGCAATTTCTGCCATAATAATTTAATGAGGAGAAAAACATTGAAAATAGTATAGTAAGTGTTTCAGGGCTCGCTTTGTTGTAAATACTTTTAGTTTAAGTACACAAATGATTGGCTCGTGAAACAGGAGCACTGCGTGCTCGAGCAGGTCATGTGTTCTCATCCTCCTAATTCCTCTCAGCCAGGCTGGTTTAAACTGTTTGAGTTACTGGTACCTGCTATCCCAGCTGGTTTTTTTTTTTCCTTAATTTTTTTTATTTTTTTTTTTTTTTTTGGCCTGAAGAGAATTAAAGTGCTCATTTGAGCAGCTTTGCCAACAGATCTGTTCAAAACCTCCAGCAAGTGGGTTTTAATGAGCAGCTGGGGGAGTAACTTGTTCCTGGCACAGACTGCTCCTAAGGAGGCTATCTCTGTGTATCCTTAAGGCATTTTAAGAGACTGAACACTTTTTCTATCTTTAAATCACATTAAAAGTGACTTCAGGTGTTGGGCTGCTTTAAGCCATTCGATTCCTTCAGCCCACATGGTGCCCACATCTGCCATTAGCACATCCCTTTTAATGATCAAGGCTGGACTGTTCAAACGAGCTTAAGCAAGTTAGCACTCAAATCCCTCAGGAAGGCAGCAGAACGGATTCGAACACATCCATCCTGCTTCTTAATTAGATCCCAAAATCTCCAAGTAGAAATCAAGAGATGTTTTAAGCGATTCTTGTATAATTGCTACCTTTAGTTAATTTTTTTCCTAAGGATTTTCAACCTTGATTCAGAAGATTGCATCAGTTGTGCAGTTAACATTCAGCATGTAAATAACCTCCTCTCTGCACGGCAATAACTTGAGCGGCCGTTAAGTCATGCGAACAGCTTTGGAAGTTAGGTAGATGCTTAAATTTTTTGCTTGCTAGATGTCTAACGTTAAACAGGTATTTATGTGCTTCTCTCCGCCACAGACTTAAGGATATAATTTAAGTAGATGAGTGTCTAATGACTATAACAAAAAAGATAGGTGAGAGAAGGTGGTGGGAAAGCATGTCAGAGGCAATGGAAAGTGCAGGAAAGGATTAAAAAATTTTCCTTCTCTCTTACTTTCATTTTTTTAAAGCTCATACAAAAGGAATCTTGTCCTTTTCCTCAGGTGAGTAAATGAAAGAGCTGCTTTCAAAACAGCCGTGTGTATATTTTCCATTTCTTTCTGTGCATTTGGTCACTTGAAGAAGAAAAATAAAAACAAACAACTGAAACCAACCTGTCTAGCAGGCAGATGTGCTTTGAGAGATTTCCCTGGGCTTCCTCGGAGGGAAAAGGTTTAAAAATAAAAATAAACTCACTAAGGGCCCTACGATGCATGGTGCTTAATTGATTCTATGACCCATCATCCTGCCTTCCTACACGTGCAGCAGCCAGTACCCACGCTTTAGAAACAGCAAACCGGCGCCGTTTGTCCTGTGTTTTCTTCAGTGGACAGCGTGTCATTATTGCCACCCTCTCTGATTATATTTAATACAAAGAGCCTACAAGTCCTTTTCAAAAAAAAAAAGAAAAAAAAAAAGCTGCTTCAGGGGTACTCTCTGCATTTTTATTCCTGAATATTAAGTCCCAGTTTTTATAGCCCGAGCTCAATCTGTGGCTTCATAAAACATCATAAATTGGAGCTTAGCTTTACAGGCAAGCAAGATGATTTGATAAGCGTGGGATTGCACCTACTACATCAAATAGTGTTTCTTCTCTTAGTATCCAGAAGCACTGAGTTATGGCACTGGTTCAGTAGCAAGCCAAGAGGTATAGGAAGCCCTCTGCAATTAACTTCTTGCATCTTTTCTTTTTTTTTTTTTATTTGCAAGGGTTGGGGGGGAAACCAACAAGAAAAGTTATTTTAACCAGGTATTTTTTTGCAATTTTACCTCATAACAGAGTCAGCTAAGTGCAACCTCATGTCACCACAGTCATTATCTATAATTTAGATTCAAGAAGCAACTTTTAGGATGAAATGAACAGAAACCCAGAAACCTCTGCCTGCTCCATCATCCAGCCTCACAAGTACAGTAGCTGTGTCAGTGGCTGTATTAAGAGCTATTAAAATGGCTTTGATCTATTGCCGGGTTTTGGTACGATTTTCAACGTTTTATTATTCCTCTGACTGTCATTTGCTATTTTTAAATGGAATCTACTATTATGGGATATGAGCAGCCTGTCCTTCAGAGGAGACTCGGCACTGATAGCCCTTCTGCTCATCTTCAGTGGCGTGAACAGGGGGACGCCAACGATCCCCCGGTAGTTGGGTGTCCTAGCCACCATTTATACTATTTATCATCGAAGAAGATTCTGATTTTCAAGGTTGTGTGGAGGCACAGGAGCTGCACGTGCAACAGCTCTGCTGTGCGGTGCTGCAGCCTGAGAGCAACCTGGGTTTAACTGGGTGCAGATCCTCACCGGTGCTTACTGTCACTGGTCCCTTTGGCTCCTCTTCTCAGCGAGCGGTGTGGCCCAACGGCAGCTGAGTGAAGGGGTCTGTGCTGGTCTTTCCAGATTCTTTTCCTTGGTCCAATCTTACTCTCTTTCCATAAACCAGCTTCCTCCAGTTGTGGTCAGGTCACAGCTACTTCATGGGTCTGCTGCATAGGGTTTGGGTGATGTTTTTCCACAAGGACCTGCACAGTGTTTTGAGGCTAAATCAGTACCTGGATGAGATGTAGTGGTGAGGAAAAACAATGAGATTATTGAGAACAGAATAGCATTTAATGAACGCTAAAATGTATTGTGCTCTTTTAAACAGAGCTGCCTAAAAACTATTGATTTTTGCTACCCGCGGATTTCTAATAATAACAAATGTAAAGCCTTACTACCATCCCCTCACATCTGGCTTATTTCCAGCTTGACTGAACTCAGAAATTCACCAGTTAGAACTACAGGACTCAGAGCCTCCAAACTGACTAATTCCTCTTCAAGTTTAACCAAACATGCCATTCACCTGCACCTGCCTCTTGGGAGTCAGCTTTGCCTAGTGAGAAAGGAACCCCCAAACTGGTTTGCCTTGTGTGCTGTTTCGTTGCTCTTCCCCACCCCCCTTTCTGTGTCAGCCACCCTAATGAACCCCTCCCCATGCATAGTTATTTTCGTAACTTCATTTACAAATATTCTTCTATTACATCTCTTAGACCAAAATTAATGATAATAGGTGGTGTTATCCTTGCCTGTCACTCTAGTTAACCTCCCATTAAGCTTCTTGGGTCAAATCTGGAGTGACAAGGCTCTAGTAGCAATATCAAGGTACCTCAGCTGGCTTTTGAGCCATCCTATTCAGCAACATCTGCATTTATTTTTACTATTCATTTGGCTTTTTTAATTTTTCTTCTTTTTACCACTGCCCAGATGCCACAAAAAGACTTTTGGCCAAGCTGCTGGTTTTCCTTGCGGAGCTGTTATCCAGTGTATTGCTGGCAGTGCCTTTAGGGGGAAATACATAAGTTGGAAATCGAGCTTCCAAAAAAAAAAAAAAAAAGAAAAACCCTTAAAAAAAAAAAAAACCTCAGCACTTCTGATTAGTATCTCATATTGTTATCCTTCCTGCTTCATTTGTTTTCCAGATGGGCGAAATAAAGGTCAACAACCCTAGGGCAACGATCTGATTTGAAAGAAATGTGATTTCTGGAAGGGAAATTTGCAAAAATAGCCATAACCAAGAAATGAGAAACATTTTAAGGAATTGGCCGTTCAGACTAATCTTCCGCGTGGTTTATCTCCCTGAATTGCTGATCTTTTATTGCCCATGCAAATGCACTGATAATCCTGTCCTGTTCTTCTTGTGGCATTTTAAAACCTTTTCTTCTTTATTCAAATTTGGGTACTGTTGTCATGAAGGAGGAGGTAAAGATGACCATCATGTGCTTAGGGTAAATGAAAGGCACGGGTTAGGCTACTATAGCCATAGTTTCCCAGGAGAGAGAAGTTGGAGCTACCACATCCTGAGGTTGGATGGGAGCTTCTCTTCCCACCATCCATCCTGCCCCGTTCCCATGCGTGCTGCGTGCTCGCTCCAGCACATCAGGGCTTGTGCAACTCTGGACTCCTCTGGTGTCCTTCGTGGCTCCTCACAGATCAGGCCAGCGCTGCCCATCACTTCTTCAGGAGGCCAACAAGGACCACACAGCCATGGCATGGTGAGGAGGGTTCACAGCAAAGCTCTGCCGTGGCTCACCCACTCTGTCCTGCCTGGGAGAAGGATCTCTGGAGCTGGGATCTGGGGACCTGCTGCCTGGCTCTGGTGCGTGTCTCCTCCCAAACTCTGGGTCATGTCTCCCTCTAGGGGCTCATGATGAGGATGGAACCCACCTTCCCCTAGCAGAGGAGGCTTGGGACGAGCTGCAAGTCTCCTTTTCGCAGTGAGCTGATGTTGGTGGAAAAAAGGCGTTGGAGCTTGTAGGGGTTGTATTGTGACACAGAGCATCTACCTGTGAAAAACACCGGTTAAGAGTTTTATGTTAGTCAAGTGTTTTGGCAGAATTAAATTCCTGCCTCCTACTCCTTGTTGCCAGCAAGTCAAGGGAGACCTTATTGAGGCCCTTTCAGGACTTCAAGGGGCCTGTCAGAAAGATGGGGACAGACTTTTTAGCAGGGCCTATTGTAACAGGACAAGGGGTGATGGGTTTGAACTAAAAGAGGGAGGTTTAGACTGGTGAGAAGGAAGAAATTGTTGGTGCTGAGGGTGGGGAGAGCCTGGCCCAGGCTGCCCGGAGAGGTGGTGGCTGCCCCATCCCTGGTACCATTGCAGGGGAGGTTGGCCGGGGCTCTGAGCACCCTGCTCTGGTTGCAAATTGCCCTGCTCCCTGCAGGGGGGTTGCACTAGGTGACTCTGAAAGGTCCCTTCCCACCCAAACTAGGCTGTGGTTCTATCTAGGCTATGAGGAAGCTGAACTATCTATCAGTCAATGAGGTTTTACTGTATGGTCAAAGGACCAAGCGGTCTCATTTTTACTCTGTGCTCTGTCCTCATCCTGGGCAGTGGTGACTCGACTCCTGCACCCCCTGGACAGGGCAGGGGTGTGTCCTGGCCAAACCCTGCACCCCTACACTGGGTGCCTGTCACCCTCCTCTGTAGCATCCCCAAGCATTTTGGAGGCAGGTGCTGCTGTCTACTGGGAAGAGATGGTCTTCTAGAGGGTGCTGCTGGGTGCTTTGCTGATCGCTGATGCAGTCATAGCATAGGGACGAGGGAGAGGACATGGACATGGTCCTACAGAGCAGAGTAGGAAGAAGAAAATGGGGTGGAACATCAGGCTTTTATTTCAATGTTTTGTTGAAATGGAAAACCAGAAGCGACTAATCAGTGTGATACAGTATTTAAACATAATTCATGGAGATAAATTCTGAGTTTGAAGTTTAATTTGACACCTTTATGGACTTTCTGGATAGTTTGTTTTCCCTGTGTTTGCAGTAAGAAGAGCAGTGGGAATTTTCCCCTGTTTAGTGGCCAGGCAGCCGTGATAATCGTTTTGTGCCACCAATGACCTGGTATCAATCTGAAACTCGGGGAAGGAAAGAGGTCTGATAAATAAATACAAATCAATAAATTCAATCAGAGTCTAAAGGACAGTCTTCCTAGAGGCACAAAGGGGAATTGCAGAGATTGAAAGGCAGCCCACGAAGCTTGAATGACTCTGCTGGTCTCATGCGAAGAATCAAGCACAGCTCTTAGAGGCTTCTCTCTAATTAGGACACACAGAGATTCATTTCACCAACTTTAATCACTGGGAATTTAGACCAAGGCTTCCTCAACAGTCAGCTGAGATGAGTCAGCTTCTGGAGGAGGGTGTTCATTAGTTGTGGTGTGTGAGCATCTGGGCAGGACGTGCCTAATTTTTAGGTGGCCAAAGCTTGGTGCAGTTCATCTCATCCCTCTTGACAGTTGCTTCGTGGGCCTTTGCAGCTGCTCCCTGAGGAGCAGCATAGAATCCTGTTTACCATGGCACTTATTTACCTTGAGATGATTTCCTGTTGCCTGAAAGTGTTGTTTTGTTTTGTTTTTTAATTTTTTTAAATTATGGTTGTTCAGTCAGCAAAACCAAGGATCTCTGTAAAGTTGCAGTGGCAGCATTGCTGATAAATAATCTAACACATTTTTGAAAAAGCCAAAACCAATTTGGGTACAATTATTATTATGATGACGGTTATTTTTTTTTTTAGCAACTGCAGCGTAGGTCAAGAATAGCTCCAGAACACCCAGCTTGCATAGCAAAGACTTTGAGTGCAGCTCGTGCAACGTTTCCCAGCCTTTGGAGCTTGCAGGATAACTTCACTGATGCTGTGAAACCAGGGTATGTCAGATGCAACCCCTATGTAATAATTCCTCCTTGCTTGTTTATATTAACCTTGATTGAAGAATATAGGTCAAAATGAAGCTGAAGGATTTTGCTGATTTGGGGGCCTGAGTATATTATGAACATGTCTGTGCTGCAAAACCTAAGACTTTCCTCCCGTTTCCATCAACCCTGTAAGATGCTCCAGCTTTGCCCCCAGGTGTGATGTTTAGTTAATCGTTCCCAGGAGAGCAGACCTGCAGACTGTAGGGCAGAAGGTGTGATGGCAGGTGCTGAAGGAATCGTCCTTGTCCCACCCCAGATGTCACCTTCAGCAGATCCGCGCCGGGGAAGCAAAGTGTAGATGCAGGAGGTGTTTTACCTGGTTGCTTGTCTCTCTTCTGCCTGTCCCAGGGAGAACTGATGAGGGTGTGTTTAGCTCTTAAATTTTCCTTTCTTTCCTTCTGATCTTCTGCCTGTGGATGGATTGGCCCAGCGTTCCCTCTATGGGGTGGTGAGATGTCCAAGTTGAGACCTCCTGGCTGCGAGGTCTCAACCTGGATGTCCCCTAAGGCTCCTGGTTGTCTCTCGACTATTGAAGGAAGCACTAGAATTAATTTTGTTCTCCCAGTCAGCTAAAGAACATATTTAAAGGAGGTGGGAAAAAAACATTTGAGGAGGGGCAGGGGGACAGCCTCGTTAGGTTAGCGATGACGAGCTGCAGGCAAGGGGGCCTGGAAACCAACCCTAACAAGCATGGAGAATCCAGAGGGAAGGCTCCAGCAGCATGTTAAGAGAAGCTGATAGGTGTTCCTAGAGTCGAGCAGGAAAGAGCCAGGAGTACATGTGGTCGTATTCAGGGACGTGTAACTGAGAGGTAATAAATACAAGCCAGAGAGAACGATGCTGACATTGTGTTTGGGGTGAAAAGTGTTTGGGTTTTTTTTATTATTACTTTTTTAAAATTGTTTTTTGGATTTTTTTTTTTTTCTTTTTAAATTTAGTTACAGCAATTCATGGCCAGATCTATAGAAAGCTCAGTATCTAAACTGGGGTTAGCATCTAACCTGGGCTATCCCACTCAGCAGCGACGTTCACGTTCAGGTCAAGCAAGGACAATATGGGCGCTCAGCAGGGCAAAGAGGGTCCCTGGTGATCCCTCTGACCTATCAGGGCCAAAATAATCCTCCAATTTCGACAGGAACAGAGTCCCTGTGTCTTCATGGAGGTGGCCCAAGTGTCTCCGGCAGTGTTTTGTGGCTGCTGTGGGTGCTTTCTCTGATTTTCTGCTGATTATGCTAGAGCAATATTGCAAGGAATTTATGCATAATGGACATAAATCTCGCTATATGAGCCACCTGAGGCGCAAGAAAAATGGTCTCTGTCAAGGCTCTACATACAGAAATACATTAAACAACAGCTCTCAGTAGAGCAGGAGCTTCGGTTTTGAATGTAGGGTTTGGGGGAATAATGAAGAATAAAATTAGTGCTTTTGTAATGCATTAAGCCTTTTGGGGGGTGCTTCTCTGGCAGATTTTTATAGCCTTAAAAGATAAACGGTGACGATAATAAATTTTTCTAAGTTTTAAACCCATCTCTGGAAGGAAGATGCGGAAAGCTTTTTCCTGCAGGGTCGTAGAACTGGAAGAGGTGCTCAGCTGGGACTTCAGGCCACTGTGGTAACTTCCAATTAGCAAAACCTGCATTAGGAGCTGCTGCCCAGCAGGATGGGAGGGCTTGCAGTGGTTGGGATGAACGACTGTGCACATCCCTGCACAGACCATTAGCGGGCTCTTTGTCACTCACCCAACTTCATCTTCACCCATCTGAGGGGATTTTAGCCCAGGATTGAGTCTGTTAATGCCACTGTCTCTTCTCTTCTGCCAGGGCGGGTGTGATATTTTATTGTCAGTGACTGAGAGCTGCCAAATGGTTTTGCTAAAGGGAGCTGAAGAACAAAACCGTAGAAGGAAAGTGCGCTCGCCCCTTTCAGTGTGTTAGTTATTACGGAGGGAAGGGTGATGTTATTAAACTGCGCGTGAGCCTCTTCCCATCACATTTCTGTGGCTCTGGCTTTGTTACACATATTCTCATAAATTATTTTGTTGCTATAGCAATACTTTTCCGTGGGCCTTATCCTTTCTCATTTACAGATGAGCCCTTTACTTTGCTCTCTCGGTTCAACGGGGCCTTTACTTTGGCAAATTACCTCTCAAATTACCTCTGGAGGTTGCGTTCGCTTTTGCTTTTCACTCTTAATCTGGATTAGGGAATTCTTGATTTGGCTTAAAATGGCTTTGGAAATTCTGGGTAAAATAAGTGCCAAGAGATCACATTTGTAAAACCATAGCATATCTATATTGTGTGTGCATATATGTGTGTTTGCAACCAGACTGGATCTTCTCATCCTACAATGTCTCCTGTACAATGAAGAAAGTGGTGGAGAGAATAGAAACATATGATAAGAAACTCCGTATGCTCCACACCAGGAGATTTCTGAATTGGAGTTTCACTATTACCCTTCTCAGCATTTAGAATTTATCTCCCAGTCAACCATTTTTTCCCAGCCATGTGGCAGGATGAACATCAGGCAGGATCGTGGGGTGGCACAAGGCAGAGACAGGGAGCTCTGATGAGTCCCAGCATTGTTCTAATCCATCACTTTTCTTCCTTTTTTTTTCTCTCTCTCTTTTTTTTTTTTTTTTTTTTCCATCGGTTTTGTTTGGTTTGTTTGGGGTTTCATGATCTGTTTATTCGATGTTTATTTTTTGGTGAGTGTATATGTATGCACATCCATGTGTGTCTGTTTTTATGGTGCTCCTGAACCAAATATCATGGCCCAAATATTCTACCCCTCAGTCTGGGTCACTGCAGCTCTCAGCCATCCTTTGCTGTGCAGTTCACAGATCAGCAGCAGGGGTGGCAGAATTTAAGTGGCAAAATAGATACTTATGTTTGTATACGTGTATGAAAGTCAGGTTTGAGGAGAAAAGATTAACTTGTTTGCTTTCTATTAAGTAACACTTAATAATGTTTTCTTATATTAATTTTTAAAAGGACAAGTTCAGGAACGAGACCAGGCTCTGGATAAACTTTCCTTAACACCCTAAAAGAGTCGTCATAATGCCAGCTCTGCTGCCACAAGCGTGCAAAATTAGTAATCGTGAAAGGTTAATAAATAGAACTCAAGTTGTCAAGCAGCAGAAAGCTGCTATTGAAAGGCAACAATGGGCTGGATTCTGATACTATGACTTCAGATAAAAACGTTTAAAGGCCAGCGCTGAATTCATCGCTGAAATTCAGCCAGAGGGTCTTGGGTTAGTGATGAGGGGTGACTATCAACCACAACTGCCTCGTTAGGCTCACAAAGATTGGCACGCGTTTGAATTCAGACCAATTTATTCATGGTTGCTCCTATAGGCAAATTTATTCGAATGCATCAACTCTTTCAACTATTCCCAGTTGGGTAAAGGCTTCCAGCTCCCCCAGCCTTCCTAGCTGACAGATGCAGGTGTCTTAGCTTCTGCTGCACTGCTTCAACACCCGCAGGTACTTCTGCCTTTAGGAATAAGGTCCCTCCTACAGTGAAATGAACCCCTGATGTCTCCCTGTTTGAGTGCTCGTGGTGACAGTGGGGTAGGATGGAAGGGCTGGACGCAGTACGCGTGAGCAATAAGGAAGAATAATTAATTTCTCAGTTTAAGAAAGAGAAAATAGAGACAGGGTCCGTGAGTTGCCAATTTATTCCCCCCACCACCCCTTGAGATGTGTTGTTTCTAACTTCCTCTGACTTCAAAGAAAAATGCCAGCATTTATGGATAAACAGACTCCCAGAGAGGCTGCCGAGACTACCTCTGGAGCCACCATGGCTTTCTCAGGAGATCTTAATATCCCTGGATTCAAAATCTTACTTGTTATTTAAATGCATAGGGTGCTCCCACTACCTCTACAAAACAGTTTTAACATATTGTCTTAAGTATAATTGGAATGACCTATCATTGATATCCATCGTAATAATTTCCCCCAAGGGCTGCGTGACTAGCGTACACTTTGACCAACCTCTGGATATTTCCCTTTTTCCCCCTGAATGAGGTCTGATTTTAGTACCTAAAATCCTAAGATGTGGGCACTTTTGTTTTCCAAATTAAAGCATTATTTAAACCTTACATAAAAGTCAAAGCAGTTGTATTAATATTCCAGAGGAATTATTTTATTTGCATTCATTTCTCTCCTTTTATCCTGATGGGTTGTCTGGGTTTCTCTTCTTGATGTTCTGCATACATGGAGTGAGGGAACTACAGAGACTGAATTGCTTCTGAATTGCCTTTCTAGAACAGAAACATAGAAGCTGTGAATTGTCTTTCTAGAATAATATTTCCAAATGTATGTTTTTGGTAGATGTCTAAGCAGCTGGTTTTTTCCCTCATACAGAGTGTTACGTGTATTGAATACTAATTTTTGGTGACCAATTAAGTTTTATCATGGCCATATAATCAACCTAAGATAAGCATCATTTTTTGTTGTGCATTTCCCAATGCAACAAATCAATTTTACATTTTGAGTAGGAGGAAAACTAACTGAAGCTAGGAGGGATATAGATAGCTATGTGGCTTTGTAAGGCCACAAAAATAAAGACATCTCACAGCTCTTTAATCATGGGTTCTCAAGGTCTACATTTACTATCTGGGATTTAGCGTAATTAATTTCATAGCAGAGTTTGTAATCAAATTCATTAATTTTCATCAGAATGTGAGTGATAAATTGTTATGGATAAATAATCATCCATTTATGCCATTGTTGAGAGAACAGCCCTCTGAAGTTGGGCTTTGGGGCAGTGGGAATCTTCCTGCTTCCAGACTTGTAGAGGGAGGTGGTGGTACCCAGCAGCCATCCTTACTGCAGGTGATGTCACACCTCACTGGATGCTGGGACATCTTTCGACAAACTGGGCGAAAAGCCACCCAACAGACGTCATCATAGAACGGCGTATCTCGAGCTGATCCTGTTACCTCTGAGCAACAAATCCATATGTATGTTGCATTAGTTACTCTCTATTAACAAAATATAGGCCAGCTTTGAAATGCAAATAGGCTTCCTCATCTACCAGCCAAAGCCTACAGTAGGCTGGGTCTACCGGAGCATACCATTTTGTTGTTCAGACAGCTTCATTATCACCAGCAAGCCAACCTCACTGAGATACAGTGCTTTTCTTTGGGAATTCCAGTGGAAAACAACCTCTGCTTTTCATCTGTTCTCCTTCTGAAGTTTCAGCTTTCCTCCAGGTACCCTTCACTGGTCTCTGTTTATCATGAAATCCATCTATGTTTCCACAGGGTAGTCCCAGTCATGTGCTGCATCTGCTCCCTGAAGTCTGAGAGGACAAGGTGCCCTCAAACACTAACCATTTTCAGGTGCCGTGGCCATGTGTTCTGCACATGGTCTAAATTGGGGCTTTTCACACAGCCATCACATTTGCTTAGGAAGAAAGTTTCTTTCCAGAGCAGAAACACACCATCATCCTGTCTAGTGCCATCTGGTAAGAATAAATGCTGCAGCAGAGTAAATTTCTTGTCCCTGTATATCCTGGCAGAAGTTCTCACCTTATTGCACCTGAAAACGTGTCTCCTGCAATAGCCATCAAACAGATTTCCAACACGTGCAGGCAAGCCAGTAAGTGTTGTTTTGATTCCATGGTAACTTGAGCGAAGAGTAAGGGAATCCGACAAAGAGGAGAGATGATCTTGCTAAAAAACATGAGTGTTGAAAAAGAGGGGAAAAAACCATCCAGGAGAGCAGATGAAGTTAGATTATAAAAATACTCAACTTGAATCTGTATGTGCAGCTTTCCAGTCTTTGGGCTCAGTGGTATAGGAAAAAAATCAGCTTCTCCCGCAAATCTCTTTGTATTCCCCAAATAAAATGATTTCTCAGTGTTATCCATTAGATTCCCAAATGCTTACCAGCACAATCCCAAATATTTGACCCCACACTTTAAAATAAAATACAGACAGCCTTCAAGAAATTCAATTTTTATAGCCCTGTCTCCTTACCATCCTTCATCCTCTGTCGTGTTCTTGGCTGAAATTCCCCGGGAATGTCAAAATTTCATTGTAGTTCTATTTTGCCAGCCCTGCTACGATGCTGGATCCCTGCAGGTGCTTGCTGCTGGTGGCAGCAGAGGAGCCCATCCAGGCAGGCCTGCAGGGCAGGGGACCTGCAAAACGCTGATGAGAAGTGGGTCCTTTCCTTGTCGGTGCCGTGCAGCCAAAGCAGGGTGTGGAGAAGCCAAGGGGGTAACATTGCCCCATTCTACCTCGGCGCAGTTTAGTGCTAGAAAGGAAAAATGCTTGGCAGTTAGAGCTAGAGAAGGAGTTAAAGAATGCAGATTTATTAATCCCAGTTGTTCAAACCAAATTCCAGCTCAGATAGCATCGCCTTTCCCATGAGCTAAGACTTTTATGTTAAAACTCCTCTTTTGGAACCGTCTGGAATCTTTTTCTCTTACTTAGTTGTTCATGCTGAGCTATTGATTTTATTTCTTTTTTTCTTCTTGGTTCTAATCAGATGTTATTGCTTTCTCTTAATTTAGTTTTATAGCTGTTTAATGAAGGCTGTTCTTGAATATAAGGACAAAAAAAATAAAATCCAGAGGATTTAAGGAGTTAGAAAAACCCTTGGAATCTGATTTGTGGTGTATTTCAGGTAGGAGGGGTGACTACTGCTAGCTCTTCATCACCGGTAAGCCTAAACAGCACTACAGATGAGACCATTTAGTCAGTTAAAAATTATTCTGAAGCAAAAACAACTTCCAGATGTTTAATTTTGCAGGACACTGATCTGTGAACAGTCATTAAACTTTATCCCTTTTGCTTCCTGAGTTTTAAGAGAGAAATGGATAAAAGAATAGAGGGGAGGGGAGGACACCCACACAACCCACCCCAAACCATACCAACTGATGATCAATAATTGTGTAAGGGGAAAACTCTGAGCTAAATGTGCTTACTGTGGGTATGGCCAAAGAAAAAGGGGGCAAGGTGAACGAGGACTGCCTGGGAGTACAGTCATTGCACTGAAGCGTGAGATTCATCCCATGTCTTGCAGAAGCTCAGTGTTTGTCAAGTCAGATGTTGGAAACCTCCCTGCAGAGAGAGGTTTGTTCAGTGGTTATCACCTTCCCTATAGCTGGCTCTGATGGAGACTGTGAGATGGAGATCTGTCAGCAAAAAGGGGTTGCTTTGAAAAATTAAGTTTTACCTGCTGATGAACCAGCTCCCGAGTTGCAGCCCTTCCTCACTCTGAGAGTCGAGTCTGTTTTCTCAAAAAAATGCTGTTTTCAGGGCTGTGAATGAAATCCTCTGTAAAATTCTGATAAAGATCTTGAAGCTTCAACTTTAGAAAGCATGTGCTTATTAAAACTCCTCTTCCTAGATGTTTAATACAATATCAGCATCCCATAATTAGTTTAGCCATAATAGCCTTCAATTCTCTGCCAGGTAGTGCTGCAGTATTCACCTTTGCCTGTCTTAGAAATAAACAGAGAAGATGCCATTAGATTTTATTCTACTACTTTTTTACATGGTTTTCATGTCTTTATCATCCATTTAATACCAGAAAATGTATTTAGCTGTCTAAATTTGCCCGTTGCCCCAACATATATCCTGCAACACCACTTTTTGGGGGGAGAAAAATTCAGCTCTAATCCTCCCAGACAGTACTGGCCATAAATTAGCACGTGCTCAGTTTGAGCGACTTGCTGTTGTTGCTGCTTTAATTTCTCACGTGACTGTTGAGTGAGAAACCAAGTGCATTTTTTAACATCTCTAATTTGTATTTACCAATTAAGAACCAGTAAGATCTGTTCATGTGGTTGCAGCACTGTTTGGAAAAGACCCACTACAGCCTTTTTCTCTGTTTTCCCCATAAATGGCGTCATTGTACATTAATATCGTCTCTGGTTTTGTTGAAGCAGCTCCTGTGTTTTTCTGTTGGTTCTTTGGATTAGACTGGCTGTTATGAATTTGACAACAGTTATCAAATCTCCCCTGCAGCGGCCTGACTGTCAAGGATATGATGGTCAAATGTTTCACATATTGCAATCAAACCATTTGTGTTTGGTTTGAAGAATTCCAAAAGAAAGCTGTCAGCTAAGAAATGAAGTTGAAGTAGCCTGAAGCTTTTGGAGCATGTTGATCCAATTATGATGATCCACTCATATCCTTCAGCTTTTTTTCAAAATCAATTTTCATTTTAGCTCAGGGGACGTTTGGTTTTTTGGTTGGTGGTTTTTTTTTTTTTTTGGGGTTTTTTTTCGGTAATGCAGAGAAACATCTGTAAGGGTATTTCAGATGTGTTGTTTCAGGAAATTTCTTTTTTGTGTGTGTGCAAGACAGCGCTGAACTCTACATGTATTTTGCAAGCGTCTTTTGTCTCTGGTAAACACGCACACACACATTTATATTAGATGTTTTCTGCCCTTACACGTATGTATACATATGTGAGCAGTAGATATTAATCTGAATATGAATTTTAAATTAGTTTATGTGTGTTCAATCTAGTTGCTTGAACCCGGGTCAGGGTGGGCACCTACCACAAAACCTCAAGGGGTTGAGTGGCCAACACATAGGGGTGGGGGTAAAGAAACCTAAACCACGAGTGCTGGGGACCAGATTCTCAGCTGGTGTTTAACAGCAAAGCTGTTTGACACCGGTTATGTCCTGGAGAGGCACTGCAACGTGTGACACGTTGACATAAGTCAGCAGTTAACTAGCTCCTTTCATTCCGTTAGCTGAAAAAGAACATTTAAGAAGTGCTTATTCTACTGCCAGGGCATTGGTGGTGGTGTCTTGATCTTTTTGTACCCAGTGCAGACTGGGAGCAATGCTGCCGTGTGACTGATGTGAGGGTGAGTCCCAAAGCCATGCTCACCCATCTTCCCTGCTTGCCATGGGATCAAGCCATGGGCGTACAGCATTTATGAGTTGGGAAAACGGAGGTGGTCCAAGGCCACGTGCTGTTCTCATCCTAGATAATGCATTGCCATCGTGTTGTTTTCACATTATATGGCAAGTATTTAATAAATGTAATTAAATAAGGAGCCTTTGACCATGGTAATAAGAGCTAGGTCTGGACGTTGTCTTTGGGATGACAGATGTTGTCTTTGGGATGATGAACTTTGTCTTTGGGATGCTAGACTAGATGAAATCTGTGCTGCTGGGAGGGGAGTGAAATGCAAAGCAGGAGCTCAGTGCCTTTGGTCAGTTTTTGTGTTGGATCTAACTGTGCTGATGGTTCCCTACAGCCATATTTAACCATCATCAACTTGATTCCCAGAAGGGGTCCGGAGCTCTATAAATTCTTTAAACTGGCAATTATTTCACAGTCTATAGACCCAGCAAGCTGTGAGTCTGATGACCTTTCAGAGATGTATAAGTGCTCTTCAGAAACCACCTGTATAAAATCTTGATCATTTAACCCAATGGTAAGAAATATATAAGTCTCCCAGATCTCTAGGAAGTGAAATTTGACCTTTTCTTCCTGATTTATCTCTGAGCTTCATTTAATGATAATTTTGCTATGAGAATGTGCTACTGTGGGATAAGGAGAAGGGAGCCTGTCTATAACAGCAAGAAATAGCTCCAAGTTTAGCATTTGTGTTCCTTGAGAGAAAACCTATTTTAGTTTTAGGAAAGAGCTGATAGGAGCAAAGGTTGATTAATGGGAACAGGTGCCCAACCACCATGAACATGCCATGGTCATCAAAAGCCATAAAATCAACCACTTCGTACAACAGCTTCGGGGAAAAATAGTAGATGCTGCAGTTCTTATCTGGCACCTGATCCCTTGACCCATCTCACCATGGTAGCAGAAAGCCTTTTACACTGTTGATCACCGATGCCACGGGGCATCCCTCTCGTTCACTCATCCCAGTGAGCTCAGGATTCATTATATTGGCTCTTTTGGCTCGTGATTTACTGAGGAAAGCTATTGAGCATTGTTGGATTTATTAAGGATTTTAAGATCTTAAATGAGATGTTTATAGAGAAGTTAATCTTCTTGATTTTTATGCCAACATACCTAGAGCTGAAGGGCAAATTTAACCACTCTTTCAGCAGTGTATTTGGTTAAATCAAGATATTAATATCAATTGGATCGCTTTTTATGTTCTGTGGTATAACATAAGCCAAGGCATATACTTAAATATCTTTGCACCTTGCAATACTGTGTTTTAAGGATGATTTTGACAAATGCTGGCTTTCAGCAGAAACCAGATTTATTTTCATTCAGCTCTGGCATTTCTCATGGAAATGAAGAGTTTTTGATAAACCCCAAATACCCAGGAACAGGCTCCAAATGCTGACTTCAACAGAACGATGCTGATTTGCACCGGTTGAAGCTTTCAGCCCTTTCTCTCCTACCTCACACGCAAAAAATCGCAGTAAGGCAGCTCCAAATTCCCTTATGACTTTACCAAGAACTGGATCAACCCCATAAAAGCAGTTATCTGGAAAGGACCAGACCACCAGGTACCGAATACCTTGCCAAGTGTTTTTATTAACTGATGATGGAGAACTACGCTAGGATCAGAGATCACCTTTCAAACCTTCGGGCCTAAATGTACTTTATCTTGGACTTAGAGTATATCCATCAAACTTTGAAGTGAAAAAATGAACCAGTTAGTTTTTTGGAGTCCTTTCACACTGTACAGTAGCACTGCTGTTCAAAAGAATTATTCAACTGTAAATTATTAACAGTAAATATTTATTTTTCATCAAAGGAAGGAAGTCCCAGAGGTGGGCTTGGCATCCAGCTGGCAGGTTTTCAGCAATATATGATTTTTGTACACCCCTTTCCAGACTGTGCAGTCAGCAAGAGTTGGTAGCTGTTGAAGGCAGAGTCTCCTGCAAAGGCCAGGAATAAGGGTGAGTTTCTCACAGATAAACACATTCTGCTCTAGAAAGGATTTATCCTGATTTTCTTTTCCCCTAGACCAAAGGTTTGCTTTCATCGTACGGCAAAGCAAAACATTTGTTTCCAGTCAAAGCAAAATGGTTTGTAGGCTCCTGAATATTTCATTATTAAACTCTTCCCCTCGTTTAGGTAAATTTTCAAAACATTTTATTTTTACCGTACGATAAGGAATGGAAGCTGGAGTTTGATGCTCCTCCAGGAGACACTAAACTTCTTTGTTTGCAAACAGGATAACAGCACCACACAGATGTTTCAGACAAGCATGGACCTGCATAAACACAAGGAAAAAAAACCAACCCTGTCCAATCTCTCTAGATACTAAATGGTACAAGGAGTAAAGCATGCAAAATGAATACAGCTCATGATACTGAAATAAGGAAAATGCCAATCAAAAGCTCCAACTGCTGATATGAAGTGTCCCAGGAACACAGGGTTTGGATTAAAACCTACATCAGCAGTTAATGACTCGCTTGCAAAGTGGTGTGATTAGTTATTTTGATTGGTTATTTTTCAGGATGCTTTAGCTGTGGCCTGGGACAGGTCTGTGCTAGTGCTGCAGGAAAGCAGGGTTCAATACAGGATGAAATAAAGGCGTGAAATTAGGGTTGTTGAAGAAAATGCTGAGGAACGTATTAATCTCCGGCACATCCTCAAACTGACGTGTCCATTTTTTCTGTAGCTGTTCCAAGAAAAGAAAATTCTACAGAATTATTTAAAGAAGAATCCAGCTTCTTTTTCCACACAGGTAGGGTGGTTTGGATAAAGGTATAAAACAGGGGGGTTGTGTGGGTTTGTTGTGGGGTGGTTTTTTTATTTGTTTGGTTTTGGTTTTCTTGTTTGGTTGGGTTTTTTTTCTTAAAATGGCCTCCCAACGTTCAACTGGGTGAGGTGGAAAAATTCAGAGCCTGACTGGACCCAGTTTCTCAGCAACCTGCTCTGGCTGGACCTGCTGCAAGCAGAATACTAGCCTGGGTGGTTTCTGGGGGTCCATAGGGGTTCTGTGAAGATAGAAGGTGTTAATGGTTTGCTGAATGGATGAACAGAGAAGGCCACGTATTAACTGTATCATGCAGGAAAAAAAAATAAAAAAAAAATCTGAGACTTAAGCATAGCCTGGAGGCTTACACAGAGGAAGATTTGCAATTGAATATAAAGTCAGTATTACATAAATACAAGCTACAGGATCAAAAGGCAGAGCGCATGGTGCTGTTTTCCACAATGGTTAGGTGCTCATGTGTCTGATCAGGCTTGGGAAGAAAGATGAATAATTCTGTTTAAATCATATTGAATCAGAAGATCTACAAGAGGCCTGGAAAGAGAAGGAGAGAAGCAAGATGAGCAGAAGGATGGTGTGAGGTTCAGGCAAATGCAGGCTGGTCCTCTCTGGCTGAAGTTCAGCCCTGAGGCGGGAGTAGCTCAGCGAACGTTCTGGGGTCATCTCCTTAAAGGGACGAGGAAGATCCTCAGTGCTTTCTGCCTCGGGTGTAAACCCCTTATCAGTTGCAGGCATAAATATTGTACAACTTTTGGAGTTGTGTTTAGCTGCTTAAATTTTAAACCTGAGCAAATGGAATAATTTTATTTATTTACTGTTCACTCTGTGCTTCCGCTCAGGGGCGAATACATAAAGATGATGCATTTCAAAGTCGAAGCTTTTGACTCAAAGTTGAGCAGAGTCATCAGTCATGTCACACATCCCAAGTCTGGTAGAATTTGGCATAGCTGTTTAAACTTTAACAAGGGGTGAATTAAATGAACTTTTACCCAGGCTACGCTGCTGAGGACAGAATGCCCATGGTTACAATAGGGATGCTAATATGTAAAAAACTGTGGAGTACTCAGCTTCATATTAAAATACCAGCGTCAGCCAGGATCAATCCCTACAAATCTGCCAAGAAAGATACAACTTGGATCAAACAATAACATTTTTTACTCAGGCTGCACAGACACAGTTTGGCTCTGATGTGTTTTCCTGGGTGAATTACAAAAGCAGGATTTGGAGATTCTTCCGTCTCGGGAATTAAATGCTCAGAACTATTGGCTGTCAGCTTGAAAAATGTTAGATTGCATCTCTCCACAATTGTCTTAAGTTTCTTGGAATTGAGCCCAGCTATTAGCAGGGGGTAAATAAGACAAAAATTGACAACAGTGTACATTATAGGGCGAAGCGTTGAAGGATGAGTCTTAGATGTGAACTGTTAATGGATTTCTTAGAGCTGTGGTATTTGATTTGAAGCTCACCATGCTTTTGAAGCAGGTTCACCTCAGTTGCTCTCTAAAAATTTTATTTAAAAAAAATACATATTTTTAATCCTTTTGAATCATGAAAAAAAAAAAAGAAATGTGGGGTAGAGTTTATTAAAAATATGTTCTAAATGTGCAGCACTCTAAGTCTGAGGTCAGATGGATTCAGTTTGGCTTTTGGTCTAGAGCAACACTGAAAAATGTTAATTGCTTGAAAATAAGGGTAATTGGGTGAAATGAGGGTTAAGTATCTATTATTTCCAAGTGTATTCACATTATTTCCAAACTCCTCCTTTTGTTTTCGTAATATACCGTACCCACATGAGTACAGGATTGTAAGGTCAGGTTGGGAGTGATTCTGCCTGTCCAGCAAAATGGGGTTTTTTGCTTTATTATTTCTGCAGACTGCTTGGACAGTAAGAATCCTTCTCCTCTGAGGTCTTTCTATCCTACATCATCTTTACCAGGGTAGAAAAGTCCCAAGGAGTCACTGATCATTTCACCACAGACCCCTCAGCTGCCTGAACCTCTCTCCAAGCAGCTGACGAAGGCTCTGGGTAGAGCCTGGCTGCATTTACACCACCTTCAGTTCTTTCCTTGGTGTCAACACCAAGTTTCACTTTGAAGCTTGAGATCAGTTTCTGCCCAGAACTCGGATAAATCTACAGGTAACAAAGATGAATTTGGACGCACAGATTTATAAAAAACAGTGTGCACATAATGCCTTTAAAAATTAACTTTACTCAGTTGGGAAACATCACGCCCTGCCCTGCTTTGTTATGTCCCAGTAATAGCATTTTTTATCTATAGTTTTGGGTTTTTTTCCCCAGGTATACAAACAACTCTTGATTTTTCTCAAGAAGGAAATGAGGATTTTTTTTTTAAACATGTTTCCATGCTTACGGGTATGCATTATGTCATTTGAATAGAAACTACTTCTGCATATCATTAGGTCACAAACTTAGAGAAAATATTGAATGGAAACTATTCAGAGTACTCCAGCAAGTTACATGAGTGGACAGGTGAGGTGCAGCTCCACCAGGCTTCCCACAAAGGAGGAGTTTACGAGTTCCCATTGATCATTCCCCTTTGCAACATGTGTATAAAATAGCAATTTGAACTTTCAGGAGTGTCATGTCTGGATGATGAGTCCATCAATTTTCTTTGGCTGCAGGTTTCCCTTCAGTAGCTGGAACGTAAATTATGAGAAGCGGAAGGAGAAAGCTGTAAATTAATGGGCTTTGCCAACTTCAGTATCCTCGGCCTGATGGATCCTTGATTTGACAACAATCTGCTTGTCAGTCACTCTTGCAAAATATTAACACGCTCAGTTATCAAACATTTTAGCCAGCTGCTAAATCTAATGGATAGAGCAGTCAAAAGTCCAGAGACACAAAACCTTGGTCAGACTCAGCTCCTGCTGCAAAGCATCTGCTGAAGCTCAGGAGCTGCTCGTCATTGGCTTGTGTTTCTTTAGGGTTTAGGAAATTCTGGCTCTTTCTATGAAAAAACTGGAAAAATGAGCACAAACATTGTTCAGTTGCCCTAAGTGCAGTCCGAGTTTCTCCTCGTGGTCAATGGGAAAGGGGTATGCCCAGCACTCCCAAAAATCAGTCTTTTGAAAGATGCAGAAAACAGATTATGTGCCTAAATGAAGTCCCCAAGTTTGGGAGGAAAAGCCAAGTTACTGTCACTGAAGAGTGGTTTATAACTAGTAAATCCAGGGGTAAGGTGCCTCCTGATAGCCAGTGCAAAAAGCTCAGCTTCATCTGAAAGACCCTTTGGGAAAACCATCTCACTTCACTGTGATTTTTATCTGTCCTTCTGTATTTATTTTTTTTTTTTCCCCAGCTGGTCTGTGAGCAGCCCTGGCAGCAGCATCTCTTCCTGCCCACGTTCACAGCACCTGCTGCTGTGACTTGGACCTAAACCCATCCGGGAGATGGCAGAGAGCGTGGGGAACAGAGCATCAGGTTTCCCCAAAGATTGTATGAGCAGCCCAGAAAACTTTGCTCTCCTTGGAAAAGCAGGAGCCAATGGTGCAGCTGGGAGGGCTGTGGGAGTGCGGGTTAGCAGGAGGAGGTGGGACCCCAGGGAAGGGGCCACTGACCACTAGTTGCATCCCTTGGAGATAGGGACCCAGCCGTTAGAAGTTGGAAAGAAATCTCTAATGCAGTAAAGGTGAGTTGCCTATTCTCCATCTCTCTCCAAAAATAGGAATTTTAAGACTATTTTACTGGCAATAATGGGGGGGATCCCGTGTAGCATTACAGTGCGAAATGGAAAAGGTCTTTGGCACCAGCCTCCAGCACCTCTGCTCGTGGAGCTGCAGTAGCAAGGTGGCTGGGAAATACCTACTAATGGGAGTGCCTGTCCTTAATAAGCACCGTTAGTTTAATTGCCCCCACTACAGATGTTAGCAGCAGCAGCAGGAAGAAGGGGATCGCCTGTCAAGCGGAGCAGGAACACCAGGACAGTCAGCAGTGTGGAGGGACTGCTCTGCTCTGCTGAAGGTGCCATGAAGCTGCCAACCAGCACACATAAGGAATGTTGTT
>WUAM01000287.1:75052979-75067171 GCA_024336885.1 Actenoides hombroni
GGAAACCCCTCCAGGGATCACGGGGACTCCACCCCTGCCCTGGGCAGCCTGGCACAGCCCTGGACAACCCTGGAGGGAAGAAATTGTTCCTCAGATTCAATCTAAAACTCCCCTGGGGCAACTTGAGGCCAGTTCCTCTTGTCCTATCCCAAAGGCAGCTCCCCATCACTTCCACACCCAGGGGAAGGCAGTGGCCAAATTGCCCTTGCCCAACCCCAGCGCTGCTTCAGTTCTATGTGCAAGAGAGACAAACATGAAAGCTCCTTGAGCATCTACTCACCCTCAAAACGGCAAATGCCAAAGGTCTAGCCAAGGCCACACGTGCCCTCCTGGCTGTTCTCAAGCCAATGCAGATACACCAACATTAGTCTATTCCAAGATAAAGATTTATTGCTAACTAGAAGCGCACTGATACCCCAGCAAGAAGGGAGCAGGAGAATACTCCTCAGTCTGGTTAGATTTTAGAAGACCCATCTGTGCACCATTCCCACTGGAAAACCAGTTTGGAGAGGATGGTGGCTCTGGGCTGGAGAGCTGCTGCAGGAGGGTGAGTCGTTTGAGGTGTTTAGGAAGGCCTCCGGCAGCAGCCCTGCCTCCTGAACAAGGGCTTTATGGGGCCGTTTATCATGGACAATGTCAGCGTTGCACACCAGGAAGCTCTCAAGTTTTTCTTAACATGACACCAAAAAACCACTAATCATAAGACTTTTTGTGTCTTTGCTACTCGTTTCAATGCCTGCCTTGGCTGAAACCCCAGCCCTGATTTCCCATAGCATTTCTGGATTTAAAATAATAAATTTTGGTGGATGAACTCCCAACCCGCTGGCAGCCAGGTCATCGGGGGGGGACCAGCTGTACCTGCTTGACCTCTGGCAGCCTCCTCTCAGCACTGCAGGAGACCTGGTCCAGAGGGACCTTCACAGGCTGAGCTCAGTGCCTGCTGGCAAACCCAGGGCCAGGAAAAGAAAGAAAATAAACTGTAACAATTTTGCTTTTCCAAGGGTGCTCTTTGGAGTCCTAGGGAAGCAATCTTTTTATTCCTTCCACAGCAAGAGCATGCACTGGTCTTTCTTTTTTGGCACCGATGGATATTGCCTGGGAGTGGAGAGAAGGTGCTGGGCAGAGCCTGACTCTCTCCATCAATTGAATCAATGCAGCCATGACAGTGCTGATTTTCCCTAACCAAGGGTTTGGCCTTAAAAAAAAAGCAGCTTACACAGAGTTATGGAAGACAGGAAGAATCACAGCTAACATAGCTGCTGGTCAGGTTGAGAAAAAAAAGTGATCTGGGTCCACATTTCGCTGTGATGGGCACCATGGGATGCAGCCCTGGACCAGCTCAGGGATGTACTTGCACCCCATGATGCTCACACATTTTGACAACCTTCATCTCCTTCTTCTCCTTCTTTGTCTCCTTCTTCTTCCTTCTTCTTCTCCCTCTTCTCCTTCTTTCTTCTCCTTCTCCTTTCTTCTCCTTCTTATTATTCTTTTTTTTCTTCCTCATTATTCATATTTATTAATTATTATTGTTATTGTTAATAGTAATTTCTTATTCTCTTAATGGTTATATTTTTATCAAAATGATAGCTTTAAGCTGGCAGAGTTCAGCTCCTACTTTTAAGAACTACTTTTAGCTTGTCAGGAGAAACCACTGTGGTCTCTCCTTCGTAGGGACCGCCCTGGCTGAGCTTCTCGGGAGAGCTTTACCTGTCCCACTACAAAGCATCCAAACCCAAGGTTGCTCACATCCTCTCCTGGGTCTCCAGCAGTCCAAAAAAAAAAAAAAACAAACCAAAAGAGAGCACCAGAAACTACTCCCAAACCTTGTATATTCTTTGCTGAAATGTTTATTGTGCAGAAGCAACCCCATAGTCAGCAGAGGTAGATAAATCTGGTAGAAAAATAGGCAGATATTTAAGAATATTCCCAAGCTATCAAAAAAAAAAAAAAAAAAAAAAAAAGAAAAATCAAGGTATTTCTACTCTTTCAGCACTTCCATTAGAAAAAATAAAAGGTGTAAAAAATATTTTTCAAAATTTTCATTCAGAATTTCTGAATTTCCTCCCTGCATATCACCCTTACTTGGGCAGCAGTGAGTGCAGGAGGCTGCTGGGCACAGGGTGCTATATCCCAGTATAAAACTGCCTTTGCCTCAGCCCTCGTCTCCTCCTAGTGACATACAACAACTCCATCCCTCTAGCAGGCAGCCTTTTGGCTTGGGTAGTACCCAGAAATGTCTGGGTTTTGCCTGCAGAACCAATGCATTAACTCGGAGAAGAGGCACCAGGAGGAAATCTTGGAGCTGCTGCCTGCCCTGGAGATGAAATGTCGCTCCAGTAACAGGGGTGGTATTGCCAGAAAAAGAAGGGGAGGAAAAAAACCCAACCCAAAACCTTCCTCTCCAAAATGGCTGCAAAGAGTAGATCCCTGCAGTCCCTTCTTAAACACTGAAGATACAGTCATTTAAAAATATCAACTTAAAGGCAGGTTTAATCTCAAACCTGCATTTTTCCAGTTCAAAAAAGCCCAAACCAAACCAAAACAACAACTTCAAAATGTTTCAAGCTTCTCCTTTTTTTTTTTTTTCCTTCCAATTAAATTAATTTAAAATGAGTGAAAAAAATGTTTCATGCCCTGAGATCCTGAAACCTCTGGTGTCAGCTGAAAGCGGCACTTTCTGCTCTCAGCTTCAGCCCTTGCTGCAGGCACCTCTGCTTTGAAGCCTTTGAAGTGTCTGTGGCACAGACAGAGGCTCTCTGCAGAGAAAGCCCCATCATTTTATATATATTTAATGTGCAAAGAGTGTGCAGCCATGTGTTTGTGGTTATACAACCTGGATTTTTTTTTTTTCACAACATGGATGGAAAGGTGTAACAAAGTTCTTCACTCACAGAGCGAAAACTGCAGGGGAAAAAACCAAACACTGTCTGCCTTCCTGAGAACATCGGCAAGGTGCTGCTTCTCTGAGCTCAAGTCACCTCAGCATTGTCCTGAAGATCCACTGGAAACTATCTTCTGACCTTCAGAGAGCCCGAAGTGGTTTGTCTCGTGCCTATAGGACTCACTCGCTCTCCCTTCTCCCAGCATCAGGACTCCGTTTTTTAAAGCTTTATTATCATTGTTATTATTATCTTATTGCTATTAGTATCTTATTGCTTATTGTTATCTTACTGCTGATATTTTTATTATTACTATTATTATTAACATTATTATTATCATTATTAAAATGTTCTTTAACTAAAGCACAAAACCACCAGGGGCCCAGTGGCAGGGGATACACCCCATTCCACCTCCCCAGGCTGGGAGCTGCAAAGCAGATGCTGCAACTGCCCTGCCTTTATTTGGGGGATGTGATGCAAGAGCAACGCAATGAATTTGATTAATGGTTGGGTTTCGAAGCTAATTATTTGCCTCACAGGGGAACAACCTTGGTTCTGAAAGCGAAGGGTGAGGTTCGAGAGGCAGCATCTCTGGCTGCCTATGAAATGATCCGATGTGAAGGCTCCATCTCAGCAACCAGTAGAATTAATTTGGTGGCTGATTTGTCTACACTGTTAAATTTTGGTCCTTTAGGTGGGTTTTTTTCTGTAGGGGCAGATTCCGGATGGATACCTCTGCTGCAGAATGAGCCACGTTTATTTGCCATGCATTGCAATTATTCCAGCTGGTAACCGATGGGGTTTAATCAGGAATAAAAGCTTCAGACCTTAAAGCAGCCAGTTCAGCCTGTGGTATTTGAGCAGCATTTCCAAATGGTTTGGTAAACAGCTTCTGCCACGGATTGGTTTCTAAATAGAAGAAAATTACAAAAGATTTCTTGCAGCATCTGAAACGGAAAAACAGCTTCTTTCTGTGACTCTACAACAGTATTTCTGAGGTCCCATAATAAATTTTGCCAGGGTAATGTCCCTGTTCTGGGAGTGGTTCTTTCTGCTCAGCAGTTGCTCCTTTCTTTACTGCAAGCCACACAGGGAAATACTGGCAAATGAGTAAGGAAAATAAAATTAACCCTGTGTTTTTCACTCAGTTGCCTCTGTAATACTTTATTTTTATTTTTCCTAGCTTTTATGAAGCCATCATTAATCTAATCAGCTGAGGTCAGGCGAGACTTTTTTTTTTCTTCTTTGCAACCCCTAAAGCTTCAATCTACTCTTCCATAACCAAGTGTTTAGTACCTCCTGGTTGGGTTAATTAGGGTGCATTCTTTACAGCTCTGGTAATAATCACAACTATGCCATCAGAGTGGTGGCTGCAGACTGTATTTTGGGTTGTTATTCCTTTTTACCAGTAAGCATTTACACAGCCACACTGGTTAAACCACTGGTTCTTCCGGGTTCAGCCACAGGTTCAAGTGACCATACCTGGAAATAGTGAGTTCCAGAAGATAAGAGCATCAGCTGCACTCACGACAATTCCCAAGCTAAATGCAGCACTGTATCTGGAAATACACCTCAAAAATAGGTGACTTCTGGAGAAGAGAATATTCTTAGGGGGAAAAAAAAAAGGAAAGATGAGAATAAAGAGAGAATATCGCTGCATGTCCACCACTGGTTTAGAAAGGGTGGAAAGAAGCCTTCCCCAAACCATCAGTGCTGACAACAGGACTTTGTCTCCAAAATGAACAAGTGGGGAATGACTTGGGAAACAAATACATTTTTGTAAATAATTTTTTTCCAATTCAGATGTTTTTTAGGGGGGGTGGGTAATAAAAAAAAAAAATAAATCAAAAATCTGCTTCTCGCATGTCAAGTACTTGAAAGTCTAAAAATACATCATCAGAATAAATAAATGAACCCAGAGGACAGGACTGATGCTCTGCAAGCATCAGGGATTAAATAAACTCACTAAATTCAAAGTGGTATTCCAGATAAGAGCTCTTTGTGCCGCAGCATGTACAGCTTATTGATTATGGGATTGAGGTGCTGTGCACTTGTGTAAAAAGTACTCTGGCTGACAGAGCTTAATCCTGCAGTAACACGCAGCCCGCTGCACCAAGCATGGAGCTACCTTATATTTTCTTATTTATTTTCATTTATTTTGTGTCTTAATTTGCCACATTGCACCTGTGCCCTCTCCCACCAGGCAGCCTTTGCTGAGGAAGAGTGATGAGAGGTGCTCCAGAAGGTGCTGACTCAGCGGGCTGAGGGCTGGGCTGCCCAATGGACGCCTGCAGGACAAGGACCTTCCTTGGTTAGACTCCACCAGGATGTAAAGCCTGAGCACTTTACATGGTGTTGCAGGGGCTGCCTGCAAGGAAGAGTGGCTGCCGAGCGCCGGTGACACCCAGCTGATGTAGGGAGCCTTGGAGAGCAGCTCAGATGGAGGTACTCGTTCCGCAGACTTTCACATTTTGTTAGATAAGCCCACCACCATGCAGTAGAAATGTGTCTAACTGAAGTGAACATGCTGCCTCTCCAGATAAAATTGATTTTTCTGGACAAAAAGAAGAGGGACAGAGTATTTTAAGTCCTGCTGGGTCAAGCAAGCAGTCCCAGGGCTGTTGCTACACACCCAGCTGGAATGAATTTTGGGTAAGTTCCACTTAAACTTTCTTCCATAGGTAGAGGGTGATTTCACTCTCCTGGTCTGATGTTGACCTGCCAAGGTCACTTCACACTAATAAGGAAGAACATCTCGTTTTTCCTTTGGAAGCGCTCCTGATTCTGGTGCTCAGCCCAGCTCTACCCTGCAGGTTGCTCTGAAGAGCCAGCAGACCTCTCCCAACATGGAGTTTCACCATATCATTTGCCAAGAAAGAGAAAAACCTCCAGGCTTCTGGGGATGTGGGAAAGCAGCTGGGCACAGCCATGATGCTCTCACAGCACGCTGGTCACCTGGTCCATCTCTTCTTGGGGTTGCTGACCCCCAATCAGGACCTTCCCAGCCTCCAGGGCATCCCTGGGTGCTGGTTTTCTGAATCAACAGTGAAAAAAAGTTGAACTGACCTAGGGGAAAAACTTTTGTCACTAATTGTTATCTCCCTGATATCAAGGAGCAGCTGAATGAGCAAGGGGCAGGGGCTTGGGCAACCTCAAAACCCCGTATCTCCCACACGTTTGGCAAATCTCCCAATATCTCACTTCTCCAAAAGCAAACCTCTTAACCTCAAGACATAGAGCCTCTACCATGTAACGCTGCCTCCTGAGCATTATCTACAGGGCCTGTATTTTAACACCCAAGATTCATTAATATTTCCTGCAGAGTGCTCAGTAAGTAGCAAATAAAGCAGGAAGTGTCCCAGATGTTGGAAAGAAAAAATGGAATTATTCATTGCTTACTAACGTCAAAATGCTAATGTGAGAAAAGCATCCTTGAAGAAATCCTTGACTAAAATTCATCAGAGTGATGTGAAATCACTGTTTTAATTATGCATTTTTGAATGTATTTATTAGTCCCGGTTCTGAGCCGACTTACAGATGTTTAACAGTGATAAGGGCCTACTGCCGTCTTTGGAATTACTCATGGTTTATAATGACAAAACTTGGATCAGAATTAGGTCCTTGTCACTACTCTATAATATCCTTTCATCAAACTTCTTCACATTCAACAGATGAAAGAGACCGTGGCTTCTGCAATTTCAAACCCTACCACTGAGGCCGTTAGCTTGGTTTTTTGAAAGTTCTCCTCCAGAAAACGATGATTCTCGCACAAAATTTTCTCCGCTCGAGTTATATCTGCCACAAGAAACCTGAGAGGAAAGGAATCAGACTCTTTAGCCCACCCAAATTACGCGTTTGGTTAACACTTGTGCTGGCTACGAAGGCTGCATTTTAATCGAGCCGCAAATTACTTTAGTTACGGTGCTCTATGAGCTCAGGCTCTGTGTCCTTATTGCTGAGACTTTGGGACTATGTTCCACACCAGGTGACTTTTAGAGAGAGTAAACTCAGGAACAGAGGAATTTTTGTTTTAAAACCCCTCTGTTCAAGAATGATTCAAAGTCACGTGCTTCTCAACAGAGTGCTGGAGGTTTAAAGCGTTGCTTGTTCTAGAGCTGATCCAGAAGGAGCACGTCTCCAGCGATGGTTTACTCCCTAAGGCATGAATGTGTGATTAAGCTAAATGTATTCCATAAATGCCTTGATGACATTAAACTAAATTTTTTAAAGAACAGATGGAGAAAGTTAATAAATATTTCATTCTATAATATAAAACTCACTTCTGTATTCACAACTTCGGGGATCCTCAGCTTCACAGATATCAATAAGTCTGATGGATTTCTTGCTGCCTTCTCATTCTTCTGCCCTGGTGTCTCTTATGGGATCACCATTTCTGCATGCTTGGATTGTTTTATGGGATCAGTGAAAGGCAAGTGACTGTAAATCTTGACCTCTTCTGCTCCTGGGTTATATACTTTTATTCTTTGTGACCATAAGTGTTCATCTCTCCACTGAATAGATAATTAAATGGCAAAAATTATTCAAAGGGAATTTATAGTGAGAAATTAGCACTTGAAGAACTGATGGGGTACAGGCATAACCCAAGGAGATATTGGGGAAAAAACAGCCAGTTTCGAATGGCCAAATAAAATACTGAAATATCTGTGCATTTGTAAATGTTATGAAACATCTATTCCCTGGGAAGAAAAACCACATTATTTTTACCTGTATATACAACTTCTATTCAAACAAAATTTCTACTGAGGGAAAACAGTGTGAATTTTGCTTAAGAACTGTAGCCCAAGCCTGTTATTCATCTGAAAGAACTAAACTTTACACGTGGGAATTACAAGTTCTCACTCTATGTATGCCATGAATCTTGTAAAAGAATAATTAGAACTTGCTCCAAAGGGGAAGAAATGCCAGAACTGAGCAATATTTCAGGAAGAGCATTAACAAACATTTTTACACTGCCAACAATCTTCACTGCTTTCTAGAAGAGATTTACATTACCTTATTAATTAACTGTACTGAGTCAACAGGGTGACATAAAGCTGGGGAGATATATGTTTAGCACAAACTATGACATCCCTGAGAACAGCTTTGCGTTTTTAGGAAGTTTTGATTTAAAAACGTATGCAAATTATCTCGGCAAGCAAGGGCCCAACAAACTACTTCAAAGCATCAAGATCCAGCCCTAAAAAAAGGTGACGAGATCAAATCTTTGCCATTTCTCGAGTGTCTTCACAAAGCTCCCCGTGCACGGTACAAATTACTTCACCTCGATGGTTTGGTGTAAAACCAGCCTCTGGTACTTAGTGGGACCACTGTAGTCAGCCAGGCACCATCCACATGAGCAATCACAGGAAGTTAGAATTATCTAAATGGTAAATAATTTGTCTTTTTGGTGCTACATGTGCAGAATACAGCAAGGCCCCCACGGTCCCCCACAACAAATAAATGAAAAATTAAGTGTGGTGTTGTTCCCGCTCCCTTTGCCCCAACTCTGACCATCTTTCAGGTTTTGGGGCTGAGAATCCTCTCAACACTGTACCTGGGGAAAACATTAGAAGTAAAATAATCTGTAAACAAACACTAATTAATTCGTGTTAGGTTTCATGCCACAGAAATTGGTTTATTCACTTATTGAAAGTTAGGATAGGTCCAGATACATTTGTGTCTTCAGAATCAGGGCTTTCAATGGAGGGGGATTAAAAAAAAAAAAAAGTTTCTCCTGTTTCCCGACATCCCATTAGAATGGTTGTCCTTTGATGTCAATTAGAGCCAGCTAAAAACAATAAAATCATCCTTAATTGCTTTTCAGAAACAGACATTATCGCGTACACCGCCACAGCCAGATTCGATTGCCTTTTACAAGAAACAAGAATGCTGGGAACACCATAAAACTCCAGCTCTGCTGAAGATGGATGTGGGGCTCTGATGACAGCCTGGGGAGCTGCTTCTACAGCCAGGGCTCTTCCTTGGGCTGCAGGGAAAACTGATGCAAAACCCACAGACACATGGAAATTTCTCCAAAGAGTAAAAATGCTGCAGCTTGGATGTTCAGCTGGGGCTGGTTGTGGACTAAGAGTGGGTGGGATGCTCAGTGCTCCATCCCTGCCTCCACATAAGAGTGAGTGTAATCATGCACCTACCCTGACAATTAAGCCTACAAAAATCACTTAGTCTTCAAATCTTGTGTACATTTCATTACGAGGAGCATCACCAACTTTCTCAAAGGCCATCTCCACATTTGTCTTACTCCAGGGACTTCATAATGTCTCTGCCGACCAGGTAGAAGAGGAATCCAGCCAGTAAAACCAGGGGCACCCCCGCCGCGGCGAACATAAATGACCACCCGTAGTACACGTGCACGGGCACATCCTCCAAGCACTTCTCACTTCTCTCCAGAAGGATGTACTTCTGAAAATCAGCAGCAAACTCCTTCCACATCACAAAGAGAAATACGAGCAGGAGAAATAAGCCTCCTGGAGAGAGAGAGAGAGAGAGAGAGAGAGAGAGAGAGAGAGAGAGAGAGAGAGAGAGAAACATGACATATTCTTTTCCTATAAAACGTGTAAAAAAAATGGAGAAAAGATCTCTACACATTTCCATTTATTCTTGCAGGTCCTTGCCTCCAGAAATGCAAAGATCATAGAATCATAGAATTGTTTTGGTTGGGAGAGACCTCTGAGATTGAGTCCAACTGTTCCCCCAGCACTGCCAGGTCACCACTGATCCATGTCCCTCAGCACCACGGCTTGGAAAACTCTCCAAAGATCATCCACTGCCCTGGACAGCCTGGGACAGGCCTGGACAAACCTTGCAGGGAAGACATTGCTCCTCATGTCCAACCTGAGGCTCCCCTGACCTTCTTGGCCACCTGGGCACATGCTGGCTTATACTCAGCAGGCTGTTGACCAACAGGGATCAGTCCTGCTGATGACAAGCATTTTCCAGCACCAAACCTGCTACCCAGCACTGGCACAAGCAGAGCCCACGCAGACACAGAGTGGCTGCTGCAGCTCATGGCAGTTCCCTTTCCCATCTTGTGTTACCCTTCCTTACACTGAGCTTTGCCATCAAGTATTAAAGCACAAGGCAAGGAGCATGGATGATCCTATTTTGCAGAGAAATAACACATAATAGAGCGAAAAAGACATGTAGGCATAAGCTCCTCATGTCAGGTGGGCTACTAAATAACAGAACAATAAAAACAATAATAAACAGCTTATACCATGAGACTAGAAAGGCTTTTTACGGGTAAGTGAGACCTGCTTTGCCCTCCCCTGGAGCCAGAAGGAGGAGGGCTGAGGCCACACTCAAGCCCGAGCAAGCAGCATCTAGGTCAGCATCTCGCTTCGAGTGGGTCCGCTCTCCTCAGAGCCTCCCAAGCCTTATGCCTGTGACCCAAATAGCAGATCTCCCGCGAGACCCCAAGAATTCATGTTTCCAGCTGCATACCCGTCAAAGGTCAGCGTTTGCAGGAAGAGTTGGGTCACATCTGAAAAGCACGTGGAGAACAGGCACCTCCAGACCCCCAGCAGGTTTGGGGGCTTTGGTGCCTCAATAGGAACCTCCCTTCCCCAAAATTCACTCCGTAGTGGAATGGGGAGGCTGCAGGTCTGGCTGCCCCGTATGAAGCAGATGACAAAAACACTCGTGTGGCCCACAGTATTGTTTACTGTGTCACCTTAAAGAATATATACAGTGTATTTTAAAGTCACCATATATTAAAAATAAATAATGAGGGTGCAACGACAGATCTGAAGGCACTTTAGTAATATCTGATCCTGCTACTCCACAGCTAGAAGCTTGTTATTTTTAAATGGTGCTGTATAACACATAGATATACGCACGTACACGTATATGAACAAAATATATCACAGGCTTTAATATTTTTATAGTGGAAGTGAATAGTTTGGAATTAATTTAGTTGACAAGTTTGCACACAGTTCTGTGGAATTGTTGCGACTTCTGATGGATTTAATTTCTCCCCTTGCAATTTTTCAATCAAAGGTAGCCTGGAATGTATTTAATTCTTCTTCCTGGCAGCCTGTACCCTCCCAAATCCAAGTATCATGCTAAGCAAAGGAAGCAGGTAAAGCTTGACATTGATATATCTGCTTAGGGATGGTGGTTCCTGAAACCTCAGTCAGAGAAAACACCTCAGTGTTTAACTGTTTGTGCTTGTAACAGATATAAGCACATCTGCTGCTGCGAACCCCTGCTCCCTGCCTTGTAGCCAAAACATCAGCCGTACGCCATGGTGCAGAAGGTTCAAAGCCTTCACTATCTGCTCTTCTAGAAGTTGAAGCCACCCACCCTAAGCCGTCACATCTGTTAAACCACCGTCGGCACCCAAAGACTACAAACTGAATCTTCCTAACTGAAAAACAGTGGGACCGTGCGAACGCACTTGACATCACCGCGCGACGTCATCTCGAGCCGCTCTGCGGCAAAGTCCTTGCATTGGCTGGAGAGGCAGGAGAGGAGTTCAGCAGCAGCTGTTGTACCATTTTCACCTTCATTGAGGGTTGTTGGTTTTTTTTATACCGCTTGAAATTACGTGTGCAAATAAATATTTTTACGCCCGCTGTGTATAGTCATGTGCTTAAAAATACCGATTATTCCACTATAAGAAAACGATTGCCTGCTAAATAGCCACCTGTCCTTTGCAGAATACAATATATTGATAAGAAGGCAATTAAGTCTTTATTACTGATGTAATTTAAAATTAAATTAATTAGATAGCAACTGAACCTTGAAAAGTGCTCTTTTAAAGATCAATTTCTATTTCATTAACTTATAATACCTACCGTAAGAGACGCAAATAAAAATTACGTAGCCCCGACGGGACAGAGGACATGGATACGGTCGCGTACTTCTGAATTCTCCTACTTTCTTTATATAACAAGAGGTTCCACGTTGAGTTGTCCCAGGAGAACTTTAGATGGCCTAAGCCTCATTTATTGAAGAAATCTGATTCAAAGCTACCAGAGGGTGCAGGGAAGCCCTGTGAGAGGGTGGCACCCTCAGTAATTGCCCTAGAGCTGGATGAAGTGCTCACTTCTAAGCACCATCTCTAAAATGCCCAAAGGAAATGAAAACTGAGGAACACCAGCACAGCAAACCCAGCAGTACAGGCACAGCAAACCCAGGAGCACCAGCACAGAAAACCCAGGAACACCAGCAAAGTTTACTCGGCAATTCAGCTTCCAGAAGCAGCAGCACAGTGTTCACCCAGCCCTCTCGGTGACACTGTAGTGATAATTAATGATATTGTCATCTGACTATTGAAACAAAGGGACAATTAGTCACCAGGCAGTATCTGCCTCCCCCTTGCAAGCTGACTCTGAGATGGCAAACGCTAGAAGGAAAGCAGCACGCCAGCTCTTTGATGCTGCAATTCGGGTGCTTTTGGGAGCAGGCTGGCGGGGATAACTGCTCAGCCGGGGTGGTATTTGCAGGAAGGAATGTCAGATGGGTTCTGCCTGCATTTCCAGAATCACCCAGCAGAGGAAATCGTGGGGGATGGCTCTGGTCCTTTGAAAGGTCTCCCAGAACCGCCACCCACTGAGCACTGTTCCGTAGATGGTAGATGGTCAGATGTGTCCTCTTGACAGTAGAGTAAATAAAAGGCACCTCGGAGAGGAAACCCAAAGGGAGCTAACTGAGCGATAACAATCTTCACCCTTAGCCATTGAATTCCCCCCCAGCAACTGAGGGGCGCGGGGAACTCTTCAAGTTCTCGTCAGGCTGGGTGCCCATAAATGTGCTTAGGAGTCCATTGGCACCAATCTTCTCTTTAGAGCCTTTTGGTGGCAAATGCTTCATCACTTTGCAATGATAAACCATGGCTGTGATTCCATGACCTCAGTGTGAGCTTCTACTAAAATGGGGAGAGGGAGTTTACGGACAGAATAAAGTTGCCTATGAAGGATGCTCTGACAGGCCAGGGCATCTCGCAGCCATGGTGCTCCATCTCGCCATCTGACTGCCAGGCCACCTTCCCACTCTGTGAATTGCCAGCATTTTCACACTTCCTTAAGAAGAGATCATTTCTGCAAGGGAGGTTAATTAACACTGACTCCCAGGCCATGATTAGAAGACAAGACATGCTTGCTCCTGGATCGTCTCCACATCCCACTATCTGAAGGAAAGGGATGGCTGGGGAGTTGAAGCTCTGCTCAATCTATTGTTCCTACTGCTTAGTGTAATTATGCAAAATATTTTTAAGAGGGATAGGGAGAAAACCACCACAGAAGGATGCAACCCAAATCCATCTGGAAAACAGAGCAAAACAGGGCCCAGAGGTCTGAGTTCAGGATAACTACCCCCAGAAAGCGATCAGCTGAAACTCTCAAGCAAACTTTGATGAAAATGCTGCAATATTTTGCCTTCTCCTGGCTACCACTTAGATTGAAAATATAGCAGGAAGTCACTTCCAGCTGAACTCGTTCCCCTTAATGACAGTTAATAACAATGATTGCTGTTCGGATTGAAACTGCATTAATACAAACTTCAATTTAAACAGCAGCATCTTTGTCTAATGCCAAGAGGTTTATGTGATGCGTAATCAGCTCTTCTAAAAAGTGTCACAATCTATGCCCCAGCCTTTTAATCAAGAAGTAGTCAAATATATTGCAAAAACAAAGGGGGGTGGGGGGGGGGGGGGTGAAGGAATACAGTGATTCGATATGATTTAAAAATCCTTTTCTGTGTGATATTTTACCTATCCGGCCGAGGTCAGAAGGTGACTGATCTCAGTTTTTCCATTCAGGCTGAAAGTTAAGTGTTATGAGGAGGCAGAGCTTTAAGTGAGGAAGCCAGAGTGTCACATCAAAGAGGATTCAAATATTCAGCCCTAGTTTAACAAGAAGAGATGATTTCAATGCACACAGGTCAAGTGGCCAACTCTACTGAGTCGGATGGATATCTGATGCCAAGATGTCTTGCATTGCCAAATAAAATTCACATGTGTAAAACCACGTGAAATTTGTGTTTAGAAAAACAAAGCCCAACCACACATTATTAAACTCTATAAGAGAGAGATAAACAGATACCCACAGGCTCACTGTCCTCACTTCACTAACTGCTGACTTGGGGGCAAATGGGAAATTGGACAAATTGCAAAATGCATGAGCAGAGGCAGGGAGGGCCAAATTGATTTAGTGTTTTCCAGATTTTTTAGATGGATAGCTAGATGTCATCTAGCTTCATTTCAACAAGCAGTTCTGCCATCCCATTGTTAATTCTTAGTACATCTGGAGGAGATGGAAATTAGGACAGGAGCTAAATAATGAGGGGGGG
>WUAM01000287.1:75072077-75090235 GCA_024336885.1 Actenoides hombroni
AGAAGAGAAGAGAAGAGAAGAGAAGAGAAGAGAAGAGAAGAGAAGAGAAGAGAAGAGAAGAGAAGAGAAGAGATGTTAACAGGATACTCACCAGACATGGCCATAGCAAGGACACTTAATAGGCTACTGGGATTTGTGCCAGTGCTGGGTCAGCATCCTTCTCTGGAGGTCAAGCTACTACCAGGGCAGTGCTGTGGCACTCACGTGCATTTTAATTTCCAGACATACAAGGATAGGTTCACCTGAAAGCTTCTCAGGACCTCAAGCCAGAAAAGCAGACCAGGAGTCCTCTGCTAGAAGAGCCTGTTGATGCCTTTTCCCTCTGCAGATCTCACGTCCCACCTCTCAGCACCAGCCCATCCTTGCTCTGAACATTAAACACTCAAAAGAAAGGTCGGTCCTTACCACCGTCACCGCATCATTCAGGAGCGACTCGCCGAAGACCAAAATGTGTAGCTTCTCGTTGACATGTATCTCTTCAAACACCGACAACACGGCCACGGGATCCACGGCAGCAATCAGGCTGCCAAACAGGAGGTTGTGGAGCAAGGACACGTCCTGCAGGTGAAAGGCTTTCACCTGGCAGATCCCGTACAGGGAAAAGCCGATCCCAAACACATTCCATATCGTCCCCACCACCGCGTAGAGGAGGATGGTGCCCATGTTCTCAAAAAAGGGGCGGCTGGGCATGAAGTAACCCGCGTCAAGGACGATGGGTGGCAGGAGGTAGAGGAAAAAGATGTCGCTGTCCATAACCGGTGGTGACCTGTCGTTTAAGCCGTAGATGATTCCCCCCATGATGAGTCCTACAAATATCAACAAACAGCTTTCGGGAACAACAGAAGGCAGCTTGTTATAGAGATGGAACCCTGGAAGGAGATGGATAGATCAAAAAAAACCATATTATCTCACCAGCCCAAACTGGCTGAAGAGCACCAGCCAGCTCCTCGTTGGGGTGGGGAAGCTCCCCATGCTCCCACCTTCAGCAGGCTGGTCTTTGGAGCAGTAGTAGTAAACACACACAATTAAGGAGAAGTTACCCAATCAGAAATCAGCTAGAAAATCTGAAAGGTTACTGAAAATACCAAAGCTACTGGTGGTTCAGACTGCAGCTCATCATAGCATAAGATTAAAGACATACTTTTTAGGTGAGGCACAACTAGAAAAACTAAATAATCTGCATAAATAAAAATGTATTTGGAATTATTGATGCTGTAACCTAGATCGTATGCCATCTTCAGCACAAATGTCAATAGCAACTGCTAAACAAAATACAGATTCCATACATCAAGCCAATAATCGTTAAAAACCCCATTCTCGTTAATTATAAATGGTGCTACTTTCAATATTATTTTATCATTAGCACTTAAAGGTAAAATTAAAAAAGTCCAATCAAGCCAGGCTTGTGCACCACCCCTTGTTAGAGAAAAATGCTGACAACCACTACAAGTACTCTAGGTGAGTAATTAAAAGAAAGTAATCAAGACAAACCAAACTGGAAGAGGAATAATAATAATTATAATAATATCTGTTATCACTATCATTTCTTCACGCATGTTAATAGAGTGGGGGTCTCATCATCTGCATATCAATACGTAGAATAGCACAACAAAAAGATGATTTCCGTCTGTAAGAAGTTTGTGTTTAAATGAATCTCAAAGATTTCTCCCTTCTAATAAAAAAAAATAAAGAAAAAATGCTGTAAAATAACTTTTATAGCAGTAGTTTAACAGAAGTGATCACAATCCTTGGAGAATGACAAACAAACAAAAATATATATAATTTCCATGTTCCTACATCCATTTTTACAGGGAAAAAAAAAAAGAAACACAAACCACCAAAAGATATGTACAAGTTCTACAAAATATAGTGCCTTAAGTGTCATTAGACAGATAACCTCGATGCAGAGAGATTTGATTTTAGGGTGTCTAACACCCTGGCACATGGACTGAATTATTTGCCATGGCTGGCCAGGCACAGCACCCTTTAAGAGGAAGGAACCTTCAGGTGAAGATGTCAGTGGACAACCTGCCAGTAGCTGGCAAGCTAATGGAGATGAATGTTCACCTTGGTGAGTGCTGCAGTTAAATAAACTTCCTGGAAACCCTGATAGTTTTCCTACCAACAGCAAGACGACGCCCAGGTGTGAACTTCTAGATGGAAAACCAACATTTCCAACCTAAAATACAAAGGGGTGATTATTTTCCATGGGTGTGGTACATCTGGCACCCTGTATGTGCATCCTTAGGACTCGGTGCATTGTCTCAGGCTCCAAGGTTGGAGAAGAGGTGAAGCAAAGACCACTCTGCTCCCATCCCACCTGTGGAGACCCCCGTCCCTCCTCACCCTCTCCAAATGCCTTACCTATTTTGGCCAAAGATGCAAGCATGATCCAGAGCGTGATTTCAAAGGGGACTTGGACGTGCTGATAATCCAGAGAGAAAAACCTGTGCTCTGAGGATTCATTGCCCTGGGCTTCCTCAGCAGCCCAGCTGATGTTCTCCAGGATCGCATCCTCCAGCAGCGGCATCAGCAGGGAGCCCTGCAGGGCTCTGACCCCGGTGGCTTGGAAGACAGAGGAGAGTAAGGACCCAGCTAGGACAGCAGCCACAGCTTTGCACCTTGGCCTCTGCCCTTCCATTCGCCCTGGAACCCGTCTGCAAGGGGGATTTGGCTGCTCCCAGTCAGCAGATCCCACTGCTGTGGGCGGGTGGTTGGGAGTGCTGCCGGAGACACCAGGGCTGAGCTCACCCTCCTTGCTGGGCTGCTGCAAAGAGGAGTGGCTGCTCCGCCTCCCGACGACTCTCTTCCCACGTTCATTAATTCCCAGCTGGGAGACCCTGCGGGACAATCAAACCCTTTGGCACCACGGGCCCAAATAGGCAGACCCTCCCGCAGATTCCTCCTTGAAGAAGTGTCTCATGTGCCCTTAGACCAACCACACATCTAAGTATGCTGGAGAAAGAGACAAGTTGCACTTTAGTCCCAATTCTGGACATTTTTTGGCTGCCAGTCTCTCAGAAACCCTTCTTGCAGGAAAAAACCAAACAAACCAAACCAAAAACCCCTCCAAATCATCATCTTTGCTGCTAGAGCAGCCAGGCTTTGATGGAACAGGTCCCACATAAAACAGCCCCATCCAGAAATGGACCCATCTGACAGTGGACTTCCCTGGGTTTCTCCAGTGCCCACAGAGAGAACACACAGCAGCAACATCACCAATAATTAGTTTCTATTTAGTAAATTGAGAAAAGGACACAGCTTTTTTTTTATGCTAAATACAGAACTGCTGCTTTGTGCTGGATGGAGGCCACCAGCCCTGGTTACAGGCCACCAGCCCCAGAAGAGTAAGTTTAAACAACTGCTTAAAGCTTCTTCATAGAGTAAGTGCTAACATGAAAAGTTACCTTCATTTCTCTTCACTGCTTGAAAACAGCACTGAGAAGCGAGTGAGCTTGCTTAGGAAAAGTTGGAGAGACAAAAATAAGAAGTTATTTGCATCAGTGTTAGATGTAATAATAATGCAGAAGAAGGAAAAAAAAGACATATTGGGACAAACTTCTCCGTTGTGGAGTTTCGTTTAAGTTGCTGATGTTTCAACAGGGATTAATTTAGTCCAAAGAACATATGTAATTAAAATATGGAGGCCCCGGGCTGCTGCCAGACTGATCGATGGCCTATTTGTTTCTCTTCAGCTGCCTAAATGACACCAAAATTGAGCTGCTGGTGACCCACTTTCCTGCTGTGAAGTCAGACCTCAGCCTCCCACAGACACAGATCCCGGGTTCCCCCACACCATGTGAACTCCCGGTTTCTGATCCCATGTGTAAAGGAGGAACAGGATAAACTTTGGGAGCCAGGAGGAATGCAGTGATACGCTCTAGGAGAGACTTCTTTCTACTTCACCATGGCTAATTTGAGTTTCTACTGCACCTTTACCATGCTTGCTGACTTTAAAGCAAAGCATTGGAGAGGTCTTCTAGCAAAATATGCTCTTGAAACTTGGTGCCTCTTCTCCCTTTGTATATTTAAAAAATAAACAGACCTGCAGGACTGACACTCAGAGGAGAGAGCTCCCACTGGGTTTTTCTCCATCTCTGTTCCATAGGGGCTGGGATGAGGAGGAGAGAAAGAGGTGAGGAGACGGCATCCCTCATTACTCTGAAGGAGGGAGAATGCTGTGTTAAGGAGTTACTGAGCCAGAGCTGAGTGGAAGCAGTTCTGAGCCTGGGATTACACGCCAAGCCATCATATTTCCTCCTCCTGATGAAATATTTGGTGCCAAGCTCAAGACTTTGAAGACTTGTTCCATTTGGTGGCATGGAAAAGGAGCTTTGCCAACCTCCCATTGCCCTCCACCCCCCAGAAGATCCATTTGACGTTTTGCTATTCCCAGAAAAAAAACAAGAAAGTTAATAATACATTTGCCTTAAACCAAAAATTAAATGTTTGCATCTTGGAGGGAAAAACAGACCTGCAGAAGGGAGCTCAATAGAGCTGTCTGGAAAATATTTTTGTGTGTAGAATCAATAGCTATTTGATAATGCAACCAGAAATAAACAACAGAGTTGGGACAGCAGCTGAGGAAGGTCAGCAGAGAGGAGAATGTTCAAACATGCTCCATTTCTTAAATAAAATTATTAAGGACTAAGGGACAGGTAACAAGTGAAGTGAAGAGACACGTGACTATTTCTTCCTTACCTTCACTGCTCACCAAACCACCCTGGCTGGACAGAGCAAAACCCACCATGGCTCTTCAGGAGGAGACACAAAACGTCAGCAGAGGAGAGAAGAGCCTGGGCCAGCACCCTGTGCAGAGCTCTGCATGAACCTGGTTCACCTTTTCTATGACAGGGGTCACAACCCTGCAGCAAGCTCCATGCAGATGGATCATTATATATTAGTTATAAATAACCCAAAAGCCAGAGACAAAATGTCTTTCCAAAGTTCTGTGTGGTAACGGAATACGCGTTGTTCTTCTTGTAATGGCTATTGATGTTATCGATCCACTTTTTAATGCAAGCGCCATTGGATCATATAGTTATTAACATGCCTTCTTTTTTTTTTTCTCCCCATTGAATGGGTTTTCTCACAGTTTTTAGGTTTCTGGGCTAGATTCTGATCCCTGTAATTGTATTGATGGGTACCTTGCCCCTGAAGAGGACTGAGAAGAACAGAGTATTGTGTGAGATGGTAACAGTGACCAGAATTCAGGCTCCTGCAATGAAAGCATTATGTTAAATTAATTGTTTTAACTCTATACTTCTTACTCAAAGGCAGCAAGTAATTTTTCTTTACTTACTTTGAAAGATGAAAATCTTTTCTCTTACCTTCCCGATGCATAATTACTTCTAAGTACCCTCTAAACTCCTCTTTTTCACTGTGAATGAATCTGACATTTCACAATAAACATAAAAATCTCAGTTTCCCTCACCCTCCTAAAATTCATACTTCAACATACTTCAATTCAAACTTCAGAGGGAAAGAAAAAGAATCTGTAGTGCACCTTGTAGCTATGGTACCACACAGACTTTCTGTATTATTTGGACCTCAAATCAGGAAAACATTTAAGCATTTGCACAACCACAAGCACTCCAAGTTTCACAGCTTATGGTGCACAGCATGTGAGATTGGGGCCTCCCAGAAATACCCAGCACAAAGAATGATGTAGGATAATCCTTACAAGAAGTTTACCAAGCTCACCACTCATCGGTCATCTCCTTCTTACTGCACAAGGACCTCAGGGTTTCCAACTGCTGGGACTCCCCCTGATTTCCACTCTTGGGTCACAGCATTTCTTCCCATGCTTTTGTGATCTGTGCCAGGAGAAAAAGAGATTTGCAAACAAATATTTGTGGTGCTTACTGACCTTAGAAAGGCCAAGACTTTTTTCTCTACACAATGAAAGTTTAGTATTTCCAGAAATTTCCAGAGACCTTGTGTCCATTCTCCATTTCTCTTGAAGGATTAACACCATTTGATTGCACACAGTGCCCTAAATAGGTAACTTGATTTTGGAAAAGAGCCCACACTTGCCTTCTCACCACGGGCAGATCCAGAGGTAATAGGATGGATTACTCCTGTGAGAGCTCTTGGCTTCCTCTGGGGAAACCCTTCAGTGTGTCATGTTGAACTCTATGAACCACAGAATGGTTTGGGATGGACACGACCTCAAAGATCACCTTGTTCCAACTCCCATGCCATGAGCAGGGACACCTCCCACTAGAGCAGGTTGCTCAGAGCCCCATCCAACCTGACCTGAAATGTTTCGAGGGATGGGACATCAACCACCTCCCTGGGCAACCTGGGCCAGGGTCTCACCATCCTCACAGTGAAGAAAGAGATCACCCAGATGATTTTTGGGATCACCCAGATGATGTTTTAGTGTTATCATCCTCCCCTCCCTCCCTTTTTAAAATAAATATTTTTCTTCCAACTTACCCTAAAAAAACCCAAACCATTCCTCTTTGCACAAAGCAGCCAACAAATTTCATTAAAATCATCTTGCTCCACAAGAAAATTAATATTCAGGAGCCTGTCCAAAAAAAAAGCAAAACAAGGGTGGCAGGTTTCTTTCCTTCTCCACCCCTCATCCCAAACAAAAATTCAAATACACACAGAATGTTGCTGGTTTTGGGTTTTTTTTCCCCTCCTCAGTGTATCACAGGCCATGAATATATTGGGAACCTACCTTTGGACTGCAGTGAGCTGGATGAGTTGATGTGCTGCTTAACTCACGTACACCCCACAGAGCCCAGGCAAGAATGTGTATTTAATTTAAACATCAGTGGCCTCAATCAAAAATCTGGTTTTAACAAGAATCTGAACAAAATTGCAGTGAGGAAATTCAGTATTAGAAAGAAATGAGTAAAGAAGAATAAATCAAAGGAACAAGACATTCTCTTTGCCCACACTCTCGCGTCATCCAGAAGCTGCAGAGGTTGTACACCACACACAATGCAAATTTGGCATATAATTGTATATTATTTTTATAGTATTTACATTATCCTACATTTCGCTAACTCGGAAAGCACAGATCTATTACTGCTGGTTTCACCTTGCCTAAATGGAGAGAGTTTGACATAGTCCCTCCTGTATCAACCTTAGGAAGATCCAAAAGATCCATATTCTCCTTGTCTTGCACCTAGTCTTTCATTTCCATGCAGCTCCCCTATAGTTTCCACCCCACTCTCTTTCCGACCAACCTGGTCTCGCTCTGCACCAGGCAACATTCCAGCAGCAGACCTCCAAACAATTAACAACCACCTAATTAACACAGTCTTAAAGAATTCCTATAGGGCAATTCCCAGCCGAGTACCACTTCAATCATTCTGGCACCGACTTCTGTTTGGATTCTGCTTTTGTCAATAACAGCTTGAGCACTTGGAGCAATTGCTTAAATGACTTGTAAACTAAGTGGTCTTGACTATTTTTCTTCATCATTAATTAGAATCAGAGAAGTCCAGAGCTGGAGCCTCAACAAAACAACTACAACTTGTTCTTTTTGGTAATCTAAACTATTTTTCTGATTTCAACTCCAAAATTTAGTTCCCTGAGACACAAGCAGAACTCACCCAATTGCAAATCAGATCCATATGGAAACAGTGGTATGAGATTTCTTCCATTAAATAGAACTTTGAATACTCATTACTTTTTTAGATGATCAAACTGAAAGCCCTGAAATCTGTGGAAAAAAAATAAAATATCTCCAAGTCACTGTGTTGTACAGTCTAAGAGACCCAGACGCTGAGCCCAACCAAAGAAGTCAACTATGCCATGGAAGTTGTTTCTCATTAATTAGGAGCCCAAACCAATAGGACTTCCAAGGATCCTTCAAGCCGCCCTCATGAGAGCACAGCTGAAGATTTTTCCTGCTTTGATCTTGAGCATTAAACATAACAAGACTGGAAAGTATTTAATGGTGCAAGGAACTAACTTCTGCAGGAACCCATGCCCGTGGGGTGAGCATAGGTCATGCCCATGGGTCATATCAATGATTTTTGCAGACTTTTGTCCTTTCTTCACTTGTGGTTGGGAAGGGTGAGGGATCTCAGCAACTTCCTCCTGGTGCTTTCCCTCACACTCACATGCAGCCTTGGCTGCAGGCAAGGATGGAAGAAATTCTTCTCATTCACCATCTTCTGCCAGTTTACTCAACTCTTCCTGTCTCTTGACCAAACTGCTGGGAAAACACATGAGCCTGGACAAACCAACCACTGAATATTACTGATGTCATGGTGCATGGTCATGATAGTTCTGTGATCCGAAAATAATGCAAGAGCCAAGGAGGTAAACAAACCCTGGGAGTCAGCCTAAGTGATTACAGCAGGCAAACAGCATTCAACGCAGGACTGTAAATAGAGTCACAGGATGATTTGGGGTTGAAGGGACCCTTAAAGATCATCTAAGTAGATGACATTAGTTGCTCTTCTCTTACCCACCAATGCTGCCACCCTGTTGTAGAAGGCCACTAATTTTGTCAGGCATGATTTGCCCGTACCAAAGCCATGTTGGCTGTCACCAATCACCTCCTTGCTTTCCATGTGCCTTCCAATGTCTTTTCACAAAGTTGGAGTTGATCCAATGTACATGAGCACGATAATTCTTCACCTCACACAGAGGTGTGAGCACGTTACACCTCCTGAAGACTGGATATTTACTAGTGATATCAGGGATATTTTAATTCAGACGTCAACTCAGTGTGAAGATCAGCCCCCATTTATTGGCTTACTGAGCAACACGCTGCCTTCTCTAGACACCCACACACCAGTCCCACCTGCTGACGTAGTCTGAGGTCGGCTGGAGACAGACAGTTAGATGTCAGTGCTTTCTGAAGTCCTTTATCTGCCAAATGCAGCCCTTGGCTTCTTTTGTTTTTTTGTGGAACAAACCTAAGCAGGTGGCTCCTTCCTGCGATGTATTTGGTATATAAAAATATTCAATGAATGTGTCCAAGAGGCATTTCACTGCAGTGGTGCCTGTGAGCAGTGACCTGCACAGGCTGGTTAATAGCCAGGCTCAAGCAGTGCATGGTTAGCAAAGGGTAATGGAGCTGTGCTTCCCTTCTGAGCAAACACAGACATCCAGGCATATTATTTTTCCAGTCTAACTAGCACAATTCTTCCATATGCAGGACTAATGTTTTCACTTTCTATTTCTGGAAAGGGTTTGGGTTGGTTTTTTTTGTAATTCAACTAACAGGAAATAGGAATAAGAATGAACAAAATTTGCTAATCTTGCTAAGCAAGAGTTATTTTTTTTTAAATTCATTTGCAGTCATGATCCCTGTTCCATTAAGTTTACAAATGTTACCCATCTGAAACAAAGCAGTATTGTAGGTAACGGACACAAAAAGAGCAAGAGCTGGAGTTTCTATCTTAACAAGGTGAGGTTGGCCGGGGCTCTGAGCACCCTGCTCTAGTTGCAGATGTTCCTGCTCCCTGCAGGGGCGTTGCACTGGGTGACCTTGAAAGGTCCCTTCCCACCCAAACCAGTCCATGATTCTATGATTCTAACTTCTGTTACATTTCAGATTAGTCCTTACTTACTGAGATACCAACTTTATATGGTTGACAAACAGACAGAGCAAGGAAATATACTGCCAGTGTGTCTTACAAGTTTGGCACTGGAAAGCAGAAGTGCATAGTCAGTACAGATGGGGAATGAGAACAAAAAATACAGCAACACAGCGTATTAAGAAATTGCATTATTGCACAACACAAGAAATTTTTAGTGGAGTATGAAGGAATCCTAAACAGTTAAGTCAGAGCTTGCACATCAGCAATGTTCTGTGGGTGCATTTCTATCACGGGGAACTCTAAGCATATGCTGTGCCCTGGAACTGGGGAAATCTATATGGGGCTTCCTACAGCTGGGTACAGTAAGACCTGAGAGTTTGCAGAAAAGTCTAATACAAAAGCATGAGAAGTGAATTAGAGCTGCACCACGTTGCTTAATGTAAAGAACTTCAGCTTTGATCAGTAAAACTCCACATTCAGAGCAAAGCCAGTGTATGCAGACCCATGTAAACTAAACAGCAGAGGGTAATTGAAGCCAGCAGTTCTCTTTGGGATTAATTCAACTGCAGGGATGCTACCAAAATAAACCCATAAACCAGCTCTGGCTAAGTTGCCAGCAGCGCTGACAGACGGAGCAAACAGAGCTTCACAGGGTTCAGAGCCACGTATTGCAACGTTACAGAACTGGAGCTATGTTTAGGAAAGACCCTGTTTCCACTCACCCTCGAAGAGAAGCAGCATTCAGGAGACAGAGAAAACCCCTGCAAGTCTTCCCACTTCTTCTGCAGCTGGTTTTAAAGGCACAGCTCTTCTGGCCTCCTGCAGTTACCGTTCACCCTTGCTCACCTGCCTTTCAGCACTGAAACACCAGTAAATAAAGCCATGGGAAAAGTGACAAGACACCACATTGGTTTCCCCCCAGAAAACGTCAATTTAACAAGATTGTAACAGTGGTGTCAAATTTTCTCCCCGAAATAGAGCCCCAAATAAGCATCCCAAGCAAAGTAACATCCACTGCATCAAGTATTCCTCCAACCGTTTTGCCTTCAGCAGAGCACAGCCCCCCGGTGAAGGGGGAATACCTGCAGTCCCTGGGTGGAATAGGATGGAAGAAGGAAGGTCTTTGGCCTCTCGGGATTCACGGGTCAATACTAAACACTTTTATTTCCACTTCGAAGCCGGCAGGTTGTATGTGGTAGAGGCAAAGTTCGTTAGCAGCCAGGCACTCATTTACCGAGCGGCCGCCAAACCCCACGGGTGATTTATACTCCCAATAGATTGATGGGGTTATCACACAGAAAATTAACTCAAGAGGAGATGCAGGCAGGAACTAAGTGGTGAGGTTCTTCTGGTAAAAGAAAAAGAAAATTAGGTTAATTAAAAATCAAACAGTTAAACTTTGGAAGCCTCTATGAAAAACAGAAGCAAAAGGGAGAGGAAGAGAAATAATCAGCATTGCAATTTCATGTATAAAGTAGTGGAGAGAAAGCTGGATTACCACCTTTCTAGGTTTTAACCTGCAGAATGTAATAACATCAACTGATGGAAACTGTTACTCTGCACACCCAGGAGTGCCTTTTGTGGGAAATAATCCTCCCTCCAAAGAGAGGTGGACTTGGAGATTTGTTTGCAAAATAAATGGCAATTTATTTTGGAAATGCTGAACTAAAAGGTACTGAAGGAAACCACCACTAGATATCATCATTTGATTACTTAGTAGATGTCAGAGGAGGTGTTAATGTTCATCTAGAATGTAAAAATCCCTGTTACACATCCAGGTAGATTAAGTCACCTTCTACAGGGGTTTACATCCCACAACAGATAAGGAACTGGGGAATGACATCCAATCTATAGGTCCCAGTTAATTGGGCAGGTTTAACTAGAGCACTAACCACTATAGCAGCTGACAAAGCTCAGCAGCCTCTGCTACTTCTGCTTAACAGCAATGTTGGAACCACAGTTGGCTTGAACGTACATCTAGGGCTGGGGTTCCAAGGTCAGCAGGAGGGAAGAACAGGTCTCCTCTGACGCAGTTCTCAGGGCTGGGAAGGCCAGAAAAACAACCAGAGTCTGGACCTCAGCTTTAAACTCTGACTTCCACGCTTCTCGAGGTAGAACCTTATGCAATTAACTTCTCTCAGGACGGCGGTTTGAACTATAAATACACCCCAGGGGAAATCAAAGGCTGGGGCAGGGCAGCACGAATGCCACAGAGCACTTTTCCCCCATGGTTAATTGCAAACCCTCTGGCTGCTGCTGCCCTTTGGAATACTTTTCCTCTCCTTCTCAGTTAACGTATTCTCTGCACCTCTGCTGAGGAAGACTTTAGAGCACTTCCCGCTCCGGACTCCTCCAGAATTTAATGAAGTCATTCAGCCTCTTTCAAGGGACTGAACTTGATTTTGAATTCTGAGAAGGGGATTAATGAGACACAAGTGGAATTAGGGCAACACAGAAGAAAAGCAAAGCATCTTTTCCTGTCATCTGCCCAGAGAACAGGGACAGTTTCAGGGTTACTCATATTCCTCACTCCACTCAGGTCAACAGAATTTGTGATTGGGCAAGGTATGTTCACTTGGGTCTTGGACACGTGTGAGTCTGATTTGATTTAATTATTTACTACATAATTTTTAAATTATTTAATTATTTGCTACATTTTTGGAAGGAAATCAGGAAAGAGAAGTTGTTACTTTGGTCACCCAGCTCACTTTTCCCACAGGAGCAGATTTGTCTCAATCCCACCAGTCACCAAACAACAGCAATTCTGTCTTTGATTTCCCCCCTCCGAAAACACCCATCCTACCACCCTGTGCTCATGGTAAACTCGACCTCAGATTGAGGACCACCTCCAGAAGCAACATAAAAGATTGAAAAGTTGAGTATTCAACAAAGAGCAGGAGGAGAATTTTCAAAGTGAAATGAATAAATGAATACCCAGTTTTGAGGCAACGCCAGAGATGGAGAGGGTCCATCCTCCTGCAGCTCCAAGATCAAAGTGGGGGGAAAAAAGCTGGGAGACACTTCAAGACCAGAGCCATTCACTCTGCTCAGATGCTGTGTTGGCTTAATGCTCATTCAGCCAATCAATCAGACTGAGCAGCCTTGTCAGCCAGCTGGCTTTTGTGTTTTATTTGGACCTTTTGTGGTGTGACCTCAAATTTCACTACACACATTAAACCAGGTGCTGGCATCAGGATGGGGGCTTCTTAAGTTCCATTAACCCCAAAAAGCATCAGAAAAGGTTAAAAACCTTCAGGCATGTGGAAGTTTTGCAGTTCCCTTTCCATTACGTGCGCTGTTTGACATGTGCCCTCCTCTTCCTCCTCCAAGAGCAGCCTCATGCCAGGAAGGTGCACTTACTTAAGGACTTACAGCTTAAGGGTCCAGAACACCTTTTTTTTCCTGCAAATTTCCTTCTCTGTATAGGCCAAAACAAACACATTTTAACTCTAAGCCCCATCATCAAGTTTCTATTACAATGCAACTAATTAATAAACTAAATTACTTGAATTAAGAGCTTCACGGTAAATCCCTTGTGACCTCAGATCTTCTCAACATGCTGAGGCAATCTTTCAAGCCTACCAATAATTTCCTTATAAATGCCAGCTCAGAGATGACTTTGAAAAAAGCCCAACAACTAAAGATGCTGGATCTAAAAAAAGACAAGAAATAAAAAACAAAAAACCCACCCCAAAACTGAACAAACAACTTTGCTCTCTTCAAAGGACCCATCAGATGTCAAGGGCCTCAATTTACAAGCGCAAGTGTGTTTGCATTTGATGTACTATTACCTAGAGATCACAAGATCCTTCATATTCTCTTAGAGGGTTGACAAAATTGATAAAATTTAAGATTTAAAAAAAAAAAAAAGAAGGCATATTATGCAACTGAGTTTCAGTGATGAGTCTCAAAGTCAAATAAGGGTTGTGGGTTACGTTGGTTGTTTCATATGAAGTTTAACTGAGAAGCTCTGCGCTGTAACTCAGCCCAGCTCTACATGCAGAGGGGCACCAGAAGTAGAGAGAGTTATTTAAGCAGCATCTTAAGAAGGTTAAAACTGTATAAATATAGCTTGTTGCTGGAAACAAACCATCTTTGGATTTCACAATTGCCAGCCCAGTCCAATTCAGTTATTTTACAGTGATGACAGAGTCATTAATTTCCAGTTCAAATACTTGAATAGTATATAGGAATAGAAAAGGAAGAAAAAGAGTTTGAAAGCTAAGTGATGAAATTTCCATATCAAAACCTGCATTTAAATGTCCAAAGGGAGAAAAAGAAAACTTGCACTAACTTTCCAGGATGGTTGCAGCCATCTCATCTTGCTGAAGTTGCCTCATTTCCAAGGAAATAAGGCAGAGCCCATTTACTGAAAACTCAAATGGAACATAAAATACCAACAATATTGGCAGAAAGCTGAGTGGATTTCATCAGAAGTAAGGATTTATTGAAAAGAAAAATGTTTTTTACAGCAAATGAAATACTTTTACCATCTTGATCAACTATTTGACCTAGATTTTCACCCTAAGATGCTCCACCTACGCAGTACAAACAGGCAGATGCAATAATATCAGTGTCTTCAGTCATGTATCATGTTGATATAGTTCTTATGTATGATAATATATGCAAAATAACCCAGAGTACCAAACATCTCCATCTGCTGACAAGGTTTCCAAACCAAAGAACTGATTTTTCAGCTGCTGTCATCAAGCTTTGCAAGAGTAGAATTGAACCTCAATGTCCACATCTTGGGTTTCAACTACATAGACCAATCCAGAGTCCAGCAAGGACGTCTCGACTCTTTAACTTACTCTGAGTGGCTCAGTCTCTTAGAGCAAAGTTTTGCCAGCACACATCTTGACTGGTTTATCTTGGAGGAGTAAATGTGATGGTACATGAGTCCAGTCACTCGTACAATCAAGAGTCTTAGGAGGAGGAGGAGATACAGAGTATAAAAATACGGTTGACTAGAATTTGAAAGAGAAATTCATTCCATATTAGAAAATTAAAGAATAGAAAACCACAACCTTTACTGCCTCTGCTAACAAAGTTGAAGCCTTAAAACACTTATTTGAAGAAATCTGTAGTGTGTCAATGTTTTCATTTCCCAGCTTAACCCTCAGAGGGAAATACTGGTACCCGATTCATGTTCCTCTCTTGAGCTCTTTAAATCAGTCAGGGCGTAAGCTGCACCCTGCAGCTCTTTTTCAGGCACGCTGGGGTGGAGATCTGTAAGTTTGGAGTACTGAATTCAGAGCTGTTTCTGTTGGCAGTGTTGCGCAAACTAAACAAAGCTAAAGAGTGCAAGAGCACTTCTCGGGCTTTTGAGGTTTCTATGTTCTGCTCCTGGGATATCTGAAGGCTTATCTGATTCAGGCTGTTCCTTATCAAACTGCGAGTGAGGAGGTTTGTTACAGAACCACACCTGGCCAAGTTTTCTTCAAAAACCTGTTTATAGAGCTCTGCCACTTTCCTTTCCACGTACTTGTTGAGCATGGAGTTTGAAAGAGGCTCCTCACAGAGCATGATGCTCCTTTCTCCAGCTTCACCTCCAGCCAAGGACCTGATACTTGGCTCTTCAGGGTGCTCCCGTAGAAGGGATTGACCTAGAGGAATATCTACGGACAGCAAAACAGGGCCATCGGGATGTTCATCCCACACATGGTCCAAAACACAACCCGAATCACACATATGGTCCCTGACATGGTCTCCCCCAATATGTAAGTCCGGATAGTTTTGATAAATGCTGTTGCATGACCAAGATGTGTACAAATCCACCTGCTCAGTACTTTGTTCTCTTTTGGGGATATGTAGAGCCGATGACACAGCTGTTCCTTTAACAAGCACCTTCTGATCATTGGCAGGTACCCCTTTTACAGCTCTCCACAGAGGAGCGCTCCCGTGTTCCGTTTCACTGCTGCCAGCAAAGATCTCATCCCGCTTCTCACATCCATCAGCAAAGCCTTTAATTTTTGGGTTGTCTACAAGTTTCTGTCTCCAGATTCCTTCTTGATCCTTTCTGGATGTACGAGATTTGTGAGGCTTATCTTGATGACAGCTTTCTTTATATATGAACCTCGTTAAGATGCCTTCTGCCAACATGATGACAAGTGTGAGCAACAGCCTAATCACAGGAGTTCCATGTAGGCCTGGGAGCGAAAGAAAGACAGGCAGAGAACTTCAACCTCATCTGGACAAAGAGGAGTAATCATGAATAAATAAATAATAATAAAAAAAAAATCAGCAATGCACTTTTCATAAAGATTATGATTGTTCTTTTTCTCTAGAATACTTTCATTTAGTCAGCTGCGATTTGCCACAATTTTAGCTTCTAAACCATGTCAACAAAAGTCATTCTAAAGATAGAGAAGGGTGTTAACCAGGTTCTTCAGCTGTAATATCACTTTTCTCCCTAGGTACCTCTTCTGCCTTGTGGCTACTTGGGATAGGTCAGATTTCTGAGCTGTAAAAATCAGCAAAATTCTTTTTGTTGCCTGTATCGCTACCATCAGTTGCAAAGTGGTATCTTTCATTCAGAGATGACTATTTCTCAGAGCTAAAGAGGTGACATAGGAAAAAAATCAAGATCAAATTCACACTTAAAGGCTGGTTCTGAATTGGCCTGAGCCCTCCTGTGAGGTGCTGAGGAGCTTCAAGAGACGCTGATAGTTCTTCAGGTGTAATAAAATGACATGTCTCAAAATAATCTACTACATTTAATGATTCCTTATCATTCCTTTTCCATCCACCTCCTGTTAAAATCACCGGGAATCTTTCCCTTTGGAGCCAAGTCTGACCTAAACTCACTGAGGAAAAGATTATCACCACTCCAGAACAGGAAAGGTGAACCCAGGAAAAATCCCTTCCTTCTTCAAAGGTCTTTTTAATCTCTGCATAACTCAAGTGCCTTCACACACCTCTACTGTGCTTGTGGTTTGAACTAAGGGGGAGAAGCAAGGGGTGAGGTGGTTTTTACTGCCGAGTACATAGCAGGTTTCTCAAAGGAGGTGCTGTGCGGTTTGAAATTCACCAAAAGCTGCTTGTTTCACAGACAATTAAGGCTCAACACCTCTCAAAGCACTGGCAATTTCCAGCAGGAGCAATGCCACTTGAGTCCCCGGATGGCTCTCCGCACAAATGAAATCACTGCAAATCCAGTATGACATTTGATATAGAACTGGAAGGATCCTCCTCACTCTACGCACTTCTAAGTATCAGCAACCAAACCATATCCTCCAGCTTATTTGTTCTGCAATGAAACTGGATACACTGGGTCACCTTCTTTTAATCCCAGTACTCCTTCCAGAAAGCTGTTCTACAACTCCAGTTACTTGAGATGGAAATTTTTGACTTCTCTCCTCAATTCACACACTGCCACAGTACAACCATTTGCTTTTTTAATCATTTTTTTGGAGGGAGGGGGTTCTTTTTTAGCAAGGTGCAAAGCGGACAAGGCAGGCAGTACACACCACACCCGCAGGCTACAGCAGCAGCACAGCTTGGCTATCCACAGAATCGTTTACACAAGCAAAAAGCAGGACAATGTTTTCTGAAGCTCTTAAGGGACTTAAGAAACCAAGTGGTGTCTTCAAAAGAGAAGAGAGTACTTGGCAGTCTCAATCCTGCTGAAGATCGATGGAATTTGGAACCCTGCGTGCCTCGTTTGCTTCTGAAAAAGAGGGCACAGGAACCCAGATCCTCACATGGGAGGGTCCTCATTTTGCTGCACTGCTTTGAAAATGCTCAGAGTGCTGATGTAGAGCTAAAATGGGGTGATCTTAGCAAAACTGCTGCCTTTCAAATGAAGTGAGGCCTACATTCAGGAAAAAACAGGATATGGAAAAAATAAGAGCATGAAAAGCCCAGACTTACCAATCCTAGTGGGGCAAGAGAGGCAGATAATGGCAGAGCCCAGAACTCTGCTACTACAGCTGCTCAAGGAGAACAGGTTCTTGCATACTCCTTCCTCGCTGCTGTCTGTGTGGAAAAAGGAAAAAAACCCAGCTTGATGTCCACATGATTTAGTTCCCCCCTTTTTTTTTCCTTTTAAAAGAGAAGTGATCCCACTGGAAAAGCATGTGGTTTTCAAACACCGAATGCCAGCTGGTCTAAAAGAGGATGTTAAAAGAAAAAGAATGAATTGAGATGTTTCTGACTGTGGTGCAAGGCTGATGTATTGTCAGTTGTCATGTCTTAAAGCCAGCAAAGGTTGTTTAGAACTGAAACTGAATTCCACCAAACAGTTAGAGAAGTTGAGTTTGTTCCATCACCCACCTGACTCACAGAGGTAGTGTTATTTACAGCATTTCCCCTTTCAGAACCACCAGCCAAACCTATAGTCTTGTGACCTTCTTCCGACGGGGAGGAAGTTGACAGCTTCATTTCACCAAAATTTTGATGAAATTATTTGTCTGTAAAATACAAATATGAGAATCTGCCTCTCTGAAAGCAGCAGCCATCAGAGGGCTGGGGACAAACAATCACTTCACTCATCGACCAAAGCCACCTTCTCTGGGCTCAAAAATGAACTCTGTCTCAACAGAGGTGTCCCCAGGGTGTTTTGAGCGTGTCCTTCTCACCCAGGCTGAAGCTGAGCTCCGGCACTGAGCCACATTGCTCCTCCAGCACCAGAGCCAGCCC
>WUAM01000287.1:75090335-75112895 GCA_024336885.1 Actenoides hombroni
GGGCCAGCCCGCTGGAAGCTTGAAGAGTGTTCTGTTGATGCCTTTTCTCAGTCTCCTTTTCCTCAGAAGATTAAAAAAAAAAAAAAAAATAAAATAAAATCAGAAGCTGAATCTCATCCAAGTACCAGACAAAAGAACTCTAAAAGACTCTGTTGAGTGCAATGAGAGAGCACTTGAGAGCAAGACAAAGTAAAATAAAACTAGAGTGTGAAGGTAATATTACAGCAACATGCTGATTGCAACTCATCACATAACAAGTTTTGGCAGCAAAATAATGATGTGCCTTAGAAATTAAAAAAGGTAAGGTCTGAACTAACAACAACCCTAGAAAGCCAGTGAAGTCTCTTCTAAAATTACTCCTCTTCCCTCCCTATCACCTGTATTTCACAAAAGACTTGAATGTTTACAGAAGAAGAACAAAAGCTGGTTTTGTTCATTACATAAAACTCATTTCATGTTTAACAGCTGCTTAAAGTTACTTCAGCTTTAATCAGGACTAATTTCTGCACACTAGATGCGGTTTTGACTTCAACAGAGTGCTCCTGCTCTTGGCAAGCAGGAAACAGGGTGTTTCAAATGCCATGTGGCTTCAAACCTTCACCAGGCTTGTGATTCATGCCAGCTACAGCTGTAGGTTTTGTGCAGCGGTTTCAACAAAACACCAAAATAACAAGAGAGAAAGCAGGAGCAAAAGGAATCAAGTTGGGTAATCAGTTTTGAGTGATTAAAACCAAGCTACCTTTCATTTCAGTTGTATTCAGGTGTCAAACGCATCAATATCCAAGGAAATTAATGTATTTCTAGAAAGAAGAGCTTACAAATAAAACATGTATTTACAAAAATAAAGTCAGAACAAGGTTATTTCAGAACTGCAGTTAGGAGAGACAAGCAAGACAAGGATGCCCGATTTCGAAGCCTAGACTTGAAGCAGAACATATAAAGAAAAATAAATTTGACTGGATCGTTCATATCTGGAAAAGATAAACATCACCACACACAATTATTGGATCAGCATAACAGCGTGTAAAAAAAGGCCCTCGCTGCAGCCCAGCCGATGGGTTTTATGGGTATAAAAATGTGAAATAAAGTTGATATTAACTGGGGGGGTTTTGTTGGGTGTTTTTCTTTTTTTTCCAGCACAGCTGTTGCAAGCCTTGCGCTTTCTGTTGAAATGGTCAAAACACTCACTTTAGCAACCCCAGCTCCTCTTGAGTTTTCAAGCACCTTCTTGCACAACAGCTCCTCGTTGACCCAAGCAGAATTTCCACCTCTTCGGTGACGACTCTTCCGACCGATTGAACAAACCCCCTCCCCGCCCGGCCCCGGCCAACGGCCCGCACCGACCCGGGGGGCCCCGCACCGACCTAGGGCGGGGCTTTTTGCAGCCGAAAGACGCCTATCTGGGCTGCCCAAGCGCTTTTTACACAGAAAGAGCCGTTTGGCTGCAGAGCGGAGAAGGGGAGGTGTGGGAAGGCGGCAGGAGAGCGAGGGCAGCGGTGTCAAAGGAGAGCTCGGCCAGCAGCCCCGCGCTGCCGGGAGGGCCCATCACGGCAGGCTCAGGGGCGCCACGTCAGCGCGGGGGAGAGGGGGAGAAGAGGGCTGGGCTGGGCTGGGCTGGGCTGTGCCGCGCCGTTCCCGGGAGAGGGCTGCGGTGCCGCTGGCCGGTGCGGGGGCCGGGCTGCCGGCCCAGCCTCACGCCAAGCCCGGCCGCTCGCCTCAGAGCGCCTCAACCCGCGGGGGGGAGGGGGCGGGTCTTTATGCTGACTGACAAGGGCGACGCCCAATGGGGAAGGCGGAGCAGGCTCTCGTCGGTCGCTGATTGGCGGCTGGTTGCCACAGCAACGGCGCGAGGCGGCGGGCGGTGAGGGGACGCGGGCGCCATTCGGGTCTGTTACAGCCGGGCGGGTAAGCGGCGGTCGGGGCCAGACCCTGGCCCGGGCCGTGTCCCCTCGGCTGCCTCCTTCCCGGCAGCCGGACAGAGCCGCAGGCACTCGGGGTCGGGCGGTAACCGGCTGCGGGACGAGCTACTCGGCGTGCGGGGCTGGAGGAGGCGGCGATGCTGTTGGTGGGTGCGGCGGGGCCGATGCCGGGCCCCGCGGCCTGCCTCATCCCGGGCCCTGCCCCATCCCGGGCCCTGCCCTGGCCTTGCGCTGGCCTTCAGCTGAGGGGAACCTGGAGAGGCTGGGGAGGAGGTGGGGAAAGGTGATACCTCTCGAGGAGCCATTGTACGTGCTGTCCCACGCTTTACATCACCCTAAAACCCTGAAAAAGCGAGGTTGGCGAGAGAGGAAAACAGCAAGTCAGGGAAAATGTCCCAGGTAATGACTTGTCAGTTTCTTTTCAATTTGGGTCTTAAAATTCCCTTCCCGTAACAGAGAAAACACAGGAGAGATGAGGTCTAATAAAGTTCTTAACTAAAGTTCTTAATGCAGGTACTGATCAGTCAATCTATTAATTGATTTAAATTAGTGCTTTGGAAAAAAAAAAAAAAAAATATATATATACAATTACTTTGTTCTTGGTAAGTCTTATTTCTTGCATTTCTCTGTGGCTCATGTTGGAAAATAGAACACAGAACAGATCTCCGTGTCAAATGAATCAAGAATATTAAATGAGAAGTGACTAAAATCCCACGTTAACTGGTAGAAAAGTTTATTATTACAGCACACGCCATTGTAACCTGAAACAGCAAGTTAAGTAAACACGATACGCACGCGTGCGGGCCGGATTATAAACAGATTTGGGAAAACTATTTGCATCGAGCTTTACATTAATGAATAACAATTTGGGGGTTTAAGACGCTTTGTAAACAAAGAAGAAAACCAGAGGGTTTTCTGGGTTACACAATTGAAGTGTAAAGTCAGTGGGATTCATTGTAAGTTAGAAGCGGTACCAAAAGGCCTTTTCTCTACATCATGGACCATTTTTTAAGACACTGAAGGAGGACGAGTGTGGGAGGCAAGCAGTAAACACCATGAGGAGACATCAAGGTGACTGACAGTTCTCGGTTGTGCTTTAGTTGTTCAGACAGAAACAAGCTGATCCTGTAACTGGCCAGCAAACAGCCTTCTCGCAAACCCCTCTTTATGGAACTAACTGGTTTCCTTCAGAGGATTTGGGCGAATCCTGGTGCAGCGTTGGGGCTGAGAAGGCATCTTCTGTAGCTCTACAGAAGAGCTCCCGGGTGGTAAAACGCTGCAGCATGTGGAGCTGAAAGGAATCTACCTGCTGGATCTACCAGGTGAACAGAGAGGGTAAAAGCCAAGCATTTCAGTTAAAACAGTTTGATCCTACACTGCCCTCTGGCCACACAAATATTAAATAACATCATTCCCCTGCTGTGAGCAGCATAAAGTTAATTAATTACACATTGCAAAAGAAAAAAAAAAGCAAGTGAGGTTTTGGCAAGCTCAGCAGGCACGGGGCAAAGCTGCTCTGCCCCGAGCGCTCCCCGTCTGCCATTGCCTTGGGGAAAGGGGGTTAGTTAGGGTGTCAGTGCTCTCCTAAAACACCCAAAATAACTCTGGGGAGGTGTACCCTCAGGAATTAAACCCCATTAGTTGCCACAGGTGAGAGATCCAACCCAACAGACGTAACGTTTTCATCTGAAAGCTCCTTTCAACTTCCGGGACTCGCTTGGAACCGTGAAGAAAACAATGCAAACGAGTCGGCGGTGTGAGAAAGCATTCTAAACCAGTTTTATTGGAATGATACAGGAAGGGTTAATATACAGGTTAAATCCTCAACGCCTGCCTTCTACAGAGGAAAAAAAAAACCCAAACAATGGAAAGAAATGAACAAATTCAGTTCTCGCACCCATTGTTAACCCAATGCAGGTCTGGGAGGCAGAAAAACAGCGCGTAGGGAAGAGATTCCCAGCACTCCTCGACGCACGCGAGAGATCTGCACGGAATTCAACACAAGTTTTACACGTGGTCCTGCAACAAAGAGAGATTTTCGGTATTTTTCAGTTTGTGTTGGTGCCTTGTTCCCCAGACAAAGAACTAATTCAGCCTGTCCCACAGAGCTCGCTTAGGAATGCTGATACAGTTTGAACGCTACCATATGGCACCGGTGGGGACCAGCCAAGGGAAGTGGCTCTGCTTTCTTAAACTTGGCAATTTTCTTGATGGTCAGAGAGACTGACCTCCTTTCAGAATGTTTTGGGTTGCTGAACTGACAGAATTCGGCTGCGACTTTCAATTACAGTGGGTCAAATTGGTGTGAGGGTAGCGTGACTCGTGAGTCAAATCCCACTTTCTTCACAAGACTTCACTCAATATTCTGACAGACTTTCTCCAAAACTTGACCTCTAGTTTAGACACAGAGAAAGGTGATTCCAATATTAAGAAAGAAAAATCACCTCGGTTCAGAAAGATGATATCAGAGTGAATGACAAAAATCAGATGCTGGATTTAAAATGTAACCTCATTTCCATCCCCAAAAGAGACTAAACAGAAATTTCAGAACAGTTCAGCAATTCTTGAGAAAGCACAAATGGAGAGTTAATCTGGAAGGTAAGGCAACATTAATCTACCCCTAAGCCTGCTGATACTGCGCTTGCTTGTGTAAGCATGAGCTCCAAACTGACTCCCAGGCTCCCGAATCGGGAAAGGTGAAATGCTAATTAAATGTCCTTTTAACTGACTTGGCTCCAGGCGAGATCCTGCTCCCTCAGGACATCTGTGGAAGTTCCATCCTGAGCTGTCCAGAAGCAGAGCTGCTCCTCGAGCACTTCTCTGGTTGACAAAATCACCGGTTGTAGCCAACAGAACAAAAGCCTCCGAGAAACGCTGGTGAGGGAACTATTTCATCTCTGCACTTTAGAGCATCTTTGTAAACCTACGTTTTCACTTTTATCCCCTTCCTGATTTCAGACCTACGCCCTGGAACCCATTTCAGAAGGTATTTCAGAAGGTATTTCAGAAGTGCTGCAGCCGTTGCCCAGCATCGGTGTGAAATCCCCGCCTGACGACGCGACGCTGCAGCCGTCGCCGCTCTGCACCACCTGCTTCTGTCCTCGTACAGAAGAGGAAATCAAAATGTGTGTGCGAAGCGGTGTCAGAATCATCCTCTAACTACAGCGAGGACTAATTGTCTTCCTTACTGATCTTACTGGTCTTCTGATGCTTTTGGGGAATAAGTACATTATGTGGTGAAAAATGCGCTTTAAATTACCGACGCACATTTTAAACCTGGTTCTTATCCTTTGGAGCACTTGTAATTATTTGTTTGGTTGGGGCTTTTTTTTGCAGAACGTGGCCAAGAAATACAGACTATCTCATGAACACTGGGAGAACAGGCAGGTTAATATTGCACATGGTGAATTCACCACCACGATTCACTTGAAGGGCTTTGCAATGCCTGTAATCGCGTCATGATGTGACAGTAACAATGGAAATAAGTTTTTAAACCTTAAAAAAGACCCCAAGTCTTGCTCAAAGAGAATAGTTCTTACTATTCAAACATTTATTTCCTCCTTTGAAAAAATACTATATGAATCTAAGGACTACTCAACCATGCAATACGGTGCCTATAAGCAGTGTGAAGCGGTATTTTTGTAGAGAAATACATTAAAGGCTTTCACCCTTACACAGGTAAGGAAATGCCATTTCTGGCCATTTTGGCTTCTTTGCAACATTGCCTGGGAATCGTCGTGCCCACAGACAGGTAGTTGAGTCGTGTTTGGGCAGCCAGATGATGAACTCGCCAATGGAAAGGCTGCCTGTTGCCCAAATCCCTTTTTTTTGTGTGTTTATTTTGTCACAAGAGCCCTCACGGATCACTTCGGTGAGAAATACATGGCATTATTAGCTTTGTCTTTATCATCTGTACAGTGTGTTACGATACAAACCTTAAATAACCATTCTACAAAAGAACAAACACAACTTTCCCCAAGTGACTACGATGAATATACTACACGCTACCGCCGAAACCAGGAAAGACACTGAAAAATTACTGTGTAATTCAGTAACATTTTTGAGGCAACTCAGGCACTAAAGTTAAGATCTGACAAGGTTTTAGATGCTGTTGCTTGTTCGCCCTGTTTTAAAGAGCTGGATCTCTAGGGATGAGATTCTATTAGTACTAAAATAGTTTCTTGACGTTTACACCATGTGGACAAATGGCCAGGACTGCTTAAACTACGTGAAAATTATTCCTGTCTTAATTGCTTCGGGTTCTTATGCTTCCAAACTCTGTAACAATACACTCCGTGCTCTCTACCTTTCTGTTCACATTGTCATCTTGTGGTCAAATTTGTATGAGAAAGTGAATGCTGCAAGCACCAATCAAACGTTAGAAATCACATCTAGTATTTCTTGAAGCGGAGACAATTGGACTATTGTATAAAATGCTGTGGAAATTCCCTTTACAGAACAGTTAAGGCAGTTGAAATTCATGCTTGCTGCTTTGCCAGGGCTTCAGCTTCCTGCGAGAGAAGAGGAGAAGGACACGTATTAGTACTCTGGCAGCATCTGATGTAACAAAACCTGCAGCAGCATGTGGTTGAGAGGTGAGCAGCTCTGAGCCCAACTCAAGAGGAGTCCCCGCTGCCTGCGACGACGTTATAAACCAAGTCCCATCAGGTGCTGGCTTTAACTCCTAATTCTGAGCCAGCTCAAGTAGGACCTGCAGGAATCTTCCAACCCGTGCCCACAGCCAGTTTTGACCATAAAAGTTTAAAAGGAAAGAGGATCAGAAATCACGAGTTGCCCTCATTTCATGTTAAGACACAAGAGCTATTTAGAAATCAAAGTTTATTTGAAGAGCTGTGGTTAAATGGAAACTGCTGCTACTGAGTCCAGTCTGGGACTTCCCCAGTGCCTGCTCCACAGCATCAGTGGTGACAGTGACATAATTGCATCAGGGGGTTGATACCGATTTTGTATCTATTTGTATATATTCCATTTTCTTGTTATTATTGCCATTAAAGCTACTTGAGTTTGCTTCTCCATCCCTTATTCCATTTTGCTTCCCCTTTGGGAAGGGAGAGGGGTTAACAGAAAGCATTTGTCATTTGTCTGGTGGCCAGCCCAGCCCTAGCCCTTCACAATGTGGGAACAGCTAAAGCAGTTCAGCAGACACACCAGTTAACCTCTAACAGTTCTCAGCGTGTTTCAGAAGGAACATTAAACCCCAAGAGCCTCCATTTTTCAGACTTCTTTCAGCCTCTGTAAGGTGGCCACAAATGGGAGCAGCGTGACAACAGAAGGAAAGCAAAAGGGAATTTTTTCTGAAGGTGGTTTCTACAAGCGTACTTTTGACTGAAGATCCATTCAATTGCCTGTCAGCGGCACCACGGCCTACAAGGAGCTGGCCAGAGTCACAGTGCTCTCACTGCAGCACGGTTTATTTGAAAGTAAAAAGTTCGACGTCTGCTAAACTCAACTTTCAGGTAATGGCCTTGTTTGCTTTTGTGTCCTCACAGAAACACTGAAGATAACAGACTCAGCAGAGCCCGTGTCCTAAACAAAGACAAAACAAGAGGACGAAGGACTATGGGAAGCTCCCAGAAGCCCATAAGACTTGTAGGAGAGGGGATGCAGCGAGCGACCCCGGGCTGCAGGGCAGGAAGTACCAGGCCTATCTCCCTCATCTCAGCTGGGGTGGATCTCTCTGGTTTCGCCTGGCACGGTGCTGCTGTTGGAGTGGGGGGTGTGGGAACAGCCTCACCGGCACCGCCGGCTAGGGCCCGGCCTGCTCCCGGCCCGCGCTCTGCTCCTCAGGCCGCGCGGCGCAGGTCAAAGAGCCGAGCTGGGATGTCACTGCGCAGCCACGCTGCTCGTGTCAGGGCAGCAAAGGCAGGGGGAGGAGGGAGGTGAGGTTAGTAAGAACTACAAAGCCTGGGAAAAACCGAGGGTGTTTGATATTCTCTAAAAGACAAGTGGTTCTTTGACTGGTAAGAAAGAGGAGATGGTTTCTTGGCTTTGTACCAACTCCATTATCCAGTCCTGAGCGCTACAGAAGTGATATCTAGCTCCTTTTTTTTTTTCCCCAGACAATGCAAGACAAAGTAGTTATCTTCAAACGGGCAGTGGTAAGCTGGAGAGGATTCCCAGTATTTCCCTAATCCCCAGGAAAGTGGGTACAAGTAACTTGGAGAACTTGCCAACATCATCATCTTGAGGGGCAAACTCTGCTTCCTTGGCGTGGTCCTGTGAGTTACCTGGGCAAGGCTCAGCTTTTCAGAGCTGACACTTTCCCTCTCTCGTATTTATCCTTCCTTCTCTTCCAAGGCCCCTCGAAGATCATGCTCTCAGCCCTTAAATAATTATCACAGCCTGTAACTCACCAAATCTCCCACCCCTATTGCTCCAAGTGGGGATATTTAAGATAAATTGAATGCCAGCCTCTCCCAGGGTTTGTAGGTCCAGCTGGACTCTCTGTGCCCAAAGCACAAACCAAAGCACCAGGGCTCAATAAATAGTCACTTGCATTTCCCACTCTCACTTCCGAGCCCTTCTTGATCAGCATTAATATTGGACCTTTGTGTTCAGAGACAAACAACTTTTCAGTTCTCTGGACATTTAACAGGGGCTTGCTGCCAAGGTCCTTTCTTACTGTGACACACAGGTTGATCCCAGACTCCTTCCGCTTTCTGTAGCAACGTACGCAGATGCCACGCCATTAACTAAGAGATTACACCCAAGCTGGATGCAGCTATGCTGTAAATGCCAAGCTCAGTGTCCACAAATCAGTTTCTCCTCCTCCTCCTCCTCTGCAGGCAATCAGATTGGTTTGACATCATGTAATTGTGGGACAGACAGCAAAAGTCAGACCAAGAGCAGCATGCGCTGGGTATGAGGTCACTTAGGCAGAAGTTATCTTCATCAGCTCAAACACACCTCCCCAAGCTGTGGCAAGCAAGAGGAAAATCCAGCAGAGTACAACTGCGTTATATTTCTCCTTTGTAAAACGCATCTTCTCTTGGAATCACAGACTGGTCTGGGTGGGGAGGGACCTTTCCAGCTCATCTGGCCCAACTCCCCTGCAGGGAGCAGGGCCATCTGCAACTGGAGCAGGGTGCTCAGAGCCCCGGACAACCTCACCTGCAACAGTGCCAGGGATGGGGCAGCCACCACCTCTCTGGGCAGCCTGGGCCAGGCTCTCACCACCCTCAGCACCAACAATCTCTTCCTTCTCTCCAGTCTAAATCTCCCTTCTATTTGTTTAAACCCATCACCCCTCGTCCTGTCCCAACAGGCCCTGCTCAAAAGACCATCCCCATCATTCTTATAGGCCTCCTTTCTTTAGGTGAGGACAGAACCAGAGAGTCCCTCAGGACAGAATGAAAGCATGCAGGCTGCTCCTGGAATCAGCCAGGTGAAGTAAGCAGCAACGCTCAGAAACCTTACAGAGGCAGCTGACCTGATTCATTACGGCAGCACCAGCTCTCCAGTACCACCACGCTCCCCAGACCTCGGCCACGAGGGGAAAGATGTGGGCTTTCCTGCATCCCGTGCTCTCACAACTGCTTGCTCATTCCTTGGCTCCATCCCACACCCTCTTTGGTGCAGATGTCCCAAGAGGCTTCAGTAAGATTAATGTGGCTCTTGCCCTGTGTGCAGCCAGTCTCCTGACACCGCCCAGGCACGATGCTGGGGCCCGTATCACAGCTTTTGCTCTCTGCAGCTCTCTGGTTTTCCTCCCAACATCATTCACATTCAGGCAGCCACCGCTCAAAATTAGTTTGGCTCCCAAAACTGCTTCGGTCTGACCCACAACTTGTAATGGTCACAACTGATGGATCAACATCCACCTTTAAAATTAGGTCTCTTAGTGATGTGGACAGCGTGACCTTCAGCTCTTACATGAAGAAAGCTGAAAGGAACAGGCGTGTTTATCCACTGGAACAAGAAAGCTGGAAGTGACCTGGAGGATCCTGCTGCTGTCAAGTGAAACGTATAAAGCAGCCTTGTCCTATCCTATCAAAATCAAAAGGAGAATTCCAGCCCATTGCACCCACAAAACAGCAGCCCAGTTTGTAATTGGCAAAGGAAAAGAAGGCTTCAGATAACAAGCTGGAAGAAAAAATAACTCTGATGCAAGCTCACATTATTTCAAAAACAGTGACTCTGGTTTCAAGGTATTTTCAAGTACAAAAATCTCATCAAAACTTCACATGAATTAAGTTTTTTCACTGAAGTGTAATAATTCTTTGGTTTGGTGACCATTTTTTTCATGCAGATTTCTTGTGCATTCTTCAGAAATACTGATGACTCTTCCACTTGTTCCCAGAGTGGACCATTAAAAAAAACCCAATAGGAAGAGACAACTAGTGAAGAACTTGACCCAGCTCTTCCTTCCAAAGCAACAAAAGCTTTTCTATTAAGTTAAAAAAGAGCAGGGTGGCTCTGCAGTGAGGAGACTAAAGGAGCATCTGTACCAAACACCGAGTTCTTCTGGCTAAGGAGGGGGAGGAAAATGCCTCCAGGGACCACAGCATCCTCCAAACAAACCAGCACATGACAACAGCCTGTTGCTGTGATGTTAAAGGCTGAAAGTTAGTCCCTGAAGACTGAACATCGAGACTGAACATCAGCCCGGCAGGTCAGTGGCTTGGAGCAATCACAGAACACGTGAAATATCTACTACAAGGTGTAAACTGCAGGTTGTGGTTTCCAGTGAGGAACGTGCACACCTACCTTTGAACCAGGTGGTGCAGTCAAGCCTAAAAACGCATATACCGCGTTGTTCTCTCGCGCCTCGAAGAACGCCTCGTAGTCCTTCGTCCACGGGGGGCAGGGAAGGGGGGAGGAAACAAAAGACAAAGCACAAATCATCAGGAAGAGTGTCACCGCAGACATCCACCTTCAGCACTCATACCACAGAAACTCTGCTACCAGAAACGTGACACGCTGGGAATTTCAGGACTCGTAGCAACAAGGTGCTGCTGTGAGGTGCTTCTGCCTTTCCCAGAGGGACAGTCTCCATAGCTAGGTGGTTGGTGTCACTGGTCTGGCGTGGGGTGTCCCTCCTGCAGGAGTGGGCTGAGCCCACACCCTGTCATCAGAAATGTCACCGGTGTTCCTGGATGTCATTGCTAATTACTCATGAGCAATGGCAACTGTGAAGCTATGGGCATCATAGAACCATAGAAAGGTTTGGGTGGGGAGGGACCTTTCAAGCTTATCTGGTCCAGCCCCCCTGCAGGGAGCAGGGCCACCTGCACCTAGAGCAGGGTGCTCAGAGCCCCGGACAACCTCCCCTGCAATGGTGCCAGGGATGGGGTAGCCACCACCTCTCTGGGCAGACTGGGCCAAGCTCTCACCACCCTCAGCACCAACAATTTATTCCTTCTCTGCAGTCTAAATCTCCCTTCTTTTTGTTCAAACCCATCGCCCCTTGTCCTGTCCCAACAGCCCCTGCTAAACACCCCCTCCCCATCTTTCTGACGGGCCCCTTCAAGTCCTGAAAGGCCCCCAGAAGGTCTCCCCAGAGCCTTCTCCTCTGCAGGCTGAACCCTCCCAGCTCTCCCAGCCTGGCCTCCCAGCAGAGGGGTTCCAGCCCTCCCAGCATCGCTGGGGCCTCCTCCTCCAGAGGAGGCCACAACCTTTTAACTCTTTTAACCTCTCAAACCAAGTTTTAACTCTTTAAGCCTTTTAGCTCCTAAACCTCTTAGAAGTTACATTTACACCTGTAAATGTAAACCGAGAGTGCCCCTTTTCCCATCAAGGTTCCCATGAATGAGCAGTCCCCACAAATGAGGGAAATCAGGAGGCAGCGTTCCCTGCACTCGTAGTTTGCTGCAGTTGCTCTAGATACATACACAGCCACTTCCCAGGAAAATGAAGGTAAACCCAATAAAGTAATAAAAGCAACAGCCATGCTTCCTTCTCTGCCCTTTTTTACCCTCGAGGTGAATGCAGTGCCGTCCAGAGTGCAAACGACACAGCCCTGTTCTCTGCTACGTCAGGAAGGAACGAGCAAAAAGCCAACAACGTGGCTCGGCACCAGCAGCTGCCAAATGCCGACCGACCCCAGAAGGTTTATGCCTGTCCGGTGTCGCCCGAGTTACCGCATACTTCCCTCCTCCCCGTTCCAAACTCGGCGCCTATCTGCCCTACCACTTCCCTCCTCTCCCTTTTTAACTGAAGCAACAGGAGCAGCTTCCTCCAGCGTTACTGGGGCACGTTTTGCTGCAGCAGCCCTGGCTGGGAAGGGGAAGGCGAGGCAGCAGCTCCGAGCAGGCTCAGTCGGGGGCTGACAGCAGGGAGCTGCCGTCATGGGCACGCTGCTTCGCCTGCCTGTTGCCCGGGAGGCAAAAGCCAAAGAAAGAGCAACTACTATCTGAAAACAGCAGCGTGTTCGGAGCAGGGGCAGCTCTCGGAAGAGGCTGTCGCAGCTGGGACAGAAGAAAGTCCAGGGAACAGAGCATTCAAGCTGCTGAGAGATCAGGGATGGCAAATTATTGTTCCATCCGTACGCACAGCATTCGGGTGCTAGTTTGATAAAATGTGCACCACGATGTTAAATCCTCCCTGAAGCTCTTCTGTTGACACTACTGGGGCTGCTTGATAACAACGGGGGTGTCTATCTTGCTGGTGCATAGTCCGGCCGTCAGCTTCGCAGCGTCTACCAGGAAAGGTCTGCCTGGGAGTAAGGAGCAGGGGTCACACCAGCTTGCACGGCAGCTACAGGGACAGCCTTTCTGCTGAGCACAGGCCAAGAAAAGCCAATTTGCTCACTCCTCAGTTTGCTCCATCAGATGGAACAAACAGGGAAGTTCATGCTTCAGAAGGATCAGATAAAGACATAAAGAGGTTCAAGCATGCGGGCAGGGAAGTAACTTTCACCTTCCTGAAAGGTAACCTGAAGGAACTCGAATCAGGCTACACAAAGCGACTCAATTTCAAAGGTTTGATGGCAACAGTATCACCATGATCTGCTGGCATCCCTAAAGCTCCCACACACCAGGGCAGAAAGGTGATACTGTTGCAACTGGACTTCCTGCTGGTACAAAAATATTTGCCTCTTTTTGTTTGGTCCTTTGTTAGAGTGGTAATTGAACAGAGACTTTCAGCTCTCTGTGACCAGCCCCTCTCAGCAGACAACTATCAGTGGTAACATTTGTTGCTCCAAACCACCCCTTTTTCCAAGTCACAACCACTATCAGTTAAATGGGGAGAGCCAAGCGGTACATCAGCTCACTGTGGGTATTGTTTCAAGTTCTACTTTTATCACAAGCAAGAAAAATTCCTGCTGCGTTGTGAATGGTTTCTTTCAGTAGCTCCAGAACTGCCTTGCAAAGGTCCAGAACCTGCAGGTTCTCACTTAGAGACTTTGTAAAATGACTTAGAAACAAAGACACAGCACCAGCAGAACGCACAAGGCGAGCTCTTTTCAGAAGATAGTAAGTTTTAAAAATAAAATTAACAGTTAATCTAATAATCATTCAAGCATGGCCTGCTGAGCAGAAGCACTGCAGGGCAACTTACTTTTGCTCAAGTATTAAAATAATTACAAGGAGAAATTGTGACACGAGTTTGAATCTGTTGGGGGCACTGGAGCAAGCGTGTCGGCGCTGCAAGGCGGTGGTAGGCTCATTCCACTAAGAAGCACCACGATCTGAGAATCAGAAGGTCCAAATTTTATCCTCTCACGGAATATTCAAGAATCGATTATTATCAGAAGTCGATTATTATTAAAATTGATTATTATCAGAAGCCCAAGAGGAGGGGTAAACCTCTAACCCCTTCCCAGCGTGCACACTGGAACCTACAGCCGGCTGCGTCCTTCGCCGCTCGCGCCAGCGAAGCCCAGCCTGTGGCAGCGAGTGCAAGGCCTGGGATGAGAAGGGCTGGAGGCCTGGAGCTGTCCCTTACCCCCAGGTACCGGCTGTCGTTGAAGAGCCGGGGCGGCAGAGGGTTCCCGCTCGCTGGCCGGCTGTCTTCGGGGACGTTCTCGCGCATCCACTTGCGGTTCTCCTCGTTGGCGGCGATGTCCTTCTCCTCAAATTCGATTTTGTTGGCTTCCAAAAAACCTAAGACATCTTGCTGCTGCTTTTTAATCTGTCACAAAAGAGGGAGGGGAGAGAAAACAAACCAAATCAGCCAAACTGGGGTTTTTTTTTCTGCTGCTGGTTATGCAGTTCCAGGGTTCAATGTGGAAACAACAGGTTGAAAATGGGAGCGGTAAGAAAATTCTTAGAACAAAAAAGTCATGTCTGAGCTTTGGCTTGGCTCCTCTATAACTGAACAGACTGAAATCCAGAGACACTGCCCCATACACGTGTGAGTGGTGAGAACTTTAAGGGTCTCCAACCAGAGCAAAGCTGTGAGCAGACTCTCTGCAGGGACTGCCTCGTCCAGGCCGTACAATTAATCGGGGGCAACGCTGCTTTTTCAGGTGTGGTGAAGTTGGCTGGGGGGACGTTTGAGGTGCCACCTGCTTCCTACATGCCCCTGGAAGCACAGACTGAACCCGTCCTGCCCAGAGCCCAGGTTTCTGTCCTATCTCAGGGGGCTACCGGCTGAGATCCCACCCCTGACACAGCCCATCCTCTGTGAACTCACACAGCAGCCAGGTGAAAAGCAGGATCTGGGAGGCAAAGACTACCCGGGCTTTTTACAGGAAAGGTGGGGTTTATTACTGTCACATGTGAATTATGGACTTCCTGACACAGAGATGTTCCTCACTTGCATGATTTTACCACCATAAAGGAAATTATAACCATGCGCATCCTGGCAAAAAAATTAAAAAATGGGATTTAATTGGAAATTTTTCTTTTCAAATAACTCCCTTCCTTACAAAACCATTCCAAGGCCTGGCTTTAACCCAGTTAGCTCAGCGTGACAAAAGCAGCGCTTCATACAGATGTTGTGCTGCTTCTAATTCAGGTCGAGCCCTGGCTCCCCCGAGCAGCCTCTCCATATACGGCCACGGGAAAGGCAGCAGCTCCCAGCGAGCAGTGCCGAGGTCAGCGCACAGCCAGCCGAGAGCCAAATATGGAGCCTGCACCCCCAGCTCAGCACCCACAGGGCAGCGGGCTGGGCCTGGAGCTGGAGGGAGGCTGCGAGGGTCTAGCGTAGGAGAAGTGCTGCCCTGGAAGGGGGTGGTTGCTGGGGGGAGAGGATAGGGTCGGGCCTTGGCAGTCTTGAAGCAGCCATGGACTCGTTCTTCAGCAGCTCCTGAGGAGCTGTGGCTGCTGGCTGTGTGACAGCCCATGACAGGGAACCGGTCCAGGTTAAACTGGATGTTGGGTGTGGTGGTTTGGTTTTGAGAAACCTGGATGGAGAGATAGATCTCCCTCTGCATCCAGCCCAGCGTGGTGCGGAAGGACCAAGCCTGCTCTCCCAGCAGAGGAAAGATGTGCTCCCAGCTGTGGCAGGGCTGCGAGAGCCCACGTCACTCCTCCTCATCCAGCAGCAGAGGAGCCCCTGAACTCGATCAGCGAGCACCCTCGAACCCTTCAGCAGAAGACTATTGCTGGGCATTAGCTAATTTTCATCATGGCTAAAAATAAAGAAAAGTGGACAAGTTAATACCGCCCCGAGGAAATAATTCATGTTACAGGCTGTAGAGAAAAACATTTCTCAGCAGACTTGAATCCACTGCTAAAGAGATTTCTTCGCTTGCCTTTAATAACAGGGGGCACAGCAGGAGGGAACAGTCAGGGGAAGTTTTGCTCCATCATGCAGCACAGCTCAGGGAGGAAAAAAAACCCAGCAAGCACTCCCTTCATGAAGTATTCTGCAGGGCTAAAGCGAGGGAAAGGTCTTTGTAACTGTAAACTCCTCTGCCAGTGGCTAGTATCTGAGGTAACACACTGACCTGGGGATAAATGGATTTCACCACCCCCCAAACTAGTTCTATTTTAATTAACTGCTCCCCATTGTTTGCAAAATAAAGATCCAGATAGTCCTTAACTTGTCCAAAATCTGCTGCTCAGCAAGAGCATGTTTTGAGATGTCCCAGAACTTTTAAGGAAAGAAAAGAAAACCAAGTTTTTACCCAATCTACAACTAAACTCTAGACTCTGCCATTGAAACAAGAGCTCTAAGTTCGACAGCAATTAGCAGTTTGAGTTCCTGAGACAGCTCTGAATTTTTTAAATAATTTTTACTCTTAGATTGCCTGCCACCCACACACACATCCTCAGGGCACCTCAGCTCAGCCTCCCAGTGCAGCCCCTTCAGAGGCAGCCTCTGCATACCCAGTCCCTTCGTGCAGCACCCAGTCTGACAGGGCTGGACTGTCTCAGCCATTCAGATGCTTCTTCAACGTGAAGAGAAAGCCTCTGGCTATCCTGTGTTGCCACTATTTCATAGAGTGAACTTAAATATGCAAAACATCTCTCCGTACCCTGCCACCTTACCTGCTTTGCTCTAATTTCACTCATTCTCCAGCTTCAAGGAGCAAGGACAGTCTTGGGGTTGGTTTTTTCCATTAGAGGGAGCACAAGCAGATGCCCAGCTCACGACTGTGGTTCTGAAGGGCTAGAACAGCAGATCTAACCCTCTTTGCCAAGAGCCAGTAAAGTTGAAAATGTATTTTTGCTGCAAGAAAAGGCAGCGTGGGGAAGGCAAGCACGGCAATTTGGCCTCTGTGCCTCTCCCAGGCCAGCTGTGGACCAAGGAGGTGATTCTCTAAACAACTGTGAAGAAAAACAAGGAGCTGGTGCTGACGCAGGAGGAAGATTAATTTGAAACCCTGGGTTTCTGGCTAAAGGGAAAAAACCCAGGCGATGTCTTCTTCCCAGCAAGCCAGACAAGTCTTCTGCCTGGAGTGACAAGCACTTACACACGAGTGTTGCAGGCTCCAGAGAGACGTGGCACCAAGCACCGGGCAGCACAGCCTGCGAGCTGCCAGGCTGCGTTATTCCATGGGATTTTATTTAGAAAACTTCTGTTAATCTCAGGCACTGGAATTTCACAGGAAGTGCCTAAAATAGAGCAAGAGACGCCTGCTGCTGTTCCAGGGTATTTTGTCTTACTGGAAAGGGCACAGGCTGTCGTCAGGACAGGAGCCTGGAAGATGGTTCCTGCTGCCCATGTTTGGGAAGGAGCGAGGAGCTTTCCTTCAGGATGCGCCTGTCAACGTGCAGCGCTCGCTTCCCCCCCCCAGAAAACCTCTCCCAGTTGCCTAACTGGGCATGGACACCGGCCAGCGCCGCTCCAGATACCGCACCTCATCCCACGGAAACAACTGTCACGGCTGCAGTTATTTTGGCCTGTTAGCTGCAGCTAACTGCAGTTTGCAGACACAAAAAGCCTTGTTTATAGCGAGTGCTCCCGACACATTTTCCAGGACAGAGAACACCAGTGGAGAGCTGGGAATCGGCACAGGAACCAGCGAGCCCAGAGCAGCGTCGCTGGGGCAGGGTTCTGAGGCTGCGGGACCGGCCCTGGAGAGGCAAAAGGACTCGTAGACAGACACAAAAGCACAGCAGAGAAAGCACGGACAGGGATGAGGTGACAACTGCAAGGAAGGAAAGAGGCTGCGGGCGGGAGAGGAGGGGAATGAGCAAAACAGAGGGATGGAGACGGGGATGGAAATCCCAGAGGTGGAGGTGGGATGGAGAAGGAGGGACAGAAGGAGAAGGGGTAGGGTGGGGTGCAGCAAAGTCTGTGCTGCTGAGGGGCAGGAGCTGCTGGAGCTCCCCGCTGACCTGGTTGGGGAAATGACATCCTTGTGATAGCCACTGTTGTCCAAAGACAGCTTTACCAGCAACTCCCAGTAAAACACACTGGGTTCCTCAGCCTGAACACACTGACTCGTGCTTCTCAGGGCGTTCTTGGGGGAAAACCAGCTAAAATTACTCAGGTGAGTGGAAAAGCTACACTTTTTGCTGATGTTCCTGAGACGAGGTCAAAAGGCAACACTGAAATCTATCAATATTCGCTTTGCTTTGGAAAGTGCATAGTTGAGGAACAAATATCATCCCTCGCTTAACTAACACACAGCAGAAGTTAAAGCTACCACGACCTAACTCGCACCAGTGGAGGATGTCAGCAACACAAATCACCTCCAAGCTGCCCGGGGTAAAGACGGGTGATGTTTCCCCACAAATCAGTCCACCAAGAATGGAGTTCTAACTCCAAAGCGGGCAGAAAACTCTCCTGAAAATGCCGCAATATTGGAGCCTCAATATTTTTTTTCCTCCTCTGAATTTTTATGTGCTGAAAAATAAGAAAAGAGCTCAACTCCAAGCTAATAGAGACAGGGGTGATGCTGCAGGGCCTTGGTGCAGCGAGCAGGCTGGATACTCCATCTCCAGCTTTGGCCAAACTGGTTGTCCAAGAGCCAGCTTCTCTCAGCAGAACCCCGCTGCAAGGAAACAGTTGCTTTAAATAATTAATTGAAATGAACTTCAAAGAAGTTTCTGTCTTATTTGGTATACACAGGCTTACAAAAGAATAGCCTAGTTTGCACTGCTGGCAAAGAGGAGGTTTGGAGTTGGGTTTTTTTTAAGTCCTGGTTGGTTTTTTTTTGCTTCTCAGTTTATAAATAAATTCCTTGTTGTACAATAGACATGTTTTGGGATTCTATTTCCGGACTGCTGGAACCCAAAGTAAGTTTACAGTTTGAGCGCCGCTGTTGTGATCACACCACGAATTTCCCTGCGCAGAGAAGGTGGCTGCAGCTCTGCCCCTCTGGCACTGCATGCTGCGGGCCCTGTGTCCTCACCTCCGTGCAGGGAATAAATAACAGAGGTATTTATTTTTGTTCCCCAAGATGCAATTAAATGGCTTCTACCTCGCAAGGATTTAAAAGAACTTGAAAGAGATTTCCTGTCAGGTTCCCAGGAAAAGCAACGACGATCTTCAAGGTCTTTTCCAACCTCAGCGATTCTAGGATTCTCTGATTCGAGCTTTAAAGCCAGTGATGATTTTAAACAAGCAGTTTCATCGTTAGGGGGGCAATTCTTTAACTGGCAGGGGGTACCTGCTTTGTGCAGAAAGGTGAGAAGAGTTCAAATCCCCGTTTGCAGCCAGGACTCGTAAGCGTCAGCTCTTCAAGCAGCTCGGTTCCTTCTGAAGGTTGACAAGCTCCAGTTTAAACAGCAAATGGCAAAAACCTTCAGCAGGCTCTGGTGGCAACCGGCACCTTTCACTCACAGCCCCCCAGGTGAAAACACCCCGAAGGAGTTTTGTCTTGGGAGGGAAGGGGGTGGGATGAGGAAGGAGGAAGGAAGGTGGTGCCGCTGCCAAGGCAAACTCCGTCTCCACAGGCTGAGCCTCGCTCTGGGCCTTCGGGGCTTGCCCACCTCTGCTCTGGGGCTGGGTAACACCAGAGCCAGTCACAGCTGCTTTGGGGAACTTCAAAGAACAAAAAGTTGGGTGGGTTTTCTTATTACTTTTCCCGTTTCTCATCTGATTTCTAAAAGGAGAATGCCCTCCTCACGTGAGTTGCTCGCCCAGAAGCTAGTCTGTGCAAATGAGCTGCTTGTCATCTCGCCTCCCAGCACAAGGTAGTTTGTAGAGTTGGAGATTGTGGCAGCTCAGCTCCCTGTCTAAATGTCACGGGTGTCTGACAGCCTCCCCAGGCTTGTTCTTCACCCCCAGGACACTACAGCAGGACTCCTGCCAGAGACAAAAGACCTCTGAGCAGCCTTTGGTCCTGGCCTCCAGCAGTGTTTTCTCTGGTGTTACTGTAATACTCAAGGGGAAGGAGCCAGTTTTTTGTATAAAGTGGTTTTGCTGGTTTTATCCACACGAACAAGCCAGATTTTCCACCCCCCCCCCCCCAGCTTAAAATTGAAAGGTGCCAGTTCTGGTGGTGCTGGTGGTCACTATCCACTGTAAATGGAGGCTGAACGGGGGGAGGCTTGCAGACACCTACAGCAATGACCTGCCTGAGCAAAGCCTTGCAGGCTGTCCCAGGGCTCTCCCAGTGATTCGTGTCTCTTGCTTCCCTCTGCCTGGTAGAACATCTCCCTGTTTTCAGGCCTGGGCAGTTACTGTTAGAGAACTCAAACCAGGTCTTTGCCCAGGCTATTTTCAGCCGAGCGTTCCGCGCAGCAACGGCATCACTCTCGCAAAGCTTGGGTTCTGGTCTGGAAGGAATGAGGTTGAGGACAAACACAGCAAAACCACCATGAACTTCGGTGACCTAAATCAAACACAGGAGGCTGGAAACGCTCACGCTGGACTTGTGCTGATTTTCAGGCCTTTATTTTTTGCAGAAATTAGGCAGCATCCAGATGGGCTCCATATGTCCTTTCTCTGTCCCTCCAGGGCCCTTGGGGAAAGCCCGTGGCACACCAACATGCATCCTCTCTTGATGTGGTTTGCCCCCAACAGCTTCAAAGTTGTTTATTGGAGATGGTTCTCACCTTGGGGCACCCTTCACCCCTGGGTGGCATCAGCACCCCGTGCCAGCCTGAGAGCCAGGGTAGGAAGAAGGGAAGGGGCTCCAACTCCATGAGAGCAGCAACCAGCTTCCCTTTTCTCACGGGTCATTCTGGAAGATACTTTTGGAAAGCAGGAAAAAGCCCTGGGGTGAAAGCGTGCAAAAGGACCACGACGATGGGAAAAATACAGGCTACTGAGAGGTTTTTGCAACCTCAGCAGGAGGTCACATCACGCCTGGAAGCAGGTGGTCTGCTTGCAACGGGGCATTATCCAGGCGTGAGGTCCCACAGCACCCCCCAGATTCTGCACGAGCCAAGAACAGAGCCAGGACAAAGGACAAAGTCTGTACTCCCCAAGGTGAGACCACAACTTGCTCCAGAAACCAGTTACATAAATGGAAAAGCTGATTTATGAGAAGAAAAAATCAAAACTTTTCTTGTGGATTATAATGCCATGGTAAGTGCACTTGTTCAATAATCCAAGGCCTAAAAATCTGCTAAATCCCACACCAACAAAACCCAAGTCAAACGGCCAACAGGGTTTTTCCTACACCAGAAGAATCAAACACAAAGGTTAATGTCACCTCCACAGACTGAAGTCCTGGGGATCGGGATTCCCAGTGGAGCCCAAGGCCCTTATGGACCCAACTCCCACTCACTTTTATTTACTCTGACACCGGCTGCAGAGAGAATAAAGTCCCCAGTGGGTGTCTGGCTTTTAATCCCCTTAGCCTGCTTTGGAAAGGGCAGCCAGTAACACAGACCTGTCTCCTCTGTTGGGTATGGCCCAGTAAAGCAGCCTGCTGAGCAGGTTCCTAATTGCTCTGGCACTACCTGCCTACTGAAGCTCAAGGAATTAGTTAAGGAAAAAAAAAAAAAGAAATCTTTTCTGTTCTGTTCCAAAGGAAAGAATAAAGTCACATAACCATCATTTGGAACACACTAATTTAGAAAACTAATCTCAGCCTGATTATGTCCAAAAGCACCGGAGAACCTAATCCAGGATCTCACACAGTTACTTCTGCTGTGAATCGGCATCGAGAGTTCACAGAATCTGAGCATGGTGGGGGCTGGCAGGGCCCTCTGGAGCTGATCTGGTGGCACCCCCCCCTGCTCCATCCAGCAGGGTCACCCAGAGCAGGGGGCCCAGCAGCGCAGTGTCCAGCCGGGGTGGGAATCTCTCCAGAGCAGGAGACTCCACAGCCTCTCTGGGCAGCCCAGGCCAGGCTCCAGCACTCTCACAGCAAAGAGGCTTTTTCTCCTGCTACGTTCAAGGCAAGGACTTCTGCGCCTCGTAAAGTATGATACAGGTCCAGGAAAGGTAACGGTGTAAATGCCACTAATCCCCAGCTTCCATCGCCACTGGGCGCACGTAGGACAGCGTTACTTCCACCCAGGACAGGTCAGGGGAGTCCTTGGTGTCACACCACCGCAGACGGAGGTGTGCACGCACTGCGCCAGCAGAGCAACAGTCGTGGAAAGCAACTGCTCTGAAATAGGTTGCAAAGGCTCTTCACCGGTACGCTCCGGCGTGATCTGGGGTATTTGTCGCTTGGCATGTACAAAGGTAGACACCTGCTAGCAGAATTCCAGGCTGGAGTGCATTAGGCAACCCCTTAATCGTGTTGTGGACATAAACAATCCCAGGAGCAGCTGACAGAAGGATAAACTATGAGAAGTTCCCATTTGTTAGTGCTGAATGATGCAGCCAAAAATCTTCAGACTCAGATGGTACCAGTTCTTCCATTCCAATGCAGCAGGACTGTCGAGTGTCGCCGGGGTTGTGCCAGGCATGCGATACAGCCAACGCCACCACAGCAAAATTACAGCCAAGCTCTAGTAAGAAAGATCCTAAAAAGGCCACAACTAATCAGAACTGTCTCAATAGCTACTTTCCTCCTGCAGTGGCCAAAAGCAGATTCCTCTAGCCATTAGTTCAAGCAGGAGGACAAGTCACATCTCCTTGTTTATATCTTCTCAGCTTCTGGCAGCAGCAGCGCTGCCTAATGAAGCTTTGATTACTTTTTAATGTGTTTTAAGTTTACTTTCTGAGAAGGCACCTTAAGGATCGGCTTATTATCCCAGCTTAAGTCAAATTCTGCTCTTTAACCAATAATATCTCAGCACTAGGGGACTGGGGGGGGGGGGGGGGCAGTAAATCCGTTCACCCTTCTGAACCTGCTCGTCAAGGGAATATCGTGGGGAACCCGGGTTTCTAAAGGAGGGCACTTGATCGCCGGCACAATTGTAGAGCAATGGGAAAA
>WUAM01000287.1:75113616-75131590 GCA_024336885.1 Actenoides hombroni
CTCTCCCACGTCCGCGGGCGGGGGGGGGGGGGGGGGGGGGGGGGGGCAGTGAATCCGTTCATCCTGCTGAACCTGCTCGTCAAAGGACTATCGTGGTGCAACCGGGTTTCTAACAGAGAGCATCTGATCGTCGGCAACATCTGATGACAATGGATAAAAGTGCCATTTAATAAACCTCTCATACGTGAAAATGGATCTCTGTCAGCTGAAACTCCACCTCTTCTCCTACCAAAGCCACCAAATTCAGAAGCAAATCTTTCTCTCCTTTGGCTGTGAGGAAAAGGAGGGTGACACTGCACATTCCCCTTTAACTCTCCTCCTTACTGGCCGCTCCCCAGTGGGGTTTTTCAGTGACACGTTCAGCATTTCCTGGCCTGCTGAGGCTCACGTACCACATCCTCCTCATTTTGCCCAAGAGTCCAGCTCAGCCACAAGCTCAGGAGCCAGATGCACACAAGCCAAGGGCGTTCTGGGTGCCTGTGCCGAGGGCCACAATGTGCCTCTGGCCAGGGTGGCTGTGGCCACAGTCAGAGCTCACCCCGGAGCAAGCAGCTCCGCAGTCAGAACTGAGAACTTGCAACACAAAGGAATTAATTTACTGTGGTGATCTGGTTCAAATAACCAAAAGATACTCGCTCCACATGTGCTCATCTTTGCTCCGTGCTAATCAGCACCGGGCACCGATGCTGGCAATCAGGTTGGTAATTGCTGTGGGAAAGAGAAGCGCTGTATATTACGTGACTCAAAAGTAATCTGTTTCTAAACCCAAGGGGGAAAAAACCCCACAACAGATCTCTGTCCTTGGCCACCTGTGTTTACTAAACCCTGCACGACTCTACTTTTCCACCAGGTAAATCGGGCCAACAAGAGATATTAGTGACTGAAGTGCAACAACTAGAAAGCCTGGGCTGTGCCGTGTGTCTGAGCAACTTCAACCCCCACCCCACGATTCAGACCAAGACATCTTTATGTTATAGAACCACAGAATCGTTGAGGTTGGAAATGACCTTTAAGATCACTGCCATTTCTACAGATTTCATGCAAGATTTGAATGTAAAATGGAGCTGTTTGCTCACAAGGTGACAGGAAAACTTTTTACGCTCCGTGTTTCCGCGCGTGTGGAACACAAGATCCCCAGCAGCTGGGTGAGGGAGGAGTTAAACCCCAAGGAGTCACAAGAAGGGGCTGGCAGCACCAGAGCTGTTACTACAAGAGGCACCAAAGCTCGCGAAATCCATGGCTTTTTGTAGACAACCTAACAGCCTGAACACAGGAAAACAGGGACTGCAAACGAAGCTTCCGACTGGGGAATACTGGGCGAGGTGTTTCAGATCTGGAGAGGTGTCAGACTCGCAGTCGGCCGCTCCAAAGGAAGGATCTCTGCTTGATTTAGAACAGGGAGGACTCCTGACTACCGCTTAACTCTCTGCTCACACTGAGTTGCAGGTCCCCGCGGCCCCGGGAGGTGAGAGCGGCACCGTTCTCCCTTCCCTGCCCGTGATCCCTGCAAACAGCCCTGCCAGGAGCCCTGTTTGGTTGAGGATGAACTTTGCACTTGGAGCGGCCTCGCGACACCCAGGCTTTTCAAGCATCCAAAGCCTCCCCAGGGGCTCTGTCCAGGCTGCTCCCAGACCTCACCTCCATCAGCGCTGGGTCCACAGCTGCTTCTCCAGGAGGGACCGTGGGGGAAGCACGGCTCACAGCTGGGACCAGTATCCATCCAACGTGCATACATCAGGGTTGTGGAGAGAGACCCCCTGGCACTCCACAGGCTTGTCTCTGAGCGTCTATTTGCCCCTTCTTGCACCCGCGTGTGCCTTGGCATGGCTGTGTGGAGGTCAAACTCTCCCAGTGGCACAGCAGGATTGATTTTGGGGGGCTGCAACCCAGCTCAGCATGCCAGTGTATGGATCCTTGTGCGACCAAGGGGGAAGGCACAGGGCAGGGAAGCGAGCCAGGGGGTGCAGGACTGTCTGTCCCAGCGGCGATGGATGTATCGCGGCCTCGGGCCAGTCCTGTCTCAGGCCTTCGCTTCGTTCAGCAGCGGGAAGGATCCACATGTGCAAATATTCACATAGTAGGATTCTTCTCTAGTTTCTTTTGTGACGAGACTACTGAAGTCAGCCAAAATAAATGCTTCTTGCAAAAATCAAGCTTCCAGACCTAAGGCTCCCCGTATCTTGCTTCAGATGAGAAGGTAAAGAGCCGTTGATGTCTTGCAAAGCCGTAGCTTTAACCACGTGCACTGACACTGTCCAAGAAGCACCGCGCAGCCCGGAACCGTCATAATCAAAAGGTAAACACCATCACTACCGTACAAAATAAATTGACCCTCGGCGATTTTCTAAGTCGATTTTGTGGCATTGGACGTTCATAAGCCTGAAAACCGCTCGGCTGGTCCAAAACCAACGGCGAGAGAGCTTCCTGCTGCAGGAATACAGGCTCCATTATCTCGGGGAGCCATCAGCAAAGCAGCAGCAGCAGCAGAATATGAACTCCTCATTCATTACACACCGTTGTTTTCTGTGGCAGCCTGGCAGGCTGTACTTGCCTGGCTGTCTAACGTGTACCAAGTCACAGCACCCAGACTCTGCGCAGGGCTAAATACCAACCAAACAGAAATGCTCCTCCCAGTAAGCTGCACAAAACCAACACACCTTCTGAGCATCCTGAACAGGAGAGCGGCAGGAAAAGCAAAGGAGCCAACACACGCTGCGGCCAACAGCAGCTTTCTGAGACCACCTGGAAGAAGGAAGCGCAAACCCCAGCGCTCGCTTAACAAAAACTGGGTCTGGAATGAACTCAGGATGTAGCAGCCAGAACATCTCCAGGGCTTTGCTTGCCTGAGCCAGGGTTTAAGGGTAGCAGGAGAAATGTAACGACAAACCTGTTGTCCCGGCTTCTGAATTTCCCCTCATTAATCACGACTGACGTTGGCAGAGTTGTCTGACACAGCTCGGGCAGAAGAGCAGAGAACTGCAAGGTCCAAGGAACCCTCTGTAATGTCCCTACTTGTACACCCACAGAGCCGTCCTGCACCAGGTCCATTCCCACAGGAGATGTTGTCCCACCACCACCAGACCTGGGAGCAGCCCGAGCCACTCGCCCCCCGCCAGCCAGCTCACGGGGTGACTGTCACCACGCCATGTCCCCTTCTCCTGGCACTGCCAGCCAGGTTAACCGTGAGAGAAGGTGAAGCTGGTTGTGCTCATCCCCTCTTTCAGCCTTGGGATGCTCAAAGGGCAACTCGGGGAGGATCTGAGCAGAGGGCAGCCTCCAGCAATGGAATGACTGTTCAGTGCATTGCCGGTGCCTCTACAGCCTCAGCATCTCGTTGTTCTCTCTTATCTGAGGCACAAAATACTCTTGAGAAACAGGAGCTTTTGCTACCTGGAAGAAGAAGAAAAGCTCTGAAGTCTGAGCTATGTCCCTCATAGACTCCTCAAACAACTCTGAACGCACCCTTTGCCTCTCAGAGCTTCCTCTGTTCTCTAAGCCGTTAGTTGGCCGGAATGATTATTTTTTCCAACCACTGTTTATTTACCTTGTCACTTGGGTTAGGGATCATTTCTGACTCTTTCTACAAACAGTATCAAATACACAGCAGCCCAGCCTCATAAGCAGGCTTAACACACTGACTGTAACACAATTTAACCCACTGAAGACTAATTTCCAACGAGATAATCAGGGTCAGTATCATGAGACGCAGAAAACTCTCTGGAACACGACCTAGTCCTAGATGTTCAACAGTTGTCAATGTTGCTGAGAAAAAAGGGGGGGGGAAAGGCACCAAGGATGCTGCTGAAAACCTGACTATTTGCTCTAGAAGCTTTGAAAAGAGCTTTAGTCCTGGAAGTCTGGGCCTCACCACCATCTGAATTCTCAGGTTCTGAGTCTGTTTTTTTTCAGCCAGTCTCTCTCTGAAAGCCAGAAGGATTTTTCCTCCTTTATTTTCTTTTATTTTTCTTTTTTTGGATGGCTCCTGGACTGGTCTCAGTAGCCTGCCCAGTGCTGGGAGCAAGTACACCCTATGAAAAGTGGTGGCTGTCATGTTACGTCAGTTAAAACAAAAGAGCACAAGTCCCACCTCTGAAAATCCAGTCTCCATGGTCTTGGCTAATCCTTGCTGGGGCAGCAGTGTGAGGAGGTGGCCTCAGATCAGCAGAAAGCTGAGCTCTGGGGTGTTTATCGAAACAGTTGCTGAGGTAATTACTTATTTTTCAGAATTTGGGGATTTATGCTGGCGATGAGGAGCCCCAGAAGGCAGAGAGAGTAGACAGGAAAAACATCTTGTGTTTTGTTTGTCTCAATGCTGGTTAGGAAAGGAGTTAAACGCTGAGACAAGTATTGCACAAGGCTCCTGTGGTTTGCAACAAGCAGAAACTTTATTTCCTGTATGGTTTAGCATGCGGAGAGACTAAATTAACTGACAAGACCGAAAGTTTACAGCATTAATTGCTGTTTCATTGCCTTTATGCTGCCAGGCATTTATTATCTTGAAATAAAAAACTACTTGAAGAAAAAACAGAACATGACCTCAGGGATCCTACGCTGAATCCAGGTGCTTCTGATCTCTGTGACTTTGTATCTTCGAAGAACTCGGAGACCACAAACGTTATCCAGCAAATGAGTCTTTGTGATGACTCCTCTTCTAAAACTAAACCAAAATATATTTTTCAAGAGGAAGCCACTTTGCAAACAACTCCCTCGTCACCCCCCCATCCTTTCTAAGTTTTTTTAGATCACTCTTATCACCATGATTTGGGTTTTTTTTTTAAACCACAAGCTTCCTCCCGCCTCTGTCCAAGCTAGCTCTGCATACCCCCACCAGAAACAAAGATAAATACACGCTGCATTTTAGTTTTCAAAAGATTAAGTCCCCCAGCTGTTTATTTGCTAGAGGATGGAGTTCTCCAGGCCTGGGCGAGCAGCCAAAATAGCTTCATTCCCCTGATGTTCTTCAGCCTCGGCCAAACGCTCGACGGCTGGCAGCGTGAGCTGATGGCCACGCTAATGCCTTCCGAGCAGCTCGTTTTGGTCCCAAGTGATTCTGGGGAAGACAGAGCTGTCTGTCCAGCTGCTCCTCAGTTTCTACAGGTGTAAATTCCTGGAAGGAACATTCCCCAGCACAGCTTTACGGACCTACTTTGATGTTTTTGCAACACGCGTAACTCAAACCTCAGTCAGGTACAGATAAAATATAAACCTCACAACCTTCACCTCTGCAGGAGGAACGGAGGCTCTCATGGTTGCTTCCTGGTCCATCTTCATGGGATGAAAGGGAACAGAAATTTAGAGGAAGATTGCTCAGGTACAAAGGTTCCATGGAGTTAGCCACCAGAACCATGAGACTCGCTTATCTGCATTACAGGGTGGAAAGGAATTTCCAGTTCTTAATCAGGATTATCAGGTCACAAACAAATAAGTCTGCAAACCTGCCCCTTTTTATCTGTTTATTTCTACTCACGTACATCGTATTTCCCGCCCAGGGGCAAAAGAGATACAAATCCTACATCTATTATCCATAAAACAGCTTTGCTTGAACTTCACTGCGATCCACGCAGAACATTTTAGGATATATTTTTAATTCATTCACAGAGTTATTCTGCTCCTCTCCAGTCCAGCCAGTTGCTCTGCAGCTGCTGCTCTGGCCGAGTCCATTCACAGCACGTGCACAGGAACGATCTTGGGAAAGAGGAATGAATATTTCCTGAGGAGTAAAATCTTGTTGTGCTGTAGTCTGTGGCAAAACTCCCGGTGACCAGAGCACGGCCAAAGGTTGATCCCATGAGATGAACACAGATGTGCTGTTTGAACCTGCCTGCAAACCACGACTCTCAGAAAAATGCACTTTTATGTGAAAACTGTGATTCTTTTCCCCAGCAGCTGCCCCTTTGCTCCCTGCAGGGGGCCCGGCCACTTTAGTGTCATTCTGATACATCTGCCTTTTAACTTACTGCTGTTCACACTGCAAACCTGCGTTGGTTTGGGGCTCACCTGCTGTCCACATCACCTGCTAGCTGGGAGGTAAGAAATGCTGAGTTCTGACGGGCGGTGAGATGCAGGAAGAACAGCCACGTTCACTCCCGCCAGCTCTCGCTCACGTCTCCCCACCAGCCCAGGAAAACTGGGACATTTCAGCTTTGATTAATGGGAACTTTCCCCCGTCACACCCGCATATCCAGCCCAAACCTCGGGCTGTCCATCACCTGCCAGAGCTGGCTTCATCCTGCCTCTCCCAGTTCCTAACACCCTGATCCCGACCCGAACCCCAGGCTGCAGTTCATTGTATGTAAAATAGAACATCTAATGGCAAGTCCTCCCCTATGCAAAGTCTTACTCGATGTCCAAACCTTGAGATTTCGGTGCTTATCTCTCCACAGAAAGTTTTCAGCCTGCCACCAGCTATCATGAAACAGCTTCACACAATGTTTCTCACAGCCTCATCCTCAGCTCCTGAACAGAACTGCAGTTCTTCAGAAGGAAGCCAAAAGTAGAATTATTATTAACTTCTGCTTTTATTTTTTTTCCCCTTCCTCTGGTTTCTAAGATATGGGAGACAAATATAGGTAAAAGTTTCTCTCATACCTTACAGTCTCACACAGCATTTCAGAGTTTACAAAGCAGAGAGAGGTAAGATTTCCATCTCATTGGTATGTCTGAAGATACAGAACCTGTTTACATTTCAGAGGAAATTCCTACTTACACCAAATGTCCAGAGCCTTCTAATACCTCTGCAATCGCAGGCGTTTGTAATAACCACCAAATTAATCCCAAACCAGCACATCCCAAACACACACAGCTATTCTTTTCCATCAAACTTTTCTGCCTGGACAACGTGTTCTTAATTTTATTTTATTTTTTTCCATGCAAACTGTTAGCATAATTTTGGGGCCAGAGCCAATTTCAGCCCAGAACAGAGGAACAGCTTTCCTGGGTGAGATCCAACACTTGTCTGCCCCAGTATCCTGTCTCCAGCAGCCACGGATCCCGGGGAAGGGCACGCCGACAGATTGAGCGCAGAGGGCTACACCGCATTATACTTTCCCAGACTCCAATAATCCACAGTTTTGAGTCAGAGGTGCAGTAATTATGTTTAATAGCCCTTAATAGACTTTCCTCTCTTAATTTGTCTCGCTGCTTCCTGAGCCCGTGCAGTTTTTCCCGTGCACGAGGTTCTCTGGAAGCGAGTTTCTCCGTTAAACTTCATGTTGTCAAACAAAGTACTTGATTTATTCCGAACCTGCCACCTGCTCGTCTCCATTCTCCCCCCTGAGTTTTTATATACAGTGGTATTGTCAGGGGGAGGTTCCCTTTGGCCTCTCCCATCCGACAGTATTCCAAGACCCCTCTGCTAACCAGTATCAGGTAGTTTAAACCCCACTCTGGCACTGGGTAGCGATTGTTTCTTCCCAGTTTCCCACCCAGGAAAGGTAGAGGAGGCTGCAGCCTCACTTCACCAACAGCCTGGTCAGCTCGCTCTCCAGACTGCTCAGGGTACAGCACAGATCTCTGTAGGATCTCCTCATAACTTCTACATATTGCAAAAGCTGCCAACGTATTTCGAAGCCTTGATTGTTACCTGGTTTACATAACTGCAGTGTAATCGATTATATAAGGAAAAAAATACAATAAAATTAATCCTTTCCTCTTGTCCCACAGCAGCTCAATTATTTTAATGAAAAAAAGTATTTTTAACCTGGCCAAAGCTCGTCCAAACTTTTCTGGCAGTGTAGGCATTCAGTGTTAAGGGATCATCCTTCTTCATATGCTCGTGGCTGCTCCAGGTAACTCAGCTGCAAGGCACAGCTTTCTTCCCTGACAGCGTATTGATTCTCCCCCCACTCTGCCCCTGTCCACACATCCACTGGGAAAGACTCTACCAAAGACGAACATCGATTTGCCCAGCACAGGAAGACAGCTCGTAACTTCCAGATTTCCCCTGAGATCTTTTTAAAGCCACTGCTGCTGCCTTTGGCTCCTCTCCTCACTCCTACACCACAGCAACTCAAACAACAGTGCTCTCGACAGGTAACAGTTAAAATGTTCTGCTTTGAGCTCCTTTAGAATATAAAGTGAAGCAGCTCATGCACAGAGGACTGCCCCAGTCAGAAGACTGCCCCAGTAAAGCTTGACTCCAGCTAGCTAATTAAAGGAATCCAATCACCACATTCACTTCTCACAGGGGAAGCTAAGCCCGACAGGAAGAAGCTGCAAGTCAGGATGTGAAGAGTCCTTCAGCTGTACCCAGACACCACGAACTTCTCTCCGTCCACAGTTTGATGTTAACCCTTCACATTTACTTCTGGTGCCTTAAACCTTGGGCTTTAGTACTTTCTGAATTTCAGAAGACAGCCCTGGCAAGGACATGCTCCTGGATGGGGGCTTTTTTCTGGGACAGATAACAGTAGATAGGCATTACACTTAAAACTCCTTTGGGCTTGATTAAATATCTGACCAACAAAAGGACTTTCAGGTTAGCCATGAACTGCACGTCTCTCCTGAATGTGGCTCAGGGTTAAACAAACGTTCTTGAACGTTGTATTTTTGTGTTTGAGTAAAAAACATTCTTGAACAGCATAATATCGAGATAAGCTGCGGAGTTGGTTTGGGTTTCCAGATCACTGCTTAGTGCCAGGAACTAAGATCAGCGGTTCCAGAGCAGCAGCTCAAGGTTGGGGAGCATGAAGAACAGCTACGTAAGGCAGAACTCATCTCCCTCTGGCTAGGACAAGGACACATCCTTAGCTCTTCTTTGTGTCGTAGAGGGGGGTATTTTAGTCCTGTTTTGAGCTTGAACAGACGAAATCTATCAATGTTTGTTTAGTTTTGCTTCCTCTCTCCCCAGCTCCTCCTCTTCTGGGAGGAATAAGAATAACCTTGCAGAGACTCTTGGTTTTGGCACGCATGTGCCAATTCAGAGGCTTCTGTAGGAATTGTCTGAGCGGAACTTTAATGCCTCTGGACGAGAAAAGTTCCTTGCTCAGCTTTAGAAATACTTATTAAAAAAGCACAAGTGATGGGACACTGGGGATGGTTATTTCCAGAAGGGCTACGGCTCAGGGTTCAAGCAAAGCCGGGGCAAGCTGACGGCACTCGGCTTCTTCCCCAAAATCAACCTTTTCTCCCCAGGGAGTGCGTGAGAAAGACATAATCCTGATGCAGCATCTCAAATACCTGCATATACCACCTATGGATCTTCTCAGAAAAAGCCTTAACTGAGGAGTATCATTTCCCAGCTTTCTCATGCTGCCGGAAAACCGGTTTTATTTAAGCATGGTACAATGTTGGGGGTTTTTTTATTCATATTAAAACTATTGCAACAACTGCAGACAATTTAATCTCTGGCTCTATTAAAAATTCAAACAGAATATTGTAAGAAAAATATTTGACTTCTCTAGAGTTTGGAACAATGGCTTTTAAAGAAACCACCCCACGAGGCAGATGGAACCCATCTTAGCTAACTGCCTCTCAAGATTCGTGTTACGTATTTACACTTCCACCCTGAGGGCTCCAGTTTGGGACAACTGATACCATTTTATTGAGAGAAATTAAGTTTGAGTAACACTGAGTATCCAAGAAAGTGCTTAATGCATATTATGTTTACACAAGAGAGGGGTTTAAAATCAATACCAAGCTTAACAAGTCGGTTTTCACCCACAGCATGTAGACAAAAAACCCATAGACGCCTGTGAGATTGCTTTTAGAACTACAGATGCAGCTTATTTTCCCAAGAATAGGTTGTTTTATCTAAACTTGCACCGTGTTACAAGAGTATTTCTAAAATAAGCTACTCAGTATTTTCTTCTCAGAGCCATTTGGACCAAAGGAAGCTCAGCAGCAGCTCCAGCCCGTCTGCTGCCGCCGCTTCCGGAATGACAAGCGCGACCACACGCATCCGGGCTTTGACAACACCTCTGCACCCTTGAAGGCTCCGGTGCTTATCGCACACCCTGATAAAACCACAGAAACCAGCAGAAGGATGAAACGGCCCCACCAGGCCTCCCAAAGCTCTGAGCTGTTGAACAGGGACAAGAGCTGGGGGCTACAAACAGCTCTGCACGCTTGCAGCCGCTCATCTCCAAAGCTGTTCTGCCTCAGCGGCAGCCCGCAGAGCTCTGGAAAGCGCTTGCCGCTGGCTATACATCCCCAGCAGCACCACAAAGTGCCTTACTGGGTTATGCGGGGGAAAGGAAAAGAGTAATCGCAAGCAAATCTTAGCTCTTCAGACCACAGGGCACTTTTCATTTCCTGGTGGGTGGGGAGACAACCTCGACCCTTTCCCAAGCAAGAAAACAATACAAGAAAAACATGACCCCTCCCCATCCCTAACTTCAAGAATGAAAAAATAAACTAAAATTTCCTCTCCTCTCCAAAGCCATCCCTAAACAGCAGCAAGTCTGACACCAAATCTGGAGATGATCGCTTGTTTTTGCTGTGTCTGCAGTCGCAGTAGGAGGCAAGGAAGGAAAACCACCCACGCAGCCACCAAAACAAGCAAGGGGGGAGCGCCTGGAGCGATGGAAGCACGGGCTGCAGACCACAAACATGAAGTGACTGGCTCCAAGGAGCAGTCTGGACACCAGCAGTTCAATGCAGCAGCTTCCATGGCTAGCAGCGCTGGCAGCAGCAGACGTGAGAGCTCAGCCCACCATCTCCTGCGCTGGTGCTTCACTTCTATAGCCACAGCCTCCGGGTTTCGTCCATCGCCCTGGGGCTCGCAAGAGGATGTTAGACGAACAAACGCAATCCTCTCGGACAAAGTCCAGCGTCGAGATGGGTGCAGTTGTTGGCAACATGTGCACACTCATGAGAAGAATTTAAACAGCTGTCTCCTTTCCACACGAGATCAATAAAACTGGTAAGCCAACTGCTTTGGGGGAGATGCAGACAAGCGTTTGTGGTGCCACGGGAAAGCCCAGGCGAGCTCCTACCCGAACCCCAACCAGCTACCTAAACACTCATGGAGAAAACGACAGCCTGGACTCGGGCAATTCAGCCTCCTCCTTCCTTGTACCATTTTTCTTCCAGGAGCAAGAGTCTAATTACTCCTTGGCCTCTTTTCCTTTCGTCTCTTGAAAGATTTGAATAGAAGTCTGCAGTTAAATCCCTGCAGTCGAGCCAACGCTCGGGTGCTTCCGAATGCGGCATTCGCGTCTGTCACGTTACGTTCGGAGCCTCCGGCACGGTCTCAGACAAAGTATCACCGATCACTTCCATGGCACGGCACGCAGAAATACTCCTGGACAGAAACGACACGTGCAGGTTCCCACGATTGCTGTCTGCAGCTCATCTTCATCATTACAATCCCCCGCAAGTCCTTGCCCCAGCCCGTGACTCACCAGCACAACAGTCACATGGAGAATGATTAAAGACAAAGGGCACCTTTCTGTACTTCCAGATATGGCAGGAGACTGGTGCTGGAATGGTTACTTTATGATTTCTGGGGTGGAATTCAAATAGGAGGCCAGACCAAGGCTGCAATCATTGCATTTTGGCCAAGTCCTTAATTATAGACTTCTAGTACATTTAGTTTTTTCTCTGCTTATGAGAACCATGGCAAGAACCACCCTGAACCAACGTCCCCTTTCCCACCCAGAGCATACAGCGAACCCCATGACCGAGAACAAACCCGGGCCCTTGCAGGCAGTGAAACACACCAGAGATAACACCGAGCACAAACTCCTCACGCTGGAAAACCCACCAAGGGGCAGCTCGGCAGTCGCACCTTCCACCGTACCGCCCGTGCCCAGATCCTGAGCGACACCCATCCACACCACAAATCCCTCAAAACACTCGTAAAATGCTTGTTTCCCCACTGCCTCAGGGAAACATTTTATACGCTGTGATGTGGCAAATTATACCGCACAACAAAGTACGACTTTGCCAGCAAAAGACCACAAAATTTGGGCACTCTCCAAGATTTACAGCCCCAGGCCGTGAGGTGTGAAGCCATCTCAACCCCTTTTTCCTTTCAGCAGGAGACGATGGTTTCCAGAGCCTCACAAAAGCTTCACCAAGCGACAGAAATGGGACAGTCATTTTCTAGGAAGGAGAAGATTTTATACTTATTTCTGGCTTGCTTCTACTCAAGGAAATTTGCCTTTTAAAGAACAAAATAACACAGTGCCGGGCACCACTGGCAGGATGAAGCCAACTGAGCAGGAATGAGAGCCCTCGCAGGGCTGATGTTAGCCAGCTCAGTTCCTCTGCTGGAAAAGAGCTTTGACTCTGTTCCATCTCTCTGTAGCAACCTCCTCTGATGTGGATTTTCCATTCTCGGAGTGGGTTATTTCAAATTCAGCACCCAGAAAGGCTCCTCTGGTCCTCCGAGCCAAGCCTGGCTCACCAAAGGGTTAAGACCCACAAAACCGACTCATTCCTGCCAAGCCCATTTCCCTCCTGATAGGTGCCCCTCTGTCTTACTTTAGGCTGAAAGATCGATTAAAATTCTTATACTAGAAAGAAAACAGCCACCCAGTGAGGTACTCGGCTGATCCTTGCCAACCGAAACACCCTCGGTGCACTCAGTAAACCAGGAACATGCAAGTCCTGCTCATTACCAGAAGATCACTTGAGCTGCGCTAGTTTTAGACATAGGCATGAGTAATATATATATATACACGCCATAAAACTGGCAATTATGTGCACGTTACACTCCAATTCCACAAAAACAGGCTACGCCAACACTATATTCAAATTCCACAGTCAAGGAGTCACAGAGGAGCCTAAGAGGCAGCAGTAAGTCAGAGTCGAGCCTCGTAACGTGTATAATCCACGCCCAGACGAAACAACATCACAAAAGCCACTGAGCTAATAATTAAAAACCTTATTTAAATCAGGAAAACATAGTCAGGATTGAGATCAATGGTTGTACCCCTGGAGCTTAGTATCACCACACAGACGGAAATCAATAACCGCCATTAAGAGGTCACTGACAAAAACCTATAGCAACTGAAGCAGTCAACTTGAAACCTATTAAGAGCTGTGCTAGAAAGAAAGAATGACTTTTTCAGTTTGCTAATGACCGTTTCTTTCCATCCAGATGATAATTTTGTATAAACCCAGCAGAAACATCTTTGGACCCCGCTTATGAATGAACTCCTCAGGATTCCAAGACACTCTCCAGATCAGCCTCAGATAACATCTGCTTTTCACACTCGGCATCGGCACGCTGGCGTCGGCATCGATATCAGGATTAACAAAAGCGCCACGGGAAGACGGCGACAGCAGAACCACCCAAGGCACGCGCTCCTCTGCCATCTGGGCTCCATCACGCCAGAGCTCAGGCTCTGCCGGAGCCAAACGAGGGGTTACAGCATCACAGCTTACCAACGTGGTCTTTCATCTGCCGAAGACGGTGGATCAGTGACTGCACTCAACCAGAGAAGGAGAATTCAGCAAAGGCTTTTTTTGTCTGCTGTGCATCACTGCCCTCTGAAAGTTTGGGAACCTGCACCTGAAGTACACAGCCTAACAGTGGCAGGAAGGGTCAGCACAGAGCCACAGCTTCGTCTCTAGCTATCTGCAGTAAAAGTCACTGCTCATTAACTGCGAGAGCTGGCATTTTCTAAGTCTCTGGCATTTGGTAGTTCTCCAGCACGGTCATACTGAAGTGCAACAAAATCCCCTGGATTCTAGAGCATCTTTCACACTGATCAAGCAGAAATCAGACGGATCTTGTGGACGGTACCACTCGGAGCTGTGTGTGAGTCTAGGCAGAAGCCCACAATATTTCTGCTTGTTGATTTCCCTTTGGGAAAACACAGCCTTCTGACCAAGCCCTGCCTGAAACGCCCTGGGGCCATAAGAAGCAAACCCAGTATACTCCCACACGGCAAGAAACTGCGGCTAGCCAGACGGTAGCCACACATGCCTGCCACCATTAATGACTCCACAGAAGAGGAATAAACTCATCAAAACCGAACAGTGACACGATGGGTGCCACCGTTTAGAAATAAACTTCGAGGGCAACAACAAAAAAAAACCCGAAACATCGCTGGTGTTGCATTCCCAGGGCAGAAGGAGGGGTGTGAAACCATCGCCACCCCCCTCCCCGCGCTGGGCGAGGGGATCCGAGGGGAACCCGCCCCCGCCGCCCTCCCGCCCGGTACAACTTTCCCGGGGCTCTCCTTACCGCCGTGGAGCCGGAGGAGGAGGCGATGTAGACCTTGATGACCATGCTGGGAGACGAGGAGGCAGCGGCGGGATGCGGAGCCGGGCGGGAGGGTGTGTGCGGGCGGTACGGCAAGAAGCGGGCTGGGGCTGGGGCTGCGGCGGCGGAGGGAGGGAGGGCGGGAAGGAGGGAGGTGGCGGGAGGGCCTCGCCCCGCCTCGCCGCGCCGCGCTCAGTGGGCTACCGACCCAGCAGTCACCGCCGGCCGGCCCGGAAGAGGGAAAAATGGTTTAAAAAAAAAAAAAATAGAAGAAAGAAAGGGGCAAGGCGAGTTCTCGACGAACCACGCGAGACATGAGGGGAAGGGGGGCGGCCGCGCCATGGCGGCGGGAAGCGCAGCTGAGCGGACGCGGGGGCCGCCGCCTCGGGGAAGGGGCTGAGGAGGAGCGGCGGGGCGGCCCCTCTGTCCCTGCGGGGAGGCAAACCCGCTTCCCTGCGGGCAGGCGAGGAAAACCCGCTTCCCTGCGAGGAGAATCCGCTTCCCTGCGGGGAGGCGGGCGGAGGGACCTGGGGCGGGCGGGCGGGCGGGCGGGAGGGAGGGAGCCGGCGGGGCCGCCATGGCAGCGACCGCGGCCCCTCAGGACAAGCGGAGCGGGCAGGACCGACCCGTCCCTGGGCTCCGCGGCTCGCTGCCCTTCAGCAGCTGCCCCCTCGGCCCTGGAAAGGCAGCGTCTCCTTCACTGGTGCGGGGAGTGCTGCCTTGCCCGTGGTGTGAGAGCATCAGGCAGCATCTGGCTACCCCATTCTGGCTCCTATTCCTTTGGCCTCTCCCTTAAGAGGAGTGGCACAAAGTTCGGGATGGGTAGATGTTACTGGGCAATGATATTTAGAATTAAGAATTTCATGTTACAGTTCATTCCAGACTGATCGCTGCCGTGATGTGTTGGCCCGTGCCAACAGACTGGGTGGCACCCAGTCCAGTTCTTCACCTTCCCATAATTACTGTAAATTACCTTCACGCAAAGAAAGCATCAAAGAAACATGTTAGTCAGCGCTGATGCCATGGGTCTGCCCGCTCCTGAGCTGGCCCCGCTGCTGCCCAGGACACTGGGGCTGTGACGCTGCCGTCAGCCATCGCACGCTGCGATTCCACGGCACGTCATTTCATCACCTGTATTAATTGGGACTGCTGGATGAGACCTGGAAGAGTTGTTAATTGGTACAGCCACGGAGACGTGTTGTTTAGGGAAATTTATATTCGGCACCTGTCTTCCACTTGCCTCTGGTACTCCAAGTATTAACCTTCTCTGTATTTTATTCTACGTTCTGATAGCGACTTCACGGCAAATGGGAAATAATTGCAGTGATAAACGTTGCAAGCTGGAATTTTAATACCTAGCAGCTAAGAGGAAAGAAAGGTGTTTGTTCTGCTCTTGCTTCAATGAAAATTCATTTGTGAGATTATTTTTCCAAAGAAATTAAGCCCACCTGTTACAAATGATCAGGTGTTTTTTTTCTAAGCACCACTTTAAAAAGTCTGTTGAATTAAAAAGACTGTTGAATTAAAAAGTCTCTGGATTAAATCACCTGTATTAGTTTTCTTAATTTGCCAATAGTAAGAGGAAAGAACTATTATGAGGATGATAAGCCTAATTTTGATATTACTTACGATGCTACTTAACACTGTACTCTAAATCTTTGAGACTGTCATTTGTTTCTATGCAAAAAGCATAGAAACATAGAAAAGCTTCTTGAAAAAGCAATAAACCACCATTCTTTTAGGATGACGGCACACAATAAAAATTCCCTACTTCAGGGAATTTCAAAATTGCATAAAAATAAATGGTGGACTTGTTAGTGTCTTGAAAACGATCTGAGTTAAGTCCGGGAGATTAAAGTTATTCAAGGAATGTTTCTTCAGATGTGTTTGCACAGCCCCTTCCCAGTGTCCTGAGCAACGTGGGGGTAACTCCTGTTTCCCCCAATGCCCCAAAGCACCAAGCCCGTGACCTGAGTGCTGGAGGTAGAAACCACAGTTTGTCAGAAAGGATGAAAAAGGGCAGGTGGAGAAGGGGGATAGATGGGTTCCTTTGAACCATGAGCTCACCCAGGCTCTCCGGCTGGCTCTCCTTTCCTTCCCCATAACTCCTCGGAGCGGGAATTCTTCTGGAGTCAGCTCCACCGTGTCTTTCTGCCTACTAAAAAAGAAATGGGTATAATCATTACTCTCAAAAGGGCACTTCAGGAGGCAATTTACCTTCATGAAAGAAGATTTATTAAGTTAAGTGCAATACATGAATTGGGTATTATTGAAACGACGAGGTTTTCTTGGCTCATAATAGTAAATTTTCTACTCCGTCGGCAGAAAAGCGCAACATTTTCTATTCCCAGGCTGCTCGTGTAAAAGCCACAGTATTATTTTTGTTTTCACTATTAAACAGTTGTGAAGTGTTTAATTATCCAAACCCTCAAAACAAAATGAACAAATCGATAGGATGCCTCTAAGAGGAAAATCCAGCTATGTGCAGCCCACAAAGTGGGACGTCTCTAATATTCAGTGGCGAGGGTTGTCTCCTCGATTCCTTTGTGCCCTTGCTAGAGAGTGTGTTTGTACAAGGCTATCTTGTTTATTACCATCACTAGAAGGAAGACGAACCGGTTGAATTTTGGTTTATATTGTTTTCTATGTTACAAAGCAGAAATACTGAAAGTGGCAGCACTGGCACCAACCAAGTGGCAGCAGGAGGGAGCTCAATGGGTTGCCCAGCCTGGAATCATCTGGGGATTTCAGATCAAAACGTTGCCAGTAATGGCAAAGACCTACTAATTTGTTTTCCTAAACCACAGACCAGGGTGGTGCCTTCATAATAATGGCAAATTAAGCTATTAAAAAAAAAAAAAAAGAAGTGTAGTAGAACCTCGCAATGAAAGATATTCCAGTAATCAACTGCAAAATCCCTCTGGTACAAAAGGTCAGGAAGCACATGTGCTCCAAATGCTCCATGGCTTCTTTGTAACCACGGAGAGAAATACATCCAGAAGTTAAATATTTGGCTAGTAACATGAGACTGGGCCAGGGTTCACACTCTGATGGTGCACAAGAAGGTGATCTAGATCTGCCTGAACTCCCGAAAGGGAGGAACCTGTAATAGGCAGGAGGTGTCAGCTCAGCGCTCTCCATAGGAGAGCAGAAATCTATTCTTCATTTCCAATCCCAGCCTACCCAGCTTGCCAAGAACTGGAGCCAGAAGGCATACCGTGTCTCAGAGCATGTCTTCTGCCTCCACCCGTGCTCTGCCAGAACCAGGTCCTGCTACAGCCTATGGCAGTGATCTGCTGATTGCCCCTGGGTGGAAACACCGCTCCCCTGCTCCAACATGTTTGTTCAGGGGTTGGAGAAGTCCAGATTTCCTTCTTCTCCTCCTCCTCACTTGGAAACAGAACAAGGCCAGGCTTCCTTGTTCTCGTATATAATTGTGCAAGACACATGATGGCAGCTGGGCACATGAGGGAGTAAAGCACAGGGTGCAGAACAGGGCACTGCATTACTGCTCTTCACCCCTTGTTTGCCTCTGCGATGGAACCAATGGAGTTATGCTGAAGTCCCTCATGGTACAGAGATGTGTCCCTGAGTGATGTAAAACATAACGTAACCAACACCTACTCCTGATTAATACTTGCACTGGTGTTACTGGTTGACCATCAGTTGAATATGAGCCAGCAGTGTGTCCAGGTGGCCAAGAAGGCCACCAGCATCCTGGCTTGTATGAGCACTGGTGTGGCCAGCAGGACCAGGGCAGGAATCGTCCCCCTCAACTGGGGACCGGGGCGGCTGCCGCTCAAATCCTGGGTTCAGTTT
>WUAM01000287.1:75171155-75201195 GCA_024336885.1 Actenoides hombroni
AGGCGGTGGGCTGGGACAAGCCCCCTGTGCCTGCTGGGAGCCGGGGGCTGCTGTGGGTCCCCCCTGGCAGCCCAGAGCAGCAGCCCAGGATGGGTGCTCCCTCCGGGTTCTGCGTGGGGTTTATTGCTGCAGGGCTGCTGGGCTGGCTCAGGGATTCCTGGCCTGCGGCGGCTGCAGCTTGTGCTGAAAGGCAGCTCCTCGCCGGGGCGGCTGGGCCTGATTCCCTGTCAAAAAACGGGGTTTGGGGGAAGCGTAACGTTGAAACTGTTAAATGCCTGTGAAATATATGGAGGGGCTGCATTTGCTAGGTGGAAACCGTATGAGTATCTGTCATTGAGGAAGGTCAGCTTCCCTCTGCGCTGCCAAGGGGCCGGCTGCGTGGGGATGGCCGTTCTCCCCTTGCGGCTGTGGGATGCGCGCGTGAAAGCGGCAAAAAAACTGAAAAGTCATTTTGGTTTCTTTCTGAAGGGTGCAGATGGCCTTGTTTTCATTTCTGGGTAATAAGGGATGGTGCTGATTTAGCACTTTGCAGCCGAAATGCTATGAACTCGCTCACTAATACCTTGTGTAATATTGATATACTGCATCCGAGTGACCATTGCTGTCTTCTCACCTGGAAGGAATTTAAAGCAGGTCCTTGCCTTTCCCACCTCGCCCAGTGCGATGGTGATGTGGGATTTTGACCCGACTGTTGCTCAAACCGCTTTGTAGCTTGCTCAAGAGTTAGTTTTCCACTTTAGCAATATTGTAGGAGCTCAGATGCAGAGGGGAGAGCTCCTGAGGTCGAGATAAGACATTCGTACCTGCTGGCTTTCCCCTTCCAAAGCGTATTAAGAATTTAAGATGAATGTTGTGCTTCATCATAACCTCTTGTGGATAATTCCAAGACTGTATATTGAGTGAACAGACAGGGAGTAAGTACTGCATTCAATAAATTTTAATACTGCACGAATCTTCCTAGAGAACCTGAAATCTAACTACAGGCTGTTTGAGGTTTAGCTTGTGACTGCACCCAGTACCCGACAGGAATATTAACAGTGGCAGGATGAAATCTGATTTCAGACATACTGGTTGTGCTTAATCAGTTCCATTAATATCTACAGTTTTTCCTTTCATTCTGTGGGGCACGAATAGAAAAGCTTTGAAACCTTTTCTTTTTGTTTTTTTTTGTATGTCAGATGGCATTGTTGAAACCGTGTGCTTTTGTCTCATTTTTCTGAAATGTTAAGGAAACCCTTGTAAAGTGAGGCTTGGAATTAATGGGACATTGCTTCTTGCTGCATAAAGAATATTAAGATTATGTATAAGATTATTTTTTTTCTTTTGTCTTGACTTAATCAACATTAATCAATCCTTTTAGATTGCCTTTTTAATCTGGTATTGTTTAACTCTTTAGGATGATTTATGGTCAGGAACAGGACTATAAATGAATCGTTACCGTGAGGCAGGTTGATGCTTGGTAGGATGAACTAAGCTTCTATTATTCCTCAGAGTGAAGCTTTTACTCTTGAGGATGTTGAAGAAAGGCCTTTTTTCCTCTCCTTGCTGAAGGGTCTGATGTGTTTGGAATCTGGACCTTGGTTGCACATGATTGTATATTAACCTGAACTCCTCCACTTCAGGGCCAGGTAAACGTCTGACTGTGGCGTTTAGCGCAAAGCCGGGGTTATGAAGAACACGAGTAACTCTGGTCTTCCTTTTAATTACCTCAGTCACATAATGAACCAAAAATACATGACAGATGCTAGCCATTGGAGAGGAAGTGGGGGTTTTTTTCCTACTTGTTTCTCCTTTTTGAACACTTCCAGACAGAAAACCAAATTCACTTCCCATCCCTGCCTTGTGTTGCAACTGCACTGAGATAATTGAAGCCAAGGAGAGTGTACAGACCCAGAGAAAAGTGAATTTTATTAAATTTTTTTTCCCCTTTGTTTGCTCAATATTCTGCTTTGGCAAATATGACAAAGTATTTCTTGTTCTCACTGTTGAGGTTTCAGCTCTGTTTTCTGTTCTCCCTTTGACTGTTCAGGTTAGTGCTGGAATTGTTCAGAAGATATGTTGGTACTCTGGCCATCGAGTGTGTTCTTCCTGCTCTTAGGGCTTTTGGAAACGATAAAGGGGTAACAACCAGATCTCCTACAAAGTGGCTTTTATCTAGGGAATGTTTGCTCCCACTTCACTCCAGCTTTTAGTCAAGACCTGAAAACTCTCCACTGAGATTATTTTTACTTTTTTTTTTTTTTTTATTTGAACTTGGTCTTTTACTTTAAATGTCAGGTAACACAAGGCAGAAGAGTAATTTAAGACATGCTAATAAGAATCATACCTAGCGAGCAAAACCACACAGAGAATGAATACTGGCTTAGGTGCATTTGTGCTCCCTTTGTCTTTTCTGCTTCTTTCCACTTCGGAGTACTTTTTATGTGCAACATGTGGGTGCCTGTCTAGGTAATCGTCCAGGTGTACTCCAGAGGGGTTTTTACTGTGGTATTGACTGCTGGTGGTCTTGAGATGTGAAATGTGTTTGTAAAAAGGAGGGTCCTCCTCTCTCTCCCTTCTGAAGGCCTGAGGTATGTCCAGCTCGCACGCAATTAGTACTCTTATTTTAAATGAACCAGAGTGGTTCAGTGTGGAGGCAGCTGTTGTACAGACGAGTCAAGCTGAACCCGCGCAGATTATCAAAAGAGTCTCCAGTGGACTGCTGTTTGAAATTATCTTTGTTTATTCCCCATAAAGACAACTGGCTCTGGCCTGGTTTTCAGGAACTTGTGGATGGGCTGTTTCTTCTGGCTCAGCCCTTTCTGTGCTGCAGATACGTATTGTTTCAGGAAAACCAGAAAATCAGCTCTCGTTGGACAGGGGAGAATTTGCATCCATGAAGGGCTGTGCTGGTGTGGAAGAGCTTATGGGATTTGGCTTTGAGTTTCTGCCCTGCCTGTCCGCATCGATTTAAAACTAGCAATGAGTCCGAGGTGCTGTTATTTATAGGGGTTGGCAATCCCAGCGTTAGCAGCGCAGAGGTGTTAGGGGTTTGTCACCTCAGGAAAATGTCATCTGCTGGTACAGTAGCTCCAGTTGGTTCTCTCCGGGGAAACCGAGTGGGTGATGGCTTTTTAGATCCACGTGTATTTGCACACTGGTGACATCTCGTGCAGGCTCAGTATCTGAGCTTCCTTTTGCTGAGATTTCCTATCTGAGCTCTTGAGTAATTTCCTGCTTGCTCAGCTGCCTTGGTCCTCTTGGCCTCTTCTGCTGCTTTTTGATACCCTCGTCGATTGACTCTTAACCGATTGTTATTTTGGCAAATCAGAGGAGTGTCCTGTGACTGCCTGGAGGTTAGAAGTCTGCTGCTGGTGCACAACTGCCCACCTGCCCACGGGGGACTGGGCGCGGAGGAGCCTTCCAAGGCTGGTGCTGCTGCCTGAGTTGCTTCCATCCTGCTGCTCTTGCAGCGAATTTAGTCTGTGCTTTGAAGCATGGTGTTGCTGGGTTTCCCCAAAGAGATGTGTTCAGAGCTGTCCGGTTCCGATCCCCGGGAAGACAGAGATCTTATTATAAGGAGTAATCACAAAGAGTCTTTTTTTTTTGTTTATTTCCTGTTTATTAAAACTTTCCTTGGAGAAGAAATTGCCAGCGGTCATAACAGGGGATTTTGTTTGGTTGTTCCAGGGATCAACAAGCTTCTTGCCTGTCACCTTAGCTGGGCAGTGTGGCCCTTTTGCTCCCTGCTCTTTGAGATTACACGGTAATACTTCCAAGAGCAGAAACATAAACAGGTTTAGGGGTATGACTTTCTCCCAGCCCTGACGTGACTTTACTAATAGTTCTTGCAGCCGCTTATCACTGTAGCAACTTACTTGCGTACTGGTTGGGGCAGTCCTGTCTCCGGGACGTTCACCCGTGGCTGTTGACGTAGGCTTTTAAACAGGAATGGATTCACTTGGCCCGATTCTTGAAAGTTTTTGAGACCTGTGACTCCCTTTAAGACCAAGGTGACTCCCTCGGAAAACTCTTCCGTGGTACCACAGCATTCTTGGGCTCTCGTGTTTTCACCTTTACAGGGTCTTTCACATCTTAAGGCCGCAAAACATTTTCCTTTTTCTAATTTATCCCAGGGTGCAGAACTTGCTCTCGGCATGTTTTCAGCTTTTCTGCTTTATTTTAAGATGCTCTTTGAAAAGCTCTCGTTGAGCGTGACTTTGGCTGCTATTACTCGTCTCTAATTTATTTCTCATTTTCTAACTAGTTTCTAAAATATTTTCTATCCAGTTTCTCAAATATTATCTAATATTCTGAAAGTCTTTTCTAATCTATTTGAGGAGGTGATAGCATCCTTGCCACTGTTAATTTTGCCACATGGGGTTTGGACTAGCATGCACTAAGAGGTGTGGTTGTTACTGATGCAGAGCTTTGCCTTTTTCCATCCTGGCTTTAATGAAAGTCTGACTTGGGAGACTTTGTTTTTTCTCAGCTGTATGTTTGCAGCTTCACCTTTAGGAAAGATGATTCCGATCCGTTTACCTCTATCTCACATGGAGGTGAAAGGAAAGACTTTTGTTTCGAGCTCTTTTGGGAACCTGAAAATAGAATTGCTTGTTTTGCTCTGGGCTGCGGTTTAAGCCTTTTATCTGGAAGTTATTATGGGGAAAATAAGAAAAAAAAAAAATAAATCTCCTGGAGAATTTGCTGCTGTTGCTGCCTGCTTATGTAGCTGTTTGGTAATAACAACAGTGATAACATCCAGACCGAGGGCCACTTACTTGGGCTGTTTTGGCTTGTTGCAACATGAAAATATGCAGGGCAAGAAGTGGGGTAGAGCCTTTTTTCTGTGTGTATGAGCCTGTCTTCCGTGGTATGGCCCGGTGCTGACTGCAGGTGGTGAATCTGGCGAGTAGGGTGGGTTAGTCGAGCGGATGGTCACTTTGTTACGTGCCTGCTCTGTGCAATGTGCTCCGCATTAAATGGTGCTTCGGAAAGTTTATAGTCTAATAAACCCGCGCACTAAAATCTGGATGGCTCTCTTGCGCCGACTTAACTCTGTCTCCCCGGTGGATTTGCCAATGTTTCTGGTCTGGGCGGCGATCGAGCAGATGCCTGAGATCCTGAGCCGCTTAACGGCTGGGTGTCCTGGGCAAATTCCCCCCAGGCACATGCGGGGAGCTGCCGCCTGCTCCGGGCCTCTGGCGCGGCCAGCCCTGCCCTTGGAACCGCGTCACTTGGTCTGCACGGGTGGTGTTGGCTCTCCTCGCTCTTCTTCCTGAAACTGGGGCTCAATCTGCAGATCCTGCAGCAACAAAGTCCCTTTCCTCTTCCGAGAAGATGCACCAAGCGAATCGGGACTACTCCTGGAGTAACTTGTGCTCTGCCTGTGCAGTAGGATGATTGCTGCCACGTTTAATTCGGCACCTCCCTCTAGACGTAGCTTAGCAGCAGTAATTCCAAACCAACACGCTCCTGAGTGAAAAGAGAAGTGTTTTGCTGCGTTACACTAGGAGAATGGCTTGGACTTTCTGTGCTGTTTTGTGTTTCCAGAGGGGGTGGTATGGTTTGGTGTTTTTCCTACCCGAGATGTGAAATTCCACAGCTTCTGGATTGGTTTCTCTTTTTCTTTTTAACCTTTTAATCGTAAGCTCGATAAATTGCTAGAGTTGGCATTGCTGCCTGAGAAGCGTGTTAGTAATTATCAGAGATGTAAAAAAGAATTTCATACTCAGATTTTATTAAAATGCAGATTCTTTCTTCAGAATTGCCTTTATTTCAGATCCTTTTGGAGCCCTTAAGTACTGAAGGGAGGCTTCCGCAGGATAATAAAATCTTTGGTAGCATTATGACATTTTTATACCGTTTCGGGAACGATAGGCAGATGCAAAAGTGCATTTGATCTATGCACTGTGATCTAAACCTTTGATCTCGTTTTGACTTCCATTCTATCATGTAACTTATAATGCAAAACAATTCAGCATAGACACCGAACTGCACTGGCTGCTCAGTTGGGAAAGTACCAATAGAATTTTGGAACTCTGTGATTTTTTGGGGGGAGGGGGGTGGGAAATGAAGTTAGAATGGCCGGAGAAAGCAGCCAATGGGAGAGAGCATTCCTCAGGTCATTACAGGGTGAAGGGGCATGGAATGGGAGCGGGTTAACGTGGCAGTTGGGTTTCTCTTCCCTGCAGAGGTTCAGATCTTCTGCGTGCAGAGTCCTCAGCGTGCTGAAGGGATGTGTGGGGAGCCCTCTCTCTCTGCTGTAAGAGCTCCCCTCCAGACCGGAAGAGATTTGGGATGGGTTTAGTGGAATGATAATTTGTCTGTGTCATGAGAAAAGCCTTTGCTGGGTTGTTTGGGGGTTTTTGATGAGGGTGTTGTTTGCGGGAGGGTGCTGGCTCTGCCGGTGGGGCAGGCGATGACGTCGCACAAGACACGACTGGCTGCGGCCAGCCCCGTGGCACCACGGCTCTTGCCCAAGCGGAATGAAGGATTTCCCCGTGGACACGAGCTAACAGTCTGCTGGGTGACACAGCTCGGTGAGCGATGTGTTGGCAGCAGGTCCCAGGGGAGTACTTACCTTTTCCTCCTTCCCGATGCGTGCCGGTCCCTCCGGTGCACTGGGCCGGGAGTGGGGCCTGCCCTTGGGTCTGGGTAGTTGGGATATCTGAGCCTAGCTGGTGATGCTCTGCTCTTGGAAGAAGTGGTCCTGGTCTTTGCTTTCCACTCTCTGAATCACAACCAGCTTTGCTCAACCCGGCAGAAAACCTTTTCCTTTTGTCGGGTGAGCGTTCCTAGCCAGGGGAGCTGAAAGGGCTCCCCCACCATAGATGAGCACCTCAGCTGGTGTGGAGAGGAGCTTGGTCGTGGTTTTAGCCAGGCTGGGGAATCATTCTGGCTCACTGCAGCTGCACAAAAACTCATCCTACCCTTCCAGGAGGCAGCTGCCCTGCCACTGCCACCAGTATTGGCCTGTGACTGGACCCCTTTGAAGTGGTCATGTAGGAGAGAGGGATGTGCACGGACGCGTGCCTGCTATTGTTTCTTTACAATGAGCACAGTTCTGGTCCTTTCAGGTCAGCTTTAGTATTATTTGGCTATAGCTTGCAGCTTGGTGAAACAAAATACTGGTTTGTGACAGGCTCTTTCTTCATAATATCACAGCAGACACAAAAGCTGTGAACAGTTCTAATACAACTATTTTTTTCCATCGTCAATCACAGGTATGTAAGAGCTGAGTGACTTGTTACTGTTGATCTTTAGGTGGATGTGGCTGTATGTCCTGTGCTGAAGCAGCTAAATAAGTGGAGTTTGTGCTGCCAGATAGTAAATATAGCAGAAGTGAAGCCAGCGCAGGATGCTCTGGGTAACGAGGCACAATTTATTTGCTGTTTGAACAGACAGTTGGAAAAACTATTGTCTCTCCATAGAAAACAGCCTCTGTCAAAAGGGGAAAAAAGAAGAATGTTTTCTTGAGGTGACAGAGTAGGAACAGAGCCTACACAGCGGGGGCTTAAGTCACAAAAACCTTGAGAGGGAATATTGCTTTATTTAGGATAAAGGTTAGGGGGGTTTAGCCTTTTACACATGTGCTTCTTACAGCAACGTGAGTGTCTGGTGAGGGTGTTTCAGCTAAGTGAGAAATACTCTGTCTTCAGAATGAACTGAAGGGTAAAAAAGGCTTTTTAAAAGTCCCCAGGCAATACTTTGGGAACTCAGTTTCAGGGCTTTTTGTTTGGTATTAAGGGATATTCTAAATTACAGCCGTAGCTACAACTGCCTGGGATTTCTGGTCTGATTTTTTCAACGCCCCACATCACTTTCAAAGACATCTTCGGTATAATTAATTTTGGGGAGGGGGGTTTCAGGGATTTTAGACTCCCTTTCAGTAACTTTAACCCTTGAATTTGAGCCGAACAAACACAAGTAGAAGCAGGAATAAACTTTCTGCGTTATTGATTTGTTTAGGTGGCTGTCAATGCACACATCCCTCCGGATTATCTTCTTAGGATCTGTGAGAGACTCGGACCCCTTTTAGACAAGGAGATCCCCCAGAGTGTCCTAGGTGTGCAGACTCTGCTGGGTGTCGGGCGCCAGTCTCTCTTAAGGGCAGCAAAAGGTAAGAATCTCCATTTCTGGGGGACTGAATTTTGTTTTAATGTTGAAACCCCCTTTTGTTTCCATTCGAGTCGCGGTGTCTGTGTGTGTTTGCATGAACCCTGCTTTGTGTCCTGCCCTTGTCAGCTCTCTTGGTGCAGTCTTGACCCTGTTACGTGTGTTTCTTTGGTCGAAAAACTCATTCTAAGCAGCTCTTGCTTACAATTCCCTCATCTTGGTACTTGCTTCCTCCACCCGCCCTCCCCAGCCTGTTGGTGTTTGTGTAAATGATGTGATGAGCTGGAGTTGAGATTTGATCCATTTAAAATAAAGCCTTCCCCCCCCCACTCACACACGCCCGTGTCTTAAATAACCCAGCAGTTTATATACTTTGCTGGGCTGTTTTTCAGGCTGATTGGTTCCATTTGTTCCATTCCTTGATTCCTGGGCCGTGCAGGCTGGTGTGCCAGCTTGAAGAGCAGGGTGGCATTTGGGACAGCATTCAGAGGGTGGGAGGAGGTGAGAATGATCCTTCGGTGATAATTCCTCCTTGTCCTTGCCTAAAATTAAACAGAAACCCCTATCCCTTTCATGACTAGAGCACCAGTCTTGCTCCTTTTGAACAACTTTTCTGTTTAAGATAATGATCCTGAGAGCAGTTTTGTGTTGGGACTAAACAGATCTGAGAGCCATCTGATATGGAAGAGAGTGGTTCCTCCCTCCCCTCCTTGCTCCACGGCCCTGCCACTGCTTCCCTGAAGGAGCCAGAACTTCCTTGATCCTGTGACATGCTGATTCAGAGAGCTAACATGTTGCAAACTTTGTTACTGCTCTTTGTAGTGAATTAAATTAGCTGGGGGAAGGATCAGAGGGTTGGAGGTGACACAGGCAGCAGGAGCATCGCTCTGGGGGAGGAGCAGGGATGGGAGAGCAGGACCTTCCTGTTTCAGTGGCAGTTGAGCACTTAATTTACTGCATTCTGTGAAGTCACACTCTGATGCTAACGAGGACGGTAGCATTCTGCTGACCACTGGGTGTCACCTGGAGGGATGTGCTGTTTGCAAACATGGATCCTTATGAGAATTTTTTGGGACCGAGTCTCCTTTTGCCTTGTGCTTTTCTATAATCAGAAAATTTCAGGTTCTCAGGGAGGTCTGCAGAAAAATTTCCCTTCGTTTCACATTCAGTTTGCAGCTTAGAAGGAAACAGCAACAAAATGGAAAGAGAAAATCAGCGTTTATTGACACAAGTGGATTTCTGCTTCCCCCCTAGTTATGCAGCACTATGAAGTTTCCATTTACCATTAGTGTTTAGAGCTCTTTTGGGCTGGTTTAGAGAGTGCTAGTGCTGGTTTTAAGGTGTATCATTGTAATACTCTGTGGTACAGTTTGAGTTTTAATCAGGAGGTGCTCTCAGGAGTCTCTTTGACTCACTTAAGCTCATGCACTTCATCTTCAGCAGTCTAAAGGGTGATACACAGCCCCACCAACCTGTGGCACTATCCTTCTGTTTCAGCCTTTATTCACCATGGAAGCTCATTTCTCTCCTTCCAGATGGCCTGAAATGGAAGAAGTCCAGGTCTAATTTCTGAGCACTCTGAACAGTCTCAGAAAAATCACTATTGTTCTAGAGAAAAGGCTGTCTGAGGCCAGTTGGCAGCAGATTGCTGGAGAGTCTTTAAAGAAAACAGTCTTCATTTTAAAAACAATGTTTTTTGGGGTTGGGGGGTAGTGGAGTGCAGAGGGGAATGTGAAAGGAAGGCGTATTGCCACCAATTGCATAAAAACATATTTATTGAGGAGGGGGGGAAATCTCACTTCTCCCACTTTCAAGGAGCAGATGTGTGTGTGTATATGTGTGCTCTATAAGAGGTTCTGTATGTCTTGGGAGTGCAGAAGGACTGAAAAGGTACCAAAGTCCAGTCCTGCCTCAATACAAAGTGCACCCACTTCTTTAATTCTTTTTCCTTCCTTCAAGTCAGGCTCCCTGCTCACCAAAGTGAAGCAAAACCAAGCTGAAACCATTTGCCATCATATTGCTGAGGAACTAGAAATCAGAGTAGCAATTTCCTTTAAGCGTTCAGCAAACTAATGAAGAAAGACAGACAAAGTTTTACTTTGGGGTGCTGGGAGTGGTGCTCGATGCTCTCCCTTCTAAGAAGAATAGAGCTGGTTGGCCTGGTGGGACTGATTGTTTCACTAACCTGGTTGTTAATCCTTCTGGTGCAGACTTCAGACACACGCTATGGAAAGGCTCTGCCTTTGCAGCTCTTCACAGAGGCCGACCTCCCGAACTACCTGTAAATTATGGGAAGCCACCAAACGTGGGTGAGTTTTGAAGCACACATAAGGTGATGTTTGGGGGGGGGGGTGTTGAGGTTTTTTGGGTGGTTTTCTTTGTTTCCTTCTCTGTATTTTTATTACTGTACCAGCTGAAAGTTACTCTTTCTGACTGAAACACTACTGCGGGTTTGCATTCATCTCTTCTTGGATGTTTCACTGTGAGTTAAAGGTGAATTAACCATAAAAATAGTTTCTTCCTGACAATATTATAACTCTTTTTGTATTACTTGGACTTGAATCTCCCATCACGTGCGTACACGTGTTAAAACACTGGGGCCATGCTGAAGAGCTTTGCACGTCAGCTTCCTGTTTGGAAGACAACCTGCTTGAGTATTTTTTTTTCTCCTGATGACCTACATAATATGTACATATGCTGATAAGATTGAGTGGGCTTGGTCACAGGGCATACAGACGGCTTTTTATTCCGCAGTCTTAGCCAGGACAAAGCTCCTGGCTCCCAGGGAACTTTTTTGACTCAAGAATTCATTGGAGTTCGATGATGACAGAAAACAGACTGCTCGTAACATCCCTCTCCAAAAAGGAAATGCTCACCAGACCAACATTTGTGTTACTTCAGTTGTCCACACAGTTAGATTAAGAACTGTCTAAAACTCAGGTATTTGTAGGCATTCAGCTGACAGATCAGCAGGAAGCTCCTTCTTTTTGCTTAAACTGAAAAGTATTTTCCTTGTATGGTCTGAACTTTCATTAATTATTTTTATAGCAAACAAATTTGATTCTTGCAGACATAAGTGTAAGTCTCGTCGGTCACGATTTCTTTCTTCTTAGGGTGTTTTATCTGTACTCCCTGTGTGTTTGTGCAAACGCGTGGACCTCTCCTGGTCTGTAGGGGATCCATCACGTGTGTTTCTCCCATCCCCCTGGAGCTGCTGGGATGGTGATGGTGTCAGGGTGATGGGGCTGTTGCGCTTGAGATGGAGAGCGCGCTTTGCGTAAGGTCCGCGGCGCTGCGGCAGCAGGGTGATGGAGCAGCCAAGTTACTCCTGGGTCTGCTGGGTGGAAAAGAAATGGCTTATTTGCTTGGAACCAGAGCGTGGGGAACTGTTGCATTAGCACGCTTCCTGCTTCTCTCAGATAATTTATGAGTTGTACTGTGGACATTAAAAGAAACCAAAACCCAAACAACTATTTCCATATATTAGCATGGTGAATATCTGTCTATTTATTCTTTTAGGCTGGTTCCACTTTATTTTTAGCATTTGGGCTGATGCATTGCTAAAAGGTTAGATTGTAGATTTATTGCACACACTCAGCTTCTATAGTTGTATCTCTATAAGGATTCCTGGATCCATCCTTCCATAAGAGGAGAATCCAACCGTACATCGTTGCTGTGTGCAGTGTTATTCAGGAACCATACCCACAGTGGCAGGTTGGGACTTCAGCAGCTGTCGTGACAGAAGTCTGTACTGCCTGCTTGCTGACTGTGTAGTGACTCGGAGTACAGAACCATTGGTTGGATTGGCTATTTTCCTATGAATTCTTTAACAAGTTCAAAGGTGTTGTCTGGAAAAGGGTCTTTTATAGCCAGCACTCTATTCTTTCAGGAAGTAATACTTAGAAAAATAGAGTTCTCCTTGGTGTAGGTACATAAACCCCTAAAAAGCAGAAAATGTGTTTAAAGATTAAAATAACAAGTGATTGTACTGAAGCTGTAGAGGAGGCAGGAGTTTGCTTTTGGGATTCCCCATCATTAATGGGACCTCACAAAGTTCTGTTCTTCTGGGTGTGTTTGTGCAAAACAGGTGCTTTTTTTTTTTTTTTCTGGTGAGTAGTGATGCAGCCACAGATGCTGCAGTGTGTGTGTCTGTGTTTCTTGTTTTAAAATAAAACTGGAATGAATATGCCCAGTTTCTTTAATATTTTTGTGTAATTGTGAATTCCCATGGTGTGCTGGCTTAGTCAGGTCGAGTTGTTTGGAATTACTTGCTGAAATGGTTGGGCTGAAGTAATAGACACCCGTAAGAATGTGCAATGATCATGTAATTCTCTGTGTAGACTGATAAATTAAGATACAGAAATACCAGCTAAAACTGTGCTATCATTTCCCTTCCAGTGATAAAGATTTAAGCTGCCACCATAAATGTGTTTTTCTGCTGTGAGAATGGGCTTGGTTGTGGTTGCTTTCCCAGTTGGAAGAGTCATTAGCTGCAGTGGTTCCTTATGGCTGGGATTGAGCTGGGACCTTGTCCTCTGTACTCCAAAGTAAGAGGTCATGCACAGGGCAAGTGGAGCTAGAAATCTGTGTTGCCTTTTCCCAGCATGTTTGTGCAGAGCTGGGAATCTTCTGGCTGGGGGAGTCTCTGAGAAAGTGCTGACCTGTGGGAATCACGCTCAGGAACGTGGTGTTATTTGTGTGTTGAGTCTTGGAGGTCTGTGGAGATCTACCGGGGGAGGAGAGGAAGGGAAATCGCTTTGTGTGTTGAGTCTTGGAGGTCTGTGGTGATCTACTGGGGGAGGAGAGGAAGGGAAGATGTTGTCCTGGCTTTCTGCCACTGACAGGGTAACGCTGTGAGTACAATGAGGATGGTCTCTTAGACCGTTTCTTTGCAGGTTTTGCAGCCATGGGATGTTTAGCATTCCCTTAGTGCTCTTCCAGTCAGAAAGCTGAAAGATTGGTCGCACAGTACCTCAGCAGTGGGAGTTACTCACTTGTGATAGACCTGCTTTCAAATGCTGCTTCCATTTTGTCAGGGCTTTCTGGTTTTTGCCGGCGACACAAAGCGGATTAGAAAGAAGCTTGTCTGCCCTCTTGAGAGTTGATTACTAACCTGAGCATGAAAATCTTTAGCTGGGTAATTTGTTAGTGAAAACAACTCAGAATTTGGAAATGGAATTTAGAACTATTTGGTTGCTTGCATAGTCTGAGGGAACCAGCAGTTCAGCTGTGTGTCAGTCTCCAGGCAAGGTGATCCAGCTACCTTAGGCCTGCCAAGTACCCGTGCTCTGATGAGCTCAGAAATCGATGAGGTTTCTCTGCTCTAAATGAGTTCCATGAGGTCAGCAGCTATGAAAGCTGGAACACTTTGTTCTGTTGGTGCTTTTACTGGGCCTGGCTGTCTTTGTGGTCACACATCCACTCTCTGAGAAGACATTTGGCATGTGGGAGTCAACTGTCCTTACTTCCCAGACCTCTTACGAAATGCAGGCTTGCGTTTCTTCTGCGCCCTGTCAGTGGTCCCCAACCTTCGTGCTTGATCAGGTCCTGTGGTGAGCTCACAGCTTGCTTACCACACGTCCTGGCTATGTAAAAAAGTCTTGTCTTCATGACAAAGTGATAGTGCTTATTTCAGAGGGTAAACCAGTGTGGTGTGAAGTCAGGTACCCTTGATGCTAGAGAAACTAGTTTTAAACCAAACATTTGTACCAGTGTTCTGGTTTTACTTGCAAAAAACAGAGTGAGGCAAGGGTTTATAGGGAGAGGAAGAAAAAACTTCTGCAGCTAGGTGACTAAACACATACTGAACTGTTTCAATTCCTTCTGAAGTTGTGACTTAACTTTGAAATTTTTGGTGTCTGATGACAGTTTTTTAACTTTGGTTTTCACTGATGGGTTATTGTGGCAGGGTTTGGGGTTTACCCTTGCCAGCTGAAACATTCTTGGAAGGGCTTTTTTGTTTGTGCTGTTATCTTGAGTAGAACCATAGAAAGGTTTGGGTGGGGAGGGACCTTTCAAGCTCATCTGGTCGAACCCCCCTGCAGGGAGCAGGGCCATCTGCAACTAGAGCAGGGTGCTCAGAGCCCCGGCCAACCTCCCCTGCAATGGTGCCAGGGATGGGGCAGCCATCACCTTTCTGGGCAGCCTGGGCCAGGCTCTCCCCACCCTCAGCACCAACAATCTCTTCCTTCTCTCCAGTCTAAATCTCCCTCTTTTAGTTTAAACCCATCACCCCTTGTCCTGTTGCAACAGGCCCTGCTGAAAGGATTATCCTCCTAAAAGATGTGCTCACTTCTGATGTGAAATAACTCCGTTTTGTATGGTTTAGCTGGCAGGGAATGGTGAGGGGGTTGACTTGGCAGCTGTTATGTCCAGGATGGCATGAGGTACAGCAGTTGCTCAAATTTTTTCAGGGCTGCTGTGTTGCCAACTCTCTGTGTGGGAATTCAGGTTTTGGGTTGGTTGGGTTTTTTTGCTTTGTTTGTTTTTTAATGCTTTTAGGCCTTGGGAGTACAATAACATAGTCATACTGAAGAAAGTGAACTTCACCAGGGATTTTTGGCACGTGTGGGTAATTCCCTATTTAGAAATTGTGTGTTAATCTTTGACCCAAAAATAGGAGAACTAGAATTGAGGATGTTTGGTTTGTTTCATTGGAGGTGTGTGTGTGCTTACTTTGTAGTTCCTCTGAAGGCAGTGAGAATTTAGAGAGTGGGGGATGACAGGGGAAGTTTAGATTAGATATTAGGAATAATTTCTTCCCTGCAAAGTTTGTCCAGGGCTGTCCCAGGCTGCCCAGGGCAGTGGTGGAGTCCCCGTGATCCCTGGAGGGGTTTTTAAGCCGTGGTACTGAGGACCATGGGTCAGTGGTGCCCTGGCAGTGCTGGGGGAACGGGTGGGCTCTAGCGTCTTGAAGGGCTCTTCCAACCAAAATTGCTCCCTGATTCTATAGCAAAAACTCTCAGTCACAGCTTTGCGTGCCTGACGTACATTTCTGGAACATCCCAAGTGGTTTTATGGTGAGGAGCTGATACGTCGAATATTTGCTACTTTTGGTTCCAAGATGCTGCTGCTTTGGCAGAGAGGATGCTCCTTCCAGCACAGCAGTTCTGTGTTCTCTGGAACTTGTGCTTGAAGCATTTCATAAGCGGCGCTCTTTATTTTTTCTTTTATTATCCATGGGAGGTGGAGGAGCCTTGTCCCTGCCGTGCAAATAGGGAAATAGACCCAGAAGAAAGTGAAATGACTTTCACATCCTCTGCAACTGAACTGGTGGTGGGTCTGGGAATCTACTGGAAAAATAGGTGCCAAAGGAGGGGCTGTGTGAGTTCGGTGCCCGACTCTCTGGTACACCTTTCCGCGTGGTTTGCAACGAGGAGCAGTGGTGATTGTCAGGAGGAGTGCTTGAGAACGCCGTGGTGTGGTCGTTGGGAAGGCTTTGGAAAGCCAGGAGATCTTTTTGATTCACACGCTTCTTTGCGTGGTTAAAAAACCCCAGATGCTCAAAGCCATTTGAAATCATTTAAAGGCAGACACCCTGTTATTACGTAGTTAAATGATTTAAGCATTGAAAGGCACGGCAGAATTCCCCTGTTGCTCAATGGCTACACCTCAGTGGCGACAGCAGAGTCCACAGTGTGAGGGGAAAGGGAGCTGGGGTATTTTTAAGAACTTAGCTTCTTGGCCTACTTCAGTAGTATCTAAACTACCATGGGGGCAAATCTGAGGGTACCTTTGTTCAGCTTTTATCACCACGGGATCCCTGTGCCCTCCTGGAAGAGGTGGGGAAAAAAAAGGTTAAGTATTTAATTTTTTCTTTGCTTGGGGAGACAGTTTCATTTAACACTCCCTGTCTAATACCAATTGAATAGTTGGTAGAAAGTGAATTAATTTGGTTCAGTGTGATTTGCTTTTTTAGGACTGCTGAATATGTGTTTTTACATGAAAAAGAAATATTGATTGCAGGTGAGGTCAGGCTGGGAGCCGGGCGACTTTTGCAAGCATCTGCACCTTTTAGGCAAGTTTTTTTTCCTTGTACAAAGTGTTTCAGTTGCATTGAGCGATTAAAAATAGTCTGAATTTCCCGAGCATAAAACTGAGAAACAATAATCCTTTCTGGAAATCTGGAAACAGGTTCTTTTTCTTGCCCCTTTATCTCTCTGCTTGGGTGTTCCAGGTTAGTAACCCTTGGAAATGATGCTTCTTGACTTTATGTATATATATTTTATTTTTTTCACATATTCCATAATCTTTTTTTGTGTAGCTAGGAAATAGTATGATGATACAATTAAGAAAATGAGTCAAGTTGGTCAACTGTACTTTTAAACTAAAGGATTGAAAGGCACCAAAGCGCTTCACAGTGCTCTCTCCTGTCAAGCAAGCCCTGCCTACCTCAATGTACAGCAGCCAAGATAAGGGCTGTCTTCAGGGACCCAGCTATCACAGGGACTCCACAACACCCACCAGCCTGGCAGCGTTACATCTTGAGGTGCCCTTGCAGAAAGCTCTCAAAGCCCCCAAGTTCAAGTGGTACAAATTAGGAGAGGTAAAATGAAATGGCCTAAATGATCTCAAATTATGTGTCGTGACCCAAGAAGAGAATTGGGATCTTTCTTTATTCCACAGCTCTAGTGATGTTTATTTGATGTTGCACTCGTGTGCCTGTTTTCTCCTTTCCTTACCTAGTGATAAGATTCATAATTATCACAAAAAACCCACTTCAACAATAATTACACTCTAAAAATAAACGTGCTGTCATCGTTTGAAGGAAATTAGATGCTACTAATATAAAGTTTTCCAAATCCCTATCAAATAGATTTATCTGTTGCCTGTTCGTGGATTGAACACTTGGAATAACTTCTGGTTGTGATGGGAACTCTTGATTTTGCTTTAATTTTTATCTAAGAAAGCAGGTGCAGCGTGTTTGTGGTAGGTATTGAAAGGCTTCATCAGGAGCAGGCTTTCTTTTCACAAGACTGTACAGAACATTCTGGTAAGGTGAGAGAGACTCAGATGTATAGGTGGTAATAATGAAGCTGTTACCAAACATTATGTTTGATGTTTATTTACTCGCAGTTCCAGACAAAATTCATAACTAAGTTTTCCTCTCGTTTTCTTTTTCTCTCCCTAGTAAATATAATTTCTGCCAGGCAATTAACTGGATGTGGACGTTTCAGCCACTTGTTCCCAACATCCACCTACCAATACATGAAAATGCATAAGAGGATTTTGGGACACCTATCATCTGTTTATTGTATAGCCTTTGATCGCAGCGGGAGGAGAATTTTTACAGTAAGTTTAAAAATGGCACTTTTCTTGGGAGATTGCTTTGCTTGGTTTGATTTCTTTCTTTCCTGAGTCCTGCAACAGCCTCTTAGTCGCTGACTGAAGTGCAGACACTGCTTCCAGAATAAGAAAGGAAGAAAAATCTTGAAAAGTATGGAAACCCCATCTCTTGCTGTGCTCATTTTCACTTGACTTGGTGTTTAAAAATGGCTCACGGCTCCGGTAGAAACTTCATCCCAGTTTGCTTCCCCACACAGAAACTTAGATCAGGGTTGTTCCAGTCCAGAGCCTGCAACACTCACTTGAAGCACATGCTCATTTTCATTTATTTATCATTTTTCTCTCACTGGATGGCACCTGCAGTAGTTGGGATTGGGAATTCATTTACATGCTGTTTGCTGGGTTAAATATTAACACTTAATTTAGAACTACACATTACCCACCAGTAAGCTCAGCAATGCTGGAAATCCTTTTGATTTCAGTACAAACTTGATGGTGAATCAAAAACCTCATTACTTCATTTGCAATTTACTTCTCTTCTAGAATTTGTAATATGTCAGTGAATATATGAATATTATTTTTAGGTTTCCTCCAGAATAGATCCACATATACATTTCTATGATACCGCCCTGGCTTTCTGTCGTGCGTGTTTAAAAAGGAACAGATTTTTTGGGGTTTTTTTTTTCAATTTTTTTTTCAATTTAATAAGTTTTTTTAACTGCTGATGTTAATCCTTGTCTTGTATTGTCTTTGCCCTTGTCGATAGGCGCTCAGAAACAGATTACCTGGCAGGCTAATTGTTGGCTTTGTGTCCTTGCTGGCTTCTCCGCTCGTTATAAATCGGACAAATAAAGATGTTCTTAATGGTAACGACTCTGGGTCGTAGCAAGGGCCTTTCCAGTTTTGTTTAGGCCATAAAGAAATCTTTCTCATCTGCAGTTGTATGAAGAACTGAAAGTGATTTGTGTTCGAGTTGAGCTGAAGTTCATAAAATGTGATTTAAAGTCCAACGACGTTGATACTGTGGTTGGTTTGGTTGTGTCGTGTTCTGAATATAGGTGGCCATCCCAGCCACGGGTATTAATATTCTCTGTAGTATCCAAATAGTGGAAAGGTCTGTGAATATTTGGCAATGTTGCAATTGAGTAGGAAATTATGTAGCCTTTACTATAGATAAAAGTATTTTACAGTGATGTGCTTTGGAGTTCTGTCCTGTCCCGGACTGAAATCTCTCTGACAGAGCATTTCAGTCGCACGTGATGTTGCTCTTTTTCCTTAGAGCTTAAGTCTTATGATCACTTTGATTTTTACACCTGACTTAATCCAGCTCCCACAGATAAACATGTCTTTTGGTAGGATGTAATGAAACGTTTTATCTGCTTAAATTTACCTTTAATTATTACAGAACCGTACCGGGAGGAGTTGTATTAGCAGCGGTAATGATATCTTAGCATGCAACCAAAGCCAGTGGCTTCTGTTTTATAAATATCTAAATCCTAGCCCTCCCAAGATGATTCCCAGTCTCCAATAGCCGTGTGGCTCTGGGATCCCACTGAAGTTGTTCTGGCAGATTCGTGGCATGACGGTGCTTTCCATCCTCCTTCACCTCCAGCGTGCGTTACGGACGTGCAGACCATGCCTCTCATTTGCTATAACCTTTGGCAATCTTTCTGTGGCCTTAGGGGTCGGACGATTGTCTGGTGAAAATCTGGGCTACGGACGACGGGCGCCTGCTCTCGACGCTGCGAGGGCACTCGGCCGAAATTTCTGACATGGCTGTCAACTATGAGAACACGCTGCTCGCTGCAGGCAGCTGCGATAAAGTAGTGCGAGTGTGGTGTCTTCGAACCTGTGCCCCAGTTGCAGTGCTGCAGGGCCATTCAGCTTCCATTACTTCCATACAGGTAAAGAAGAATGGTTTGGGGTTTGGTTTGGTTTTTTTTTCCTAAACCCTCGAATTAAAAGAGTTGTGGGATAAAACGTAGCTTTTCATCTCTGGAAGTCTGGGTTTGCCCCGCTCAAGGGTGGTGTTTCCTGGCAAGCTCAATCATAGAATTGGTCTGGTTGGAAGAGACCTTCGAGATCATTGAGTCCAAGCGTTTCCCCAGCACTGCCAGGGCACCACTGACCCATGGCCCTCAGCACCACATCTCCACAGCTTGGAAACCCCTCCAGGGATCACGGGGCCTCCACCACTGCCCTGGGCAGCCTGGGACAGCCCTGGACAACCCTGGAGGGGGTTGAAGAAATTGTTCCTCAGATCCAACCTAAACCTCCTCTGGGGCAACTTGAGGTTGTTTCCTCTCGGCCTATTGCTTGTTCTTTGGGAGCAGAGCCCCACCCCCCTGGCTCCAACCTCCTGTCAGGCAGTTGTTGAGAGTGAGAATGTCCCCCCTGAGCCTCCTTTTCTCAAGGCTGAACAAGCTCAGCTCCCTCAGCTGCTCCTCACAAGACTCGTGCTCTAGACCCTTCTTTGGACACACTCCAGCCCCTCAATGTCCCTCTTGGGACAGACAGAATCCTCCAGTGAAACAAAATTCCAAGGTAAACAAGACAATCCCTGTAACTTGGCAAGTTAGGCTCCTAGAGGGGAGAACAAGTGGGGCTATTTGGCTCAGAATCCCTTTCTTCTGGAATCTCCCTGCCTTCTATTCATCACGGTCTTCTCCAACATAGTCCCTGGGAGTCTCATTCTTCCCCCCCTGCTCTTGCCTACGCTTTCAGTTTTGTCTGATTTCAACTATGTCACAAGTTACTTACTGGAAGGCGGTTGTTTTGGAAACATTTTACAACCTGGGTTTGTGGTTTGTATATTATTTGTTTGTATACAATTTGTTTGCTTGTATATCCACATTCCTCACCAGCTTTTTGTAAAACTCGGGTAGTTTAGAAGATCCTCAGTCATGGCTTTTTGAGGAAACAGTGCTTGATTCCTTCAGCAAATTGCCAGCTAGCCAGAGGATTAAAAGTATCCCTGCAGTTAGGAAATTAAAGTGAGAGACTTCAGAGTGAAAAGATTTCCTCCTCCTTAGGGAGGCAGAGGAGAGGCTCAGGAAGAGGAAGGGAGCAGGTGGTCCTGCTGTGCTGCAGGTCTTCCTTGGATGCAGGAATCATTTTTGTCTTACCATGTTTGATGCAGTTCTCTCCTAGAAGGAAGCATTTCCTTATCTTCTTGCCCCAGTAGAAGGGTCTAGGCTTGTTTCATTCTCCAGTTTCCTAACGTTTGTGGGGTATAAACAAAGACTTGATCCAAGACACCTACAAAATGTAGTTCTTTTCCATTCCCCACCTTTATTTTTATGGAAGTTCAGATTCTGTGCTCATCCCTGGCGCAGCTCTCTGTACTCCTGGGGAGACAGCTAATATATTGGTGAAAAAGATTCTTGTCAACATCCATTTACAAGTTTCCAGCATATAAGGGCAAAAAAAATAGATTAACTGGTTTCATTGTTACAACTTTATTTTTAGTTCTCTCCGGCAAGGAAAGGAACAACACGATACCTCACTTCTACTGGTGCTGATGGAACAATCTGTTTCTGGCAGTGGCATGCGAACACCATGAAATTTAAGTAAGCCTGTTTAGAGAATTCTAATTATCTTCAATAAAGGACAAATTTATTTTGAGTTTTACCGTGGAGAAGAATGCTGAGATAATTAAATAAGGGCGTATTCTTTCCCAAAACCCATGTGTTTTGGGAGATGTTCTCCCCCAGACAGACTGTGCCTGGGTGCCACAGCGTGCAGGGCAGTGAGCGTGTCCTGGTGTGTTGGGGAGCCCGTGGCTCTGCAGCCCAGAGGGGAGGCAGAGATCAGGGCTGTTAGTTCTGGGGTTTGTGCTTTGCAGGCCAGTGGTGTGGAAGAACCTTCAGCTTTTAGGTTTAGGAGCAAACCCTTGTCCAAAATGTATGGGCAGAAGAATTTATTTGCTTTTCCTTAGAACAAAAAAAGAGATTTAGGGCCTAAATTTTTGCACTGTTCTTGTTGAATGGTATTGCAGTAAGGAAAAGTAAAAATGTTGTGTTGTTCCACGCAGGGATCGCCCTGTGAAATTTGCAGAGAGGTCCAGGCCTGGCGTGCAGATCTCCTGCTCATCTTTCAGTTCCGGTACGTGTGCGTCCTGAGGTAGCTGGAAGCATTTTATGAAGTATGAAATTCCTTTAGTGACAGGACTGTTACTTCTTTTCAAATCTCAGTGTTAAAAACCTGCTATTAAAGCCTTTTCCAGTTAACTATAGCCCTGTCAAATAGTAACTGTTGAAAATTTTCCATGCTCAGTGTCTACCTCAAGCTGCTTTTCCTCTTCTATAATTTCAGCTAGAATAGCTTGACCGCTTGTGCTTTTTGTCTGTTGTTTTGCACATCAGAGATTTTTCTTTGCAACATCCTTTTAAAGTTTTTATCTCGCAAAGGTTTGGAGTGTAATTGAAATCTGGCAGACGAGTGACCTCTGGTCAAAGGTTACACTTTTTGCTAATCTTCCAAATCTGGCCGTGTTCTGGGAGCATCAGGTCGATGTGGTTGAAAATACCAGCGTAACGGAGGGCCCTTGCTGCAGCTGGGAATTCTCAAAAATAGCAATTTTTACAAACAAACCGATGTGATTTCTCGCTGAGTTTTGCTGTCTGGAGTCATGAGCTGTTCTAGAGCCGTGTGAGCCTCACCCATGTCCCTCTCCAAACCAGAAATCCTGAAAGAACTCAAACCAAGGACACAATAATGCCCTTTCTGGGCAATGTTGTAAATTTACCAAACATTACAAGAAAACAGCTAAATCTCTGACTCAGCACTAATTGCTCGGATGTGTGTAAAATCGATGTTGACTATGCACTTCAGTATTTCTTTTGATCTTCACCAGTGAGAATATAAAACTATAGCCCATCTAATTTTCCACATAGGCTGATGGAGGGAGCTGTGGTGATTTCTGAGGGGAAAACTGGGATAGTTTGGTGACTTAATGTTAGAACTTGCAATATTTTCACAGCAAACACTGTCTTTCATAGGTGGCATGTTCATTGCGACAGGCAGTACTGACCACGTGATAAGAATTTATTATTTGGGCTCAGAATCTCCAGAGAAAATGGCCGAGTTAGAATCTCATACGGTAAGAAACACGTCAGAAAGCAAATATTTATTATTTTTTTTTCCCCTGCTTTATCTTATTTCAGGAACTTAGGTTTTGTACATCCTATTCCACTTATTTTCTGTCTCTAGAGTTGAGTTGGCTCTCAGCACTGTGGTATTTAAATGCCTGGAAATGTGTGGTATGTTTATTTTTAAATTCTTCTGAGGCAGGAGATGTGTGCAAAATACGCTTCACGTATTTCATTCCCCCAGGAAACTGAGGGACTAGATGATTTTCTCATATTCTTGAAGGAAGTCTGTGCTGGAATGAGGAATTAAAGCAGTTTTTATGCACAGTGTCATTTTTTCATATCGCGTTTACTGTTATTTAACTTCAGTTGTGACCACGAATCCACCTAACAAGAAAAAGCAAAGTAATTCTGGGTTTAGAGCATGCAGTCAAACTTGGGATCAAGATGGTAATTTCATTTAGAAAATAAAGCAAGCTTAAAAGCATCCTTTTCTCAGGTAATGCAGAAGGCTTCTCATAAAAATTCAAACTAATTCCAATATTCCGATGACTTTCAATGTCAGTTTTCACGTTTGAGCCTTGAGAGCTTTTATTAAAACCATCAAATGCCTCTGTTTTAATGAAAGCCCCTAAAGAAGCGTCAGTAAAAACAGTCTCAAAGCTTTCTTGGTTCCTTGGTTGTTACGGAGAGCAGGTGATGATTGCATTATTTATTAGGTGCATGGTAAACACTATATATCAGGAAGGCAAGCTTATAGCAACGCTGGTAGGGCTGCCACTTGTGAGGAGATGTGAGCATTTATCTCTGAACCTTAATAGCCCAGCTTCCCACCCTAACGATGTTTTATGGATTAATTTAAATTGATTCACTGAACTTCACCGGGAGCCCTGGTGTCTTCCATTTCAATCTCGGAGCACCAAGCCAACAAATCTAACCAGGACTTTGCTCAGGTTTGGAATTCAGGTTTGGAAGAAATTGTAACTCCTTAAATTTTTAAAGGTCTACTCTGAAAACCAGAGATTGCTGCCAGTCCACCCCTGAAAAACATCCCGAATTGGCCACGTGCTTATCAGGAGCTGGAGGCAGCAGTGGGAGTAAAGACACCGCGTGCTTGTAGCCAACACAAGGATTTAGCAAAATCAGAAAAGGCAAACCCGTGTCTAAAACAGAACATTTGTTTCTCAACAATCTAAAAGTGGAAACACAGCCAAGGTTTTGCTGTTTTTTTTTGTTTTTCGTTTTTTGTTTTGTTTTGGTTTTTTTTGATGAAACATTTTGATGCCTAAAAATGGCAAAACCTGTGCGATCCTTTATTTGGCGAAGTCAGGCTTTCTCCATCTAGTGGAGTGCTGCCTCTACCAGGCCTTGTGAGATCCTGGGGTTCTCTATTCCTGCTGCCTCTGGAGTATGAAAGGTGCAGGGTTTGGGGCAGAGCTTACCCCGGGGTGTGCATGGTCCCGTGGCACTGCTCAGGAAGATGTGCTGGGGTCGGAACAGAGCCACCGCAGCTCCTGCCTCCTGAACGTCAAAGGGTCAGGGAGACTGAGGCAGGAATCATTTCTGTCTCTGAGCTGCTTCTGGAGCAACACGAAACCATCACCGCTCTGGAGTTTTCCATTTCAGTGTTTGAAACAATCTGTCTGGGGAGGTTTTAACCTCAGATGTGACTTTTCTGTTCTTGAATTTGTAAGATAATATGTTGTAGGAGATGTACAGGAAGATGCAATTTACCAGATAGAAGCTCACCATTAAGATATTTTTGGATGAGTGTTTCAGTTTCCAAAACCTTTTCTAATAGCTTGTTGGTTTTTTCTCCCTCTTTTTTTAGGACAAAGTAGTTGCAGTCCAGTTCTGTAACAATGGTGACAGGTGAGTGGCCATCCTGGGATTCTGACCCAAGAAATATGGTATTTAATTTTCCACATAACTTCTCAGAGAAAAATTGCTGCAGCAGGACCAAATGGGCTCTGGTTCATCTTAGACAAATGGTTTAAAGTACATTGCAAGATGTGGGCTGTACCCGTGAGCTTGGACTGACCGCAACAACAAAAATATTCTGTAACTGTGCTTTGGCTTTGTGGTTTGTTTGGGGTTTTGTTTGCTGGGTTTTGTTTTGTTTTGTTTTAACTGGAGCAAATTGGAAACCAAATTTTGTATCCTTTCTGTGCAAGGGTGTCTTACACCCCTTGTTAGTCAGAGAAGGGATTATTTCTGGAGTGGGAGCATTATAATAAACGAACTTCAGAACAACAGTTAGAACTGTTACACAGCTGGTCAGAGAAGTAAGTCTGCAATGAGCTTCATTAAAGGAGCCTCTCTTGCAAGGTGCTTTTTACCTGGTAAGACAGTGATAACATCTGAGTATATTCATTGCTTATAGTGGGATCAAGGAACTGTAGACCTTTTATCTTGCCTTTTTTGTCCATGTTACGTTGATACGTTGCTTAAACATAAGGCTGTCAGAAAAAAACCAACCCTCAGAAAACTGATTTGTTTCCAAGGGGGAATAAGCAAGAACAGCTCTTCAAAGGGAGCTAAAAGTGCAGCTGATCCTCACATCCTGAATTTGAATCCAGTCTACTTAGTAGATAAAAGTCCTCTGATTCATTTGTCTGCATTTGAGATCACAACTTGCCCTTACACATGTTCTTCTCATTCTAATTGCTTGGCTTTTCACAAGAATTTGGATGGTTTATGTAGCACTACCAGTAGTGTCCTGTCATATTTTTGTGGTGTCTCCTTGGAGCCCACTATCTTCAGTCTTCACTGAGTCACTGGTACGTCTGGCTAGCTTGACATCACCAAGTGTGATATTCAATGGGCTCATCTTATCATTTCCTGGAGCGAAGGCGGTGGGAGTCTGTGTTCGTGTGCGTGACTAATGCTGAACTCCAGTCCTCACTTCCACCAGCTGCTGGAGCTGAGCCTGTGGGACAGTTACTCTACATACTGGGCAGACCTTACTGTGGCCTTTCAGCACTTCAAGGGGGCCTAGAAGAAAGGGACAATCTTTAGCAGGGTCTGTTGCTACAGGACAAGGGGTGATGGCTTTAAACTAACAGAGGAGAGATTTAGACTGGAAAGAAGGAAGGAATTTTTTATTCTGAGGGTGATGAGAGCCTGGCCCAGGCTGCCCAGAGAGGCAGTCGCTGCCCCATCCCTGGAAACATTCCTGATGAGGTTGGTCAAGGCTCTGAGCAACCTGCTCTAGTTGCAGATGGCCCTGCTCCCTGCAGGGACTAGAGGAGCTTGAAAGGTCCCTTCCCACCCAAACCAGTCTGTGATCCTATGATATTCTCTGAACTTGCAGTCCTTGGTTGCTGCCAGCTGTCCAGAACCAGTTACAGGGGCAGTCTTAAGACCTTTGGGTCTTGATGAGCATTTCATTGGTCTACTTTATTACTGATAACAACTTACTTATCTCTGCTGACATACCTGGCAAACACGTGATTTTCTGGGCAAATACATGAATTTCCAGTTAATCAGTTTCGATGATAACAGTAACGCCGTGGGCTTAAAATTCACAAAGCAAACCATTCCAACCTGTGGAGCTTTCAATTTTTAACACTGTGCCAAGTCAAGATGCTGTCTCTTCTATAGCAATTAAAAGTCAGGATGCTCATGATCTACCACATGAAGGTTCCTGTAGGCACATCCGTGTGTCCAGCCTCTGCGGCACGGCCGTGTTGGGACAGCGGCGTGACAAGCTCTGATTAGTGACCAACAGCAGGATGTCACTGGCTTTGCACCAACTTCTGCTCATATTGTGCTTGGCAGGAGGTTCAAGGGATGTGGGCAAGCAGGAGCTTTCCAAGCCAAACTGTGGCTTTGCCAGTGGAACTGCACCTGTACTCGGAGGGCTTTGTCCTGTAAAATTCAGTGGGAATGTACTGGTGTCACCGTACTAACCATTCCTTCCAAGGGATGTGGGAGCCCTGGTCTCACTGGGGATATTAGGTCGCATAGTTACTGCAAATGATATGCTAGAGTGATGGTTCTAATGGAAAAGCCATAGCTGCCTTTTTATTTTAATATAAAGAAGGAGAAATTAAAAGGAAATAAACTTGTCCCAAGCATTTTTCAATGCTTTTCCATCACGATGAAAACGTTTAGATCAGGGAGGCTGAAAATGTGAAAGAATCACTAAGATAAAATAGTACAGGGTTGCCTTTTTACAATTAATTGATATCTAAATGGAATATACTTCTAAAGTCGTTGGTCGTCCTGTGAAAACGGATCACTTGAACTTTAAAAATTCTCCACAGAAAGGGTTTTGGTGAAGGTGCCAACCAAAGCGTTACGATGTAATTGCGACGCAGTTGAATGCATCTGCTGGATGCTTGGCGTTTTCAAACGAGGAGGACTTCAAAAATGAAAATACTCCGTCCCACTTCACAAGCAGAGCTATCTACTTATGTGCAACTTGGGTATTTCCCTCCTCTGTCTTCACCCTCTCCCCGAGTTAATGAGTTATCATTTACGCTGGACTCCTGGCGTGCAGTTTCTTTTTCTTTGCTGCCACTATGAACTGCTCCAGAGATTTGCTGATGTCATGAAAAAGGGAATGTGCAGCTTGTCTGAATTACGACATTGAAGTCAATCCAAGGCCATCTGCCAGCTGTAGCCAAATGGAATTAATGCGGTGGGCTATGAACTCTCCGGTACCCGACGAGATCTGATAGGAAAATTGCAACCTTCCTGTCTCTTAATTACATTCTCTAGATCAGAGATGAGCAAGCAATATAAAGAATAAGTGTTGAAAAAAAAATAAATAAAGAAATACATTCTTGCTTCTGTGCTGGGTGTGCTCTTGGCTCGCCAGCGGTTTGGAGCTGCCTGTTTCCTTTGGCTGTGGCTCGTGGATGTTTCATGAGTCATTAAACACACCAACGAGTGGGCATGTATAGAGTAAGACAAGTATACAGACACAAGCGTAGGCTTCCACGTATATATCCACCTCTACGTGTGCCTGTGTGCATGTTTGTTGCAGAGTAACAGAAAAGTTAGGGCTTGTGGTGACCTTTGCTAAGGTGAATGAATGAATGACAGTCCTTTGCCCAGCTCCGAAACCTCCTCGCTGCTGCTGACGGGGGCAACTCCACAGCAAAGCTACTGAGCAGCCAGGAAATGAGATCCTCAGATGGGCAAGGGGGTGTTAGACCAAAAGCAGCAGTGACTTAGGCTTATTTGGATTTTAATTACTTCTTTTTCTTTCTTTTTTTTTTCTTTTTTTTTTTTTCCTCCCCCCATAGCTTAAGATTTGTCAGTGGAAGCAGAGATGGAACAGCAAGAATATGGCACTATCAGCAGCATGATTGGAAGAGTGTAGTCCTGGATATGGCGACTAAAATGACAGGGTAAACCAAACCAAACCAAACCAGAACACACTTCATAGCACTGTTTACACAAACCCCAAAACCTTTCATCATTTTGAAAACTATTTATTTACTTCCATTTTGAGTTAATTTTGGTGCTTCTCTTTTTGGGTGCTGAGGATGCTAAGCTACACAGTTAATTAGTCCCTAAAAGAAAATATGAATATATTGGCAGTTCCCTACTGTAATGGTTGGAGAATATTTAGTATTTTACATATGAAGTGAGAATGTCAAACAGAGCTCATCTCATGGAAAGAGATTTTGGTCGAAGCTGATGGATCATATGCTGACATGTTTTTATATATATATATATATATATACACACACAGTATGTGTCTTAATATTGTAGTTTTCCTGAAGTTTTCAAGTAAAAGGTGAGATATGATGATTTGGTTCTCAGATTCAATTAGGATTTCAAGTTTTTCCTTTTTGAGATCCTCAGCTGACTCCTGTAAGTGACCTTGTAACTGAATATGTACCATCACAAGCAGAAATGGAGAAATCTCACTAGGCATTTTGCTTTGCAGAATTCTTTAGGTTTCATATAGTTACATTTTTAGTAAGTTAGTTGTCCAAGTAGGATTTGGATTTATTTAGCAGGTTCCTGCTCATTAAAGAGTTCATTCATAGTGATGATCAGGATTATATTGATGATCAGGAAAATGCCTTGGCAGGAAAACACTTAGAACAGCTTGAAAGAAAGAGTTGAGGTGGGCGAGGATGATTGCTTGAGAACAACAGAAGAGAAACTTATGCTTTTTAAGGAAAAAAACCCTCTATAAATCTTAGTGGTACAGAATATTTTGGTGGCTTTCACTGCTGCAGAAGCCACCCTTCCTTCTCCTGCATTAGGCAGTAGCCACAGTAGTGCCACCTTAATTCCATAGTGAAGTAGTGCTGTTAAATGTTGCCGTATATAGTCACTGATTTATTTCTTCTTTAAATTATTAATTTCCTTAGAAACAATGTAGCATCTGGGGAGGACAAGGTGACCAAGCTGAAGGTTACTATGGTGGCTTGGGATAGATACGATGCCACCGTCATCACCGCAGTCAACAACTTCCTTCTCAAAGTGTGGAACTCGTCCACAGGGCAGCTTCTTCATAGCTTATCTGTGAGTAAACTTCAAGTAGGTCATCCCAAAAGGTTGTAGTTCAACTCTGAAACTGATTTCAGGCTGAATTGCATCATTGCTCCCCCTGAGGAGGAGTGTTTTGTCCTGCAGTACACCACCTATCTTAAGCTGGCTGACGTGAGTGTGTGTCGTGGGGAAGGAGCTGATGACCAGAATGCTGCTAGACCCTGGTGACTGCTGGCTGACAAGGGAGCCCTTTGCAGGCCACCGCTTGTGTCCAGATGAGAGGCTTGCAGTTGTCCTCGCCGCTGATTCCTCCTTCCTCCCCTCCCCTTCCCTCTCCATCTCGGCTGTGCTGAGCTGCAGGCCAGTGGTGGGCAGTGATAACTCCAAGCCCCTGACAGAAACGTTGACTAAGTACAGTTCCAGTCTAAGGTCCAGTAAATGGAGTTGTCACGGACAACCGCCTGAACTGAGATGTCCTCACACGCGATACGAACGGGTTTGGAGATATTGCCTGGACAAATATTGCTTTCTTTTTCACGCTGCTTTCATTGCAGGGCCACGATGATGAAGTGTTTGTTCTGGAGGCCCATCCGTTTGACCAAAGGATTGTACTTTCAGCGGGTCACGATGGAAATATTTTTATTTGGGATATAGACAAAGGAACAAAAATTCGCAATTATTTCAACATGGTAAGAATGAGCAGGGAAAGGTTTGTTGGTTTTTGTTGGGTTTTTTTCCCCACGTTTATGTAAAACTGATCTTCAGGCAAAAGCAGATTTTGTTACATACCTATTATGATTAATGTTACAACAAGATTAGGGGGGTCAGTCTCTTCTCCCAAGGAACAAGTGACAGGATGAGAGGAAATTGGCTCGAGTGGCACCTGGGGAGGTTGAGGTTGGAGCTGAGAAACAATTTCTTCCCCTCCAGGGTTGTCCAGGGCTGTCCCAAGCTGCCCAGGGCAGTGGTGGAGTCCCTGTGATCCCTGGAGGGGTTTCCAAGCTGTGGAGCTGTGGTGTTGAGGGCCATGGGTCAGTGGTGCCCTGGCAGTGCTAGGGGAACAGTTGGACTTCATGATCTTAAAGATCTTTTCCAACCAAAGTGATTCT
>WUAM01000287.1:75201295-75218819 GCA_024336885.1 Actenoides hombroni
CTTAAAGATCTTTTCCAACCAAAGTGATTCTGTGAGTTTGTATCAAAAAGACAACCCTGTGCTCTTCAGTAAGTAATTCCAGAGCATGTTTTTGCATATTGTAAGTGTGGCAGCAAGTCTGTCGTGGGATCAGTTACATCTGGTCATACCACACTAAAGATTGTAGTGACTCCCAAGGTAAAGCAATGAAAACCAGTCGGCCTGTGTGCACAGGGCTGTGGTCTGGGAAATGGTGTGGTTGGCTCCGTGCCACATTTATCTTAATGTGCCCGGTGCCAGGTTTATTTGGGTTGGTTCCAGCGCTGAGCAAACGCAGCTGTAGTGCTTCAAGGACCTGAGCTGGCCTCCTGGCACTTGGGCCTGGGAAACCTGCTCTTACGGAGCCATTCCACATCTGGGATCTCTGGTGCAGGCTTGCCCTAGGTCTGCCATTAGCATAAAATGTAGACTTCTAGGGAGTTGTTTCAGAACAGACATTAAAAGCGGTACTGAGATTTTAGGACAAAGAGAAAATGCAAAGTTTTGCTTCGTTCTTCAGTGAGGCTTTAATTAAGTGGGGAAAAAAATACAAGAGTATTGAGATGAGCGAGATGAGAAATTGCGCAGAATTAGGATGAAATGCTTGTTGGAACACAGGTGAAATTTTTGTTGAAAGCTCTTAGAAAGAAGGCACAGTTGTGAAAGGAATGCTCTGTGCTTCTACGCAGATTGAAGGCCAAGGCCACGGAGCTGTTTTTGATTGCAAGTTCTCACCAGATGGACAGCATTTTGCCTGCACAGACTCTCATGGACATCTGCTACTATTTGGTTTTGGATGCAATAAATATTATGAAAAGGTGAGTCGAAGGAATTTTTAAAACTCTTCTGTGCCTGACCCGATTTCTTCTTAGAAGTGTTTGTGTTACAGTGCCTCAGCCTGCCCCAGACAAAATAGTAATTACATCACGAAGCAGTTGCTGTTGACTTAAATCAAGAAGATTTAGACAAGAGAATCTCTAGACAGGGGACCGAAGCACGAACTTTTATCAGTTCACCTCTGTTGACATATTTTACTATTGAGTTTTTGCATCGGGCCCTGGTAAGAAAACCCATTTGTGACGGGGATCTGTTCTCTGTCATAACACTTCTTCTGTTGATCCCGAGTGTAGGAGTTGTGGTTTATGGCAATGGGAGCCATTCCAAAGCAGCAAAGACAGCTGCAAATGGCCAGTGATTTATTTACTTCAATCGCTTCTCTTGCAGATTCCAGATCAGATGTTCTTCCATACGGATTACCGACCACTGATCCGCGATGCAAATAACTACGTGTTGGATGAACAGACTCAACAGGCTCCGCACCTTATGCCTCCTCCATTCCTGGTGGATGTTGATGGAAATCCTCATCCCACAAGATTCCAGCGGCTGGTACCAGGGAGGGAAAATTGCAAGGATGAACAGCTTATTCCTCAGCTGGGATATGTAGCTAATGGTGCGCACTCTAAAACTCATGCATAATACATGTACTGCACAGTAGTGAGCACCGGCTCCCTAGGATGGTACTACAAGGGTTTGATTGTTTCAGTTGTCTTCTGAAACTAATGGCTTAAATCCAGTGCAGAGGTAGAATTGGAGCTGGGGTGGCTTTATGGCATAAAGGAAGTGTGTGGAATCCACTTGTGTGTATGTTTGACTCGTGGCCTGCAAGTTTAGGGTTGTTATTGTAACTCCTTGGTTAAACTTTGCCTCCGTTTACTACGTGAGAGCAGAAGGCCAGCTGGTGATCAGGTGTTTTGCAGAGCAGGCAAATAATTGTGCAGAATTTGAAGTTTGATTGCTTCTATGGTGTTTGGGAAAACAGAAATTAATCCTTTTATAAGCAGTTGTGGCTTTGTTCTTGTCAAGGTGATGGCGAAGTAGTTGAACAAGTCATTGGGCAGCAAACTAATGACCAGGATGAGAGTATCCTGGATGGAATGATCAGAGAGCTACAGAGGGAACAAGACCTGAGGCTGATTAATGAAGGAGAAACTCTTCCAAACCCTCCACTCAATAGATCCCACTCTGTTAACGGAGGTGAGTGTCCCTTCGTTACCTCCATTGTTTCATTTCCTAAAGCACAGTGAGGTACTAACCAAAATGTGTTGATCTGAGTCTGTCTTTGAGGCTGCTTTTCTCTCTTGTTCTCACCCACGTGGAGCACGTGGACATTTTGCTGATGGTAGCAGAGGAATTAAAAGTTTAAGGTGCAGCTGAGGGCACACGATGGTCTAACTGGGCCTTATCTGATTACCTACAACTATTAGACTGTAATCATTCCTGTTATAAACCTTTCCTAAAAAAAAAAAACATAAAGTTCGCTGTATGATCTTGATGTCAGTCACTGCAGAGACGACACTTTGCAACTGCATAATGTCAAGATAACAGAATGTAATTAGAGAATGTCAGTGGAATACAATGTTGTGACGGACTAATGGCTTCCTGTTGCAGCGTAAACGCTGAGGCTGAGCATCACCGTTTATAAAATAAACATGTCTGCTCTGTCTTAGTGTTCCTTAGAAAGCCTGAGATTATTCTCCCGCTAAGTGTTCTGCTACTGTGATTTTTATTTTTAATACACAAAGTGATGAAAAATTAAAACCAAACTCAATCAGATGTGAGCAGCTGACGGCAAGGAGGCTGACTGAGTGCAGTTGATGCCAGAGAGCAGATGCTGTGGACTTGTGCTGCAAGTCATCCTGAGCTTATAAAAAATTCACATCCGCTAATAAATTAGTTCTAGGTTAAATGGCTCATTACACATGTTTGAATTAGATTTCCTGGCCAAGCTCATTAGGATTGCTAGATTTGGAGTTGCTTGGCTTTAAACTCAAAAAGGATTAGGAAAAATATTAGCGAAAAATGCTGAAACCACACTTTTGCTTGGGTTTCAATTGGTGGTGTCAGGAAGGAGGCCTAGATGCCAGCCTCAACTCACAAGAAGTCTTCTCTGCCTCTTATGATAGGTTGAAGTGTGGTTGCAGTCCAGCTTCTCCATTTTGTTTGTGTGTCCCTGTATTTGTGTGAAAGGGAATTTCCAGGTATGAGTGGTATAGAAATTAAAGTGGTTACTTTCCAGAGCTTGCATCGACCAGTGACTTTGCCACATGAGTTGAGTGTGCGTATTATACATGATATTTTTTCTATAGGTGTACACAACCACGAATGGCATTTGTTCCTGCAGTTAACCATATTTAAGCAGATGAGAGTTGTGTCAATGCATTCCCAAATGATGAGAAAAATTAAGGCAGGGATTCTGATATTATCAGCATTTTTGTCTCGCTTTGCCTCCTGAAGTGTCTATTTTCTCCTGAGTACATCTCACAGTGTTGTGCCATCTGACAAAGAGCTCGGAGCAGAAGCAGTGCCTGTGGCACAGTAGATAAGCATTAGACATACAGAGGTACAACAGAAACCTTTAAACCTTGTAGCAGTCTATTATTTTAGATGTCAGCCTCATCTCTTCTTGTACCATAGGATCTAAGATCTGTGATTTATGAGCCTTTAGACAGTTGACGAGACTTAGATTTGAAGGTCACTTTTTAAAACTTTTCTCACAGCTGATAATCTTTGCTTGCCTCAGTATCTCTGGGACACAGCAAGCCACAGCAATGCTCCAGTAATCCGAGGCCAATACACAAAGATGTTCATCTGAAGCTAAAGACAAAGCCACTTAACACAGAACAAGTGTTGTTTATTGACAAAAAATATCACCGTGCGATCCGTAAGCTTTAAATTCTTGATTCTGTTGGTGGCTTGTAGATGTAAAGAACAGCTTTGTTGGGTTTTTTCCTCTTCCCTAGCTCTTCGAAGTCCAGGATTGGATGTTACATCTCCACCAAACGTTGGTCTCCGGAGAAGTGGCCAGATTGAAGGGGTCAGGCAAATGCACCACAATGCTCCCCGAAGTCAAATGGCAACCGAGAGAGATCTCATGGCGTGGAGCAGGAGAGTCGTGGTGAACGAGCTTCCTCCAGGCATCAGCAAGTAAGATGCTGAGGGGGAAGATTAAATTGTATAATGCTGACTGATCCAGCTGTTACAAGTTCTAAAAAATGATTTTTCAGAAATGAGTTGGCTTTTTTCTATTGTTTGTTTTGAAATTCAGATACTAGATTTAGAGTGGGAGCCTCAGCTGGAGAGCTGAGAGCAACAATTCCTTCTCCTCCCAATTGCATCTTTCTTCAGTACTTCAAATACCACATTTTCCTGAAGCTTTATTAAAAAAAATAAATTTAATACATTTCACTTTACTGGAAAATAATAATTGGTGCTCAGCTAACAGATTTGCTTCCTTAACTTGTGATTCCAGGAGTAAAGTTTGTGAAGATTTGTGCACAGATATCTTATAGCAAGGGAACCAGGAGCATTTTAATGTGTCCATTAAGCAGACTGTCAAGTTGTATGATGATATATTCAATAACTTGGCTGTTTCCTCTGTTTAATTAGGGTCCAGGAAGAATGTCGAGCTGCCAAAGGTGAAATTGAAATTAATTTATACACCGTTGAGAAGAAGAGGAAACCGTCGCACACTTTACAGCGGGTGGGTTAATTCACTAAGAGAACCTGAGTGGGAAGCAGTTCTGAGCACTGAGCAAAGAGAAGACAAACAAAAAGTCCCAAACCAATTTTAAATGATTTAGAAGATCAATATTAAGTGATTTAGACGATTTAGAGGTCTGGCTGTCTGTCTCTCTTCTGTAACTGTAATTTGTCTGCCTTTAAGATGCAGAGAGAGAGTGGTAAATCCCTATCCTTAGGGTAGCAGTAGTGGGAAGGTGCTGGGAAAGGAAAAGAGCAGAAGCCATGGTGGGCAGACTTGTGGAAACTCAGAGAAATATTGCTGGATGTGCCACACTTTTTTTAAGTGGCTGGTTTTTCTCTTATCCAGCAACAGCAAATATTTCTCTGGAAAAAAATTAGATTTCTCTGTAAGTTTCTTTCTAGGGACTACTACTTAAAAAAGTATAGTTGATACTGAACCAAGAAACCACAACCAGTATGTGCACTGGAACGAGCCACGAGCGTGTGAAAGACACCTTTGGAATTTCTAATCCTAGATTCCCCGGTTGTCATTTGTGAATGGGATACTGGAATGAGAGGAATCATTCCCTAATCATTCTCTCACACCATCACATCTCTTCACCGCTCTGTAGCTCCTTACTAAATCACTCATCTTTTCCTTTCTGTCCCTCCTGTCCCGTGATAAAAGAACGATTACCAAGCGGGAAGCGGCAGGTCTTTGAGAAGAAACCAACGCAAGCGGCAGCACGCCTACCAGACACGCTCCACCATAGAACACAGCCAGCCAGGAGCAACCCAACACGCACATGCGCGGGAGGAATCTGACAGCTCCTCAGAGGTCTGATACACCAAAAGAATTCTTTCAATGGGTTCCCTCTTCACGAATAAGGTGGTTTGCCAACAGAGGTGCCGAGAGCGCTGATAACGTCAAGGCTCCGAGTTTCTCTGCGTAGAAACGCTCAGATCATTGAGTCTTTGGGATGTGTGGTGTTACTGTGGAGGGTTGATCTTGGAGAGTGGAGGGTCCTTTACCTCGATGCCAGCACAATATTCAAAACTATCTAAAAAAAGGTTGGGTATTTTTGGAAATCTGAAACATTTTCAAGTAGACTGAACTGGGTTGCGTTAAACCACTTGCTATTTTGGGATTTCATAGAGCACATGTATTCTAGGTCATACTCAGGGCTTTGATTTCATCTACAGCTGTAGGCTGCTCTTGAGAGAGATTGAGTATCGGTATTAATCATTGATATTGGCAAGGGAAGAACTTAAAATACATCAGCTTAAATATAACTTGTTCTCGTGAAGGAAGTGTGCGAGAGACTGAACGTGGTCACTTTGTAAATGCGTTGAATGTCCAGAATTGCTAACAAGCTGCTCATTTGACACTGAAATTTATTAATCAAACACTTAAACACTCATTCTATGGTTCTAGCACCATTAAAATTCACATCTCTAGTGTAGGAATTATATAAGCATATAGGGTGCTATTAATTAAGATATAAAAAGAATTTGTAGACTTGCTTAAAACTAAACCACTGCTTAAATACAAAGCTTTCCTCAGGTGACACAACTCACGTAACTTGCTTACAAACAGAAATAGGCCACAACTTAAGCTTGGCCCCAAAGTGAAACCTCTTGTTTTTAATACAGGAAGATGAGACTGTTGGCACAAGCGATGCCTCTATGGATGATCCTGCAGCAGCGTGGCAAAGTGAAAGCAGCTCCAGGTAGCTTTCCTGCTCTCTGATTTGTTGATAGTAGTTGGTGATATAAAGTAAGTAAGATGGTTGATCCTACGAGTCAGTACAGATTTGTTACACCTCCTGACAGATTGAAGCCAAGCTTTTAGCACGCTGGGGTAGTTTAAAATGGTAGCTGACAAAATCTGTGGCATCTGTGAACAAATAAGTAATTGTAAAAGTTTTTCTAACAGTATTTAACAGAAAACCAGTGTGAAAAATTCTTCATTTTGAGGACTGATCCCCAACCCCACCGCTCCCCAATTCTTTATATTGTGGGCTTCTTTTTTACTCTTTTTTTTTTTGTTTTTGTCCCTTTTTTTTGTTTGTTTGCATACAATTTCTACAAGTCTCTTTTCCTAATGTTATTCTTTTATGTCTGGAAGGGCCATGAGCTAATATGTAAATATTGTGTGTGTGATTTGGGTATGAAAAAGGTCAGAATTATATTTTTAGAAGAATGCTCTAGTTTTCTAAATTTTTCATGCATTTTGGGCAGTCAGTTCTTAGGAAGTCAGTCCATGAATCAGTGAGATAGTGAGTATGAAAATAGGTGTCAGCTGTAACCGTAGTTTTACTGTGATGAATTGATGAAATATAATTTGCTGAAATACCCAGATTGGAAGGTTTTCTTTAAATTCACAGGGGAAAGAAACTTTGTGCTAATCCTGACATCTGTTCCACAGAACTAGAAGAGCAGGTTGAATGTTTGGAACTTTTACTTTGTGTGAAAACTGAAGGCCTGCTTTCTTTCTTACAACTTTTTATTACCTGCAGTGATTCATCAAGTGAATATTCTGACTGGACAGCAGATGCTGGAATTAATCTCCAGCCTCCAAAGAGACAAACCAGGCAGGCAGCTCGGAAAATCTGTAGTAGTTCTGAAGATGAAAATATGAAGGGAACAAAAGGACTGGAGCCCAAACGAAGGAAACTTAAACAGCCTAGAAAAAAGGTCAGCATTTACTTTTTTTTAAAGTGTCTTTATTACTTTATGAATACACTTTTTTTTTTTTTTTTTGAGTGTTTTTTTTCCAAGTCAAATTTTTCACAAGTATATGGTAAGAAAGAACCTATAGATAGCACAGTAGTGGTAATACCAGAGTGACTTGTTAGTTTTGCTGCTGTGTACTTCCATGTTCCATGCAGGTAGGTCCCCATTGCAGGTGACAGGTTTTCTCCCAGATTTATGCTCCTCACTGCAATTAGATTTTCTCCAGTGTGGTTTGGCTACAAAATTATAATGCATCTGTATCTACGAGGTATCTACCTTGTCAGATTTCTTTTTCCTAGTGTTTTTTTAAAAGAAGATGTTTAGAGTATTACTAAACAAATAGAATCTCTTTATTTATGAAGATTATATTCTTCTGGTTTATATATATATATATAACAAACACACCTTGTACATGTGTATATATCTATACAGGACAAGAGGAAACAGCCTCACGTTGTACCAGGGGAGGCTTAGGTTGGGCATGAGGAAAAAATTTGTCTCCAAAAGTGTTGTCCAGGGCTGTCCCAGGCTGCCCAGGGCAGTGGTGGAGTCCCTGTGATCCCTGGAGGGGTTTCCAAGCCGTGGTGCTGAGGGACATGGGTTAGTGGTGCCCTGGCAGTGTTGGGGAATGGTTGGACTCAATGGTTTTAAAGATCTTTTCCAACCAAAAGGATTCTGTGATTCCCTAATATTCAGTTGAGGTTTTTGAAAGTATTTGCTTTGCTCCAATATCTTGTCATCTTCAGCAAAGCTGTATAATCAGTCTTTCCATGTGTTCTACCGCAGTAATTACAACTGGTGTTCTAAATGGAATGTAATCTCTTTAAGAAACCCAGTGGCCTGCTTTCCATGGAGGGGGAACCCAGTGAAGAATGGCTTGCCCCACAGTGGATCTTGGATACCATTCCCCGCCGCTCACCTTTTGTCCCCCAGATGGGCGATGAGGTAACGAGTGGAGCGATTCTTTCATTCCCACCTAGGCTGATGTGCTTGTTTTCCTCAGGACTGTACCATCCAGCAACACTGGCCGTGAATCACACTCAAAATAGTCTGAGTTTTGAGAACTTTTTGTGTTCTCAGGCAATCAGTTGTTTACAGACAGCTGCCCTATGTCTCTTTTTGTAACTTAAGAGTAGCGGGAAGACTTGATTGTGTATCTTCAGACAAAGGTGCCTGCTTCTTAATGATCCCAAGTTTGAAAGCACATAGCAGGGGCCACTCAGAGGACTGCTATAAATATTTTTAAGGAGAAGAGTGCATTATAATGAAATAAAGAAGCATGTAGTATGTTCTGAAAGGGATGATGCCTCGTGTGTTCATAGAAATTTTAGAATACAGGAAGAGAACTGTCAGTAAAACAACTTTATTTTTCTTTTCTAATTTTCTTTTCAGATCATCTACTTCAGGCAAGGCCATGAAGCTTATGTGCGGGCAGTAAGGAAGGCAAAAATTTACAGTATTAACATGCAAAAACAACCATGGAACAAAATGGAACTCAGGGTAAGTACTTCAGAGAGCTGAATGTCTCTGTCATGTTAAACTGACATTAAAAACTGGTATGAAAAACATGAAGAAAGCATCGCTTTAAAATGGTAATAGCAAAATTAAAATGGTAAACCTTAACATTAAAGATTCCACTAACACAAAGCTCAGTTCCTGATAATAGGAAGCCAGGAGGATATTAAAGAATGTGAAAGTTTACCTAGTGTGGTATTCTTGCCTGATAACATTTTTACTTTTATTTTTCCAAATAAAATTGTTATGAGTTACTTGGGTAGATTCTAGGTTTGCATAGTTACATTAATTTTTCTTATCCTTTTTCTTTAAGCCACTGAGGCTTGATCCACAGTGTTGCTGTATTTTTTTCTGCTTTACTCAGACTTCACATCAAGAGAAGAGCACATATGTGTGCTGATACTCATATATGGGTATACCAGTGGTTCTGTTAATTAAAATAATTGCTTTACTGGGAAAAAAACCCAGTTCCTAGTCCTAGGTGTTCAGTGGTTCCAGCTGTAATCTTCAAAGGCATCATCAGTTTATGAGGAAAAGGAGATAGCATTTCACTTAGCACAGAGATTTTGCCACCATCTGATGTTTGACAGGATGTGAGCATAAAGGCTATTGTTGAATTTCTGTTTTAAGAGGAAGAATTTCCTTTTATTTCTCCTGTATGTTGCTCTGCGAGGGTGAGAGGCCCTGGGTTTGGTCAGGTATAACCTCTGCTGCAAGCAGTGTCATTAAAACCAGAGTGGGTACATTCCTAGAACCTTATTGCACAAGTTAATTAATTTGTGACTATCCTGTTGACAAATCTACCGAGGGAATGAGCATCTCGTATCTTTTTTCATTGTTCTTTTTAAGGTGATTGATGTTTAGTGTTCGGAAAAGAAAACTTTTCTGGGTGAAGTTACCTGGGCTGTAGAGTGGAAACCTATTTGGTTGTGATTAATATGTTTGGTACCCGGACATTTTTGTTGTGAGCCATTTAATGCTGTTCCCTGCTTATTGCTAAACAGGAACAAGAATTTGTGAAGACTGTAGGAATTAAATATGAAGTTGGGCCTCCTACGCTCTGCTGCTTGAAGCTTGCATTCCTAGATCCAATCACAGGCAAAATGACAGGGGAATCATTTTCCATAAAGTAAGTAGCTGAAAGGCCGATGACATTCAAGACTTTTTTTTTTTCCAGTTTAGAAGCTTCCCCCCCTTCCTTTTCTTCCTCTCCCAAGTCGTGCTGGTGGCATTAATTAGTTATCCTGCCAAACTCAAAAAAGCAAATGCATGAGATTGTCTGTATTGTACATGTGGAACTCTGTTTCTGGGTCATAGAAGCAATTTTTTTTGTCTATTTCATGAAGGTACCATGATATGCCAGATGTTATTGACTTCCTTGTGCTGCATCAGTTTTATAATGAAGCCAAAGAAAGGAACTGGCAAATAGGTGACTACTTTTTTTCCACTTCCATATGTTTTCCAACATTTCTGCGGCTGTTGAATAGGACACAGCATCTCTGTTATGGGATGTACCCCACGTGATGTTATGGTGGCCATTGGAAACTTGGTTTGATGTTTGCTGCAATTTCTGTAGTAGGGGAAAAAAAAATAAAATAAAAGCAGCAAAGAGAAATGAGAGAAACTGTTACGAGGCCTGTGATAGCAGAAGAGTCTGCTGTTGTGATTTGAGGCGTGGAGGGAGTGGTGACTGATGACTAGAGATGTGAAAGCCTCCCTTTAGGGGAAGGGCTTGAATCCTGACAGTGCAAAATGTAAGAACTGAAGTAGTGCACTTAGGAAAGATGAAGCTGATTCTCTAAAAAGAAGTATTTAACAATTATTCTTCTGCTGAATGCCACTTTCTTCCTTACAGGGGATAGATTTCGCAGTATCATAGATGATGCTTGGTGGTTTGGAACCGTGGAGAGTCAGCAGCCTTTCCAGGCAGAATATCCTGATAGTTCCTTCCAGTGCTACTGCGTTCAGTGAGTATTTACAGAGCTGTAACGTGTCACATGGGTGGTCTCCTAGACATTTACATGCGACTTAAATGTCTGCCTCAAGATACAGGGATCCTTTTTTTCCCATTTAAATACATAATCAGCCACTTCGCTTTTATTTAGTTAGTTACAACCCTATTCATAAAGCAAGACTGTTAGTGTAAACAACAGTGCAGTGAATATATACAAGATACCAGGGAAAAATAAGGAGTTGGAATGTAGGTAGTGACATGTTTCTACTAGGCAGGGCCTTGTGGAGTTATGTCTGGTAGAGAAAAAGCATATCATTGTATTCAGCTCTAACTTAGGCATTTGAATCTTTTTTTTTTTTTTTCAATAGCTGGGACAATAATGAAAGAGAGAGGATGAGTCCGTGGGACATGGAACCAATTCCAGAAGGAAGTAAGTGTGTGATGAATTTGTGTCTGTATACAAAGTAAATAGTTTTTTGCTGCTGCTGGTATTTACTGCTGTTGGATTCTTCATGTTCAGCTGCTTATCCGGAGGAGGTTGGTGCTGGAGTTCCTGTGACTCCAGATGAGCTGACAGCTCTTCTCTACAAACCCCAGGAAGGAGAATGGGGGGCCCATTCCAGAGATGAAGAATGTGAACGAGTCATCCGAGGAATTGAGCAACTTCTTTCCCTTGGTATGTTCGGAGAGAAAAGGTGGAAGGGTTAAGAATTCCATGTGGTGGCACATGACTGACGAGTACATCGGATGGAGTGTTGGGAGTTGGTGTGGAGTATTTGAAATGTACTCAACCAAATCACTGAAAAGAGCCTCTTAAGTTTCATAGGGGGTCCTTTCCAGTTATGCTTCCTTTTTTTTTCTGGGGCTTGACCTGCTTCCTTTGAAGTTAATGGGGATTTTCAGTGGGGTCATACCTAAACCCAAATGAGGAAAACACTGAATTAAACCCCTCAAAACAACAACCAAGCAAATCCTCACTAACAAATCCCTTGTAACTACTCTGGAGCCATTTAATAGCATGCTGTGATTTAAAATCTATCCCGTGTTTATACACAGGGCATGACTGTGCTCTTGGTTTACATTGCTTGTTGTAGTATTCCTGCTGTAAGTGCATATGCCACGTTCCTTTTTAGCAATATGGTTGGCTGCTGGCAAGCAAATCTCAGATGTGATACTTAAGTAAAAAAATGCTTTTTCAAGAGTAGTTAACAGATGGTACAAGAGGAAGGATCCTCCCCTTTGGGTAATGATTTATCCAGCTGTAGATCTGTATTGCTTTCACTGAATTCTTAGAAAGAAAACCCAGACACCATTATAAGGAACCCAGTTATCTTACAACTTCCCTTCTAGGATCTTCTGAGGCATCTTAAATGATGTGGATCTTTTGTCTTTCAGACATTTCGAATCCCTTTGCTGTTCCAGTGGACCTTAGTGCCTATCCCATGTATTGCACTGTTGTTGCTTATCCAACCGACCTCACCACGATCAGGAGGAGACTTGAAAACAGGTTTTATAGGTCAGTTGGAGTTTTATTTGTTTGTTATCTACACCTGCTATCATCCCATCAAGAACCATAGTTTTAGCTGGATACTGTGTGTAATGTCACTCCAGCAATATATTTCTTGGATGAGCCAACAGGGTAAGGCCAGATTCTATCAAAGATCAGATTCTATTTGGCTTTGGACAAAATGAGACTTCCTGAACAGTAATTTATTTTAGCCACATTCTAAAGGCAAAAGCTGGTGTACCTGGATCTGGAGTGCCTGTTTTGTTTCACATACAGAGCCTTACACTCTGGATGCGTTGTAGGGAGAACATTTTTGCTGTATCTGAACTCATCTGTATCTCAGCTGCCTTTGGACCTGGTGCTTTGCTTGTATTGCAGTTACCAGAATGGGCTTGATAGTGCTGTAAATGGGAAATCTCTGTTTTTTCAGTTAACCTGGGGATGAATAATGTCCTGCTCTTTTTTGTTTGTTTGTTTGTTTGTTTTTTCTCCCCCCCTCTGAGGACCACTTTATCTCTAAGGCTGTCTCTGAGTGGGAGCAGTCAACAGTCTTCTTCAGTAGGTTTGTTCCCTCCTTTTCATTCTGTTCATTGCTGATTTGAAGAGGGCCATCTTTTACTCCAGGTAGCTGTGACAGCGTGGCACAGCGGGCCAGTCAGCAGCATATGAACAGAAACCAACCTGTTCCTCCTGGATCTGAATTACCCAATTCCTTTTTTGACTGAGAATTCTGCTTGAACTCGGGAGGAAAACAACATCCACTTTCCTCTCCATCCCTTTCCTTTCTGTTTTCCTTAGGAGGATCTCTGCACTGATGTGGGAGGTACGATACATTGAACATAACGCCAGGACCTTCAACGAGCCAGACAGTCCTATAGTCAAAGCAGCCAAAATTGTTACCGATGTCTTACTTCGCTTCATTGGGTAGGCACGTTTGTCCTTCAGACACCTGACAGCTTGAGTTTCTGAGACCTTCTGATGATGTATTTTGGCTTTGCTGTTGTCCTGCAGGGATCAGAGTTGTACTGATATATTAGAAATATATAACAAGGTGAAAGCAGAAGACCTGAGCAGTACTGATGAGGAAGAGGAGGTAAGAGCATAACATTTGATCATCACAACCTTTTAAATCATCACTTGAAAAAAAAAAAATCGAGCAAATATTTTTGTCAAGTTTTTTTATTTTATGGGCAGTTGCACTGAGTTTTTGAGATGAGATGAGTTGGGCCATTTGTGTTGCTCACCTGGGGCAGCGACCTCCCTCAAGGAAGTAAAAAATGATTCTCAGAACTGTCTTTAACCTTCTCTCAGTACACGCCGTCTCATTTTGCGAGGGAGTAATTAGTGAGTAGGGGAAGTATGAACTGGAGCTGTTACTCTGCCAAGCCAGAAGGACAACAGCTCTCCTATTGTCAGCGAGGCAGCAGAGCTGGTTTGCTTACATAATTCTGCCTCATTTCCTGTCAATTGTACCGTGGAGTGAAATGACAGGCCTAGATACCACTTCCTGTAACTCTTCTTTTGTGGTTTTTTTCCCTGTCATCTCACCTTTTCCCCTTGAACTGTAGACATTTTGAAATGTTCTGTAGTTTCTTTTGCAAGGAAGTGACCTGTTAGAACCCAAGTCACTTGCTTTTGATTTACTTTTTTGGTGTTGCTTTCTTTGTGAGCCAGTATAAGATTCAGGCAGGTTTCTTCCCTCCTCCCTTCCCCAACACGTGCTCCACTCCTGCAGTTTTGAAACATTAAGTTAAACCTGATGCTGCTTGAACACCTACGTGCTGGTGTCTTGGACTGATAGTGAAGCTTAAAATCTCTACTGCAGTGTAGTAATTTAATTACTTTTACAAAACCCAAGGTATAATAACAACATCTATTTTCACAGACTATTAAAAGAGTATTTTGAAGAAAGTGAGGGATTTCCATGACTTAAATAGCAGACCCTCCTTTCCCAACTCAACCTTCTTGTGTCTGTTGTGAATGTCACATCTTCTGGGTCAAGCAGTGATCAGAAGCATTCAAAATTAGGACTTCATCACCCTCCTGTCTCCCCAGCCTTTCTGAGAGCTGGTTTATAATATATTTTGGTTTACAATATGTTTTAAAATAAGAAAAAGACTACTTTCAGATTCTTTTGTAAGAACTTTCCTGTCCTCTGCAATTTTTAATTACTGGCAGAAAGCTGCGTGCAAAGGATTTGTTGTAGCAATTTCTGAATCCAGACTCTGAAAAGAATGTTACATACACCTGATGTAAGTAAGGCATTACCTGAAACTTGAATAAACTAGTACAGCTGCTCAGAGCATCAGCATTTAGGCAAGGAATATAGTTCTGCAAGACTGGGACTTGGATAAGGGCTGAAAAGAAACCATTCTTATTTCTCACAACTCGGAAAAGAGATGAAACAACTCATCCACCTGATTTTTATTGGTTTTTTTTAAGATGTGAGTTCTAGTTTGAAACCCGTTTCTGTTTTGCTCGAACCGCTCATTGCATTAGAGTCGTTTAGAATTGTTTGTTGTTGTCGGCTCTGTGGTTTTCACCCCTTTTTTCCCACTGCTGAGGGAGCAGCACAAGCATGTGTGTAATCATCACCTTTGCCTTTAGGTGGCAGAAGTAGATGTAGATTCAGACGCTCCAGGAACTTCCTCTGGCAAAAGACGAGTGAGTAAAAGATTTCGGCTTGGTCTGGCTTAGACCAAGTGCTGAAACACTCCTTTAGGTCTGGAGTGGTTTAAATTCCTCATTGTCTGTGTGAAATACGGTGTGAACTCGCTTGCGTGTGTGTCTAAGTTTTGGCAGACTAAGAAACTTACCGTGCAGAAAAATTTACTTAATTGCTAAAGAATCTTTTGGCTTGTGATATACCCAGAACCGATTGAATTTTTCAATCAAATTCGGATGAAAGCTGATAAAAATAGCCAGCTGGGGCTGAAATATTGCACACCTCTCACGGGTTGGAGTGGTTACCTATTACCAGAAAAGGCCCATCTCTCTGGTTTGCACAAGGCATATCGTGGTGCCATCAGCTCTGCTTTCATCTTACTGCAATTCTGGTTTTAATTGTGGAAATCTGCCTCGAATAAGAACGCTGGTAAATTAATAGGAACATAAAGTGAAGGCTTTGTATATTCCAAAAAAATATGGCATATTTCTGTTGCCCTGCAGGTAAGGAGGCGAATAAAAAGACAGCCCATGAAAGCGAGTCCCGATGCTTGGAAAGAGCAATGCAAGCAGTTGTTAAACCTGATTTATGAGAGAGAGGACTCTGAGCCTTTTAGACAGCCAGTTGATCTCTTCTCCTACCCTGTAAGTACAACTTCCGTATTCAAAATCCTTCATCCTGTGACAAACTGGCCACGCTGGGCACGTCTCTAACCTCTTTCTCTGAGCTGGAACGCACTACATTCCGTGCACTGATGTTTCCAGAGTAGAAATAATTCCTTGAGAGCCACTGTTGTGGATGAACACTGAGGAGCTTTTATTGCTGTAGGATTTGACAGCCTTTATTATTTTCTTGGGTATTCTTACAGGATTACCGAGATATTGTAGACACTCCTATGGACTTCACCACTGTGAAGGAAACCTTGGAGGCAGGAAACTACATGAGTCCCTTGGAATTCTACAAAGATATTCGTTTAATATTCTGCAACTCTAAAGCTTACACTCCTAATAAAAAATCTCGAGTAAGTAACAAATGTGAATGCCTTTTTTCAGAGGCCCTGGCCCTACGTGAATACAGTGTGTGAAATAAGGTCTGCCTCCAAAGAGCACATCACTGCATTGTGAAATGAAAATAAGTAGGGGATGTCAATCCTGCGACCCGTGGTTATAAATTGGCTTTGTTCTGCTCATGTTCATTTTCTGAATTTCATTTTCAGCTGAACGTTGTGAACTTAAAGCTTCTGAGAAATGCTGTGGTTACTGTTGCAACTATTTCTTTGAATATTTGTAGCAGAAAACTGATCAGCAGTTGCTTCTGGTTTTTCAATAATTAATTCCTGAAGACAAGGCTATCAGCTTGATAAGGGCGTAGACAGAGAGGGAGAGAAAGATCATTTTTAAATGTACTGTTAATGCAAGAGTTATGCAATATTTCTGCTACCTGAGTTGATGAGAAAATTATGACATTTAATTTTTTTTGTAGTTGACTTAGTATCTTTGGCAAGACTTCTGCACCGTGTGGCCTGTGTTTCTCAGGTCCTAATCTTGCTTTTCTCTGCCTGCAGGAATAGGAATCTGTTTAGGCAGAAAAAAATCTCTTGGATTGGAGCCCCAAACAGACTAGGGCAAGAGTCAAATAGAAGGTCAAAATATTAAAACAGAAATCTTTTCCTATGAGCTCAGGAAAATGACTGCTTCTGTAAACATGGCTCTGTTTGATGTGTGCTGTCAGCTCTTCCAGAGCTGCTCAGTGAACCAAATGATTCTAAAAATCTCAGATGTTCTAACGATAGGTTGTTTATGCTCAAAAAAAGTCACTAGTTGGCACGAGGACACAGGTGCAGTTTTTACCCCTGTTGATGCCAAACAGACTTGGAGTGGTTGATGGCTTTGTAACGTCAAAGTGGCCACAATTGTGACAGCGTTTCTAGATGCTGGATTGTAACGAGCTTATTCCTGGAAGGAAAAGCTGAATATTCAATAAGATGCTTAAGTTGTGGCAAAATCGCGTCTCTGAAACATGTCATTTAGCATGGATAAGAGTGCTGGTCCCAGAGTTGTCCAATATTTCTTGTGTAGAAACAGAAGCACTTATAAACTATTAAGAAACACAGACTAGACTGAGATACTATTTCTCAAGCACAATAACACGTAGAATTTAATCTTGCTGGGTGGGAGGAAGCAGGAGGTGGTGTGACCTCACTCGTTGCTTGAGGAGCAGTAAGTCTTAGCTCATCAGTGGAATAACAGCTACTGTGCTTTGTGTAAGCAGGACGATGAGAATAAGCTTGAAGTAGGATGATGCTGTGGGAGAGGGAGACTCCAGATGAGTGTTAGCGAGTGGGAGAGAGGGCACAAAGTAGATTGTGCCTTCAGTGGGTAGGTGGAACTCCTGGTGTTGAATAAAGGCTGAAAGGTGGGCTGTGGAGGAGCTCTCGAGATAAAGACCAAGTAACTAAGATAAAGATAAAAGAACTTTTGCTCACTTTAATAGAAGAGAGTCTAGAGCACAAGGGTGGTGAGGAGCGGCTGAGGGACCTGGGCTTGTTCAGCCTGGAGAGAAGGAGACTGAGGGGAGACCTTCTGGCTCTGACAGCTCCTGACAGGAG
>WUAM01000287.1:75260653-75283243 GCA_024336885.1 Actenoides hombroni
CCTCTCTGGGGAGTCTGTTCCAGTGCTCTGTAACCCTTACAGTAAAGAGGTTCTTCCTCATGTTGAGGTGGAACTTCCTGTGCTCGAGCTTGAAGCCATTACCCTTCATCCTGTCACAAGGCACAAGTGAAAAGAGATTGTCTCTGCCTTCTTGACACCCAGCCCTCATGGATTTATAGACATTAGATTCCCCTCTCAATCAACAATAACAACAAACAGGTTTTACTGGTGCATGGGAGATCTTCAGCTCTGCCTTCCTCTCCCATCTTCCTTGTGGGAAGCTGGGGGAAGAGCCCCAAACCTGCTGCTGAATGATGTGACAGTGTCCCCCCTCCCCTCCTGCTGGCTTCCTCAGGGCTGGGTAGAAAGGGCAGGTGTAGGAACAAGAGCCCTCAAGCCCCAACCTTGCAATAAAAGGTTTCCAGTTAAGAGGCACCTGCTTCTTTTGATTTGCAGGCTTGAGTCATTTTGACATTGTAGTTAGAGGAACCTTGAAGGTGTCAGAGCAGTTGGATGAGGTGACCTTTAAAGGTTCCCTCCAACCCAAACCATTCTATGACTTTGGTTGTAAAGGGGGGTCAGAAGTGTGCATGGCTGGGTCTGGGGGCATCCCATGTGGGGTGATGGGTGATTGGCAGAGGGACTAAATAAAATCACCACCAAAAGGGTAAAAAAACCCCATTTAAACCATGAGGCTGAACCCCTAATCACCAGAAGAATGACACAAAATTACACTTTGTCTGCTGGAAAACATCCACCAGGCACTTGGATTTATTCTTGGGGTCTTTGTGCACATCTCCATAACATCTGTTTTCCCACTAGTTTACATATTCCCCCTCTGAAGTCCTACCACCCCACCATGGCATCTGGGCTGTGGTGACAGCATCTCTGTGAAATAGCTGGATCTTGATGAACAGCCTGAGACCCACCAGCCCATCCATAACAGCTGCTCCTGGGGTGACAAGACTTGAGAAGCCTGTAGAGCCAAGGTGTGCAGCCTTCAGGACAGCAACTTCTTTTTTTTAACTCCAAGGCTCATTTATTAGCTCATTACAGAGCTATTTGCTTCTCTCTCAGAAACCAAAGCCAACATCCTTCAGTGCCACTAAACTTCATGAAAACCCATCAGCAATGAGTTGGCCCCAGATACGTACAATTGAGGAGGAAAAAGAAGCAGCATTTTCTTACCTCAGGAGCTTGACAGGCTTTTGTTGCAGTGTGTCCTGACTGGACGTGGCTCTTGGATGTGGCTGCATCCCCTATGGAACCAGAGGCTTGTGCTGGGTGATGAACAGTTTGGACACCAACCAAAATCTCTGAGCCATGTGGAAGCCTTAAAAAGCTGATGGATGTCACTGGGATTGATGGGGAAGTTCTGGGTAAAGAGGGAGGAAAGATTTTACTTTGCTCTTGGGTTTGTTAGGCTTTTTTTTTCATTTAATGAATTCTTTTGCTTCAGTAGGCTCTGAGATGGGAGCACTGTTGAGAAACAAGAAGTACTGCACATGGGGATGGCAGCATGAAATGTTTCAGGGCAGAGTGTTTAGAAAATTCGACTGAATTCATGAGCGGTTTCTTGTCCTCATAATAGTAATTTTTTAGCAAGTGCAGGACTTGGATTAACCAGCAAACCTGCCCTGGGACGAGCAGCGGGGAGCTGTCACCTCACCATGGTCCTGGGGCATCTCGTGCACACCCCCACTGAGGTGCGGAGCTGGGTCATTCCCATGGCAACGCTGGCAGCATTGGGCCACAGAAGGTATATGCCAGTTGTTAAGTGGTACTGACACTAATGATATAATTAGCTGTGTTAAAAGTCATGTCTGGTAGCATCTACTTTGTTTCCAGGGTGACTAAAGCACCATAAATAATGATGTCCAGCAGTGTTTCCATAGAGCTGCTGTCCCCGGCAGGAGCGGGGCAGAGGGTCCTTCATGGTCAATGAGCAGGAGATGGGCACGTCAAAAGTTTCCTTTCTGCCTCTCAAACTGGCAAGGCCAAGGTTGCCAAATCTTGCCCTGACAAAAGGAGCAGCTCCAAGCCAGGCTCCTTCCCCAGCTTCCCACAGAGAGGTGGTGTGTAAATACATCAAGAGCTTGGTCATGAGGAATTTGTGAACAGCAGCCCAAATCTCAGTTGTTGCCTCCTGCTCTCCCCAAAGCTGACAGGGAGGAGAGGGAGATTTTCATGTGAAAATGGGGAAGAACATGCTTTTAAGCTGCTTTGGACAAAGGTTTCTGGTGAAGAACCACTTCTTTGGCAGCTCACCACACAGGCAGCGGAGTTCAGACATCCAGATGGGTATCATCACTCCACTCTCGCGTGTCCCCTGGGGACCACAGACATGGGGAAGTCCTTGTGGCTCCCAGCCTCCTTGTACCTTTGTCACGCGCTTGCCCCCGGCTGTTGTCCGTCTGCTCAGTCGTAGTTTTCATTTTAAAATCGCAGGTTTGTTTCACAAACGTGGAGTTTGTGATGGACCCGATGTCCCGTCCGTCCTCGTTTGGGTGATGCCCACACTCTAAACACACAAGAGTCTGGGAAAGAATCTGTCCATGGGGGAAAAAAATCACTCATGCACTTGTTTTGTGGTGTTTCCAGGAGGTTGTGTTTTGAGATTTCAGTTTTGACTCTGACCCTTTGCTGAAGCAGGGGGCTCGATTCGGTTCAGCTGCCCCAGGTCGTGGTCCTGGTGCTGGCCCAAGGCTGAGCTGCTGGAGGGGTCATTGGGGTGGACTCAGGGAGAGGCTTTAAATGGGAAACGGGGAGAAGAGAGGAGGAGAACACACATTTTTAAATGAAAAGCGATCTCAAAGTGTTTCACTCTGTCAGCAGCAGAAAGCCTTGTGCAAAAGGCTGAGCCTGATCCAACCCCAATCAATACTGAACGGAGGATTTCTAATTACTTCCAGCAGCTCTAAAATTGGCTTTTACAGTGTCTAAGATGCAACTGCAACTGAAAAAAACCCCCAAAGCCTCTGACTTTGCTGTTCTTTTATTCATTCCAGTCTTCTTACCTCCTTTTTTACTGAGCTCTGCAACTCAATACTGTAAAACCGCCATCAATCGCTGCCAGAATGAGCTGCACGAAGCCTCCAGCTGCAGCTTCCAGCTTAGAAACCATGGGCAAAAAAGTCACATTTCATTTTAGCAGAGCACAGAGGCAGACACCTGGATGTGTGTCTCTGGTAGTCCCAGGGAATGCCATAGGAAGCACGTGACTGGTGGGATATAACGACTTCTGACGCTCTTGTTTTCTACAGTAAGAGCTGAGAAATCCGTTGGCTGATTACATTATTTCATGCAAGATTCAATCTATGCAATAAATTGTTTAGAGTTTAGTATTAGACCAGATCTGCTTGTGCCATCCTATGAAATTCAACAACCTCGATGCTGTTTCTTATGGTTACCTTTCTGCCTCCAGATAGAGAATGTGACTGAGTGTTTGGGCTGGAACTCAGAGTTTAATCAGCTTCTCAAGAGGTGTAATGAGTTGTTTGCACTTTAATACGTGAAGTTTGCTGCTTTGCCTTCTGACCTGATGGGCTATAGAAGCCATTCAAGGCAGGTCACGAATCCAGGCCCTTGAATGGAGAATGTCATTAGCTGGGACCTGCCAGGGACAAGGAGGCAATACAATAAAAAGAGATGTATTTCAACATCCATTTTTGTCCTCGAGGCGAAACTCTAAGCTGCAATTTCATCCTATTGTCTGGAAAATGTCAGGAGCCATTAAAAGGCTGGAGGAAGAAATTGTTGGCATAAATGGCGAGAGCACGGTGAGGTTGAATCAGCTTCTTGAGCTGAGACTTGTGTTCCCAACACTGCCTCCACTCCACGGGGAGGACGGGATGGTGGAGCCGGCCCTGGGCAGCAGCCGGGGATGTTGAGATGCCCCTGGTTGTGTGTGCGTGGAAACACAGGAACATCATCGTTCCTGTTTATTCCAGAAAGCAAAACAGAACGTGGGTGAAATAAATTCGTAGCACCAACAGGATGAGAATATTTACAGGAAAACGAAATATAAAGTAGTGGGAATAAAGGGGGTCGTATTATGAAGGAACCAGGCAGCACCTCCCTTGGGTTTGCTGAGCTGCTGTGTTGACACACACCCAGCACAGGAGGAAAGTGTAATTAAAAATTACTGTGTACATACAAGCACACACTTGCCTGTAAACATAGATATGTGTGCAATCTGGATCCAGTTCTCTGGAGGACTCTCTTCTTTGGTTTTTTTTTTGTTTCTTTAGTTTTGATTTTGTAACCCACAGCCGAGAGAGGAGCCTTCACGTGTATTTATTAGGGTATTGAATTGCTTTCCATGGTAACTAATTGTGATTTGGGAAACGTGGGTTCTGCAGGAGTACAAGATGACATGGAGCTGGATATGGAAGCAGATGGCAGGAAGAAAATCATTTATGAAATAGTATTTCATGATGGAGACTGACGGAGCGGAAAAAATGGGGGGGTGGCAGGGACTAGAAAAGAAACCAGCCCTCCCTTACCTTCATCTGTTTCCTCAGGAAAGCATCTGGTGAATATTTAAGGAAAGGGAAACCCCCTACGTGGGCTGCCTTCCTCTTTCCCCATTTGCTGCTTTATCTAGAGGCAGACTACTAGAGATCTGGCTGTATAAAAGAAGCAGGAACTGAAATTATGACGAAATGGTTATTACTGGTTAATGAGGGTCACCAAAGCAGAGAGGAGATATGCATCCCCCTTCCCGTCCCTTTCATCTTACCAGGTAGAAATCTCTGGTTATGCCACGTAGCTGAAAACTCAAAAGAGTTTGCAGGAATGTTTCTCTGACCTTGGTCCAACTCCCCAGGCATTGGCCGTGTTCACATGTGACAGAAATTCTACAGCCTGGGTAAATATGCATTTGGATTGATGGCAATGTGCATTCAGTGAAGGTGAAATGTATTTTTAGGCATATGAGCAGTCAAATCGTTCGTCAACTTAAGTATTAATTTTATTTACCCAGCAGACAGCCATGTTTTCATTAAATAAATACATATCTAGGCACTTCAAATGTGAATATTTGACAGAAGCCCGCTTGACAACTAGCACAGAGCCATTTGAATGCCTCAGAGATACTCGGGAGAATCTGGTCGTTCCGTAGCCTTCAGCGTAGGTCTGACTGCGGATCGGTGGTAAATTGGAGCTGGGATTTTATCCACCTAAGGAACTGTACCCGACCCTTTTGCACTTGGGCAGGTATAATATCCCAGTTTGGGGGCCAGAAGTCTGCATGCTCGAACTGATGTCCACCCAGAATAATGAAGGTATTACAAGCAAACTGTACATTAAACGAGAAAAGTTATTTTAATGATTGCTTCCCCAATACCCAAAGGCACTAGTCAACGCTGTGGACTAATGACCTACAAATTTGTGTGGCTCGTACACAGTTTTAGCGTTACAGTAATTTTTCAGCAGCTTTCCATGACACGTGAAGTGAAATATTTCTCCTTTCACCTGCAACAGCTTTGTCCTGGATCCCCTTGCCTTGATTTGGTGTAACAGAAAAAGGTATCAAACAAAACCAAGGGTCGTGCTGACCAGGCAAACCCTCTCTGCCTCCCTGTCTCTGCATGCTTCTACAGATCCTGTTGGATGCACAGTGTGTCACTCTGAATTTGTGTTGGTGTAACTCCTCTGTCACCAGTAATATTTACACGGCAAGAAGATCGAGGAGTCGTGGTGGGAAATCGGATCTGTTACTTCACAGATCTGCAGGCTCCGTGTAACCCGATGGGCAATGAAACCTCTCGACTGAGGACAAGTGTACCTTTCCTTTATCCATTGCAAAAACCCTTCGTGACGTGTTGAGTGCAAAGCTCACAAATTACATTTTAAAGGAACTGCCATAAAGTATATGCTTCAAATAGACCTTTTACGATAGAACACAAAATTCAAATGACTTTTTTTTTTTTTTTTTTTTTAGGAAAGCACTTGAAACTTTAACACTTAGGTCCTGACAACATTAGATAACTTTAAGCTGTAAACCTCAAGAACTTACACGTGATTAAACAAAATAGGTGTTACAATTTCCAGGTATTATAATTATTCAACAGAGTGCAACAAGAAGATATAATTGTGATGTAAACATGAAGCTGAGGAGACCAGGACTGACAAAACTCTGTCAGTTCTTTGTAGGTTTCTATCTGCACACAGTGAAACCAGGAACCACTGGAGAAGGGGCTCGTTTTCATCTCGCATGTTGATGTCACTGTTTTGCGAGCAGCGAAACATCATCCCCTTTTTAATATTAGTTTACAGAATCACTATTACCTTGGCGAAAAAAACTCCAACCCTCTCCAGGTCAACTCCTGCTTCTAGGAAGGAAATATTGAAAGCCATCTGATTTTGTTACTTGCCTCTGTGTAGAGATGTGAGATTTTATATATAGTCATAAACCTCGCTCAACCTTCGAAACCGAACTCCCTCAAGGTAAGAAATACAAGACTCTTTTCAAGAAATGTAAAGGGTTTAATTATACCTGAGACATTTTTGCATATCGATGTCCTTGTACCTTTACCTCTAGGTCCTCACCTCAGCCCTTTTTACTGGGGTCTCACACAAAGCCATTAGAGTTAAGTGGATTATTCCTACTAACTCCACAGACTTCGGCCGAGTCCTTATCTAACCTGGATCTATAAACAGAGGCATATAAGAGAATTAAATATATATATTTAAATAAAGAGTTGCTGTACAAGCAGCCAGGCTGGTTTATGCAAATCCAGAGCTAGAAATCCTTCACCATTCCTGGTACTTCTCACAATGTCTGGTTCAAAAAAAAAGAATTCTAGTCCTTTATACAGGCTGATACATGTTTCTGCTTGTTGGTTAAAAACCAGCTTTTGGAAAGATTTCTCTGGGTAACGGATATAAATGACAAAATGCTCCTTCTTGGCTGACCTGGTCCCTGGTTCTTGAGAAGTTTGACCCGTTTCTCCACCCAGGAAACCTGGAGTGGAGGAGGAACAAGTTGACGAGGCTACATGACGTTAAGGTCACAGGTCAATGCAGACTGGATTGAGATTTTTCAAGCAAATTTAGGGAGTTTAGGAGCCCAGTTCCTCCTGAAACTCAAGGCATGCAGATGCCTGACTCCCAGAGATTCATGGGACAGTCAGTCCAGCTTTCGGCTCTCCAGCCCTGCAGAGGCCATGTGCTGAGTGTTGAAGCACAAGCATCAGCAGGGACACAACCTACATAAGGCTCTTACAGAATTTCACAGTGCTGTTTAATTTGGCGAATACCAAATTCTAAATTTAAAGGTTCCCTTTGTAATCTAAACAGCTCAACTTAAAAAAAAAAATAAAACCCCTCCGTGTTTCATTTCATTTTGTTTCTGACAGGGGCAATTGCCTAGAAGTGCTTACACACAAATACAGCATTATCATAGCTGATAACACAGCAATTAGAGTTGCCCATTTTATTAAATACAGGTTAGAAAGATACCGGTGGAAGTGAAATAAAGTGTGCTTTTAAGACATGGAACTGGACATAGTTGAAAAATCAGCAAAAAAATAATAGTACTATATTCCTGAAAGACATCACAAAACCAATCGGCCTCCACGCAGACGAGTACAGCCTTCTGATGTTGCAGAAACATTGTTTTTTGCACTGTATTTTACAGAAAAGTGTTGACTTTAGTGATGATGGTCAGCAAAATTGTCTTTAAACAGCTTTTTTTCTACTGTACAGGCATATCAAGGGAGAAAGGAAAGCTACATTTCACTGGCAATAGGACTTCATAGACCTTAGACACGTTAGAAAGGGTTGATTTCATATGTAGCACAGCTCTGTGTGAATGAAACAAACGCTCTTTCCCAAGTAGAAAGAATTTCTAAGACCTGACACCTGTAGTATGTGGATGTTTTTAAACACGAGGAGGATGTTGAGGGGACACAGTGCTGCACCAACAATGGACCCGTAGTACGCACGACAGAGCGACGAGCATCAAATGGAGGAAACTACCGCTTGCATTTCCAGTTGCCTGCCCCGATTTCACAACTGCACCCATTCCAGAGCTCCTTTTAGTGCTATTCCTTCTTGCACCGTAACGCTCGGCATCTGAACCGGAGTAGTTTCGGTGAGAACACCGTCGCTCCTTCCGTCCCCGCGCCGAAGCGGAGGGTGCACATCGACCTTCAGTGCTACCAACACTCTGCGACCCACCGGTGAAGTCCCAAGGGCCTACGTGTCCCTTTCTGGAATTGAGGAGCTCTCTGGTGTGACTGCCAACAGCATTATGACTTCCAGCGAGCAAGCGGCACAGCGAGGCACTTACGTGACGTGTTTAGAACATATCTTTGGTAAACACTCGCACGCACAAAAACTCCTAACGAATGTTTTACTTGCTGATCACCTGAGACATCTTCATTTGCTAGTCGTGGATGTCTGCAGGTATCGAAACGCACGCAGGACACAGGTCGTATAAAAGACTTTTGTCAAATGCCACTGCCAAGGATTTGTTTTAATTCGTCTAAAAATAATGCAGCCCTGGGCTTTCTGGTTTTTTTCCTGACTCCTATAAAGCATCTCTGATCAATAATGAGTTAGCAATAGAAAGCGAGCCTCATATGCGCGATTTGCACCTTCTTTCTCATTCTATTGCCTTGTTTTCCAAGCCCAATTTAATCAGATTAGTTGTATCTCTTACAACTTTCATTAACTGTGAGGCAGACCCAGTGTGTCCGAGGTCACGTTATTTACGCAGCCAGTTCTCAGTGAAAAGTTTGGATATGCAGAAATGCTGAGTCTGCTCTTGGTGGGGATGTTTCCTGCCAACCGTTACTACACAATGCACCGGTGAGGAGGGGACCTCACATCTTTGCTTAGCCCTGAAGAGTGATCAGGCCAGAGCCTGTAAAGCAGAGCTCAAACCCCCAAGAGACAGCCCGTCAACGCCTGTTTGCAGAAGGTGTTGCAAACAAACGTTGCTGGAACTGCATGGGTAATCTGCTTTCATGTTCCCAGAACACTGTCTCTTCTAACCTCAGGCATTTCTGCTGCGAGGTATTTTATGGGCTTCATTTTTCATTTACACTGTTTCAGTTTTGCTGAAGAATTTTTTTAGAACCCAGAATTTAGTGCATTTCATCTTATAAAATTAGAATAATTTATATTCTTCTCTTTTCATTGAAAACAACAAAAAAATATAGCCCAAACACACGCCGGGGAACAAGTACTTCACAAACAACAGCCATTCCACTCATTTTACGATCTGCTTAACGGTGACTTAGACATCGATCAACCCAATAACTTTGGCAACTTGCACAACAAAAAATGTCCTTAAATCAAAAGTGATGGTAGAAGTTGCTTTAATGAGGCCTTTATTATGGAGAGAACTAGAAAGAGAGAGGAGTGTAAGTGCTGAGGAGGTTACCGTGTTCCTAAACCATGCCGCTTTGCATTTGTATGTGAAATGGGTACGGCTGGTAGATGACAGGTGGTTGTCCGTGAGCAATGTAGTAACTGCTGAAGTTTCTGTCACTGATATACGGAGCAGGCTGGTAATAGCACGTTACATTGGCAGCATTTGGGATGATATTTTGTTCTCCGAGTACTTTTAATGCCAGAATTGTGATCATATTCAGAGTTTGCCTTCGTTCGTGTCCCATGAGACAGACTGTGCTCTCATTTACAACTCCACGCAGAGTCATCAAGTAGTCATACTTGCTTTTCTCTTCCCCGATGAAGTGGTTGCGCAGATATGACTCAATTTTCCTTTGCTGCTCAGCAACATCTGGAAAATCAATGAAGAACCTGGAGCACATGTAACGTTCCAGTGATTTAATTTCAGCTTCATCTGCTGGCTTAAAGTCACGAACCAGGAGATTGCTGTACTTCAGGAGGCCGCCTCCTCTGATTTCCTCCGGGTTCCTTGTGGAAATGAGTTTGTATTTTAAGTGGTCCATCGCTTCGTTGAAGTCTCCGTACATACTCTCGGCGATGACGGTGGGGTGAGAGTCTTCTGTCAGGTTGCGGTCTGTCGCTCTGTAAACGTTCAGGATGGAGTCCAGTATGATTTGGAAGGAGTCCACGCTAAACTCAAACTGCCGTCTGAGCGAGTTGACAAACTTCAACTCTACGTTCTTGCCGCTGTTGTTCGACAGCGAGATGAGACTCCAGCGATCGTGGTCGGTGGAGACTTTGACCATCTTCTGCACGTAGGCATCTTTCATGGTCTGAGCGGTGATTTTTTCCTTATTGACACATTTTGGCAAGAAGTCCAATAAGCAATTAAGAACTGCTTCCTTAACGACCTGGAACTCGAGCTCGCTTGGAAGTTCCACCCCAAAAATGATGTCTAGGTCCTTGTAACTGGTTCCGTTCTGCTTGACGAGGATGTGGCTGGCCGTCGAACCGTTCAGGCGGATGTCTCGAACGTTGATTTGCTTCTCAATGAGCTGCTCCTTTACCACGTGAATGATATCCTTCAGCTTTACATCCAGCGTTGGGAAATTTCCTCTCCCGTGAATAGGTATGACCTCAGCTAACACTTGATCCAGGATTTTAATCTGATCCCAGGTGAGACTACTGAACCTGTGGTCCAAGTCCTCAGTCATTGTGATGTTGGTTGGCTGACTAGGGAGAAACAGAAATAGAGAGACAAACGTTAGAACTCGCTCAAATACAAGAGAGGCTGACATTTCACTCGGTTATAACAACCACGTGCCCTCCTTCCTCAGCACGGTGACAAAGCAGTTCATTTTACAGACACAAGCCCAGCGAATGCTCTGAGTCAACCGCTGCACTTGTCACAGGCTTTTAATTGAAATTTAATGTACTTGGGTTTTAATCCTGCTGAGAAACCATTGTGTTACTGTGTAACCCGTGACTCAAAGTAAAGGCCATAAACCATACAGACTTCATTTAAAACTACTCAGAGGTTAATAACATTAAATACTTGGTTATAATGAGAGTCCGAATAAATTTCACCGTGAAGAGCTACAATGAACAAAAAGAGCGAATTTGTTTCTTTCTGTCCTGCCTCAAAATCTCCCTCTATCTTCAGTGACCTGCATATTTCAGACTACTGAAAGAGCAGGAAGGTTTGTAAACAGCAGAAATGACACGACATGCTCACTGCTTACCCAGCCGTAGGCCTTGGGTGTAGTTTAGTCTCCATGGATCACCTGTACGCGTGCAGCCTCTAATACCACTGGTTATGGTTTCAGAACTGGTTATCTGATGACCTTTAAGCTGTTTTCACTCTGTTTCCGAGGCAAGACCTTTTCCTTCTAAGTCATTAACTGTGTTCCTACATTAATGTGCCAGCGATGCAAGTTATGGTTTGCAGAGCTGATAAGAAAACCCCCTTCCAGCCTTGCACTGCTACGCGACAACTTCGCAAGAAAGCCTGCGGAGAGGCACCTATAGAATACATATGATAAAGCTCAGGTTCTGGAATTCCTCAGTTTAAAATGATACCTCGTCTTCATAACATCACGTTTAGCGATCTGATAGACCTGGATAATTTATTCACATGTCACGATGAGGGGGGAAAAAAGGGGCAAACCCCACAATCTGGGTTTTAAAATGTTTCTAGCTGATCGTATGTGAACTTTAATTGACATTTTGTAATGCTTGATCTTTTTTATTGTGTGTATGTGTACTGTGAATATAACAACACAATTGTACAATTACCTAATTAGGCGTGATTACAGTGAGGTGAGGTGGAAGGGGTGTATTTAAGGAACTAAGTAGGGGTGTATTTAAGGAACTAAGAAAAACATCGTTGGACATTAGAGGTGTAATGAATGGTGCAAATCTTCATCTTACTGTCTCCTGGAATTAAAGTCAGTGTTAACAGAACAGAAGCAGTTTGGAGTGCTAAAAATCTTCCAGAATCCATGAAAATCACTTCATCCTGTGTCCCAGCTCTCCTGCTTACTCTTCCTTGCTTCTTTCAGGGTAGCTAATGCTCAGATGGTTCATCAGGAAGGATTATTGCTGAATCCTATCACTTTTTTTTTCTTGCCATCCACGGGACCACCTATTTTACATGCTTATGGCTTTACATTAGCTATTTCTTATTCCAATTCCATGCTTATTCCTTTATCACCACAAACTATTTCTGTGGAAGGAGACGTACGGGGTTTTTGGCACTTCTCTACTCTCTGGAGTCAAACGTGGATATCCTCAACCCACGGCAAGCTGCTGTTGAGACACTTCATAGATGGAGGTAGAGATACTGCAAACAGCTTTGATTACTGAAAGGAATTTCTTTTTTTTTTTTTTCTGCACAAACACTCTAATTTTGCTTTCTCCTTGAACGTGTGTGACTTTCGGATCTGTGCCAACACTGCGAACGTGCTACTTGAACCATCGAGAAATGGTTCTGCGGGCAGATGGCTGGAACATATTTTTTTTTCAGCTGAAGCTGAAGAGTAAAAATAAAAATCCTACTGAGCAATAGCACTGCCGAAAAGTCCACGCTGTTGTTTCTCCATCAGCAGTGACTACATACATATGTACGTTGTCATATATTTTCCTTCCCTCGCCTTCAGATTCTGTATTCTGGAAATATTTTAGTAATTTCAAGTAACTTGTGAACTGACAAATGGCTTGGGAATATTACAGAGCTATTTTTCATGTACTTCCACGATAGTCTCAGCTCCCAAGAAAGCTAATCAAGAGCACATGTAATTTCAAGCACCTTTCTGGCCTCGTTATAATGAATGGAACAAACTATGTGCTTGAAGTTAAACGTGTGCTTTGGAAGTTGGCTAAATTGGGACCAAAGTTGGGAGTTTAATTGTCACTGAAGTGACAGTGTGAAGGTCTTGGATTTAGTCCTGTAGCTCTGGCACAACCATGTAGTTCCTGGCATTACGTAGCATGTAACTCCACATACGTAATACGCCAATATGTAGATCTTTGCATATTTAGTGAGAAATATATACGTTCCTGAAGGCACTGAGAAGATAGGAGGTTTGAACTGACAGGGAGAGAAATCGCCATCCATAGCACTGCCTATTTTACATGTTTATGGCTTTACATTGCCTGTTTCTTATTCCTATTCCGTGCTTAATTCCTTTACTACCACCAATTATTCCTATGGAAAACTTCTATCCACACTTCCTGACATCCCAGCACATGTTCATCAGACAAAGCAGCTGTTACTGAAGGCCGCTGTGAATTTTGGAAGCAGCAGAACCCTGGGTGGGGCGAGAAGGTTGGGAGGAGAAGTTTCTGTCTAAACTTTTGGGCGGCCGTGATTGTCGTTTGTGTTATTGTCAGGTTATGGTGGATCAGTTCTAATGACCAGCCAGCAAACTCAGAGCTGTCAGAATTGTTTTGTAAGCGGCAGGTTTTGTTACGTGATTTGTCTGATGTTGCGCAACTTTGAGAGAGCTTCTCAAAGTTAATGTTGTGATGTCAACAAAAGGGCTTGGAGAAGGGAATGTTGAAATTCAATCCCCTTCTCTAGCAGTGGGACCCTCTTCAAACACTTTTTGGAAGTCAGAAGATGGAAGCATCCCTAAGTAAGCTCAGAAATCCTTCCTTTATTACTATTTAGTTATTTTAGATCTTACTGCAAGGTAGAAAGATCTTAGAATGACAGGCGAAGGTAATGTCAGTAAATGTCTCTTTGGTGTTTAAGTGTCATTGATTTAAAGTGATGCCTGGAGAATCTGGTGCTGCTTTGTGAGTTCAGAGCCTCAACGTTATCGTCTGAGAAATGTCTTAGGATAAGTACTAAGAATTCCCTGCTGAAATAGTGCCTTTAACTTTGACAAGGAAGGAAAATGCCCTAGAAAAGATCAGGAATTAAGTTGTCAAGAATATAATTAAGATAGAACTAAAATTTTAAAAAAATATATTGTTTCCTAATTTCCTTCCAGTTTGCAACCCAGTACATAACCCTGCACTTCCCTAGAAGGACTTTCTCTTGTTCTTTTCCTTAACCTTGCCTGGCCTTTGAAAGTGTGTATTGGAAAGAGGCAGGTTTTTCCCTCACTTCATCAGTATTTGTAACTTATTGAGACTCTCTCCTAGTGATTTTTCTTAGTTTTTTTCTTTAATGGATCTAAATGCCACTACAAGCTGCGGTGGACCCTGAATCTTGCCTGATTCAAGATCTGTGCCAGATAAAGTGATGAGGAAAGGTAGTCTTCAGGGTGTTTTTTTGGTTTTTTTAGATATACCAGCTAGAGAAGCACAGACTGAGATGGATCAGACCCAGCCCAGTTTTGTGATATATTACCCTTATTATAAGGTTAGAAAAATATTTCCCTGTTTCGAGTTCCAGCTTGTCCTTGAGCAGTCACCTTCAGCTGATGAAGTGGTTGCAATGTGGGACAAACATTTAGCTGCCGTGAGGTCCTTAGACATAGTTTTGCTCATTTTTATTATTTACTTCTGTATTTAATTTCGGGGCTCTCTCCTTTTTTTTTTTCAGCAGGTTTTGGGCCAAACAACTAGGAGTTTGGTTTTACAGGGATGCTAATCTCTCTTTTATTGTGCTGTAGAATGTTGCTTCAGCGTGTTTGCGAAGGGTTGGCAGTGTGCTGGCATTCTCAAGCAGCGTGCATCTGAAACAGCTTTTGTGCAGCTGTGTTAGCTCCATTCTCTTCCTTTTGCCTTTCCCTGCTCCCCTGCTTGTCTGGTTTACGACAATTACGCAGAACGCTTTAATGCTCCTATTGTCTTTACTTTGCTTGCACTTGAAATTGGTTGCGGAAGGACCTTGTAGAGATGAAGTAAAATGTCTCGCCAGCTGCCGTAGTCGCCTTGCTTTTGGGGGTTACTCCAGAGATGGCCAAAGTGGGATCCAGAGATGATCTCCCCTTGGATCTCTGGATTGGTTTTGCTGCATACGCAGAACGTGCATCACTAAAGATGTCCATGATATTTTGCTAAAATTTTACCTTAATAGAAAGATACATTTCTCTCTTAAGCTGGATGATTTAAAGCATTTTGCATGCTCACCAACTTAAAGGCTGCAGCTGGCATTGGCTCTGAAGGCAAGAATGTCAAGCATTGAAGGAGTCCCAGTCATCATTTAAATGTGTACAAGACAAGTAGATGCAGTAAAGCATCTGGGGCATCCTAAATGGGGACATATTTAAACTGATTTGACAGTTTTTCATGAGTTTTTTCCTTCCATTAATGTTAATGCGTGCAGTGAAGATGCTGTTTGTCGATCCTGTTAACATGAGGTCATGCATGAGTTGCCGTAAGTTTTCAGTACAGTTACCATCTAGTTACCCTGAAATAACAAATAATAACTCAAGGCCATATGCTCCTCTCCTGTGAGATAAGGTTGCATGGTGCACAAAAAGGACTTCAAGCAGTTTGTTCGGGCTGTGCCACAGAACATCACTTTCAAGGGCAGAACAAGCAAAGCAGAGAAGGAAGGACTTTATCAACAGAAACGCGTCCTACCTTTTCTCCAACCCAAGGAACAGGGAAAAGCAAGAGAGTCATGTAGCAGCCTGCACCAGCCTTTCTCCCAAATGAAAAGGAGTTGCAGAGCTGGACAACCCAAGGGCAGCCTACAGCACAAAGCTGGGAAAAGGAGCCAAGTAGCCTACACCTCAACTGGAACGTTCCAGGATATTGGCTCAATGAGCTGGGAGATCTCAGGTGGGACAAAATAGCTAAGGAGTTTAATCTGGACCAGCAGTACAAATACGTAATCCACGTTATGTCATCCTGGAGATTTGGGGTTTTTTGCATGTCAGATTTTTCCACCATGAGTCACGGTACAGCCCATTCTTAGCTGCATGTGGATCCTCTCACAGGGCAACGTTTTCAAGGCCAGATATGTTACTGCCTTTGTATCAGTTTCAACAACACACAAGGTTCCTTTTTGCATGGCCTCCAGGCTGAGACAAACCAGCCCTTGTAAACAGCATGGCACGAGGCACAGTCAGCCTTCCCATTTGCTCTCAAGTCCTTCAATAACTTTAAAAAAGAAAGGTGTGATATGCAATATTTGGTCCGTTTGGGGCTGTGGTTATCACTGAGAAGTTACAGCTTTGGGCAGACATGGTTTGTACTACGGAATGCATACAATGGGCTTAATCCTGAATAATGTTTGCAGAGAGAGGGCAAAACCCCTCAGCCTTACCGTGGCAGGATGACAGGCAAGCATGTATTTCAGTGGAGTTAACAGGATGACTCACTGGGTCCTTTGGTAAAAATACAAATTGTCATCTTGTCACTGACAAAACCAAAAACCTCCCAGGGAGAGCTGCAGGAAAAAAATAACCAAAAAACCTCAACAAAGAATAACATTCATTTTGAGATAAATGTGAACTACCAGTCTACCTGTTGTACATAATAAATCATGCGTTGCAGCTTGGCAGTCCTGCAGTCATAACAATAGCCTTTTAAGTCGGAAATGATAATGTAAAAGCAGTGGAAGTGCCTAGAAAGACTCTGGGTTTCGGGTCATACTTAATCCTCTGCAAGGATGTTAACCAGCTTACTGTTTTTCTCCATGAGATTTTGAATAAGAAGTGCAAATTATTAATAGGCAGAGCAACAGGTAGGTACATAGTGGAATCATATCCCCAAAACCAGAGCTAAAAACAACACAGCAAAATGAGATATTATGAATCGTGTAGAGGCTTCCTATTCTTTCTAAAAGCATGTGCAGATGACAGGAAGGTCTCGTTTCCTGGCAGATGAGGTTGTTGGTTCATTTGCAGTAAGCCTGTTGGGATTCAGCTTGTTGCTGGAAGTTCCGTGCACACTGACTGGCTCCGCAGGAATTACAACTGGTTTTGTGAATGTCTGTATGCTACCATAAAGGCACTGCTTTACAGTTCTCATTTCACAGACGTGCTGACAGCTAGGGAGCCTTTTGTAGGCTTTCCTTCAAAGACCTCCTTTCCATCACCCTGTCCTACAAAGTTCACACCACCTACACGAGGTTCTTTAACCACCCCGAGCAGGGCCCCGTCCGTCCACCATATGATTTGATATACGTGTGAACTTACTCCTTGTTGCCGCGTCGTGTCCCACAATCTCAGCTTTTATGCTGAAAGCTTCTGAGTAAGGATAACTTTGCACGTATGACTTCAGTGTAAATAGATGCACAGTCTGCGGGAAAAGCTGAGTTGATAGCCCAAGGAGGTATGGACTCTATTGGTCGATTTATTAAGAATATTATGGATTTTTCCTCCGTGCTAGAGCAGTGAGATTTTTATCACTGAATATGCCAATTTACGACTGCCAGAAGCCCAGTACTTGCTTTCCTCACTCTGTGGGGACCTGTCTGCTGTGCCAGGACCTGTCTGCCGCTTTCATTTGCTTTCCAGCTCATGATGGGCTGCTAATTGAATGAATGCTTGTTCCCTGACTTGCTCCCCAAGTCCATGCAGGGATGGCAAATGTTTGCAGCTGGGAATAAAGGGTTAAGTCTGGCAAGGGCTGAGCTCTGGTCAGCCTGAAAGTGAGAAGCCAGTTACGTCTTCAATGGCAAGGCAAAGAGGTTCTGGACTGCTTAGATAAAAGAGTCTCAGCATGTGGAGTCTGGCCTCCTGGAGGAAAAGTCAGACAAAGGTAGGATCAGTTACTTAAAAAGAAAGAAATACATCTTTTAGGCTTTTTAACAATGAACTATTATTTTTTCTTTCTGTGTGAGGGTGGAAGGTTTAATGGATATATGATATCCATTAATGTATATATCATCATGATAGAACAGATTAACGCTAGAGTAGAATTAATGGCTTCCCCTGGCGATGTTTAGGGGAGGGAGAGAGAGAGACCTTTATATTTTTTGGTAGAAGAACACCCATTTTATATAATATGTTCACAGGAGCAGCAGCTGAGATTGCTGAAGTGCTTTGGCTGCTGGGACATTACTCTCAATGTCTGCCTTGTATTGCCTCCATCATTACAGGGAAAAGTGCATCATTTCATTATTCTGCACTCGTGGTTTCCAGGGTTTTTCTAACTGAAGTAAAAACTGAAAATACAAATGACTGTGTCAACAATCACCTTGCGTCTCAAAGATAATAGTCTCCTGTTCCTGGATTCACAATGTGAATTGGGATGATAGGCACCAACAAATTCATTTCAAAGTCTTTCCCTAGTGTGTCTCTGTGCATAACGAGCAAAAGGCTATATAACAAGAGCCAGCAGGGGCTAGGAGATAAGGCCTGGCTCTCTGCCTTGAGTTTCCTCCTCCAACATGCCGTGACAAACCGTGAGCATGCTCCCAGTTGGTCACTGGTTTTGGCTGTCCCCACAAGCAGGTCCCACTGTGAGGAATACAGACCCCCAAACCTATTGAGTACCTGCATCTCCCATGGACTTGAGGGAACAGGGAGGTTGCTCGGATGCCTCATCAGCTGACCTGGGGCATTTCAAGGTGATTCCCCCGAGGTGGCAAGAACGAGAGCCAAGGATCCTCTCCCCTCTCCAGAGGTGCTTCCTCCCCCTTTCTGGCCAACAGCATCTGAGAGCAGCTCATGATTGCTCTGCTTAGCTCCTCAGCCTAATACCAAAAGCTGTTTACTCACTCGAGATACCAGTGACTCAATCTGAAGCTCGCTTATCAAAAACTCTCATTATTATGACTAAACTGCAGCGAAAGCAGGCAAGGTAAAGAATGAAACAACCCTCCTTTTCCATCTATTAGCCATCTTCCTAATTATCTCTCCTTTTCAAATGCCAGGGGAAGAGGGATGAGCCATGCAGCTTGTCATTACAGTCCTCATTCTGGGCTGTTTGCAGGGGATAGAGGGTGTTACAAAGTCAAGGCTCTCCTCAGAAACTCTCCAGAGGCTTCCTCCCCTCACCTATACTGAGGGAGACCCGGCAAGTTACAAAAAATGTCCCTAAGGAGCTGTCTCGAGGGATAACTTGGAGGCATTAGAGGATTCTGACAGGTTTGCAGTCATGTCTGGTTTTGAGAGGGTTCCAGCACAACACACGCAGTAAATTCAATGGATTTCTGGTTTGTGTTTTGGGTTTTTTTTACTGATCGTACTAAAAAATGCTGTGCCTTGCTGGAAGCTGCATTTAGTTCATTCAATCGCTGCAATGCTTTGTTGTTTTTTTTCCCTCCTGAATCAGTACTGAGCCATGGCACTACCAAGGGTGGATTGTGATAGCACATGCAGTAGTACAATGGGTTCGGACAGTTTTCCTTGGGGTGAGCTGGAAAGCTGAAGACAAATGCAGTCCCCTTCCATAAAGCCCTCTGCGCATCGCTCCTGCTCCACTCTGCGCAGTCTGGGAAAGTATTTGCTCTCCAGGAATTACCCCGTTTCACTCCAGAAGTATTTTCAGTTTACGACCCCCGGGCACAGGCCACGGGGCGGTTCGTTAAGCAGTCTAAGATCTCTCTGGATAAAGGCTCTTGGTGGCTGCTACAGCAAGTGGTGGGTTCAAATTGAGTTGGAAAAAGCTCCCGTGTCCTGGACCAGGCACCCTCCACAGAGATGTGTGTCACAGGCTGAGAAGAGGGCAGGCTGGGGTCCCCTTCAAAGATTACTCTGCCTTCCGCTGCTTGTTTATACTCATATGTATCCCGTTAACATAGAATTCATACTTGTGTGAATATTCTAATATTCATATTAGGAATTTACTCTCTGACTACACAGTACAGGAGTGGGATTTCCTCTGAATGCTGCTTTCCCAATTTTCTGAGTGACATTGCAAAAGTGGGGGGGGGGGAAATATCAGTTATTTATTAACTTCAAAGCACTTGCTGTACGAGAGTTTTTCCTTCGTTCCAGTTCAGAGCTAGGAATCCCCTAGAAAAGAGCTTTTTGAAAACGTAAATGTTTTCTAGCATTCTGTGATAAAGTAAAAAAACTGCAGAACTGCACTCAAACTACCCCAGGAAAAAAGGATTCTGGCTGCAGCAGCAGGACCAGGGGCCTGCTCCTCCTTCCGTGGTGAAGGCAGCATGAAATTACTACTGAAATACAGAGAGAAGATAAAGAGAAGATAAACCAAAGGCAAAGGCGAAGGCCCTGCAGCAAAGACGTGGGTATCCGTGACTTTTCCATCACTATCAATAATGCATAACAACCATCACGCGGATGACGATGCTGATGTTTGAGAAAGACTGAGTCAAGCTTTCTATCACCAAAGGGGAAAAAAACCATTTGACGTGACACTGGATGTCACGAAGACAGGACCTGCTAGATAAGCAAAGATCCAGCAGAAAGGGTAATGGAGAAGAAAAGCAGCTGATGTTGACACAAATCGACATCTGCTGTACCAGTTTGTAGTGGTTTACGGAAGAAAACTATTCTGTTGTTAATGTGTACTGAAAGAAATTGTTTTTAGAGCCGCAAAAATATCTTGGCTTGATTAAACCCAAAATGGTGGTTTATCTGTGAGCAATTCTACAACAGAAAGAAGCCGTGGCCAATGTAATGCTTGAATTGGACAGCTATCTATGTTCTCCCTTTACGTGCTGCGCTCTTATTCCGTGTGGCAGTTGAGAACAGGTACGTTGCTGATCCCCTGTGGTCTCTGAGCCTCTGTGCTCACACTTTGAGTAATTATTTTTGCATGAAGATGGTGGTGGCAAAAGATAAAAGCCAGGCTCTAACTATTACAAGATTTATTTTTGTGTGTGTGTGTTTGAATCCCAATGGCATAAATCCAGTTCTCACACCAGAAATGGCTCTGGTGTAAACGAAAGCAGAACTGGTCTGGTACATCCATGGCTGGGCATCTGGCTTCACTGAGACAAATTCTGAGCTTGCTTCCACTCACTGTGGGCCATCCCTCACCCCGTGTTCCCTATAGCTTGATGGCAAAATTTGAGTTGGAGTTTGCCTACAAATCTTGGAACTGTTTTTTGGGCTTCATCCTTAAAATCAGTGGGAGTTAAACATAGACATGTAAGACATATATATATGTCCTAACTCCATTAGACAAATTCTATCCCCATATACACAGGTGACTACCAATCTACTGGGAAATCAACAAGTGCTCTCAGTAGCCTCAGGGTGACTCAACAAGAATAAAAGAGGCAAAGCAGAGCAGGAGCTACCAACATTTTCAGCCCTCACAATGGCCAAGCGCTGGTGGCACAGACCAAACCCATCCTGGGGGTGAGGAGCCCTGACTCACACCCAGGAGTCCCAGAGCTACGTCTGAAGTCTGATCACCAGAACCTGGAACTAGGAAGGCCAGAAGACCTATCTGGATTATAAGCATTTCAAAAATAATGGGTAGAATGTCATTCCTTCAAGCAATGTTCATTAATGAATGGATTTCCACTGCCAGCCTAAACACAGCTTAATTAAGTCTCAAAAATAACTCAATCTCAATGTGATTTCAATGTGATCTTTCAAGGAATTTGGTCTGCTTATGTCGCCCTGATTTATAGTGGATTCATAAATTACCAGACTCTACTGCATCAGCAGTTACTTCTAAACTTGAGCAGGAGCTGTTGATACAGTCTCCAGGGCAGGAATTTAAGCCCAGGCCTTTGCTCACAAAGGTCGCCATTGGACATCTCTCTTTCTGGCAGCTGAATCACTACAGAGCACATAGTCCTTACTACGGCACTGCCTGCCCGATGCCTAATGAGGCAACGAAACTAAATTACTGTGAAGTTAACGCCTCTAACGCATAGCTGAGCGGGGACGGTGTGCAAGCGGTGCTGCCACGAGGTCAAAGGTCTGCAGCAACGGCAAATTAAAGCAATAATCGCTCTTCTCTTTAAGCTGCGGGAATGCAAAAGGGCTAAGATATAAAGGAGGTATATTCCAGGCTCTGCTGTTCTCCCCTCCACCCATCAAACCCTTCTTCCTTACTCCTGGCTGCTGCAGCCACAGGGCACGGGAGGATGAAGGGACAAGGGGATCGTTTTTACATTTCTGAAGGGGACGTCAAGTCACGTCAGACTCTGACAGTTTAAGGAGAACACAAGAGCACGGAGTGAGAGAGAATCCCTGCTCTCGATTCACTTTCATTTCCTGGCTTTTAACAGTGATCCACATCATTATTCATACTGTCCTTGCTGCTTTTTATGGGAGCTATGATCAAACTATTATTGTTAAAGCAGCACGCGGAAGGCAACGTGTATCCCCGCGTAGTCATCCACGCTCTTTTTGATGGCATAATAAATACGGTTAAAGATTTGCAGCAGTGTAACAGATCTATCAGAGACCTACTTGTGAATGGGAGAGGGCAATGAGTACAGGAGAGTGATTTCCTGGCTGGGAAGACACAGAAACCTGGCCCTGAGTGGCTGGAAACCAGTTTTGCTTTGCATGTAGGCTTACTTCTGTGAAAAGCACTTGCAAATAGTTTCAGGCAGAGAATTCCAGCTTGCTGTCTGACCATCACCCCCGGGCTCTGCCCTGCCCCCGGATGCCTCTTCCTGAATACCCAGAAAAGGCCTCAGATACCGGGGCTGCTTTATGCCGTCCAGAGGGGATGGCAGGGCTCTCGAGCATCTAATGGGACAGCAAGTCGCGAATGCCGCCTTTCTGCTACTTCTGCCGTGAATCTGGGGAGGCCGATCTTGCCCAAAGCGCAGGAAGTTTTTAGGATTCATGCAAACGAGCGCCCGTAGTACGACAGAGCTGGCGTGCGGCGAGAACCTCCCCCCCCCCCCCCCCCCCCCCCCACCCCACACACCCCCCC
>WUAM01000287.1:75290598-75301153 GCA_024336885.1 Actenoides hombroni
CCCACCCCGGCTGGACACTGCGCTGCTGGGCCCCCTGCTCTGGGTGACCCTGCTGGATGGAGCAGGGGGGGACACACCAGATCAGCTCCAGAGGGCCCTGCCAACCCTGACCACGCTGGGATTTGGTGATTCTTGGCAGTACCTGTCACATCCTAACTCACAAGCTCTCAGCTCCTGTCAGCATCAGAGCTGCCGTGCCAACTGCAGCAGGTGCCAGTGCCAGCTGTGGTGGGGACCAGTGCCAGCTGTGGCAGGGGCCAGTGCCAGCTGTGGCAGGACTCTGTGTGGAACAAGGAAACTGCCAGCTCAGCCCTAAATATGTAGTAGTTTCTGCTGAGATCTAAAATGTACAGCATGCAGCAAGAAAGGTACGCTGTGTCCTGCCACTGTCTTTCCCCAGCTGAAAATCATAAGGAAATGAAAGGAAGGCTCTTCTCCTCCTCCTCCTCCCTGCACAAAATTAATGTGCTGGTCCTGCAGGGATACAACAAACCTTCTCTTTCTGAGACACGTATCTATCTCCTCCGTGAACATGAGAGGACCAGGAGATCTCTTGCACTAGGACCAGCCCTGACATCACTCCTTGGAGAATTATCTCTTGGACAGTTTGTTTTAAAATTAGCACTAGGCTAAAAAGGAAGCAAACATGAAACTCAGACAGCAAAGCAGCAGGGAATAGCCACAGCTATCTCCAGCTCCATGGGGCTGCAGGATGGGGCAGCAGGATGGGGCAGCTGTAGCACAAGTCAGGCTACGCCTTTTTCTTCCCTCACCCTCTCAGGTCTCTCCCCAGACCATGAGATTTCTGGTTGTGCACGGTTAGAAATCTCTAGCATTGTTTGAAACCACTCAGCGTTTGATTATGCAGGAAGGAACCACTCGTATGAACACCAGTTGCGTTGGCATTGTCCAAGTACACTCTGGTTTTTTTCATAGAGGTATTTTCTTCTGTCAGGGGGTTGAAAACAGAAAGGCTGATGAAAGCGAGGATCAAAAGCTTATGCAAGCTGGATTAAGTTGGTTTGTTCTTTCCCTTACTATGACATCAAGGCTGCCTCGAGGATGAGAAGCAGGAGCACAGCCCTGATTAGAGGTCTCTCCCCATGGTTACAAACCAGATTTGTAATGGTGAACTCTGGGAGAGTGCCAGACAAACAGACTATGAATGGCGCTCCCCGTCCCATGCTGCAGTGATCAGATCTGCTGAGCGTGGGGTGGAGAGGTGTCTTAGCAACGTGGGTCACCACACAGCAGGTCCAGCCTGGCAGGACTGGCCCCTGGATACGCAGACAGGTTCTGTAACACACCCAACTTGCACAGACAATGCCTCCACGGATGTGAACTGCTGCTTGCCCTGCTGCTGCCGGGTGTCCGAGGAAGCAGCGGTGCCATGGGGATGTGAATGTGGTATGGGGGAAAACCCGTAATATACACAGCATCCACCAATCCTAAGAGTAGCTGATGGACCTGGGTCTGAAGATGGCACTGATGGAGATCTTGGAGGTTCTGGCAGTTGTGCTTCTGCTGCAAAAACAATGGCTTTTTATGAGGGTGACCAATTTCAGCTGGTTTAAAATTGATTTTAGAAACATGTAGTACTCTTTTTTTTTTATTTCCCACCTCTCTTAGAAAATAATTACAGATTAAAAATTACTGAAGCCTCAAAAAATGTTAGCTAATTTAGTCCACCTAGCTCTACAGAGTTATTTGCTCTGCAGAGGAGACAGTGAGCTGGGGAAACAACCTTTTAGCTGTGAAAAAAAGGGGAAAAATCCTAAAAATGATGCATATGATTATTTCTTAAAAGTGCCCCCAAATAAAATGAAAACAATTTAAAAAAGGAAAGCAAGGACATCAAAATATCTTTCCCATTTAGAAAAAATATGCTATTCCAGATAAAGGCTTTTATGTCCTGCAGTCTCCATGAGCCTTTGGGGGTCCTTCTCTTCCTCCAAGGCAACAGTTGAATTTAATCACAGCTACACGACCTGTTAAGCTGGTTTTGTACAATTCCTGGGTGTTCTATTGATTTACTACTGAAAGAAGCGTTCTTGTTTTTATTTTTTTTTTTATTTTATTTTTTTATTTCTACACAGATTCTTTTAACTGTCTCTTTCCTCTAGTCTTTTTTCCAGAAGAAAAATCACTTCCATGCCACATTAACTGAGTTTAATGTTCTCCTTAAATCTGTCCCAGGCTTCTCATTTGTTCAGTGTCTGACAGAGGATTTTCAAAGTCTAAATATTAATCTGTTTAAGAAAAGAAATGAAGCATTTGAGGGGGGAAAAAAATAACTTTCAGATCTTTTTCAGAACTAGCAGTCTGCTTTCTCCAATCTGTTTTCGATTTGAGTGAAACTCCGTATCCTTCTTTGAAATTAATTATCAACATCCTGTTACCCAACACAACCCTGATAGCTCAGTAAAAGGTTGTGGCAGTCTTAGTGGCAGAGATAAGCTGGAAATGAAGCTTATTCAGTAAAATCCTGGTAACAGCAGGGGAAAGAATTATTTAAAAAAAAAAAAATCACCCCAGTGATGTGGAATCCTTTGGTTTTCACTGTCTCATTTGCTTTCAGAAAGATGGAGCTTAGATTTACACCAGTTCTTCTGAAAACCATGTGATCTGGGAGCGTGATAAATCGTGATTGCAGTTCTCATGTGAAGAACACGTGCACACGCATGCTGCACGGCTTATTTTCTTATACCCTCCATGTGACCCAGAAGCAAACTCCTGCAGTGAGCCATGGAATGAGCTCTGGGGAACACCAAGCAGCTCTTGAGGCCCTGAGCAGCCTTCTCCAATGTTAGCAGGTGGGTTGCTCCCTGACAAGTCCGTTTCCCATCATATTCCACCTTATTTATACTTACAGAGTGACCTGTTTCCATTTTCAAATCAAGCGCGTTGCTCTGCTGCACCTCAGAGGCAGAGAAACAGAGATTTAAGGCCAGTATTGGAGAGTTTCATGGGTTTATTAAACCGATTCTTTTCTGCCCCCTGGCTGCCTGCTGTTCAGATCCTGACAGGTCAGGTCTGAATACCTGACCAGTACATCCAGTTACAGAGCTTTTACATTCCCGTTTTCCTTCCTTGTTCTCCAAAGAGACAGGAGAATTCCCTCTGCTACTTCATATAAATAATGCCCATATTGGAAGAATTTTTCTTTCCCAGAAACTCTGATGGAGAAGGTGACACTTCAAAGGAGAGCCAGGAGGAACAATGGGGAGAGGCTGGCACAGAAGGATGTTGGGAAGGGACACCGGGCGCCTTGGAACCGGTAACACAAGGTGCTGCTTTTGTATCTACCATAAGCATGATCCCCACATGGTTATTCCACATCCTTGAACTGTCACTCATGTGAATTATTGAAGTGATAGGTGCAGACCTGTATTTTGCAGAGGCAGAACTAACCACACTTTGTTGTGAACTCTTTGAACTGGGCTCACCGCAGTTGCCAACCATGGCAACGGAAATCTGGTGTGTCACCAGCGCTTCAGGCCACAGGTAATTCTCCCTGTTCCAGCGTCTGTCTGCTGCAATGAATATTGCTGCAAGTGGAAGAGCAGAGGAGACAGTGGGCAACGCGTGCACGTTCCTGAGCCAGGGTTCCTCCACCAGATAGGAGCCAAGAGGCCGAGCTGCCTGGCTCACCCCCGTGGTGAACATCACTCTGCCTTCTGTAGCCAACTGCTTTTGCTTCAGAGGTGTGTAAATCATTGGCTAGCGAATGTAGAATCATAGACTCATGGAATGGTTTGGATGGGAAGAGACCTTTAAACATCATCTAGTGCAACCCCCCTGCACTGAGCAACTAGAGCAGGTTGCTCAGAGCCCTGTCTGAACATCCCACATTCCCCAATGTTTTTATCACTTTAATTTCTTTCTGCTACGTGTAGACTTTAAATACATGAGTCAAATCCTTGTATTGCCTTTACTTGGCATCTGCTAAGAAAACTGCGTTTTAATTACACCAGTGTTCCCCACAGCATTCCTTCTAAAGTCCTCACTAGGCTTTGTATCATACCCAGAATTACTTGTTCGGATGTTCTATCCCCCAAATTTCTCTTTAACATTTACTTTCTTTTGCTCATCACACGTGACTGGCACCAGAAATGACTAAGGGTACACAGATCAATTATTGTGATTAAAATCGATCCTCGCGGCCGCGCGCTCCTGGCGACGCAGCGCACAAGCAGAGGCTCAGGAGCTCATTTGGCTTGGGCTCGCAACCGTTGGGTACGGTGAGAATTTCACTGAGCAGAGCAGAACTAGGGCTGTGTGGAAATTACCGCGGTCAATCGCCAGGAGAAGAAAAAGCAAGCTGTGTTCATGGACTTTACACCCACTGGTAAAGTCACATTTGGGTCTGAATGCGTTTTAGAAATGAGCCATTTTCTAGCAATGTTTGGGAGGTTTATGCAAGATGGGATCAGGGAAATAGAATGTGCTTTTAATTCCTCTTACAAAATGTTAAGAGTGACACCTATTTCTAAAGAAAGGCTTGGCTGAAAGGCATCAAAGAAATGGTAACTATCAGTAACACACTGCATTGATGAGCTCATTATACACAACCGACCTGTGACAACTGCTATACTGGTTCTATACCTACACAGGAGAGGGGGAAAAAAAGAGATAGAAAAAGGGAATGATGTAGGAAAAATAAGAGTGAAAGAAAGATTGAGCTGAAACACCACGGACAGAGAGGGTGAATTTCTATGTAATGAATGTTTTAAACCTCACTGCCTCCGTCGTCTCCTAAAAGCCATCACCAGCTGTAAGTGTGTGCCTTAAAATGGCAAATCCATAGCCTGCCACCGTGTCTGGGAATTTAAATCTACTGAAGTTCTCCAGCACTCTTATTTAATAATTCTGATATTTACTTTTCTTTTTTTTTTTTCATATTTTCAGTTCACATCTTTTCTAACTCATCCTCTTGTGCTGCTTGGTTTGTCAGCTTTATTTCTCCAAAGTGCTATGGAGGGAGCAACATATATTTCACAACTCGATAAGATTTAAGGAAAAATAAATGTTTGCTGCATCAAAGATGAGGTGGAGACTGTGTAGGAGGAAAGGTGGGGGGGGGGCGGAGGGAAGCAGGAGATGGGCTTGAAATTGCTTCTTTTGGAAGAGGTTTGGGAACTGAGAGTTGGTAACCCAGAATACAAAGGGGCTGAGGCTCTACAACAGACTTATCAAGAATCTGAATACAAAAGGCAGGAGGGAAGCATTCAGAGATCATGGCTGTGCAGGGCAATTTCCACCTAATGAGAAGTAAGCAATCAGGACTGGAAATCTATGATTCACCTGAAGTAAGGGAAACCATTTGTTGACAATTTTATTGGCTAGCAAAAGCCAACAAGTGCATCTTCATCTTTCAAAAACACAGGATACGGCAAATTCCTCCTCGTTCTACAGAGGCAGAAGGTCTGTACTGATAGTGCAGAGATTAGTCAACAGCTTTATTCATTTCAAAGAGGAGGTCGTTCAGACACTGAATAACAGTGACTCAAACATCAAAATTAGCCCTATGGCTTTTTTTTTTTTTTCCTTGAGGAGGTAGGCTGGAGGGTCTCAGCACTGAGTTACCCTAAGTGATGTCTCACAAAGACTGGGCATTTAAGACATTCTTGCTTCTTCTAGTCCCCTTCCAACCTTTTAATCTGAAAAAGCAGCACCACACTGCTGTCCTGCTATGACAAAGAGTTGTTCCTGTCTTCTAAGCACTAGGCTTTTACTTGAATCTCCGATTAATTAAAGAAAAAAAAAAAAGAAGAAAAAAGAAAACCTTAAATGTTTATGAAATTCAGAAGCAAATTTTCAAGCCTGTGGCTTTTGTGCAGCCGCTCCAACTGCAATGGCAGCAGTGGAGTTACTGTTGGCTGACAGCAGTGTGAGGAGAAAGAGAAGTTGCCCCCGTTTTGCTGAGGAAAAATATATCCATCAGGGTAGTCTGGAAGTGGATGGGGTTGGGTTCCCTCCACACAAGCCAGGGAAGATGGGAGAGGAAGGAGCGGCCGCCAGCAAGAACGGAGGGGTTGGTTTTGTCTCGCTGTCTTTGTGTGCAATGACAAATTGTGCTCCTGTCACGTCAATACCCTGCGCTCAGACCTTTGAAGTGTAGAACCAAAACGGTTCAAGCTCTGCCTCTCACGTGAGCGATCTCCTGCAGTGATGTTCAGGTGGATGGAGATCAGAATTGTCCCCACTCCCCCAGCAATGCCACTGGACCGTGCACCCGCAGTTTCCCCTGAGCTGCAGCATCAGCACCGTAAGAAGTCTTGGTAGATAACATTTGCCCTGCACCATTTATTCCCTTCTCCATGAAATAGTAAATTTCAAGTGCAAGCATGAGGAGAATATGCCCTTTGTACTTTTTGAGTACTTTCAGTATGTTATTATAGTTACAAAGATATAAAATGTGTTTACAAAGAAATAAAATACATGTTTCATTGCAATATTTGCTAACATCTTGGTATGTTTCTACAGCCGTACCTACAGTAGACAAAATATTTAGGTTGCTGGAGACAAATGCTGGGTGTTCTGTTTCTTCCACATTTCTTTGTGGGGTTTTTTCAGTCATGAAAAATTCAGTGATGCACGTCAGGAAAAAAACCCAACCAATAAAACATATTTCCCTGGTCTCTTCATCACTGTAACAGTGATAGGTTTTGATAATAAACAGGTCAATAATCCTTCAGATCTTCTCCACAGTTTAATCTTCTTAAAAGCAACAGGACTCCATAGAGAATAAGCCACATTATCAGCAGATTAGATCAAAATTAAGAGGTAGGTGAAAGAGCGGAGACACCTAAAGCATTCACTTTTGCCATCAAATGCCATCCTCGAGCATAACTACACTTAACCAACGTGGTGCTCGGGGCGAAATCCACCTCCCACCGAGTCGATGGAGATTCTAGCACTTTACGTACTCTACGTCAACACATAGGCATGTGGGCGAGTAATTGCAAAGCAATAAAATCTATTTAGCTTGTGCCACAACCACGATGTTGCCATGGGAATGATTGAGCTTCATTGGCAATATTTCTTTTGCCGTCTTCCAGCCATTTAAAGAGGTTTCTCGAAAAAAAAAAAATATAAAAATTGCATAAATGATAGTGTGAGTCAAAAAATAAATACATTACAGGCTACTTTCTCTAGACATTTACTATTTAAAAATTAGAAAGCAACAGGTTGCCATTTTCCGTAGGTGTTATAGCTGGTTAAGCTTATTCTTCAAACTGTCCAACCTCCTCTGGACTTTGTGACATTAACTTCCTCTTGAACTAACCCCCAGCTTTTGAAGAACCTCTTCTCTCTCGGTTTTGTCAGGGGACGAACGTGGTTTTTGAGCTGTGAGGATTTCATAGCTGGATTATATCTTCCTAAGTTTCCTGTGGCTCTTTAACAGGGGAATCCAGCAGTGAAGACAGAGGCAAGCAGGCTGGCTTCTTAGGGATGTCCATAAAGCCCTCTCCCTCTGGCCTTTGTTTTTGCTTTCTAACACACATACCGGAGGTTAGACGAAGGATACAAATTAGTGTCCAAGTTATCTCTGCTCCCATCAAAGTCAGAGAAAAGGATGAGCAGCCTTTTCTTGCTTGCCACACATCGGTTTGTAACAGCTCAGCTCTGCAGGAGGTTCGTGTTCTGGAGAAAATGGGAAGGACAGCGAGGAGCCCATCACCGGACGGATATTTTTTTAGCAGTCAAAAGGGAAGAAGGATTTCAGTTGGATTTAACTCGATTGGCTCATGTGCAGCACTGAAAAGGCTGCGGCCGAGTTGGCTCCCTCCTGTGTCAGCTGCATGAAGCGGATTTCCACTGGTGCAGGTTTGATTGAGGTAAAATGTTACACCCTCCTATTTCTGAGCAGTTTTTGCTGTTTTGTTCTCCAACGCTGTTGTGGATAATTAGTTCAGTTTTACTTCTCTTTGACATCACTGAAATGAATCAGTATTTTCTTTCAAAGGAGATTATCACTCTAATAGTTCCTATGTTGCTGCCACTTCCAAATCATGTCCTAATTAATGAGTTCCAGTAACATTCTAGGAAAAAAAAAAAAAAAAAGAAGAAAAAAAATGGATATTCAATGATCTACTGTCTGTTTCTGACCCTGGAAAGCCTTATCCATTTAAGTAACTATTACTCATCAGAATTATTGTGCAGGCTTCTAGGATGATTTCAGTAGGACTATTCATGCAGCAGCAGCCTGCTCACAGTTCATTCTCTCTTAAGTACGTTACATCTCTACTACATCTCTCCGCAGGTTTGGTGACAATAATAGTTTCTTCTGTGAGCTACTGATACTGAGAATTACCTACCAACGTGGATCAGATCCAGGAAATCACACACCATAACTGCATCTTTTTCCCATCTCCTGAAGGGGCACGTTACGTAGAGCTCTCCTGTTAAAGACACAGCTTGCTCGTCACTGCACGGCTGTCACCGGCAGGTATTTCAAACTTATTACAGTCAGGATTCAGCAACCTGTATTGTTAGGAATTCAGACTCCCGAGACACAAGCTAGAACAATTTCTGGTACTAGCTTTGCTCAGAAGTGGCTTTGCCACCCTTATTACAGTGCATTTGCTATAGGTGCTCCTACATTATTAGTACAAGCTATTAGTATATGGATTTCCCACGGTGGGGGTAAATGCACACAGGGCCTGCTGGGACAGGACAAGGGGTGATGGGATTAAAGAGGGAGGTTTAGACTGCAGAGGAGGAAGAGATGGTTGGTGCTGAGGGTGGTGAGAGCCTGGCCCAGGCTGCCCAGAGAGGTGGTGGCTGCCCCGTCCCTGGCACCATTGCAGGGGAGGTTGGCCGGGGCTCTGAGCACCCTGCTCTAGTTGCAGATGTCCCTGCAAGGGAGTTGAATGAGATAAGCCTTAAAGATTCCTTCCAACCCAAACCGTTCTATGATTCTACAACCACTGAGCCGGCCAGAAGGACCCACCACCCCACACGGGATACCGGGACCTACCCACCACCACCCTTCTAAGCAAGCACCCTCTCTCCATCACCACCCAAATCGAGCAAAACAACAGCCTCGGGGAGGGTAGAAAAGGCTAAAAATAATAAGCATTATTTTTTTTTAAATCAACATATCCATCCCGCCAGATGCCCGGTAGCAGCTGCGCTGCAGCACTTTCAAGATTCGATCATATATCAGCCTATTATGACATCTTCCAACTGTACGTGTTAAAAATTAGCAGCAAGACTGGAGTTGCTGGGCTGGAGAGCTAAATCTCCCAGACAGCTGAAATTAGTTCCAGAGGGTGCAGCTGTCTCCCTGCAACAGCTGAGGGGTTCCAGGGGAAAGAAAAAAAAAACACAACAACCCAACCCCAAGCCGGTGGTTTCTGTTTGAATTAATGGCTTGACAGGGGAAGGCAGGGTGGGAGAGAGAAGACAGAAACCAAAACACAGGGTGCCTTTTTGATTTGGTGGGGGTTTTTTTTGTTGGTTGTTTTTTTGTTGGTAGTGGTGGTGTTTTGGGGTGTTTTTTTTTGTATCCCGAGGCTCCCCGCTCCGTTGTAAATCAGGGAGCAAGTGGCAGTGGAAAGTACAAATTCATCGTGGTAACAGAGGCTCCATCATCAGCTTTCTTGCTTATTCGAGCCCCGTTAGCAGAAGGGATCATAAATTCATCTTGGCCCAAGTCTGCAGAATAAGGGCAGTTTTATGGGTTGTTTTTCAACGCCGCTGACTGCTCTTTTCTCCAAGGCTCCTGCACGGTCTGGCCCTGCAGAGCGAGAGCATCCCACGGGCACTTTAGCCCCAGATTCTCTCGGGAGATGGCAAAGTGGGGTTTTCCCCCCACGGACACTTTAGAGAGGGATGCTCAGAGGTTGTGTCTGCACCGAGGGCAGAGCAAAGCTTGGGGGAAGGAAACCTGGCTCTCCCCAGGGCTCACCTCGTTGGCTGGGGTTCCTTTTGGCGTGGACAGACCCAGCGTGTGGGTCTCAGTTTAGTGTCCTGCTGGTGTGATGGGATGTGGCCAGGAGCTGCCCTTGCCAAGGAGATGCCTCCACAGCCACAGGACACACGTGGAACAGTCCCAGTCACAAGGAAGCTGCCCCATGGCTGTGCCTGTCACCGCTATGAGAGGTGACTGGAAACCCCATTTCCCACCATGGTGGGAATTGGGACACTCTGGCATGAGCTCTGACAACGTGGAAAGACTGAGGTTGTGTTTCCTGAAAGAAAATCCCTTGAACCTTCATTCAGGACAGTGGAATCATTTTTGTTCTGATAACATCAGACATCATAACGCTGATGATAAATTAAAGATTGACTTCTAAATTATAGTACATAGGGAATGAAGAAGGGAACAGCAAACAAACATTTCACCATGGCAAAGCCCAGTGAGAAAGCCAAAAGAATCACTGAATACAATCAGAGAACAGAATCGTTTTGGTTGGAAGAGACCTTTCAGATCATCGAGTCCAACCATCAACCCAGCACTGCCAGGGCACCACTGACCCATGGCCCTCAGCACCACAGCTCCACGGCTCGGAAACCCCTCCAGGGCTCACAGGGCCTCCACCACTGC
>WUAM01000287.1:75301253-75317263 GCA_024336885.1 Actenoides hombroni
CCAGGGATCACAGGGACTCCACCCCTGCCCTGGGCAGCCTGGGACAGCCCTGGACAACCCTGGAGGGGAAGAATTTTTTTTCCTCGTGTCCGACCTCCTGCCGCCCTCCCACCGCTCGGCGCTGAGGGAGGCCGAGGGGGCGGCAGCACCGGCCCGAAAGGAGAGAAAAGCCCCGAGCGCGAGCGGCGCGTTCCCGCTGCCCCGTGACCGGCCCCGGCGCGGCTGCGCGTAGCGGGGCGGGGCAGCCGGAAGCCGGAGGAGCCGCCGCCGCCGCCGCCACAAGTACCGAGCGAGGCGCCGAGCTCCGGCCCTTCGCCCTTCCCGTCCCCGCAGCTCCGCTCCCCACCGCCGGGCCGGCCGGAGCCGCCCGCCGCCATGTCCAACATGGAGAGTATCCTCGAGCTGCGGGTCCCGGCCGTGAGTGACGGGGGGTGCGGCGCGGAGAACCCCGCGGTTGTCGGTGCCGCGAGTGCTGCCGGTTCGCGCACCCGAGTTGGCTGCGGAGGCCTCGCCTCTGGCGTGGGGACCGCGGGCTGGGCTCGGGGGGAAGGCCGCGGGACTCGGCCTGGGCGCGGGGAGGGCCGGGCCGGGCCCAGCCGAGAGCTTCTGGGCCCGCTGCTTGCGCCGGGGCCGCCGTGCGAGGCCTGTCCGCGAGTCGCGGCAGGGTGCGGCGGGAAGGAGGAAGCGCCGTCCCTCCCGCAGCGGGGTGGGCGGTGGGGGAGCGGGCCGGGGAAGGGGCCTCGCTTCAGAGGGCCCGGTCCAGGGGCAGGGTTGGTGTGACGGGGGTGACACGGGATTTGGGGAGTGTCTTCCCAATGGAACGGGAAGTTCAGTTTCTTTCCAAAGGAGGGGGAAGGTGGTGCCACCTCTCCCAGGGCTGTGGTCCAGGGAGGGACAGGCCGCTCCCCCAGACAGAAGCAATTTCCAGTGTAAAGTCGGGAAAATTGTGCACCGGGGACAGCTGACGGGCTGTACATCCAGCACGGGGTATAGCCTGGGATGATGTCAGCGGGTCAGCTGACCCCCTGCTGTCAGCTGAACAAACCTGCCTCTGTTTCCTGCTGTTGAAAACAAGTAACACACCGATAAAACCCTTATGGGCAAATTTAAACTGTCTTGCCCGGTAAAACTATCTTAGCACACAGGGGCGAAAAAAAAAAAGCCATCTTTAAAGATGACAGAGGTCTCGGTGCGGTTGAGTTGTGCCGGCAGTGCTCGGTGTTGCTGGTTGTTGTGGTGGGGCTGCTGGGAGTGCTGGAGCAGGTGACTGTGAGTCATGGCTGATGGTGGAAGCTTGGTTTCACTCGGGTTATGGCCTGTGGAGAAAGACACTTCCAGGGAGGAGCGAGTGAGTACGTGCTCGTCACAGGGTGGAAGAGCTGTGTCAGGGTGAACTCTTTTCATGTCAAAGGCAAATGCCCCAAGTGGTTAAGTTATTTCAAAAGAAGCTGCTCTAAAATGCTGCTTCTACGCAACTGGTGTAAATAGGCAATGTCATGTTTTACCTGGTTGTTCTGGTCTCTGACCTGAAGCATACTGGAATGAAATCCTGAAGGTATATTCCTGTACAAGGCACTTATTGCTGCTGAAATGGGTGATGACTGAGGTTTTTAAAGCAAAGAAATATAAATACAAGCAGCAATTTTAGTGTTACCGGTAGCTGCTTTCATAGATATCCTTGATGTGTAGGTACAACCTGCTTGTGGTACTTGTAGGATAGGATAACAAATACATCAGCAAACTTCTTAATGCCTCCACGTTGCTGCCAGTTGTATGGCTGGGCTTTAAAGGGAAAAACAAGAACAAAACAAGCCACTGTTCTGGAAGAATTTATATATCTGAAATGTTAACCTCAAGTAGCAGCTAACGTTTAGCTTTATGTGCTTCCACTTACCTGCTCAGTGTCTTAGTACTTGCTGCATCTTCCTCTTGGGGCATCAGAAGGTGGCAGGAAAGAAGCCCACAAAGCTTTTGACTTTCATTTTGGTTGAGACTGGTATTACTTGCAAGCTTTTACCAACAGCATTTTAAGAGCAGCGTTTCTTAATTGTTATTTATACGGCACATACTTTATTCTCTGTACGTCTGTAGCATTTCAATGCAATCATTGTAAGTCGCTTTGAAGGCTTGTTCTACTGTATTCTTAGAGCTCTCAGCTTAAGCAGGACTTGAACTTTGTAAGAAGAAAACTTTCTCTTGCTGACTTAAACATTCTCTCCCCAAAAGTCAGATGACGGAGCTGTCGGGGACCCCGGACTCGCTCACATGACCTGGGAGGCTGCTTTGTGAAGGAGCAGCATGAGTGATTTAAACCTGAGATCATGCTGTGGTTTGAAAGGGCAGCCCTGCCTCCCAGTTTGCCAGCCAAGCCAGTTTGCTATTATGCTGCTAATTTGTTTTGTTCTTCCTCAGTGGCTTGTTTTTTTTTTTATTTGGATGGGGAGGTTCTGGGCAGGCCAGTAAACTGCACTTTGATTTCACTGGTAGTTGAGGACTCTGGGTGTGTGAGTGAAAGTAGCTGGAAGAGGAAGATGTTCAGTTCCTCTTGGGGGAGGTTTGGTTTGTTGTGTTTATCAGTCTGAAGCAGGTTTGAAGTTAAACGGAGCCTGTTTGGGATCTGAACTTATTTTTCACAGCCTTACATTTTAGAACCCAGATAAGTGACATTATAATTGTAAAGCAGCTTGGTAGGTCTCCTTATTGTGTGTTTCAAGGGCTTCCTTCAGTAACATTTTCCAAGTTTTAACATCACTGGTGGGGAAAGGGAAACACAGTGTACACCAGGTTTGGTAGCACTTCCAAAGGGAGAGCGAAATACTGCAATGAGAGGATCAGTCCTGTTCTTGAAGCCTTAACTCCTGCTGCAGAACACCTCTTTAATTTGAAGTTTGCCGCAAAGGAACTCAACAGGAACTCAAAAAAATGCGACAAAGAAGAAAAGGCTGAGAAAGCTAAAATTAAGAAGGTGAGTCTGAAATGAGCTCTTTAGATCTGTTATTTACATAATACAGCAGGAAAATACCTAATTTATTTTCCATTTTCCTGGTATGCACGTTGGTAATACTGTGGTAGATGCTTGTCATTTAGAAAAACAGGACTATAAATCTTCCCATGCTTATCAATAAATGTGAGGATACGTTCTTGTGTGTCATCTTGTCCAGCTCGTGACATTTGCTGCTTGTGAGGATTGTCTTGCATGTATTTTGTTCAAGACTTTTGTTCTCAGAGCTAAGAATATTTAATCTCAATGTTTATAATCTTGTATTAAAAGGGCTTATGAAGAGGAGCTTCAAGTACTTTCTGAGTCCTTGAAGCGGTAAAGAGACTAAATTGAGTTGACTGTATTTTTGTCCGTGAGGTCCAACCATACTGACTGTATCTGTGGTTGGGTCTTGATACCGAAAACATGTTTAGGGATGAGAAAATGATGTTTCTGTAGCTCTGTAAAACCTCCTACTTGAAATAGATGCCTTCCTTGGGAAAAAGTTAGGGGCTCTCGCCTTGAGAAAGCTTAAGAATTATTTGCGGAGGAGGGAGGGGTTTATTTTCTCCTTTAATAGAAAAGATACTGCGACGAATTGATGCTCAGTTCAGAAATGAAATGGACTAGTCAGACATCACGTTTACAAGAGCAAGGAAGATTAAAATGTGCTTTCTTCTTTTTCTCAACAACAGGCAATCCAGAAGGGGAACATGGAAGTTGCGCGAATACACGCGGAAAACGCCATCCGCCAGAAGAACCAAGCCATCAATTTCTTGCGCATGAGCGCCAGGGTAGATGCTGTAGCAGCCAGAGTTCAGACTGCAGTGACAATGGGCAAGGTAAGTCTGTTTTCACCTATCTGGTGCAAGGATGAGACCTCTGAGCTTCTTAGGAGTGACTTAATTCTATCTACACTGGGCTGCAAAGTTTCAGGTTTGGTTTCAGATGAAGCCGATGGTAAATTGGGTACTGGAATCCCCTGGCAGCTGCTTTTTAGAAATAAATTGCTGTGTTTCTTAGCTAGTCACTTCTGTGACTCATAGTTCTAAGGATACACTGTGTTTTGCTGGTTACACTTAATAATTACTTAGCAAAGATATCACTCCCCTTCCAAATACAGAAAGTCACAATGCAGGTTTTGTGATTCCAGAAATGCTTTTTGGCTCAGGTAGTTCTGCGGTACCCAACTGTACTGCTCTTCAGCCAGCGACTTTATCCTGCCATCTGATCTGTAGACCAAATACTTCCCTTAGCATTTGACAGGTCTCGAGACCCACAAAAGCAAATGCCAGTTACTACACAGTGGTTTTTACTGGATTTCAGCTCAGAATGAATATTTCGCGTGGGTCAGTTAATTTATAGAGTTTGAAATGGTAGGAGCTATAAAAATAAGCGTCGTTCTGGATGGCCATAGTGTGTACCCTGCTGTTTGATACTGTAGAAGCTCTGTGGGTAGAGATAAGAGCTTGGTAAGAAACCCATTCATTTTTCTTTCTTTGTAATAATTTCCTTTACCTCATTTCAGGTGACGAAGTCAATGGCAGGGGTGGTTAAGTCTATGGATGCCACGCTGAAGAGCATGAACTTGGAAAAGGTAAATAGACTTACTTTGCTTGCAGCTGCCCGTCAAAAGCAGAAAGGGCAAAGGACACAAGTTTTCAAAAGGGAAATTCTAATCGAGAGAAAAGGTTTTGCAGTGAAGTTAGATCCTGGAACAGGTTGCCCAGCATGGCTGTGAAATCCTCATAAATGGAGGTGCTCAGAACTTGGCTGGACAGGGCCCCGGCTGACCTGCTTGGATGGTCTGGAGACTTTCAAGACCTGTTTGGATCTGTTTCTGTGTGGCCTGCCCTGGGTGACCCTGCTCTGGCAGCGGGGTTGGACTTGATCTCCAGAGGTCCCTTCCAACACCCACCATTCTATGATTCTATGACTTCAGTGTTAAACCACCCTCAGAGTTGATGCTGGAAGGGGAGGGGGACCAGTTTCTCCTCTCCAGAAGCCGCTTGCCCTGGTAACACGATTCTAGTTTTGCCAGTTCTTTCTCTACCATTATCTGCAGGTCATTGATTTGATTCATATTTTTTTACAGATATCTGCACTAATGGATAAATTTGAGCATCAGTTTGAAACGCTAGATGTTCAGACACAACAGATGGAAGACACAATGAGCAACACTACTACGCTAACAACACCACAAGTAAGAATAATGTTTGTTTGCTTTTTTAAAAAGGTGATGCTAAATTACGTGTCTAAACTGTATGAAAATGTCTGTTTCTCTTCCTTCTGCCTCCTTTGAGACACAGCAGCAACTGGAGCCTTTTCACTTTTGCTTTGTGATGAAGAGACTATTTCAAATTCTAGTCACAAGTACAGAGAGTCACATATATGTATTTCAGTGTTTTACTCTTACAGCAGGTTTTATTTTATAGTGTATCTTGAAAACTTTAACCTGCCTACTGAACAAGCAGCATTTTACTGAGTTTTTAATGAGCTTCTGAACCAGAAGACACTGCAGCAGCATTAATAATCAAAGCAGAATATGCTGTGAAGAAGATCAGTGGTTTTAACTCACTGATACTAACAAAATGATGTTCATCACCACCAAATTAGTAGTAGTATATGCGATGGAAAGGTCGCTCCTGACCTACTTTCAATTTATGGACATTTGTTTACTAAAATAAATCTTTTTTGCTTGACATAGTTGCGAATTCCTGGCACCTGAGATAGCTCTTGGTAAATAAATTAACCAACCTAAACCCATGTCCAATAAACCAAACCTATTTGAGATGGGCTTTTGTCTGTGTTGTGCAAAGCAGTGTTTTAGTAGTTAATAATCAACACTGGAAATAGTCAAGTCTGTGCTTGGGTGCGGTTTGTACAGGTAAGTTCAGTTCTTTAGAAGTGTTATTTCAGAGTTGGGTTAACAGTATTTTAAGGGGCTGAGCACCTCTGCTTGTTATTTTCGAGTTCATACAGGGCCCTCTGGTGGTTAAGCACAAAAATGTTCTGCAAATGGCATTTACCTTTAAATCAGTTTGGTGATTTCTGTTCTCTGAAGATCTAACAGAAAAGGTTGTCATAAACTACACTGTGCAACCATCGGTTTTGTTTTCTTTACTCCAGAACCAAGTGGATATGCTCCTACAGGAAATGGCAGATGAAGCAGGGTAGGTAACATCTTGAGTCACTATTTCTTGGATAAATCTCAGTTCCAACAACCCTTCCTGGTTACCTTGAAGGTCAGATACGCTTGTTTTGTACACCTCTGTCTCTTGGAAGCAGAGAAGAATCGCCCTTTTCTTTTCACCTCTGGACATCATTCTCATCATAGTTTAGTTACCAGTATTTCAGTCTTTTTTCTTCACTATCCATGTCAGGGTGCAGAGGTGATTGTGCAAAAGGCTCAAACCATATGTCACTTGTCATTGTAGGGTAGTGTTTTAATACTTACTTGGATTAGCTTTAGCATTAGTGGTCCCTGTCATGTTTCTCCACACTTCTCTTTTTTTCCCCTCTTACCCCACCACAATGTCCTGTGGTTCTCTCACAAGATGGACATTGCAAACCACGTCATCATGATGTATTTAATATTTAGGAAGAGGCGAGGGTGGTGAGACAATGGAACAGCTTGCCCAGAGAAGCTGTGGACACCCTATCCCTGGAAGTGTTCAAGACCAGGCTGGATGAAGCTCTGAACACACTGGTCTAGTGGGAGGTGTCCCTGCCTGTGGCAGGGGGCTTGGAACAAGATGATCTTCAAGGTCCCTAGTGTTCAGGGGATGCTGGTGTCCTCAGGCTATCTCAGTATTCCCCTGCTTGTGAAGTTATTTTACTCCTTCCTTGAGCCACGTGTTCCTGACTTGGGGGTTTTGTTTTGTTTTCTTTTCTCCTTTTAGTCTTGATCTGAACATGGAACTACCTCAAGGACAGACAGGTTCTGTTGGTACAAGCGTTGCCTCAGCAGAACAGGTAAACATTCAATTCAGTTGAAATCAATGTTCTAGAGAAATATGGTGTGAGAATTAATGCTTCACTTGGTCAAACCTTGTGAAATTATAATTAGAAGAAATAGCGTGTAGTTAAAACAGTCTTGTGATCAAAATAGTCTTAATTTGTCTGCTTAGTAACTAAGCCAGAAAGTTTCGATGTTTCAGCTGTATTTTTGAAAACATGGTTATTTCACAATGTTCCAAACAGTTTCCTCTTCTACCTGTGCCAACTGTAATGAATCCAGCCATCTCCCATAGGATACACAAGGCTTTGGGGTTTTCTTTTTTCCCCTTTAATGTGTGAAAGGTCTTAATAGGATTAGCACAAAGGATTCCGGATGGAATTCTAGATGGATAGCTTGGAATTTGTTGTGCATGAGCAGATCCTGATGTCAAGGTTGCACAGATTTATTTTTTTTGAGTTGTTTTTCCCATTCCAGGGGAATATATTTGAGGGAATGGAAAGAGAATGATTTACTTCTGTCATCCCATCTTTGTGGAGAAGGCTTTAGGGAGCCTCATCTTAGCTGACCAATCTTTGGGTAGCCCTGAGTATTCCACATTGTTTGAAAAGTTGTTTCACCTTGTACCAGACCCCCTAAAACAGACCAGCCTTGGACTGGGATTCAGTTCTCTAGGAGCTGATTTGCACTTGCAAAGAGGATAGAGAAAAAAAAAAAACCAAAAACAAAACCAAACCCTCAAACCAACCCTATCTCTACTCACTGTGTTCTGAAACTCTTTTCTAACTCTCCACTGGAGATAACTGTACAGACCTCTGGTCTCACCTGGTACAACCGTTCCTGAGGTCTTAGGCAAATCTTAGTAAGACTTCTACATGAGCTAATTTCATATCATCTGGACAGGAGGTATCTTGACTCTGCACACATGAATTTTCCTCTTGCTGATGGCTGGTTTCTTTGTGTTTGCTGTTCTGCAGGATGAGCTGTCACAGCGACTGGCCCGCCTACGCGATCAAGTTTAAGTTCAAGCAAACCGTGGTTCTTTGTACGTGCTTCCAAAAGACCTGTTCTCTGACTACCCCTCCAATACACTAGAAAGGTGTACACAGTGTGGCTTAGGTGTCTGAATAGTTGTAACATAGGGTACTTTACTCCAAGCTTGCTACCCTTTCTAAACCACATTCAGTAACCCCAAAATATCAGCTCACCCTTTTCTGTACATTTTGAAGTTGATATATTTTTTTGCAAGCTTTTTTTTTTTCCACAAAATCAAGTTGTTATTCCAAGCCAGCTAGCAACGTCGGTACGTGCTAGCTGTAGGCAGAGTGTCATTGATATATATTTTAAATTATAAAGTGACTTTTTTACAATTCTGAGAACTGTTTATGGTCAGAGAACCGATGCCTTCGGTTGGGGTGATTGTTGTAGATAACTTTGGTGCACAGCCACGCTCCTGGAACACACAAAGGTGGACAGCGTGGACTTCATGGGAAATATGCTTGTTAAATTAAGTGGACTTCAGCCTGACTTTTTAGTCTTTTAAAGGTAGGGTAGTTGTGCTGAAATGAGTGGTTTAGTTCAGAAATGATTTACCAAAAGCTGTTTTCTTATCACTGGGAACTTGTACGGTGTCATCGCTTCAGTACAGGAGGAATAAAATACATTTTTCCGCTGTTTCGGTTCCGTTGGGTGTCACAGTTTGCTCCTTGTTGGACGTCAAGTGCTGTAGCTTCTCCATTTTGCTTTCCTCTCAGTATCCTGGGGGCAGCCAGTTGTGCTACTCGTACTCCTCTCTTCCACCAGCATCACATCTAGTTCCTGCTAACAGGGAGTGACCTCACCCTACCTGTTTTTGGAAGTTCAAGCTGAAAAAGCTGTGTATGAAGTAACTGAAGCCTGCTTCTCTCCATTCCTCCTTTCTCTGTCTTTGCCTTTAGTCACTTTTTTTGTGTGTAAGAAGTCTTGTGATGGTTTTCCATACTTCAGTGCTCCTCCATGTATGAAAAATACAGAAGTGCTCTTCTTCAGGTTCAGATATTCACAGCCTCCTTTGAGTCAAGGTCCCAGCATTGTCTGTAACTCCCTCAAATCAGCTTTTCCTACCCACAGCAGGTGAGAAGTGGGTGAGTAGGGTAGGTCAGCTCAGTCAGAGGGGGTTGTGTTGGGTTAAGAACAGAAGTTTTACCTTTTAAAGGTATAATGTTGCTCTCCACAGATAACATAATTTGTAATGTTGCTGGTGTGTGGAAAGGTGAGTTTGTTGTGACCCCTTTCTATTTCTGCACGGTAAGAAACTCTACTTGTCCGCTTCCAGTAGCTTCAAATTCTTGCTGCAGTTGTGGAGTAAGGAAATGGCTGTAGAAATTTGTAGCTGAGCCTACTTGTGATGTGTTGTGATCAACAGTGATGTTCAAATTCTCTTTCTGGGCTCACTTTTTGGTTTTATCTTTGTCGAGGTGAGGGATGATGTGAAGCACTAGACTTGGAATTAGTTCTTCGTTCACTGGTGTTCAGGATCGTGTGGGTTTTTCCAGTGTGATATTTAAGAAAAAAACAGTTTGTGTTTTTATTCAAGCAGGACTTTTTCAGTGAAAACGTGGAAAAATGAAAGATTTGAGGGCACTTTCAAACTGTATTTTGAATGCATTGCTCAGATCCCTTTGTAGGTTTAGCAGGATGTTAGATACCGAAGTACTCAAGACTACTGTAAAAATAAGAGGAGGAAAAGGCAGACAAAACAATCTCCAGTGTTGTGGACTTGTCTGTCTCTCACTGGCAGCCTAAACTCAAACAATTTGTTTCAAATGTGGTCTTTTCACTTGTTTACATTTCTTTTCAATTCAGCTTTCTGTAAAGACCTTAAATATTCCTCCTGTAAATAGGAGAAAGTGGAAGATGCTTAAAACCCCTGTACTTGCAGCTGTAGTCTTGGAACAATCCTTTCAGATTATTGATAACAGACCGTAAGAAAAGGGTTATACACTACATTTTTTTACCCCCCTTGCTCCTTCTGAACAGTAGAACACATAGTGTTGTATCTATGCAACCAGGTTACCCGCAGCTGCGGTAACCGCCCGTCTGTGCCTTCGCCTCGTTGGATTTACTTCATTTTTGTGTTATTCAGTTACTTCATATTGTGATAGGATTGGAAACTTCCCGTTGTGTCACAAATCCCCCTCTGTGTTTACTGTGTGCTGGATCCTTGGTGAAGCTATACCATGAGGTTTTCAGGCTTTGATGTCAGACAGCTTTCAGTCAGCTCGTCCGGCTTATCTTTGTGTCCAAGGTTATGGTCCTTTTAGACTGTTCCTGGACATTCTTAAACTGTTTTGAGGGAGGAGAGAGCAATTCAGAGACCCCATGTGCTTGATTTTGTGAGCATGTTGCTCTGCAGTGAGCTTTGGAGGAGGTTAAAAATAGAGGGAGATGAGACCAAGGTTGCTGCAGTTAAATAAGCCTGTTCCAGAGCTTTGATTCCCCAGCTGACTCCAGTACCAGACCAGATTTCCAGTATCATTGTTTTAAAGGAATTAGCAGGTAAAGATAAAGGCTTGATTGACATCGTTACCTCTGCAGGACTCTGACACACAGAGGTAGGCAGGCTTGGCCAGCTGGGGGAAAAAAAGAAGTCTTTGAAATGCTGATACTGTTTTTTAGTAGTATTTTTCTTTTTTCCTTGCTGTTTTCCCCTCTGAGAATTGCTGTGCATTTCCACAGGGCTGGGAGTTTGTGGTGGTTCCTTCTACCTGCAGATCTCCTGCCCTCTCCTGAGGAAAAGGAATTCTCTTCAGAAGCACTTGCTGCCCAGAGCTGCCATTCAGAAAGCTGTAACAGTTCCATTTTGAATGTATATATTTTTCCCAAGTGATTGGGAAGTGCTTAAAGCTGAATGTTACTTTTAGAGCATATTTTTGTTTTGTATCTTTCCTCTGCTTGAGCTCCTCCAAATGTTTGTTCTTTTCTGAACAGCTCTGGCTCCCTCCTCCTACATTACTCACGTTTCTTGTCAGTTGTGTGTTTGCAGAAGTTCATTTCACGTTAAACACGTGCTTTTATGTACATTATTACTGGATAATATGTCAATATTTATGCTCATGAGCAGGCACAGCGAAAGTGAAACATTGCTTGAAATGTTACAAGGTGTTCTTGCTCAGTGTTTTATCCTTTGGTTACTAAAGCTGCTGGGGTGTGATAGCATTGGTCTTTACTTGAATCCCAAAACAAAGCCATCAAGAGCTTCAGATGAAAGGAGCGGGCAGGGAGTGAAGACAAGAACTTTGTCTTGATTATGATGGGATAGAATGATCAAGTTGCCTTTGTGGAGATCGTCAGAGCCAAAAAAATAGTGAAACTTTGTTAAATATGAACAGCAACTGTGTACAGAAATAAATTCCCCAGCTGGTGACATGTATAGAGAAGAGAATAATTTTTGTAGCTCTGGTAGAATTCACTTTGAAAACTGCTTTACTTGTATGGGACAATTTGTAAATGTAACTGCAAGTGGTAAATAAAATTGTACAGACAACTTATTTCAGATGTCTTCTCAAGTTATGTGGCTGGCGAGGCTCAGTACGTGGATAAATGAGCAGATGTCATGATGTCATCAATCCTTTCCTGTGAGGAGATGATCTGGAAATTAAGTCTTCATGGGGACAAAATAAAAAGAAAGTAAAGTGGGTACTGTCGAGAAAGATTTGGGGCAACTGTTTAGGGAGTAATTAGGTATGACAGATAATCTGTATGATTTTTTTTAAATGGTTTGTTCTGGTGTGGATTGTGTTCGTCCTACTGAGCCATCTAAGAGGGGTTTCTGTCCTTACCCTATATAACAAGGGGGCACGTGGACAGCTCTCAGGAGATGGTGTGGTTTTGAGTTTGTCCTCCCCAGAGCTAAAAACCTTCCTGTTTTATTTCCACCCTTCTATTGTTGTTTGGGTACCAGCAGAGGGAGCCTCGGGCTTTGATTTTGTGTAGGTCCTACATAAATTGTTGAGGTCTTCTGAATTCTGAAAAAAAAGCAGGCTTTCAGAGACTCCTCACTAGCTGGCTGAAGGAACTCTCCTGTGGAACCCTTGTTTCTGGTAGTATCAAAGCTTGTCAGGATGTGCCTGTGTCAGGGCTTTGGCCCTTGTCATGCGAAATGCAAGCTGGGGACTGTCATCAGCTGATTGGTGTCAACACTCAGCCACCTTCTTTGTGTGCACTTCAAAAGGATGCTTTGCTGGCTTCAGGCATTCAGCTGGGACTTGGAGATCTGCTGGTAGGAGGGTGATAATAACAGCACTGAAAACTTATTTTGAGTTGTTGAATCTTTAGTGAAGTCCTCTTGGGTTTCTTCAGCTGTTGTCCTGGTTTTGTACTGTGAGAAAACAGAAGGGGACACCTGCTGTGTACTGACAGAAAATGGATTTTAATAGGAAAATTTCATTTTCTCAGGATAAGTGTTGCCCAGATTGAGATGTGATTTGATGCAGTATTTACTCTGGTTTCAGGATTCCCTGTCCATACCTTGCAGATTTTGGCTCTTCCATTAGCACTCAGCCACTGCTGAGGCCTGGGCTGAACTAACCACGCTGGGCTGCTCAGTGCTCTCTTTCTTTTCTTCTTTTTTTTCTTTTTTTCTTTTTTGTCAAACTATTTTTTCCCAGTGAAATCCCAAGAAGGGTCAGTGGCCTCGCTTGTATCGGAAGCAGCTCTCTTCATTACCATTCAAATAAAGGAAAAGCCCGACACGAGCAATCTGTAACTAATTTCAAGTGCCAGTTGAGCTGTTTTAACTTGGAGGAGGATGCAGTGAGGGAGTTTAACAGGCTTTTGCTTGACCTTTACTGCTCTTTATTCCAGAAGTCACACTGAATCAGCTGTGATACACAGCTCAAGATAGAAAATCAACGGACCATAGAATCCCAGCTCTCCCTAGTTCTCTGGAAAGCTTTCCAGCATCTTCCAAGGGTGCCCGGTTGCTGTGAGGATCCGTCAGAACCAGATCATCTTGCAGCAGACAGGCTGCCTTCAGCCTCTGACCTACACCAGGGTGATCTGGGAGAATAAAAGTACTGAAGTATCATGTATTTCCAATCTAAAAGAGGATTTATTGTTGCGACGACCTGTGCACCTCGCTCAGGATGTTCTACCCTTCTTAACTCTGAGCGGAGCCATCTTTTTGCCAAAGTCTAAAGCAATAAATGTTGCGTGCCGACTCATGTCTGTATCTGACAAGATGATAATCAGCTTAATTTAATTTCCTCATGATCTGATTGATAATTCTGTATTACAATCCATTTCTGTCAAAATGAGCTGTCAGGAATAGTGGGAGATTTTAAAACTTCCTTTTAAAGACACTCACGTTATTTATTTTTAAAGAATTCTTTCTTTGTCAAAGATTAGTTTTAACAATCTTGAACATCTCTATACAAGGTATTTCACTTTGTTCTTGCCACGGTCAGGACTTTGTTTCTCTTTCTGCAAAATGGGGTTAGTATTGGAACCCTTGACTCTCTATTTCTGTGGCTGGTGATATTTTAGTTCCAGGTACCCCTACGAAGCCCTGACATTTGACTTGAAACGCGTAGGAGAAGCAGACGGTCCCGATTGGAGCGTGGTAAATTAGTTCCAGTCTCCAAGAGACTGCCGTAACTAATTGCTCTGACCTGGAAGTGGATCAAGTCCATAACAGTAAGATCAACTTTTCCTCCAGTAATTTGACAAATAGAACCTTTGTTTTCAAGTCCCGTGTAGGCCGCATACCCCATTTGTCCTCTGGTGATGGGCAGTGTTTCTGCCTTGAAGTGATAATGATTTTCCAGATTTCCGCTGGTTTCTGGAGCAGGTGCCTTAATTTATTAATGCCAGGAGGAGGGAGAGATTCAACAGCAGCAACAACAACAAAAAGATTCCTGGCAGCAACTGTGTATCAAAGTTGTGCCTTACTCAGTTAGGTTGCTGTCAGTATTTGACCGCTGCTTAAAAACTTGGTGTCTCTATACCAAATGTGTTCTTCAAACAACCTCTTCTGCTGAGAGAATTCTCTTTGTAAGCAGGAATACCAGAATCTATTAGTGGCAAATATTGTATTTAACAAGGGCCCTGCTTTTTTATCCAAACATTATAAAAATATGCTGTACAGCCAAATTTCATACTGACCAAACCCGGGTTGCTCCTGTATATAGTGTGTTTAAAGCAGCAAATACAGAATGGCCTGGATTCTCTTTCAAATGTGATGCTTTCGTTGGAGTTGTACAGCTTCACTTAGAGTATTAAGTAGACCAAGTATTTCCAAGCTATTTAGGGAGATGTTGGGGAAATCTGGATGTTTCCTCAGGATACTATTGTACCAAACCACACAAGTGTCCCTCCTCCTGCTCTGGAACAGTCAGCCAGGAAGGCTGGTGGTTTGCAGAGCTGCTGGATCTCATTTATTTTCTACAACCACATGGAAGTCAGGAAATCTCATTGGTGTGGGGTTTGCCCCTTGCAGGGTAAGTCAGTGAAATGGGGCCTGTACAATGATAGCTATTGGAAAGTCCTCATTTCAGCACCTAATTGATTTTATAAAGATAATTTTAGGCGGTCACTGTAAGCAAACACACTGCTTTCTGTACGGGCAGTGGTTTGGGGAGTTTCTTTCTGCTCCAAGCCTGCATCCCACCCATCCTTTCCCATCCCCATCAGTAACAAGCCTGTTGGTCTCTGCAGTAGTCTCCCCATGAATATAAATTCACCATTCGAGTGACTCAAGGGAGTCCAGGCTCCTATTTATTTGTGCTCCAGTGGGATGTGAACCTTGATCCTCAAGGGTGAAAGGTTGAGGAACGTGTGTCTTGTTTACCTGTGCTTTTTCAGATAATGTTTTCCTTTAATCTATTAAGCAGACACACCATTTTGTCCTGTGGTGCTTAATTGCTACCAAACCACATAGGAGCAACTATTGCCAGCAGCAAAGAAGAGTCAAAGCCCAGTTTGTCAGGCTGGAAGAATTCAGCACCTCCCTGGGTTTGATAAAAACATCTCTGCAGATGAGAACTGCAACGTCTGCCTGATTTATACCCAGCTTCGGCAGTGGGATAGCCACATGGGATGGCTTTCATATGAGCCCCTGATGGCTAAGGAGAAATAAGGTATTTATGAGTAGGATCCAACTATCAAAGGATTTTTAAAAACCTGAATTTGATTGTTTTGAAAGTTATTAAAGGGGGGGGGGGGGAAATAAATACCAAAACCCCATAGATGCTTGGAGTTAATCCAACTGTTGTAGCCACCATTGCCTTTCAACACTCGAGAGGCTTTTCTCTTTGCTGCAGCTATTACACTTAGACATTTGCATGTCATTGCATACCAAAGACATTTGGACTTAATTTTTGGCACGGCTGCAAGGCTGTTGTATACATTAATCAGCCAAGGTATACGGCTCGGTGCAGGCTGTGCCAGGGCTGGTTCACAGACACAATAGGATGGAGAAGATACAGCAACACAGCTGCTAAACATATTTACCATTGACTACTTAGTCACACTTCTGGAGTTTTAATTGAATTACCTTTGACACTGAACAGCAAACCTGGTGGGTGATCTCCTATATTTAACTGATGAATGGGGCTCCCTAAAATCAATTAGCATCTAGGGCTGTGAGCATGAACACATCCTGTCGCTCTGCGGGGACCGGTGCGGGAGCAGAATGACAGCAGCAAATGTGAGACAAAGTGAAAGCATGCATCTGCTGCTGCTGCTGACCTCTGCTACCCACATGAAAGAAAAACAGGAGTCTAACAGGAGCTGAAAGAATCTGACAGTAAATCATTTAAGCTCTGTTTTGCAGAACTGATACAGGATGCTTCTAAACTGCTTGATTAATGCTGGGCAATATATTAAAAGCAAGATGTGGCAGAGCAAGGAGGCTACTGCCAAGTGCCAGCTCTGCATCTGTGTCCCAGGCTGTGAGAAATAGAATCACAGAATCGTTTTGGCTTGAAGAGACCTTTAAGGTCACAAAGTCCAACCATTCCCCCAGCACTGCCAGGTCACCACTAACCCATGTCCCTCAGCACCACATCTCCACAGCTTTGAAACCCCTCCAGG
>WUAM01000287.1:75317363-75339911 GCA_024336885.1 Actenoides hombroni
GCATCGCAGTGTCCAGGTGGGTTTGGAATCTCTCCAGAGAAGGAGACTCCACAACCTCTCTGGGCAACCTGGGCCAGACTCTGACACCCTCACACCAAAGAAGTTTCTCCTCCTGTTCAGATGGAACCTCATGAGTTACAGGTGGTGCCCAGTGCCCCTTATCCTGTCACTGGGCACCACTGACAAGAGTCTGGCCCCATCCTCTTGACCCCCACACTCTAGCTCTTGCTCAGCACTGCTCAGCTCCCCTCTCAGGCTGCTCTTCTCCAGCTGAACAGCCCAAGGGCTCTCAGCCTTTCCTGGGTACATTGATGCTTCAGCCCCTGAGTGTCTTCATAGCCTCCCCTGGACTCTCTCCAGGTGTTCCCTCATCCCCTTCTGACTGGTGCCAGTAAGTGATGTCAGACAACCGCAGCAGGAGCACCATCCCCTTTGCATCTCTTCATCTGGAGGCTTCAGGTTCCCGACCTGCCCTGAGGGAAAAGGCAGAGAAGGAGGGATTCATCGCATCTTGGGCTGGGATAGGGCATTTCTGGAGAGCTGCAGGAGGAGTTCAGACACCTGGCTTGATGTTTTCCTCCTCTCAATACTTCAGCAGTCTTGCTGAAGCCGGCAACGCTGCTGCTGCTGCTGCTTGAAGATAAGCGTGTGCTCGCAGCCTGGGCTGGCTGGAGCCCAGCGCCAGCACAAAGAGGGCTTTGTACGAGCAGGATGCGCGAGGGGACTGGGCAAAGCTGCTCTCCAAGGAAACTGGAAGCCTGTAGACAAAACGGATCCCCGGGGAGAAGCTAAAAGGGGACCCTTTCTTTCTTTTCGGGAGAGGGAGGAGAGCCGCACATCGTAATTAATACGCCGCAGGTGATCAAACCCCAGCCGCCGCTGAGCAGCGAAAGGATAACAAAGAGGCGAGGGGAGGGGAACGGGGAAGCTGGAGCAAACGCTCTCCACGGGGCACTGCTAGGAAAGAAAGGCGAGCTGAGCTCGGAGCCACGATGGCATCTCTCAGATCTGCCGGGCTTGAACTCATCAAAGGCCTTATTTCCTACGGCCCGTGGTGCTGGCGGCCAGGCTTCAGATGATCGACTCTGCCCCTGGTTAGAGCAAGGGGAGAGGAAGGCAGCATGGTGTCAGGGGAGAAGAATGTCCCTGTGCTCGTTACAGGACTTAAGTGCTTGGGCAGGCTGGGCTGAGTGTCTGGCCAATCTGAAGAAACACAGACTGGTCTGGTGTTTGGGGAGGGGGTATCTGCAAATCCCACTTGCCAGAAGCATTGGCTAAAGTGCTGCAGCTGAGCCTTTGGAGAATGCAAGATCTTGGATTCAGGCTCTGTAACTATATCTTTGATAGTAAACCAAACAGGCGAGGAACTACCCTCTGGTCCCAAAAACTAAATGTCATGATATAGATGATGTCATCTGTATGTTGACAGACATACCTGTAGGTAAATCAGTTGGAAGAGACCTTTAAGTCCATCAAGTCCAACTGTTAACCCAGCACTGCCAGGTCACCACTAACCCATGTCCCTCAGCACCACATCTCCACAGCTTTGAAACCCCTCCAGGGATCACGGGGACTTCACCACTGCCCCGTGCTTTATTATTTTTCAGCTGTTCAAGGTAGCCCAGAGGAATTAGCTATCTTTTCTTTGCTACAGGGACAAGGTCCTCTCCGTAGCCACAGAGAAGCCCTCAGTCTTTTGGATGGTTAGTTGTTATCTGAATAATCAACCGATGGCAAAAAGCAAGCTGGAGGTTCCTCTGACCTTTGCCTCGTCGCAACCTGACTCCGTGCACCGTTCAGTCAGAGCATGTAATGAGGTACAGATGCCACAGATAGGATAATTGAATACACACAGTTATTTGGGGGACTTTTGGGCTGTGACAAACTGATGGAGGCAGAAAACTCTTGATGGGGGGGGGGGGGTGGTATTTTTGGGTTTAGGGGGGGGGGGGAAGGGGGGAGAAAGAGAAGCCCACCTTCCTTTCACCCTGTTTTGCCAGACAACCAGATAAGCGCTGCCTCGGGAGTAAATCTGTGCAAACGCTTTGTTTATTTGGTTTGAATATTGATTTAAGTGAAGAAGACTCAGTTTGGGCTATCGTAGAATCGTAGAACATATGATTCTGTATATTATGTGTGAAGGTTTATTTTTTTTAATTGCTGAAATGAAAAGAAAATGTGTTGAGTTCAACAGCACCCATACTGAAACCTGTTCCACAGCCCTTGCAGCCAGTGCTGTGGGAGACTGGGATTCAAACCCTTGTTTTCTCTGGGGGGGTTCCTCTACTTGACACTTTCTAAGAGAGACTGTGGCTGTGCCATCAGGAGGAAGTGATTCTGGCTGAAGGTTGTCTCGAGCAGTCCCAGGTCTGCATGGCAGGAATACACCTCACCTGAGACTGCGGTTCCCAGCAGCGTCATCTTGATCTTGGTGCAGGTTGGACTGAAGCCAGCTGGAAGGCTCCTGTCAGCTCCTAATGAGCAAAAACTCATCTTAAACCCCTGGAGTTGCGCAGGAAGAAGGTGCAGCAGCGTTGCCACTGTGAATGTACATGGGCATGGTCACCACCCTGGCCTCACATAGAGAAATAATTCCCGGCAGAGATGCTGGAGCGGGAAGGGATCTATCCTCACCTCGCATGGAGGGCCCAAACCTCATGGGAGACATTTGACTGCAATATCCCACAGTTATGAGGCTCCACAGCTGAGCTGAAGAGCTCTTGTGAGACTTGGCATGAGTTAGATCTGGCTGTAGTACTATGAGAAGAGTGTGATGTTCAGGCCAGACCTGGAAAATCCTCAGCCAGGGAGATGAGAGGAGCTGGGGTGAGCACCAGCACGCTGCTCAGGTGCAGGTCCTGGAGCAAGGCCAGGCTGACTCCAAGTGCTCCATGACTGCTTCATGAATGTGACTCTCTTTTTTGTCCTGTAATGACAAAATGAATGTAAGTGTGAGATCCAACGTGCACTGATGCTCCGAAGTTCTAGGTAAAGTTCTAATGTGCATAACACAAACATTTGGTTCATTTGATTAATTTATAAACAATCTAAATTTGTACTACCCATGCAGAACATCTCGCTCTGTCTCCAGCACTTTGTCTTTTCTTTCCTCTTCCCTTCCTCTCGGAGCCTCCCCGAAGGTTTCCCTCTGCAGCCTGGCTGCTGGGTCAGCTCCTGCGGCCCCAGCCGAGGCTGCGCTGACAGCCCTGCCGCAGAGTTCGACTTCAAACACAGCATTTTCATAGCCCATCCAAGCACTTGGCTTCGAGACGAGTAGAGAGGAACCTGGCTCTGAACACCCCGAGCAATCCCCTCAACAAAGATTTCATGCCTTTTCAAACGGGATCCGTCTTGATTTGGAAAACAAAAAGCAAGGGAAAGACAACAGCTACGAATCCTCCTGGTGCACAAAGTGAGAAATGTGGCTTTAATTTGGACAACTAATCACTTCCAGCTGAACCAGCCATTAAAAACAGTTGAAGAATTACAATGTCAATAGATTAATGCAGACAAAGCAACATGTGCGCTATTCCATGTCTTCTTGTTACCTACAAAATACTTGGGCAGTGACACATTGTTAGTCTAAGCCACTTGTTAGGTTCTGCGCTAATCAGCTAAAATTAAATAAACACGACTGATAAAAATGACTGTTGTGTTTGAAAATTGATGCACCAACAGAATTTACTCCAGGAGATAATTACAGATGATGAAGTAACAAAGAAATGATTTCTACGGCGAAGGGGGAAAACCCCCAGCAAAGGGAAGGGGCACTTCTGCGCACGCGGGGATGGATGAGCCGGCGCTGCACCAAGGTCTTTGGGTTGGCAGAGACCCTCAAGGAGCCTTTTCCCCCCAGAGTCTCCAGTGAAAGACTAAAAAAATGCTGGAAAAATGCAGTATTTTGCTGTTGGATGAGCACGTACCGAGATTATACCTCCAGCATCCTCCTCTTCCCACCGAAAGGCTCAGCCTTTCCATTCAGATTTGTCCTTTTAAATGCAAAGTGGCATGCAGAAGTGCTCACAGGTCAGTGATAAATAGGTTAAGTTTCTAAATAAGTGTTTGTTTAAATAATGAAGCCATTTTCCTTTTGTCATCAGAATGAGAGCAGATTAAGATTCATCTCCTACTATGGAAAATATTCAGGTAGGCACTTGAAAATATCCATTCTTAAAGCAGTTTATTATTAGAATGATAATATTGACTGGAAGCCCAAGAAAGGGAGTGTTTTCCAAAATAGAGAACAAATGTGTGGGGGTTTTGCCTTTTTTTTTTTTTAATTTAAATTCCTCTCCACAAGGCCTGTTGGTAGGAACCTCATGGTAACAGAGACATCCAAACAGCTGACAGACATAAATAAATGAAAGACATTTGCAAAGCATGGGATGTTAATTATGAGAACAAAAAGCCCTCGTTAGTCACCAGTGAACTTTATCATCACTTACAAGGGTGACCGGGTGGTGGCGGGGGGGGGGGAAGTGAGGAGCACAGGGTGGTGGAGGGGCTGCATTTGGGCCATATCCTGGTGGTGGGCTGGCTCTTAGGGGGTGACAGCCCCCTGGGGTGGGTGGCTGCAGAAAAGAACTGTGCAAAATAGACTTTTAAAACCAAGGAGCCATCTCCCTTTGCTTCTCTCTCTAATGCTTTCCCAAGGTTTCCAGGGGTCAGCTCCTATCTCAGAAATGAGGGTGTGATGGTAGAACCATTGACTGGTTTGGGTGGGAAGGGACTGAAAAGGGTCATTTAGTCCAACCTCCTTGCAGGGAGCCGGGATATCTGCAACTAAAGCAGGGTGCTCAGAGCCCGGGCCAACCTCGCCTGCAGTGGTTGCAGGGATGATGCTGATGTGTATCTTCCTGTAAACCCTGGCACCACCATTGACCTTCTCTGTACATTTGTGCAGGTTAAATGGGCACGTTCAGCAAAGCTCTGTGGGGTTTCAGTGAAGCCAAAGAGCTCTGGCCCCTGGGAGCCACCTGAATGTCTTCCCAAAAGCTTCATTCCAAGGAAGCACTTGGAACCTTGCTTACACTTCCATACAAAAACACCCCTTATTTGCTGTCCTAGGACTTGAATGGATGCGTGAGGAGGATAAAACCATTGGCTGCTCTTAGTTTTGCTGGTGTACTTTTGGAGGCTTTAACGGGACATGTGTTGCACGTGTTGGGGCTTTGCAGGAATTGGAAACCCAAAAGCACGTTTGCTCCGATGGGAGAAAGTGGTTCCTGCTGCCCCAAGTGCAGCAGATGTGAAATAAGTCATTTATCACATTTTATTCCGATAAAGGGAATGTTTTGTCACAAGGAGTCCACATAATGAAGCCGACTCCTCCGCAGATCTTAACACAGGCATTTCTACATCACTTTTTTTCCACATATTTTCTTTAGTATGTTCGTATCCCTTAGCATCTCACTGAGACACATGTTCAAGCTGAGATTAGCCCCTATGAAATGAAAATCGCTTGGGGTGCGGCGGGGGAAGTGGAATATTATTCTTTATCCCAAAATGAAATATTAGAAGCCGACTTCTGAATTATACTCCGGGGTCACCAAGCTATAATTGAGATTGAAATTGGTCCGCTATTTTTGGTACGGCCTGGAAAGCTCCGAGTCTTATTCCCATTTGTGCCGGTGGAAATCCCCACCCATCATCTCAAATTCTGCTCTGCCCGCACCTTCGGGGTGAAAAGTGCCTCCCTGGCTCCTTCCTCCCCAAAATAATGATAAGTGACAGCCCGTCAAACTCGGAGCTGGCTGTCGCTCCTTGCCAGAGAGCCAAGAGGCAGGCAAGAAGGGGCTTCTCCCCTGAAAGCTGATTGACAGGAGGGTCAGGGTGGGGGAAGAGTTTGCTGGACCCTGTCAGATCATGGGGAGTTGCTGACAGCTCGCGCCGCAGTTCCCTTCCTTCCCTCGCCACCGAGATTTATGCTGCGTATTCGGAGGGTGCTAATTAAACTCTGCTTCACTTAGAAAAGCCTGGAAAAAAAAAAAAGACTAAGCAACAAAACCCCATTCCAAAGTGACAGTGTGCTCCTTTACATCTACTGACTTTGTTGTTGTTGCTCTGCAGGTGCTTTCTCAAGGCTGAGCGGTTGGGTTTCTCGGGAGGAACAACGAGCGATGCTTCTTAACACTCTGAAATATGAAATCCAAGTTGATGTATGTTTGGATTCCTCAAGCCAGAGCTTTGTAGCAGCAAACAGCGTTTCCCAGCAGAGGATTCACAACCAGCTCAGAAAGCCCCTTATTGACCAGTACAGGTGATAGAAATCAAACAAGAAGTTAAGATGAAAGGAGTAACTCACAGCAGCCAAACTTTTCAACCTTCTACCAATTTGGTGCATGAAAAGCTGAAATAGCACCATACATCGTGAAAGGGCAACTTGACATATAGTAATAACTGCCACTGACTATTGCTGGGTGTTGAATGTTATTTGGGGACAGAAAATCATTTGATCTGACTGCAGGAAGGGAGGAAGAGCTGAGATCACTGGGGAAAAAAAACAACCCTTTACTGCTTCAGTCTCATCTACTTCTCTGAAAGTCCTTGGCTTTCAGCTGGGTCCTCGGCAGGCTGCAAACACAGCCCATCAGCCGTGCCTTGGCCTTCACCCTCCCCTCCCAGAAACCAAGGCAGGGGCTCTTCCAAACCCCCTCCAGCTGATTGATATTTCCACACTGAAGGGAATGCCAACATCACTGTGTTTTAGCTCAGTTCTTCTCACACTGGGCGTGATTTTGGGCAGTGCTGACCATCTGCAGCCCGGGAGCAGCTCTGGGGGGGACACTGGCAAGGTGGGATGTCACCTCGGGCAGTGGTGGCTGCCATCTCTCCAGGCTTGCAAGTGCAATGGAAAAAAATCCTGGCAAGATGGGGAGGAAGCAGGTTCTGCCTTCTGCTGCAAGCCTTCAGCATCAGAATGGTTCCAAGCCAACCAAAAGCGCTGTGGTAAGGGGAAAGGGGGTGGTGTGGGATTTCCCAGAGGAGCACCTCGGTTTGTACCGAGAGCAAAGCAAAATACAAAGTGAGATTAACAAAACAAAATGAATTGGGGGGGGGGGTGTGTGTGTGTGTAAAAAAAAAAGAAAGGAAAAAAAAGAAAAAGGCAAATGGTCTGTGATAACCCAGATCTTGTTGTTAAATGTTATCGGTGTCTACAGGTTACTGGAAAAAAAAAGGGGCCAGATGGCAGCCCCTGGCTGGAGCAGGGCTGATTGCTGAGGGCTGCAGCCGTGGCAGCCCCGGCGCTGCCAGGGGGGAGCAAAATTCCTCCCTAAATCTCAATTCCAGACCAGGGAGCTCCCCACGAAGGTGTCCTGGCGGCATGACGGACGCTTCTGGCCTCTGGACTGAGCGACGAGGTGAGGAAGCCGCTCTGCTCCTCCCACACCTTTCTCTGGTTTGTGCTTTTCATGATATTTTTCTGATTTTATTTATTTTTTTTTTAACTCAAATTATTTGTGAGTGCTGAAAGCCAGAGGGAGGTAAGGTGTGAGCTGGCCCCGGTTGCATCCAATAGTCCTTGCTTTCACCTCGATGGTCATTGAAGACTGTTATGATTCCTGCAAAATGCCTCAAAACCTGTAATGGTAAAGCACATAAATCAGAGAAATATTCATCTCTGGGTTCCTGTGTCACAGGAAGTGAAAATCCTCTATGGGAAATCAATACTGCAAGCTAAAGTCAATGAACTTTAACTTCAAGCCTCTATTTCAAAACCAAAGCAAACTTCCTCTTGCTTTAACCCTCCAAACAAACAAATTGATTTGATCTTTTCTTTTCTAACTGGGGATGATGATGTCTCAATACCATCAGCACAAACCAGTATCTTAATAATGAAATTGCTTCCACTACTTCAGCAAAGAGTCACCTCAGTATGGTGGGGTTGGGATGCTGGGAGGGAAGGAAGAGGGCACAGAGGTGGAAACAAAAGTGCCCTGAATGGACAGATAACAAATGTTAACTAGTTCATTAAATGGTGGATGGCTTTGCCCGCCGTCAGCGAAGGCTGTTAATGAAACGATGATGCTCTTGTGAAAACCAAACTGACAGGCAGAGCTGACCTGGGCCTAAAAAAGGAGTTGAATTATTTTTTTTCCATCAGCTCGGAGGGAAATGGTGCTCAGTGCATTGTGCAGGAAATAAAATGTGACTGCTGCAGTGCTTTTTAAACCATGATTCTAAAATACCTAACTGCAAGACCTGCATCCCAGCACGAGAGGATGCTGCTGAAGGCCCAGGAGGGAGGCTGGGTGCAGGGGTGCAGAAACCAAAGGCCATCCATGGGAAGAGGGTTTCTTCCTCGATAAGGCTTTGGAAATTTCAGGGGGACTTTCTACATCCCACAGGGACCATCTGAGTGCCGGGACCATCTGAGCGCCAGGCCCCCCTGCTACATGGTGACAGGAGAGGAGAAGCAGAACAGCGAGGGTAGGAATCAACCATCGGGACGTGGTGGTGTCCAGCACGGGGTGAAAATCCCATCAGAAACGCGCACAAATTAAATATGTACTGTTCCTTAACACTTCCTACGTGCTAACCCGGTGCTCAGCCTGCGCCGCGGGGACAGGGAGGGACACATGAAACAAATTACCAAGCTGCAGCTCTAGCCTCCCTTGGCTTCCCTCCCCCCACGCTCCCTCCCAGCCCCAGCTTCACCCCGAGGCTCTGCGTGGCCCAAAGATCGATTTGCAGACACATGTCAACGAGCCGACCCCGGCATTTCCCGGCGAAGCTGCCTGAGCGGCGTGTGTCGGCTCGGGGAGACGTATCCCCTTGCAAGGAAAACACGGGGCAGGTGCACGGCTCGGGAATAGAGCCCTTCGGAATCAACAGCCCGAAAGAATTTCGATTCGGCTCCGTTTATCCATGGGTGCAAAACCAAGCAAAAAAAAAGGACGTTGGGTTGAGCGGATGAAATGCGATGGCGTCGGTTTCGGTTGTGCTTTTCGATTGGGTTGGGTTTTTTTTTTTTTTATTGAAAGCGGTGAAAAATACCAAAGGCATGACCGAGGAATTAATGTGCTGCTTATAAACACGCTGCGGGGAAAAGTCGAGGGGAAACAAACAAGACTCAAAATAGATTTATCTCCAAATGTCCCGTGAAGCCAAGGAATCCACTGCTCTAAACAGAGCAATTGAAGCTGGCCACATGAAACAAAGCTCCGCTTGCAGTGGCACCTGGGCATGGCGAGATGGAAGTAATTCCTCTTTAATGAAGATATGGTTGTGTGTGTGTCTGAGGCTTTCGGCGGAACGGCAACCTCCTCTGCCTGGGAAAAGAGGGGATTAAGTTACAGATGGGCTCTGCTGGAGGAGAAACCCCCTGTTTTAAGCAAAACCTTCGCCGGCGTTATCTGTTTAATGTGTTGCACGCCATTCACGGCATAAACATTTCCAGTTCATTTTAATTTCATATCGTTGGAGAATAATAAAGACAGCGAGTTATTGGTCGCAGCTGCACGAGTGTGCCAAATGTAACTTGAAGAATTATTCTGTCAAAGAGACAGAGCCAGATATTATTGTGGTGGGGTTTTTTTTTCCACCGTTACAGTCTTGCCAGCAGTTAAATAAGGGATTTTATTAAAAATTTTCATGTAATTAAAATCTATAGTCTTGAAAGCCTTTATAGGAACTGGAGTTCAACCAAAATAACATGTTTACATTCAGATGTTGTAGGTTTGTAACAATATGACTCTGCCTTTGGTTAATAAGGAAAAAAAAAAAAAGAAGATGCTTTTTAAGTCTGAAGTTTTAGAGCCTAGGTGGCTTTGAAACATGCAGCGAGCGATGCAGTTGGAAAGGACAACCTTTCTAGGAAATATTACATTTGGGTTTAGAAATTCATCAGTTGTGAGCCGGGCGACCGGTGCAAGAACCAAGTTTTATTCAGCACACGTGTGGCTGTAACAACCACGGCCGGGTTTTCAGCTGGTGTCTGTCAGCGTGATGGATCGTCCTCCCCTTCTCTCACTTCCCAAGCCCCAACCCCGGCTGGAGCAGAGAATTTTCCTAAAGCAAAGGAAATACCCTTGGTGAAAAGCAGACCCAACAGCCACCCAGAGCCGTTTCTTTCTTCTGGGTTTTTTTTTTTTTTCCTCCTTCCCTTCTCTTTCTCAGCGCTTTGCCCAGTAATACACAACTGTTTCAATCTGCTGCGCTGATCAAAAGAAATGTTTTAATCAGTCCCAGGCAAAATATCATGCTATTATGTTATCACTGGAGCAAATCATCAAAAATACAAAACAAAAATATCGGTTTAATATGCTCCAGATCAGGAATGTCTTGAAGAAATTTGCCTTCCTCGCAGGTGTGTCCTATTTTAAGAAAAAAAAAAAAAAGAGAGAGAGAGAATTAAAGCGTAGGGGCTGGCAGGGCAGAAACACCGACAGCAAAACTGACCAAGCCCAATTGCTGCAAAGAAACCACTCCAAATGCTTTCCCCTGCCCCAGGGGTGTTTGGATTTTCTTTTTTTTTTTTCTTTTTTCTTTTTTTTTAACTGATAAGTTATTTGAAAATCATTCATCTGCATTCTCACCTGCTGGGAAGCAAATTTATGAGGAGTGCTGCAGGGGCACTGACCCGATCCCTGCTGCCTCCAAGCTGTGGCTCTGGCTGGGGAGAGATTGATCCCCAAGAAGCTTCCAAGTTTTGGAGACAATTTTCCCAGCAGGAGCCTGAGCAGGGCCTGGATCAGAGGTGGGGTGAGGGGAACCGTCAGCAGGTGCAGGAGCTTCCCTGCCCTGTGAGCCTGCTGCGTGATGGCTAGCAGAGGTTCTCACCATCTCCTCCCAAAAACTTCGGCTTGAGCAGAGCTGGATCTCATTTCCATCTCTGCTCTGTTCTGTGGCCAGGAGACCTACCCAGTGAAATTCCTCCTTTTATGGCCCATGACTCCCATCTGCATGAGTGATACTCGGAAACAATTTCAAACTAAGCGATCTTGCGGTCATTTGGGAAGCTGGGGTTTGGAGCTGTCTCACCAGCCAGACCTGGCAACCACGCCCCTCCGTCAGCAGTTAATAGGCTGTGTTCTCAGGTGGACCTTTCCTACACTTTGAAGAAATTGGAAGAAGAGATTGAAGAAATCCTGACTCTCCATAGGGGCTTCAAAGCGGTGAGAAGAGCAAAGGGGAGAGGTCCGCACTGGCACGCGTGGCTCTCAAACATCACCTGAACCCATGTGACCAAAAACCAGCTCAGAAAGTGTGGGAAGAATGTGGGCTTGGGAAGGGGGAATGCCAGTGGGGACGAAGCACCCAGACCTTGCCGGGTCCAGACGAGCTCTTCCCTGTCCTCTCCTTGGCATCCTTTGCCTCAGGAGTGTCTCATTTGCAGTTCCAACGTCCGATGAGGCAAGCGTCAGCACTTCCACAGCACGAAGCCTTTTGAGATGTTGGGGTTCCTTTCAATGGGAAATGTAGTTTGGGCCTTCATTTTACTTTGATTTTGTTTAATCTGCAAAAATCTCCCGGAAACAGTTATATTTCTTCTACCAGCCTGAATTCTTAACTTCTGGTAGTACTGGGAAGTGAAGCAAAGGGGGCTGATGTTATCCGTTAGAGTAGCCCTGATAGAGACATTATCCTGCTTTTATGAAAGCCAAAGGCCAAATTCATATTTATTTGAGCTGCAGCAGAATCTGGCTTATATCCTGGGCATTACAACATATTGTTTCAATCTCTATTTTTATTAGCAATATTGATAACGTTGGAAGAAATACGACACAGGAAATAGCTTATCGACTTCGATTAATTTTGCAGTAAGACTTTTAACGGAGATAAAAGAAGAATTCGGCGAAGAGCTGAAACTAAAAGTGTCATTGGTAAATGGAGATGTGTGGTACCTGCAAGTCCCGAGCGGGGCGGTTGGGTACTCAGTGTAATTTGTACTGCAGGGAAGAAAAGTCAGTGGTAATCATCTTTTTAAAGACTGTGGGATCTTCCTTGGCTCGCTGGAAGGTGCCCTGGGGATGGGGGAGGATTTGCTTTCTAGTGTCCCTGCAGCTTCATCGTCTGATATTAAGTTATTACTGGTTTATAAACAGTTTAGTACTTGAAATGTTGCTCTGTAGCTGGATTTATGCTCTTTTTGTAACTTAAAATGGCAGTCTGTGTGGAGGGCATCGTGGTGCCCATTGAGGATGAACCAGCCCAGCCTCATGGATCGCTTCGCTTTATCCTGGTATTGAAGACACCCGTGAAACACAATCCCACCCCCAAATTTGCCAAACCACCTTAAATACACAGGGCTTTTTCTGCAGTGCATTCAGCATCCCCTCCAAAGCAGAATCTCCAAGGCGTTTAAAGTCCCGTGTGATGGAAGATGATGGTGAAAACCATCGGGTGCTTGGGGCAAGGTGGGCACTGCCAGGGCAGCACCTGAGTGTGCAAACAGGTCCCTCCCATGGCGATGCTGGCTGGTGGTTAATGCTGTGTGTTTGGAACCTTCCCGACGAGTGCAGCAGCAGCGAGAATCTGCTCCTGAACCTGAGTAAAAACAGGTATTTCTACTGCTTTCAGGCTGCAGGCCCACGGTGAAGGGATGTGGCACCTCACTCTGATAGGCTGGCAACTGGAGCAGAAGGCAGCATCCACCCCTGGAGCATCACCTGAGTAACAGCAAGGGTAACTCTAAGTAACCACAGAAGTCCATTACTCTTCTTTCCTGGGGACTCCAGGCCCTGTTTTATTTGCAGGCCGGACTGGAAGCAGCTGGACCTGTCAGGGCTGGCTCAGGCAGGTGAGCCCAATGGGGCAGATGAGCTGCTAAGTGCTCCCAGCTGCTGGGCAGGGTGTGGAGGAAATTATTGGAGCTGCAACCCAGCTCAGGGCTGAGATCTGGAGCCGGCGCCAAGAAGGAAAAAGTGAATTTCTCCAGAAAGCCATTCTTTCAAAACCTGCAAGAGCGAGGCTTTGAAAATGAGAGAAAATCTCCGAAAACCTCTTTAGTGCAGGCAATATATCTTCAGACTTCAGAAAGCTAGAAACCACCCTGAGCCCCGGCCCCCAGATCTGGTTTCGTTCAGGATCTGCCTCCTTAGACAGCAAATCTTATTTTTCCTGGGGGTTCTCCCTTATTGCTGGTGTTTCCCTCTCCAGAAAGGTCTTGAATTTTACTTGCTGGTTTGTGTCGTTCGATTTACAAGCTCAAGGGGTCCTTGGCAAAACCTGGACTACTTCTCCTACTTAATTGCTGCAATAAACTTAAAGCTTGGTGCTTTAGGATAAGCGATCTGGGAGGAAACGGTTTGACGTACGGAGGGAGTTGGTGGGTCCTTCTCACGAGTGTCACGGGAGGGCCAGAGGAGAAGGGGGTTTATAAATAACTGAAGGATTCAGAAACGACAGGAGCTGGGTGAGAGCAGAGCTGGATTAAGCAGGAACGGCTTGCCTCGCGATACCCAACATCTGCAAAAGTCCTTGCAGGCAGCGTCGTTCCCCCCCCAGCCTCGGTCCCTGCGCCCGGCCCCGGCTCTCTGACACCAGCTTTAACTCCACGGGGCTGGGAGGCTGCGATTTGCACACAGCTCCGTCCGAGCCCAAAGAGAGCTGCCTGGAGCTTGCATCTGACAGTGCAAATCGACGGCTGAAAGAAAATATATTTTTAATATATATATATAACAAGTCACAAATTTTTATTCACCTCGCCAAGGAAAGTGAGGTTTCTTTCCCTTTGCAAAAGTATCCCAAATAATCCTGTCTGGTTCCAAAGGTGTTTTTTCAGTGCTGGCTGCGGCACCAGCGGAGCACAGAGGCCACTGAGCCAGTGTGGACGGGGTTGTGCAGTGGCTGGGCGATGCCACGGCCGCTTTCCACAGCGCCGGTGCCTCCGAGGGACGTGGCAATAAAGATCCAATCATTTGATAACAATACATTTGGTGTGGCAATGCCCAGGAGTGAGGTGTCACCTCCAGCACTGCAAAGCTCAGTCTAGCCATCGAGTGCTCGGGAGGAGTCGAGGGACGTGGCCTCTGTACCCGGTACCCAAACTACATCCTGGGGCTGGGGGAGCTGCCGGGGAGCTGGTGATTTTAAAGCGATGCCTTGGGATGCTGTGCCTCTTCGTTAGCTTTCTGAGCCAGGTTTGCAAAGAGTCACGGTGGATTCTAGGAGACAAACAGACACCCCAGACTGAGCCGAAAGGACACGTAAACATCGCCGAGTCATCTGTTTCCAATCGCCTGTGTTTACATATTAATGTGCAATACAAATTTGTAAACATGAGCATTTGAAACTTTCGTAGGAACCGATACCGGCCTTTTTCCCTTTCTGCAGCTTTATTGGAACCGCATGTCCCCCCTGGCCCCACCACACATGGACATCGTTGGGATACTGGATGCATTTCAAATGTTCTGGGTGCTTATTTGTTCTGCTCTATCTTGCTATCCAATCCTCGTTTGCTTTGCATAATTGTGATACAAATTATCATCTAATTACAGACCAAACCTCAGAAGATCAAATGTACTCTGAGGCACTTCGATCAGAAAAAAGCTACATCCGACGCTCCCCCTACACGTTTGGCTTCTCCGATAGATGTATTAAATTTGGGTGAAACTGGATAGTAAACTGCACTTTGATTAAAAACATTATTTTGGGCCTTGGTTTTACGGTTGGGTTTTTTTTTGTCTCCTTGATTTTTAAATCAGCTTCCTGGTGTCTGAGCCCCACGCCCATCCCCTGTCCCCGTGTCGAGTATGGGCACAGCAGCCTTGGTACAGCCAGTTTTATTTGCTATAAATGATATATATTTATATATTCCCAAGTAACGTCAAACTTGTCTTTGGAAAAGTCCGGTGACTAATAGCTGAGGTTGTTCAGACAGTTTAATCTTAACAAAACCCCTTTGATTATTTTCTCCTTGTTCCCCTTTGAAAACAGCAGCGTAATACTGGCTTTATCTTTGTGTTCACCCACTAAGCCTGAAGAGGAGTCAACTTCTGCAACTGCCACGGGTTTCCAAGTAACAGTAACAGGGGGAAGTACAAAGCTGCATGCAACGTGTTTGTGTTTACAGGTCCATGATCCTGCTTGAAATATTGACCTTGATCCCACCCCAGTTTCACATTTAATAACTAATTATTTATTATCCTGAATAGATGAATATATATTCAGCAGGTTATCTACTATTTTGGGCACGGTTTTTCTCCTATAAGCAGAATGATCTATGTTAAAATGTGAGTGATTGGGCTAAATTACTACTGTGGATATGGAAAATATTCTCCCGTGCTCAGGGAGACTTGGCAGGGTCTGAGGTGACCACAGGGACATCAGGACAGAGAGATCTACGACTGCCTGAAATGACCACCAATGTCTTTTTCATTCCTTACAGTGATTTTTGAAAGGATAAAATCGGGAGATGAAGACAAAGGAAATAGAAATGAACCTCAGCTACGCCAGGTCCGACAGCATCTCTCATGCCGTGCCGACCTCTCCTACGGAGCTCATCGGTATTTCTAGGTCTGCATCTCTGGAGCTCGGGGCCAGCACCCAAGGGCCACGGCTGCCGGTGTCATGCATCCCTTGCAGGCACCGGGCTCCGGGTGTGTTTTCCATGTGGCTGTGATCAGAGAAGGTGGCAAAAACTGGGCTCCAGGTGCACCGAAACCCAACCCGATCCCACCAGAATTGGCTGCATGTCGCCGGTGGAGCGCATCGCCCGAATGATGGCTTTGTGCCAAAAGGCACAGGGTGATGGGCTGCTCTGGGAAGCCCCGGGGCCATCTGCAAACACACCCCAAGTAGGAGTAAGGTGGGTCCCATCAAAGAGAGTGTTTGCTCCGCTGTAGTAGGTGGAATTTCTCTGATCTTGGTCTAAATATCTAGCACTGTAAAATTGTCCATGCTGAAAATATCTATTTTGGTCGCTATCAGTCCCACTTTTAACGAGGCAGGCACTGATTTGTTGGATCACCAGCTTGTGGCCAACAACTCTGGAATATCTTATGCAACCGCAAATACTTGGAAAATTGGAAGTTACCCCATTGCATCCACCCACGAATCTGTGACTGAGCTGGAAGAGCCTTCCCAGCTCCCCAAAAGTACATTCATGTGTGGGGTCTGGTGTTTGGTCACTCGTCCCGTGGGGAGCAGAGCCTGTCCCAGCACTCGCTGTGGGCTCACCCATGGGCGCTTGGCCACCACCGAGGACAAGGCATGGCTTGGAAATAAGGACTTCCCAATGAAGAAGAAGTTTCTTTTTTTTTTTTTTTTTTTTTTTTAATAAAAATAGTGAGATAAACTGCTAAGAAACAGCATGAAGAAACATGTTTGTTCATTTTTACAGTTGTACAGACTATTTAGCAAGGCAAGCAGGGCCCACTGTTTCATACTGGTATTGCTGGGGGTTCTGTGAACGCTCAAAGCAGGTAAATTAAGGAAACCAAATGTTGCCTGATTTTTAGCAAAGTCCCATCAAAACAAACATGTTGACTTTATGTTATTTTAACAACCTTTGGTATTGCTGTTCTTAATTTGTTGTCCGTTATGGGAAATAAAAATAAATGCAGAATTCAGATATCGATTTTGATTCTTAAACCTGTGCTTAATCCCTATATAGTGCCGGGTTGTGATTGGAAATACACAATTGGAAATACACAATTCTCTTCTCTTGATCCCAAAATGCGGCCGGTCCCAGTCGAGCGTCATTTTTGAATCTCAGAATTGGCTTCAGATAGAGACTGAGCACTGACCAAATAAAGAATAAAACCTGCGCCCCAGTTTATCATGAGTTATATTGTGCCCTTGGGAGCTAGAGATTATGTACAGGAATAACAGGAATATCCACAGGTTAGAATAAAACAAAGAGGACTTTCGGAAGGAATTGAAAATCCTGTGTTCCAGGGCCCGTAGAGATGCAACCATTCAGAAAGGGTTTGTTTTCTCCACTGGACCAAGCCAGGAGCATCCCTTCCCTTTCCCTTGGGCACAGACTGGCAAGATGCCATCCCAGGTGGATCTTCTCTGTCCCCCGGGGCCGAAAGCAAAGGTAAGAGCAGTGTCCTGTGGGGCTCCCAGAGGTGTTTCACCCCACACAGCTCTCTGAGATGTATCCTCCAGGTCCTCCAGCATGGATCCGTCTCACCACAGGGGAGATGCATGATCCTCCACCCCCTGTTCCTTCCAGCCACGCTATCCATGCTGGTGCCTCCCTGCACTACCACTTCCTGGAGATCTCCTGAAGCAGGAGCGTGGAGAGGAGGGCCCTTGGGGCATGACTGCATCAGGCTTCACTTTGTCATGCCCACAAAGTAGGAGCACCTCCATCTTTTATCCTGCCTTTCTTTACCTCGGCAGCGGAGCCTTGGATTTACATCCCTACTCTGATAACCGAGTTGTCTGGGTCCTGGAGAACAAGGCACTTTCATGGCATTAATTAGGATCCATGAAAGCCAAGGGAACTTGAGAAGGCGCTCGAGCACTTGGCAGAATACAGCTCCTTTGCTAACCCAGGATCCCGAATTGTCCCTTTGAAATTAGTGGCAAAGCTCAGGCAGGGTGAGCAGAAGCTCACTGGGGCTTCGAGCTAACTAAAGGCAAGCGAGAGAGAGAGTTTCAGGAAAACATATTTGTAGAAATATCTACGTCTACTTTCCCACTTCTGAGTGCAAATATTAAAAAGGTGACTGCACAGTTTGCTCTTAACCTACAACCGTGACATAAATATCACCAAAAGGTGACACCTTGCTGTGGATCATCTCAGACCCTCCACGCTCCTGGATCCTCCAGCCTCCCAACAACACGACACAAAATAAAAACCCCAAAAGTGAAAGCCCCTGGACATACTGCTCCTGCACCACGCGGGGTTTCCTAGTGGGTAAAGAGCAAGCCCATGGGGATGAAGGAAGGAAAGGGTTGCTTTACATATCGCTGCTTAGAAAGATTCTAGAATTCCACTAAAGGCAATGGTTAATTGTCGGGTGCCAGTTAGAGTGATTACATCTGCCATCTCTCAGAGAAGCCGGAATGCTGTCACTCACTTTGAAATGGCTCGCTGCATTCATCAGTCTAGATGGCACAGAGAAGTTATAGCCGTACAAGCCATATGGAGGATGTAAAGAACAATTAAGTGCTTCCCGAGCAATGGCACTTGATGGGAAAATGTTTCCAGATGCATGTAATCCATACAGCATTTGACTAGCGGAGTTGGGGACTTGTAGACACTGCCCGTTTAAGTCTTCAGCTTTAGCATTTTTCAGATTGGTCATGCTGAGGGAAGAGAGTTTGGGCATATCCACCATGAAGTGGGGCAAAAGATGTGGGTTGGTGCCTCCCAGTTTTTCGTGGCTTGGAAAGAGGAGAGACTGTTGCCTTAAGAAGCTCGTAGGACAAATCTTGTAGCAAAGGGGCACGCTGAGGTTGTGTAGGTAGGTCTCGGGGCATGACACGCCGAGGTTGCTTGCTGACAAGTGAAACGTAGGAGGTGAGCACGATGGAGAGAGCAGGGGGTTGAGAGGAGAGGGTGTCCCACCGCTGGAGGTCACTGGCGAGGAACTGGAGCTCCCACCTGAAAACAAAAACAGAAATCATCCAGGCTGGGCTAGCTGATGTCCACAGCCAAGGAACCCCAGGAGGACTCCTGCTTCCACTCCACATCTCCCCGTGGTCGGTGTCCATCCAAGCACAAACCCGCTCTGAAAATCAGCTCCTGCAAAGTGGAAAGATCTGTCCATAAAGGTTTTGTTGTCTTTACTTGGCGTTTATCTAAGAACAGTATTCAAACACATCTAATCCTGTTCATTTCACCAGGACAACGATGGGGTTCAGCTCCACGTACACAGGTACCTGCTGGGTCTGCGCCTCGCTGCACGACCGATAACCTTCTCCCGTTATACATCCATACGCCACTGCTATTTTAGGTTCCCTATTTTTCGTGCAAATTATGGGCAGCTTTTTCCCCCTTGTATCTAAGAACAAAAAAATGTATTCAGCCTGATGGAAATTTTTTTTTTTTTTTTTACCTTCCCATGCACAGGAATTGACTAATTTCACTTGGCTTCCCAAGCAATTTGAAACATACCCTTGAATACTGGAGGTGTCTCCAGAAACTTTAAATGCACGTGTCACTTGAACATTCTCCTTTCTGAAAGGAATCAATGAACACTTTCATAATTTGGTGGAAAAGCGACACGGGCTCGCCTGACACGTGTGGATAACACCGCTGCTCAGCACCAGCTCGACAATCCTCCGGAGCAACGTCAGGAGCAAAAGCTACGAGGCGGCGGCTGCTCTGGTGTGGGCACGGTGCTCTGGGGTGGGCACGGTGCTCTGAAGTTGCCAGCCCTATGCTAAGCAGATGCTGGTTTCCTCGAACACCGGTTCAGAGCCATCTGTCTCTGCTGCATGTTCACTACCGCATTATTCTTCCAGAGGTTGGGTTTTTTCCCCTTTTAATTTTCATTTCTTACCAAAGTGACTGGGAAAGGAAGGGAACGTCGATCTGTTTTTGCAATGTGTTTTTCTCTATTGACTTTTAATTCCAAGTGCTCTGCTGCCTGGGTGTGATCTCGTCAGGCTTTACACGCCGTTGGCAAAAGAGAATCGTGTAGCGCAGCCACCTCTGTGGGTGCATCAAACCTTAAAAAACTCCGGAGACTTTGGACGCAATGCAAATTAATTTTTGCAGACTTCCAGGGTGTGTGACAGGTCAGGCCACAGGCAGGTGGCACCTCGTCGTGATAATCCAGGAATGGTTTACGGCTCGGACATCTCACCCTTCCACGCTGATGTCAGCGGCTGCTTCAGTCCTGACATCAGCAGGAGTGGATGCACGGCAGGGATCTGGTCCTCTCCCCACGTACCAGTCCTGACGTCCTCCCAGGACTCAGGGAATTTTGGCCACGTAAAATGATGTGATGGAGCAGAGATATGTGAACGCCAGATAGCAAATGAATCCCTACGCAGCCAGCTGTAGTGGAGCAAATGAGGGTTAATGTCAGCTTCAAGGTATCCAAAGCAATAATAGCACATGACTTCCAGCCTCAGTTTGGAAACGGGGAGCTCAGCGGGGAGGGCAGAGCAGCTCCAAGAGCAGATTCTTTCTGCCATTTCTATTAGGCTTAAAAACCCCAAGTTTGTGGTCAGCTCTTTCTTCAGCATATTGCTCATGCTTTCTTTTAATTTACCTTCTGGTTTAGGGGCTTTGGGATTTCTATTTTTCAGCTTTTCTTCTATTATTAGTGGAACTGGAGATTCTGTTATATTTACATCGGTCCAGGATATTAACTCTGAAGAATAATACTGATTACATTAAGTCTAGCAAAAAAGAATAATCCCAGCAAGCCCTAATATTTTAGCATCTGTACAACATTCAAGGCAGTTGCTGATCTTTCGTTCCTCACTGCAGCCCATCCATCAGCTCCCCTCCTCGGTCCTGCAGCACAGCCTGCAAAACAGTTTCTAAAGGTGCTTTTTGCATAAAGTCTTTTCTAAATTAAAAAAGAAGAAGATGAAGAAAAAAAAAATCTAGTTCTCTTTACAACCTGGTAAACCTCTTAATTTCTCCCGACACTGATTTTTTTTATGTCTCTGCCTTTCTATGCCTGGAGAGCATGGCTTTTTGCTGGGATTTTTTTGCAGTATTCCCCCACAGAGAGAGGAATGATTTGGTGCACCTCAAGACTTTGAAGAGTTCCTAACAGAAACGAGAGTCAAACTGGCGACTTTAAACCCAAACTGCAAATGCTCTGTTAGTTTTTCCCTTCAGTTTTCAAATACTGTATTTCCAAAAGCTGGTTGTTTTTTTTGTTGGTTTGGGTTTTTTTTTTCTGGGAAAGGGCTGTAAGAGAGCGATGGGCGCTTGTCAGGCAGAGGGAAATCATTGTCCCTGGAAAACTTTTCCCTCTTCCCTGCAGTTCTGCGGAGTTAATGGACTCTGGGTCTGCTACATCCTAAATAACAGATAATTTTCTTTTCTGTTGCATAATTCATTTGTTCGCACAGAAGCAGCTGGCTGCAGAAGACACCGGCGGTCACTGTTATCCCGGGTTTTAGCTAATATCCTCAAACGGGTTGGAAACAATTAGGACAACAGGATCAAAGCCATAACAACCTGACTCTAAATTAGCCTCCTGCACACTCAGGTGCTTTTTTCTGTCCGTCTAAACCTGATGTCTGCCGGGCGATGAGGGCAGACCGCGCCGTCCCCCTTCCCTTCCCTTCCCAGGGCAAGCGCTCTGCTTCTCAAATCGATTTTAACGGGACTTTTGGCCGAAACCGCGTGGAATCGGCTCCCCAAAACGTTATGTTGGCCACCGGTTTCTTTTTCAGGACCCACCTTATTATCTTAATGGTTTAAGATTTCCCCCGGCGCGCTCCCGCGGAGACCTCCGTGCACAGCCCCGAGGCCACGGGGAGAGGCGGGGTAGGAAAAAGGCAACAAAGGGGACTTACCCGGGCTGTCTGCGCCGAAAGCCTTGAAATCCAGGGCGAGGGGGGACCGCCACGGGTAGGTCTCCAGGAGCCCGTCCAGGACCCCCCTGCGGGGGCGAGACCGGGCTGAGCACCGCGGCGGGCGGCCGGGTGGCCCCGGGTGGCCCCGGCCCTTACCTGTTCCTCCCGGGATCCCGAAAACCTTTGGCGAAAGGATTCCTGTCGATCTTCAGCTTCGTGATCTGGCGAGGAGAGGTATGAAGGGGTCGTTGGGGACCGGGGTGGGCAGGGACCGTCCCTAGAGCCGTCGGGTCCCTCCATCCCCCAGCTCCCCGGTACCGCGGGATCCCTCCATCCCCCCGGTCCCCGCTACCGCCGGGTCTCTCCATCCCCCCCGACTGGTCCCCGGTCCCGCTGGGGTTCTCCACGCTGCCCTCGGGCCGGTCCCCAGTACCTGCTGGTTTTGGTAGGCCGTGACGGTGGTGAACTCGGTCTCCTGGAAGGAGAAGCTCTGCACCCCCGCGGCCGGCAGCGACCGGATCTGCGCTCGACCGAAGCGAGAGTCCTGGGCGATAACGTGGACGCGGGGCTTGTACTTGTGCATGGACTGCAGGATGATCTGTGCGGGGGGAGAGCAGGCTGAGCCCCCCGAGAGGGAGAACGGCACCAAAAAAACAAACCCACGGCGGTTTTGGTTTGGTTTTTTTGCCGTGGGTGGAACCCAGCCCGCAGCTTCGGGGCAAGCGGGACCGGACCGTCGCGTTGCCCCCCTGGGGTGATGCTCTGCCCGCTCCCCCCGGCCTCCCCCGATGGGGCTGCCCCACACCTACGTGCCCCTTGTCGTCCATCTCGTTGTTGGTGAGCTTCACCCGGTCGAAGCTGATGATTTGCCTCATCCAGGTCTCCCCCGAGCAGGGGGAGTCGGGGTGGATGTAGAGCCGCGGGGTGATGCAGGAGTGGTCCGTGTTCCCCGCCACCATCCACTGCGAGCTGTGATAGACGTACCTGGCCCGGGCCGGGCCCACGCACACCTAAAGACTCTATACGTGCCTGCGAACCCGGCATTCCCCCCCCCCCCCCCCCCCCCCCCCCCCCCCCCCACCCCCCCCCCCTCCCCCCCCCCCCCCCCCCCGCCGCGTCCCTACGCCCACAACCCCCCCGGGGGGCGGGCCCGCCCGG
>WUAM01000287.1:75363933-75375089 GCA_024336885.1 Actenoides hombroni
TGAAATGAAGTAAAATGAAACAAAATGACATGAAATGTAATGAAACAAAATAATAAAATAAGATAAAGCAAGATAAAATAAGATAAATAAAATAAATTGAAATTAAATTAATGAAATAATGAAATAAAATGAAGTGAAGTGAAGTGAAATGAAGAAATGAGATGAAATGGAATGGAATGGAATGTTTGTTTTGAAACAGAACCTGCAGTTGTGCTTGGACAGCACCAAGCAGACTCGCAGCCCTTCCTGCCCCATCCTCTCCAGCCTCACAGGGACTCGACCTGCAGGGAAAGGCAGAAGTGTGCGGGCGGCCGACCTTGGCTGAAGGGTTTCTGCCTCCTCGCCTCAGAAACACCAAATAACCCGGCTCCGTTTTCTCTCTTGCTCCTTCTGCCGGTGCCGGAACCACATCTTGGGCTCTCCCATCCTATTTTCTCACGTGGGCAGCCGGCAGCACTTTTCAAGCCGCGGCGCGGCTGGAGGGTCAGGTGAATGTTCTGGAGCTTTCCCTTGGAAGGGACCCGAGGGAAGGTCTCGCCAACCGCTCACCAAATTACACCTCACGAGGTAATTTTGGTTTTCCTGCCTTGTTCTTTCACTCTGCCCTCGCAGGACGTGCTGGCAGAGGCGCAGTTGGACGCGGCCCGAGGAATGGCTTCCGAGCAATCAGCTCTCGGCAAAGTTCAGGAGGTCCTTATTTTCATGGGGGAAGTGCTTTAATCAAGATTAATTTTTTCCAGTTTTCAGTAATCGGAGCTCTTCCTGAGTTTTCCTCAGCTCTCCTTTAGGATGAAATTATCAAATTTCCATGGCAATTAACGGAGAACTCTTGAGCCTACAGAGCGTTCCATGCGATGGACGGCGGGGAACGAGCGACCTCCAGTTGGAAGATCTGCACGAATGGCCCCTGTGTGACGTCGTCCCATAAAGTGCGTCCCTCAGCGATGTGCAATTTTGAGCCGAGGTGTAGCTGACCTCCCGATGCTCCTGAAAATCTGAGTCCTGCTCTCAGCCTCTGTGGCCCATGGGTAAGATTAGCAGAAGGAACCAACTTTGACCTGGATTTGGGCTTTAGCTGAAGATCTGCCAAATCTCCTTTACCTCAAAGTCACCTCGCCCTGGTGCAAGTCACTAGTGTGGGATGAGTTCTGCCGGTTGTGGGGGAGCAGCTGGGGAGCACAACCCCCAACCTCAACCATCAATGGTCTCCTCGAGGTGGGACCAGGTGCTGAGATGTGGACCTGCAGTCAGTTGCTGCAGGGCTGCTGGGCACTGAGCTCAGAGGGACCTCTCTGCTGGCTCTGTGGCTGAATGTCCCTTCTGGCACAACCCAACATACCCCCTGAGGGAGGGCACACCGAGCTGGGAGGCAGCAAGGAGAGGATGGAGGGAAGTGAGGAAAGGAGGGAAGGAAAGCAAAGCTAGAGATTTGCAGAGGCTTGCGTCAAAGCGAAAGGGACTTCTCGGCTCTGTGCTTTGCAGTTCTGGGGTGTAATTGTTATTTGTGAGGACATGGAGAGTCACCAGGGTTGTGGAACAGTTCAGGAATCCCATGAAGCTCATGAGCCACCTGGAAATGTGACCCCCCCCGACAAATGCTACTGTGCCCCAGCAATGAGGTCTTGTGGCCAAGAGGCTTCTCCTCCTCCTTCTGTTACATGATGCAGCATCTGGAAAGGAGGAGATTTGCTGTTATGGGATGAGCAAGCCACAGAGAGCAGCTGAGGAGCCAAGAGGGAGGGTAAAGAGCAGAGTAACTCAGCATCTACCATGCTACTAGAAAATATATTCAAGGGCTGGGCTCTGGCACACCTACTTTAAGAAAAAAAAATTATTTCAACACCCAGAAAAGGTTTCTCATTACTTTTTTTCTTCTTGCCTTGAAGGAAATGGTGTCCCCTGCAGTGGGAGCCACCTGTGAATGGAGCCCCAGGCTGTTGTGGGCTCTCCCCAGCCATCTGAAAGACATCACTCCTTCTCTGCCTTCAGCCAGGGTTGTGTTACCCCGTAGTAATTCACTTCCAGTTAGCAAACGATAAATCCTCCCGCAGCAGGTCGAGAAGTCCGGGCTCAGAAGGTATGGAAGTGTGTTATTAAATCCAAATGGCTCGACAGCCCCAGCCTGTCATACTCACTTCAGAGCAAAATTAACAATATTGCGGGGTGTGATAAACGGCAGGGCTCAAAGAGCTGCTCCCTGAGCACACCTTGAATAAAGCAATGGCTTTTTCAGCCAGGTTTTTAGGCTGTTAGAAGAAAAGAAATCTTCAGTACTTTTCTTCCATTTCAGGACAATTCCTTTAGGTCCCATCCTTTTCTGTTCGGGGTGGTTGGTGGCAGGATGGTGGATTCCGAGCGAGCCTGGGGCTGCCCCAGTCACTGGAATGATTCAAAGCTTTGTGGAGCGATTTGGAGTGAGGGGTCTGCAATGTCTGTTCCAAAAGGAACCCTTTCAAAGGTGAATCTCAGGCAACAGGACTAATGAAGCCCGACAGGCATCGTGCAGGCTGGACCACAGTGCCCTGAGCACCAGGTGCAGGATGCTCGGAGGTGTCCCCTTGATTTCTCATGGTCAGGGAGAAAGGTGTGAGCCATCCCACAGTGGGAAGGTTCCTCTCAGCTGGTGTCACACTCCAGTGAGCTGCTGCCATCAGTCATTTATAATCCAGAGCGGAAAAGAGCAGAAAGCCCCTAAATCCTGACATTTGCCCTTCTCATCAGATGTTTATGCTGGCTTATGAGTGTTTATCTCCCAGCTGAGCTGCCTGCTCCACCACTAACCACTAACATTATCTGGTCAGCCTTTCCAGAAACAGTCCAGGCTCAGGTCAGCACAGAGACAAGAATATTTTGGCCTTTGCTTCAAGGGGAGAGGAAGACTCAGGGATGAAGATTCAGTGACTGCGTCGGCCCTGACCTGCAGTGACAATGTTTATTTGTCTGACCCGCTTGTCCTCATCTATGCCCAGATTTAGTCACACAGATATAATCTGTTCCCTTGACCCAGAGAACTTCTTTAGAGGCTGAGTCTGCCAGGAGGCCCGTGCAGCCCCCAAAAAGCATCAGATGAGTAACCACTGACTCCAACTCGGAGCTCAGCATCCCAGGGAGGTTTTAAATGATGCTCAGTGCTCTAGGCCTGCAACTCTCCATTTTCTTCTCCCTACCTAGGGCTCCCTGTGCCCCAGCTTTACTCTGCAACACTGGAGAGGGAAAAGAAAGAAAAACTATCAGCTGGCTCTTTGCTTCTATATTTTCATGAAATATTCTGACTCTGCTGACATGTAATGAATGAAAATTATAAATCGAGGAGATCAGAGCTGTAAAACACCAACTTTCTACCCAGATCTCAATCTATGCCCAAGCCAGCCTTGCTATGACGTTTTCAAGGATGTAGGTGATGTTTTTAATGCCCGTTTTTACCAACCTCTGTGTCTCTTGGCTTGGCTCGAGCCCAGGAGGAGCCACGGTGGAGCAGACTCTGCATTGGGTGGAGTCTGTGTTTCCCAGGATGAGCGTGAAAGGATGTGGCTGAAAGTTTGTTGGTTTTGGGTGTAAATAGCCCTTTCTGCAGGCTGAGGAGCTCTCACATGGCCAGGGGTCCTTCTGCACACATCTGCCCTGCAAGGATTTGTACTTGCTTCAGGAAGCCCAGTGACTTTAGCTGGTCATCCTGCTTGAGCCAGACTTAGGATACAGGCCATCTCTGTTCAGCAAAGCGCTTCAGTGCTTGCTTAATTTTTAGCTTAAAATCATTCATTTCACATCTGAAATCAACAGGACAGTCGATCAGTGGGATTTTTTTCTGGACTGGAGGGACAGAATTTAATACGGGGGTTTCTCCTAAAGACTAAGTTTATAAAAACGTATATTATGGCATTGCTTTCAAGCTTATTAACTGTGTCGTGCTGTTATTGCTCCAGTCTTTTTTTTTTTTTTTCCCCAGAAAACAAATAAACAGCAAGTATTTGTCAGCCTTGGCACTAAACTATAGTGGCAGCAAACTTAATCTGGTGTTAATTAGGCTTGTGGAAAACTAAATCAAACATCAGAAACCACAGATTATTTTAGGCTTCCTCTAGCATAAACACAAAGGCTTGAGGATCCATAACATATTATTTTTGTTGACAGTTTTCCACTTTTCCTCCAATTTATTTCATGCATCCGATAGGCTGCTCCTTGATTGCTTTTAGCTCTGTCTTCTTTTGGCCTCAGCGTGGCAGTTTGTTAATCCTTCCTATTTTTGTGTATTTAAGCAGGATTACAAACTTCAAATACACTGTAAAAGGAACCTGTATACAACCTTTCAAAATCACTTAAGCGGGCCAATGACAGAAGTACCAGCCTTGCAAGTAAATAACAGAACCTTTCGGAAATCATCCCCCGTGTTTATTTATAAGCCGCTTTTAATTATTCAGCAGGAATGAATGAAAGAGCTGGAAAATGGAAAGCGACAGAGGGGTTCGCATCGAGTTACAGCTCGCGGAGAGCGAGGGAGCGATGGCCGTGCTTTCAAGTCTAGGTAATTTGGGTGTCTAACTGGGCCCTGCTGGTTTAGTTGCCGGTTGGATCCGATGAAACTGCAAGCTCTTCTGCAAACAGCGCGGGGATGTCTCGCGAGGCTCCACGCAGCCCGGGGAATTTGTGGCTGTCTCCAGGCGGGGAGCAGCAGGTGAAGGTGACAGGGAAGCTCCAGGGCAGCAAACCTCACTGAAAGGTGTATTTAGGCCCGTAAAGGTTGAGAGAGGCAGGCCAAAGCTTGGAAGCTCCCGCAGATGCACACCCAAGAGAAGGGTGTTGATGTTCACCCCGGGCAGCTGCCTGAGGATGCTGCGGCGTGCTCCAGCACCCGCACATCACCGGCAAACGATGCTACGGCAGCGCTTTGCCAACTGGGTGGAGATTGCCAAACCCAAATGCAACTCTTGCTGCCCTTAGATTGTTCCTAGAGCATCTTCAACTGCATGGTTTTATTGATCGTTTATAAATGAGGGTGTGGTGGTAACGGAGAAGAGCCGTTTAAAGCTTGCTCGTGCCCCAGAGTAGAGTCAATACTGTCAATCCTTGTTCCATGTGTTTTCTGGCAGGTTGGAGAGTGAATGAGCTTAGTGCCAATGAAGCCAAGAGGAATCCTAAGTTATCACCTCCCAGCACAGGCATTGGCCACCCTCACACTGCGAGGGCACCATGGTTGCTCCTCTGGCTTCCTCCCAGCCTTCTCCTCTCCCTCAGCATCACCTGAACCAACTCCAGATGGGATTCACGTGTGTCTCATCTGTTACCAGACACCGTGACAGCAAAGACACATCAGCATCTGGATGAATTAGAAGTTAGGAATTTGAAAGGTAACGAAGCAGCTGGCCTGGGCTGAGTTCGGGTTCGTTATCACCAGCAGCTGCTGGCCCAAGTAACTGGGAAGGGCCAGGGTTGGGATAAACAACCCAACCAGCCAATGGGAGAGTTGATACCACACTGAGTTCCCACCCGTATATAAGGGGAGGGCTGTAGGCAGGTAGATTTGCCTACCTGGTTTCAACTTGCTTCAGTGCAGCCAGAGTAGGGTAAGTTGGCATCTTGGGTACACGCAGAGCCTTCCTGGCTTCTGTCATTAGTGCTAGTGTTTTCTTCTCTCTTTCTGGTGTTTTTTTTTTTTTTAAACTGTCCTTATCTCAACTCCTGGGTTTGCACCTTTTTTTCTCCTCCTGATTCTCCTTCCTACCACAGAGGAGGGGGTGGAGGGGGAAAGTGGTGGATGAGCAGCTGTGGGTGTTTAGCTGCTGGCAGAGGTTAAACCACAACAGCATCTTTAAGGGTTTTTTAAGCAGTAGGCCATATATCCTATGGGCTGGGAAAGGGCAGATGTACCCCTGCTCCCTTGGCACACACGTACCAGGTCAAACTCTGTAGTGGGTCTGGCTGAGCTGCTTTTCCCCACCCAGCCCTCCTGCTGCAGTGCTGGGAGCTGAAGGGTGTTGATAACACCCCCGTGTTATCACTGCCAGTGCTCACACGGCACCAGAGGCTGGGGAGGCAAGATGGGTGAGGGGATACAGCCGACCTGAGCTGACCAGTGGGATATTCCATACCATATGGCATCAGCTCAACTATAAAGGGAGAGGGCAGGAGGAGGGGGGGGAGCATTTGGTTTGTCTGTGTTCTGGAGCCCTGCTTCCTGAACTCAGCCCGACATCGCCTGCGGACGGGAAGTAGAGAATAACATCTTCATCTATCAAAACCCACGGTTCTTTTCTTTTCATCTTATTCTCTCCCTGCATGTCGTGCTGACGGAGGTTGGGGGAATGATAGAAGGGCTTGGTGAGCACCAGGTGCCCAGCCAGGGTAAACCCACCACAAGCTCATTCCTCTGAGCAGCTGCTCCAGAGAGCTGAGCCACTGCCACGTCTAACTAAAAAGGTGCAAAAAAAGTGATGCGAACAACTTTGGAAGTGGATATGTGTGTGTGCATGGTATGCTTGCCTTTCCTTAGGGCAGTCATCTTGACAAGACCATGAGATCTGCTTGGTGTATGTGAAGGGAACAAGTACGTACAAAAACTGGATGAGGCCACACCAACCATTTCATCCCCCCACGGCATTTCTAGTTGCATGACTCTAAAGCTGTTACGATGATCCTGAATATACCCAGGATGTTTTCCTTGCTCATGATAGTATCATGAAGCATACAATCTTTTTGGTTGGAAGAGACCTTTCAAATCAAAGTCCAATCACCAAGCCACATCACTCATCACCACAGCTCCATGGCTTGGAAACCCCTCCAGGGATCACAGGGATTCCACCACTGCCATGGGCAGCCTGGGACAGCCCTGGACAACCCTTGCAAGGAAGAAATTGTTCCTCAGCTCCAACGTAAACCTCCCCTGGAGCAACTTGAGGTTGATTCCTCTTCTCCTGTTGCTTATTCCTTTGGGAAGAGCCTGACTCCAACCTCCTGTCAGGGTGTTGCTGAGAGCCAGAAGGTCTCCCCTGAGACTCCTTTTCTCCAGGCATTTGAGGGATTTTCTGTTAACTCAGCTGTTTCTGGATTGGAAGGAGATAGTCTTTGAGGTCCCTTCCAACCCAAACCATTCTATGATTTTCAAGCTGAGTTGCATTAATTTTGAAACCAAGATAGTTTTTTTCATTCCCATTTCTTTCAAGGAAAAACTGAAGTCATATGAGAGCAAACCACGCCTGGCCTGGTTTTGATCACTTGGCATACTTAGAAACAAACTCCTCAAAGTAAATATTTCCTATGAAGATCATCAAGGGTGCGACCAACATGTAAGGACCAGCAGCAGAAAAATATGGCTTTAAACCTAATACCCCATCATGTTGCATTCATTAGTTATCCGGTGTTGTAGCTGGAACAGGACAAAATAAAAAGGGCCGGGGAAGAACGATAGTGCGGTGCGTGGAACGCTCTTGAATCTGTGCAATTGCCCTCCCAAACTGAGAGGTCTCCCCAGGTCTAGCCAAGGCAGCCCTGCTGCTGTGTGGACATTGACTGGCAGGAGTTCACAGCTCAGCTCATAACTCTGTCAGAAGTTGTCACCAGCAAGAATTTCCACCTGGGTACCTGAGCTATGATGTGGGAGATGATGACTTGCTCTCTGCATCGAGAAAGAGTGGTTTTACCAAGATAGAGCTAGCAGCCAGGACAGCCCCATCCAAGAGCTGCACCTTCCCCTCCCAGGTGGTAGAGCCTGGAGATCCCAGGGCTCCCTGGCTGGCTGGGGTGGAGGAGCAGGCAGAGAGCACCCATGGCTCTGGGAAGCTCACCAGCTCCCGCATGCTAAAAACCAGATTTACTTTATATTTAGCAAACAAAGAAAAAAAAAAAAAGTTGAAAAAAACTTATGCGCTTCAGCATGGTGCTGGAGGAAGGAAGATAGGCAGAGGCCCTCCTTCCTCCCAGCCACCCAACGGGAAGCCCGTGCTTTATCTGGCCGAGGCAGGGCTGCCCAGCTCCTGCTCCCAGCCAAGGAGCCACAGCACTGGTACCAGCATTTCTGAGAAATAAGGCAGCAGCTAAACAGCAGAGAGTGACCAGACATCCCTTATGTGAGCAAGGTGAGGCCCAGCCTGGCCAGGCTGCAGTGCTTCACTGGCTGGTTACACCTTCTCTAGCAAACCAGCTTTTTCAGCAGGATTTCTGCTGACTGATCAATAATCAGTTATGGCAATAATAACAACAATTTTGCTCTGCTTTGCACCACTGATGCAATTCTAACGGAAGGACGACATTACAAATAGGCCAAAGAAAGGCAATGAAGGTGGTGAAGGGTCTAGAGCACAAGTATCGTGAGAAATGGCTGAGGGACCTGGGATAGTTCAGCCTGGAGAGAAGGAGGCTCAGGAAAGACCTTCTGGCTCTGACAGCTCCTGACAGGAGGTTGGAGCCAGGGGGGTCGGGCTCTGCTCCCAAGGAACAAGGGACAGGACAAGAAGAACTGATCTCAAGTTGCCCCAGGGGAGGTTTAGGTTGGAGCTGAGGAAAAATTTCTTCCCCCTCCAGGGCTGTCCCAAGCTGCCCAGGGCAGCGGTGGAGTCCCCGTGATCCCTGGAGGGATATATATATATATATATATAAAATATTACTCAAAAAGCAGGACACACATTCCCTCTGCCCGGCACCGCCTGCCCTTCTGTTCCCACTTGTCTGCAGCGTTACAGCATCCTGAGGTTATTGCAGAAGAACGGGTGGAAATCAAGGAAGGGCAAAGATTAATTTCACAACAAGTGACTTTGCTTTTCTTTGCCACGAGATGGAGCCTTGAGATTAAACCATTTGTTGGCAGTTTGCTCCTTGGCTGAGAAAATCGAGCCACGGTTAAAGAGGCATGTTTAGTTTTCCCAGATGATGATCTGTGGGGTTTTTTTGTTTGTTTTATTTTTAACGAATCACATTTTTCATCAGCTCTTATTAGTCAGATATGAGGAAACTATGAAGGCTCTGCCAAAAAGAGGTGCCACTCTGGCAGAAGTCGGGTGAGGAAGACGTTGAACAATGTGGCTTTTCTTCTGCTCTAAGAAATCATACTCCAGTACCAGGTGATATCCTGGGGGGAGGTGAGATGGTAGAAGAAAGAGCACTTTGTGAAAAAGCTGAGGCAGGAACGGGGACAGAAGGAAGATATTTGGGAGGCAGTAAGCCTGTTATTTGGGGTTTTTTATCCCCCCTCATTTATCTTCTGGTTCAATTTTACTTTGGCAAAATCCTCTGGTTATACATCCCACGGTTATTTCTGAAGGGCAGTAGAAGGTTATTGATGTCAATATTTTACTGAGTTCCAGCATTTGATACCAGCAGCAGGGCTGAAGAGAAACAACCAGCTCAGCAGCATCATCCTCCCTGACATTTGTCTTCCCCTAAACACAAAGCCTGTGCATGTAAGCTTAATTTCGCTTTTGATTTCACTTCCCTTCAGCCTTTTTGTTTTGTACAGTGCTTTCCTGTTGGGCTGGTTTTTTTTTTCTAGTTATTTCAGAAAAACTGGGAAAAGAAGTGAGGTTTGGATTTTAACTCTGAAAGAGTTTGAGTTCTAGGAGAGTCTCTGAAAGTGGGTTTTACAGGAAAAAAATAAAACAAGAAAACCAAACAAACAACAAAACCAAACCCACAGCAAACTTCTGTATTTGGGCATCGCTCCTGAGAGCGATAGTTGCACAACTCCAGCGGTCCCCACCCCTCTGAGGACTTGGGCCAGAGAGGAGAAGAGTTGGGGGAGAAAAGAGCCAAATTTTGGATCCAACTTGAGTTCAGCAGAAGGTGAAGGGCCGATAAGGCTCTTTGTTTGTTTGGGGGTGACAAGGACATGTCTAAATTCAGTGAGGGGAAGGTGGAGTGGCAGCTGTTGGTGGGTAGATAACAAGCTGATGGGTAACCCCCCCACTGCTCTGGTTGTCACTGGGAGCCTGGGTGTGCCTGGCTCTCCATAGGAGAGCGGTGCTGCCTGTTTTCACTGGGGGGACTGTCCTCCTCAGTAAGGTGAGCAGGATCAGGCCACGGCTGCCCACACATGGAGAGCTCAGCCACCAGACCCTGGGGCAGCAGAGGACAGGATTGAAGTGTCTGTGGATTTCTTGGCATCCTCATCTCGCTGGCCTCCGTTGTGCACGGATCCTGGAGGAATGGTTCAGCTCATGAATCAGTGATCTCCCTCCTGAATTTCACTGTCAGCATGATGATTTCTCTAGATCAGAACAGAGCAGCAAAGGCCTGAACCCCAGTCACTTGCTATGGTCTGAGGGGAGAGAATGGGGTGCTAGATTAGCACATTCATTGCCATGGCCAACCTGATACTGGGTTTCCCGACTCCAAAATTCCCAGTACTCTGCCACCCAACTTGCTGACATCCTTTCAGCAGAATTGTTGGATGACCTCTACCTGATGCCCTTCTGGGCAGCCAGCAAATTTACCCGGCCAACATTTGGTGTGGAATATACCATGGTCCCCTGCTAGCCAACAGCACAAGCTGAGGAGCCTGGTTACTCTGGGAGAAGCTGGGAAGTGGATGGCCACTTTGCTGCAGGATCAGGCAGGCTTCCTGCAGACAGGTCTGGGCATTGGGCAATCTCTCTCCTGGGAGCTCCACCCTTGGATAGGTCTGTTAGATAAAAAGCCAACACCCTTTTGTGTTGTTTCTTGTACCAGCTCCTTTTTTCTTTTGTGAAGAGGACAATTGTAAATAGTGACTCAGTTGTACCTGTACCCAAACTGTCACTTTCGGGCATCATAAGTAATTTCTTTCCCATTATCTGTGTTCTCATGGAAAATGTCAGTGCTCCCTCTGTGAGACAGGGACTGAAGAAGACAGGGATGTACTCAGTTGGGGTACACTGAGGATACACTTCATGTGGAGCACCAGGGCTCTGAAACTGCCCTTGGGTTGCCGCAGTTACCTGGGCGGAGGGTCAGATGGATATCTGAAGGGTAGAGCATTTTTATAGAGCACTGGATTTTACATTAGAATGATACTTCCTTCCCTCCTTTCCCCTCATCCCCCTTCCCCTCATGCTGCCCTGCACTGCTGTCACCAAATCCCAGCACGGCTGGGGTAGGAAGGACTCTCTGGGGATCATCTGGTGTCCCCCCCCTGCTCCATCCAGCAGGGTCACCCAGAGCAGGGGGCCCAGCAGCGCAGTGTCCAGCCGGGG
>WUAM01000287.1:75390773-75417345 GCA_024336885.1 Actenoides hombroni
TGGATTTAACTCCATTGACCACAACTCTTTGGACTCATCCATCTAACCAGTTTTTCACCCAGGAAAGTGTATGCCCACCCAAGCCAAGAGCAGTCAATTTCTCTAATAGAACACTGTGGGAAACAGTGTCAAATGCTTTACTAAACTCAAGATAGACAACATCCACAGCCTTGCCTTCATCCAACAAGCAGGTCACCCTGTCATAGAAGGAGATTTTAAACCTTTAAATTTTAAATCACTGGAACTTCATAGATCCTATGGCAGAGATGCAGGAAAGTAGTTTTTACTTTACCTATAATTCTGCTGTATGAATAATAATTACACACTGTGACAGAGGAAAGCTGTGTGCTTTTGTTCAATCTTAATCTTTATAGATATAAGGCCAGTATAGAAGATGAGCTACTTGCTTTAAGGGTATTATAATTTGATTTAATATTAGAATATGTGCCTGCAGTATCTGCTTTCTAAGCAATGATGAATTGCACTGGAAGAAATGTTTTTTTCTTTATGCCTTATGGCTAGTGATCTGGTTTATTTGGTTTAAAACCTTAAGGCAGCCAATCCCTTTCCAATGCTTTAAGTAGTCTTCTTGCATAAGCTTAGAGAATAAAAATTGCTTTCTTTATGAACCTTGCTATAAAATCTGCTGTTGTTTTTCTTCCCACTTCTGCTATGAGCCCTTCTTCACTTTGTGCCAGAATGACTTAAATTTTGGTCTTAAAGTCCATCTTTATCCCACTTCTTTTGGCTGACTATTCACACTTAGCTTCTTGTGAAGTAGCTCGCAGCATTGCAAACTGCTCAACTGAAAGTCAGCCAAAAGTAGAAAACTGTTCTTCTGAGCCTTACAAACATTTGTCTTACATCGTAGTTGTTTTCCTTCTCTTACACTCTACAGGATCTCATGACCACATAGATATTAGGGCAAAACAGAAGATGCTTTCAATGGAAAATCAATGTGGCTTGGCAGCTGCTGAAAGGTCTTCTACAAGAGAACTATAGAGCTGCGTGAAGGAGTTGAGCAATCCATCACCAGCAGTGTGATTTCCAATTCATTGAAAAACACTGAGGATAATAAAAAGTGAAGCAGCAGTGTCACAGCAAGGAGAAGGGATGTAACCTTTAAATAGCAGGGTTTTTCCACCTCTCTGAAGCACAGGGATCCTTGCAGAAGTAGGACAGAACTTGACAGGCCTGTAGTCTGATCTTTTATGGCAGATCCTAAGGGGCAGGGGAGGGGGGCCTGACATGCTTGTTAGCACTTGATGCAGTTTAAACTAACAGGTTCTGAGAAACAAAGACTTGCTAAGAGGTTAAGGAGAGGGAAAGCTGAATGTGCTTGATATTGAAAGAAATATTCACTGAAACTGAAGACACAGGTACCTAAGAACAAATTTGTCAAGGCAAAAACCTTCCCTTGCTGTGTTGTACTGCTGGCAATCCATCTGGTGATGGGACAAAGCTGCTGCCATAGGAGAGCAGGTCAAAGCAAAAGGTACCAGGCAGATTTGGTCTATGCCAGTAAGCGGGGGTTGTTTTGTTGGTTTTTTTTCGTTTGGGTTTGGTTTTGTGGTTTTTGTGTGTGTGTTTTTTGTTGGTTTGTTTTTGTTTTTTGTTTGGTTGGGTTTTGTGCGTATGTGGTTTTTTGTTTGTTTTTTTTTTTTTGTGCTCATCCCAGCCTGAATTTCTCAATCCTACCTTATCCCTGTGTTCCTTGGAGGAACACGTAAGAAGCTCCTAGTGCTCTGACACTGCTTTGTGCTCTGCTGTGTCAGGGACAAACCTTATCTCCCAATTATTGTTGTTAATATGTTTTGAATAGGGGACATTCAGCCCACCCATGTGCCTGATGGAGCTTTAACACCCTTTGTTGGTGGAAGGAAAACCTACTCATAATCCCAAACAGTTACCTCTGATTATCCCAGATGTGCCCCATGGCACAATCCTGCCAGTCCCTGCCACTTCTCAGGCTTTACAAATGCTTTTCCTTGGCACCTGGATGATTAATATGTGCAGCAGTTCATGACATTTTGGGGCCTCGTCTTTGTTATCTTCTTGCTCTTTCAAAAAGCTCCACAGCCCCTTTTGTCAACCTAGCTATGACCACTGTGAAATGTAAGGAATTGATGTTGCAAGTAGAGCAGAAGTGTTTCGTCTGTCTTGAAAGCAGAGCAGCCCTTCTACAGAGGCACCAGTGACCAGTGCAGAATGGGTTTGGGCAGTGAAAAGACAACCCAAATGTCTAGATTCTGGGGTGGGGGGGGAGAAGTAGTGCAAAAATCTCAGTATGGAGAAAAGGCAATTATGGACATTGAGGGAACACCTCAGAGCTTTCCTGTGCTGTACCTCATAAGATAACATACATTAGGTGATGGCATGTGATACAGAGAAGTGCCATTGCACTTTGCTTGCACACCTGATGTGGGAAGACTTCATGGTACAACAGAGTATGAAGTGCTCCTGGGTGCTGCAAGCCAACACAACTGAGACAACTCCATTCTCTGCCACCTTTTCCTGGGAGTAGTTTGTACCCAGATAGAAGGACGAAGTTGCTCACAACAGACTTGGTTGTGTTCCTATCCATTTTGTGCTGACAAACAAAAAATTAGCTGTAAATGGGTATCCAGACCTCCTGGACTGGTAGAAAGTATTGCCACTGTACAAAAGAAAAGGGTCTTAATATAATTAAAATCCTGCAGTTGAGCTCTGAAATTTTGGATTATAAATGATGTCATTATCCAGTGAGACAACTCTTAGGCCTACTTTCACTGTTAAAATCTAAAAATTACTGATTGCTTGGGATGAGAGGGAGGATGGAGAAAGACATGAGTGAAGAAGAGTTACCCAAGGGCAGAGTCTAATTTTAGACCAGCTTGGGGGAAAAGACTGGAACAACTTAGATGGAGGACTTCAGATGAGAAAAATCCAGGCCCCAGGACATACCTTAACTTATCAGAGCCCAGACATGCTTGGCACAGCTAGGTTTGCTGGCACTGCAAAACATCTGAGTGGCCTCGTTGGGATGATGTTTGTGGCCCAAAGATCAGTTGTCTTTAGGAGAAAAATCACTGCCCCCATGAAACTCCAGCAGCAGTGCCTGTAGGAGTTGTATGTACAAGAGTGGGAGCTCAACCTCACATGTGTTGCAGGAAGGGGAGTGAGATTATTACATTTTATACCTACAGTATCATGTTTTTCTGCTTCATCTCCTTGTTCAACACTATGTGTTACTGATTTTATTGAGCTTGAAGTGTCTTTGAACTGAACTTTATCCAAGAAAAAAAATACTCTCCTGTACAGAAGACAGTCAAAGCAATCTGGAATCACCTGCTGCCCAAAGAGAAAAAGTCAGGATCATTGTGTTAAATTCTGGGTTAATCTTAGGAGGAGTGCTAACTCCTACAACCTTTAGAGAGGCTGGTGAAGCCTCTGTCTTGGACTGTCCAGAGACATCCATGCCATTGGGCCTACAATAAGAGAACAAAATGGTACTTGTCCACAGTAAGAGCAATTAGTTTTAAATGAGAGTCAGAGAGTGACTTTATTCTTATCATCTGTCCTAGAGCTGAATAAGCAAATACATGTAAGTTAATAAACAAACCAAACTAAATAAAATAACCTAGCTCTCAGTGCAAAGTCGAGAAAATAACTGATCTCCTGGCAAATTCCTACATAGTTTCTAGCAAGGTTCAGCTTGCTATACTGAGTGCTGCAACTACCAGAATTGGTGGTTGTGGTACAGGAGTCACCTGCTTTCTTCTTGGATATTGGGAAGCAAGGAAATTGATTTAGCTCTTGTCTGCTTTCAGTAGAGTACTACAGGAAGCTGAGAAATAAAAGGGCATAGAAGTTCTTAAAGGAAAGAAGAGAGAGTAATGCTGATCTAGGTTGCCTTCAGGTAGGAAAGAACAATTATTCCAGGTACCTCCACAAAATGACCCAAGCTGGATGAAATATTGGGTTCCCTTCAGGCATTTCCTTATCAAAGATGCTTATTGAATAAGAATGAAAGTAAATTATAGAAAGAAAATATGTGGTTGCTCTGCTGAGAGGTACATGTAAGAGGTCGTGAGAGTTGACCATAAGCAAAGGATGAGACACATTATTACAGACTGCATGGACCAAGGCTGCTAAACAGATAAACACAGAAGGATGAAAGTGTATATGGAATTCTGCCAATTCAAAACTCCTTAAAATATACAGATGACAGAAGTATCTGATGTAAGCAGGGATCTCATCAGTTTGGAGAAGAAAAATTGCAGAACTTCGAAAGAATCATCCGTGTCCCTTTAAAAGTAGGTGTGCCACTCCCGAACGATAGGTAATAGTGATGGGAGAGGTTTTTAGCAGCGGGGATAAACCAATACCGATTTCTTCCTGAACACGGCAGAACGGTTGGTAAGTCTTAAATACACTGAACAACATTTTAGATCTTTGCTTTGAAACAGAGCACACGTAGCAAATAAATGATTCTCCGTCCTAGAAGTTAACGCCGTTTGCGGGGCAGGGATGGAGACCACACAAAAGCCATCCGTCAGCTCTCCTCAGCCACCAGCCCTTCTGTAGGGCGGGTGGTCGTTGTTGTTTCGACTTTCGGGACGAGAGAAGAAAAAGCCATTTCCCCCAGCAGGATTCCCGCAGAAAAAGCGCAGGGCAGCCCGGGCTCCGGCCGCTGCTCGGCCCGTCCCGCCTGGGGCGGAGGCTCCGGGCGTTCCCTCCTCGTGGGGGGGAAGCAATACCCCCTTTTTCATTTAAATAAAAGCCAACCTCGCCATCTCACACTCTGGGGGTGATACCGGGGGAAAGGAAGCTGTAGTCACCTCTTGTAGCAGCGCCATGCGGCAGTATCCTACCGAGGGGCGGGAGGATGCGCCGCCGCGACCGCCCAGGGTTTAAATGTCCCGCGGGGGGCGGGGCTGGGGCTGGGCTGGGCGGCAGCGCGGTCCCCCCAGGAAGGAGCAGCTTTGCAGGCCAAACAAAGCGGGTTAAGGGCTCATCCTCCGCTCGCTGCTGCTCTGCAAACCTCGTCGGCAGCGAGCTGGAGAGCGGCGCTGCGGTGAGGCGTCTGGGCTCCTGCTCTGTCTAGCTTAAATTAAGAAACCTGCCATAAAGGGTTTAAAATAGAAACCCAGGCAAGCACTTTGTGGTTGGCTTTTCCTTCCTAACGAGTTGCCGGGTCGCTGACTGAATTGAACTTTCCAAATTCGTGGGAGACTTTATTCCGAAGATGTCTTGCTCAGTTGCTGATGTTTTTAGTCGGGGAAAGAAGTTCATCACCTAGGTAAATAAATCAGTACCTGCAGAGGAGAAATATGGGGTAGACCGAGTTTATTTGCAGTCGGGGAGTGGCACTATTAAAAATCAAAAAACCAAACACCTGACCAGTTTCTTGTAGGGCAAACTCATCAGCTACTCCTGAGGCAACTGGTTATGCTTATTTTTACTGACCCTGTACTGTGCAAGTTCTGAGCATAAATAGTTGTAATGTAGTTCTTGTGAAAGCTGCTCTTCTCAGTTTAGAAGCCACTTGTGCTGTTTTGTTGTACCTGGGACAGTATCCTCTGTGTTTGGGCGTGTGTCTGTGGGGTTTTAACCAACTCTTCACTCTGACCTCAGGGCCTAAGAGTGGGCATAAACATCAAGTTCACAATTTTACTCCAAGACAAACTTGTTTTAATGCTCTTTTCATGTCTCCCTTTGCTGGAGTATTTGTGCAGAGCAAACAGCCTTAATGGCTAACATTGGCTGAAGCAGCACAATAAAAGTCCCCGAGAATATCTGCATGAAACACTTGAGCTTGCAGAATCTTGTCCCTGCAGGTAGTGTGGGGCTGACTGTGTCAACAGTGTCTCCTGACTGCAGATGTTAACACCAGTGATTTTTCTTCTCCTTTTTTTACTCTGCTGCGCTTGTTACTGCATGGCTTAAAACTGCCTTTTCGTTGTGAGGGGTTTTTTTATGACTTTGATTGGTTTTGAGCAGGGTTTTCGTAACCTACTGCAGCAGAATCTTAGTATTGTGTTCTCTTGTCAGCTCTGTCAACTCTTTCTTCTCAGATTCAGGCTGCCTACGTTGCTTCTTCATATGATAAATACCTTGGCTTTGTTTGAAATCAGTATAGTGCAAGTGTAGCTAATTGCATGTCGACATCATCCGAGCCCTAGGATGGCTCTAGTGCCAAAACCTGCTGCAGATTGTTGTGTTCAAGTAATGACAGGCTGAGTAACTTACTGAAAGGTGGAGCTGAAGGTGGCAGAACATGAAGAGAACAGAATTAGCCTTGATCTTAAAACCCAGTTAACTCTGCAAGGGTGTTTTTCACCTAATGGCTTATAAATCTGGCATAATTCAGACTTGAAACTAGGGTTTGGGGTTGGTTTTGTTTGGTGTTTTTTTTTTTCTATAAACGCTTAACTAGCCGATTGTAGCAGCTTGGGTCTTGCTGAACCAACATTTCTCTGTTTGGAGGATGCGAGAATGGAATGTAGGAGTATTGACTTTCACAAAACAGCTTGTTTTTTGTTTCTGTACTCGCATAGCTGATGTGTTTGACTTTTACGTGCTGAGCGGGGAAATATGTGCAGCCTTTGTAATAGTCCAGTGGTTTGTTGTGGTCACAGGTCACTTAAATATATCGTGTTCTACAGGAGTGCAAATAGTGGGACCCAAATAAAGAACAAAGGCTGTGGAAGCTGCTGTGTGAAGTCTAGCTACTGACTCTAGGAACAGCATGAAGGAAAAGATCTTTTGCTGTGAAATCCTGAGCAGGTCTTAAGAGTGAGCTGCTAAATATCAGAGCCATAAATCATTAAAGGGATATACTGCACCAACTCTATAGTAATTATCTAAGCATTTGGGGTTTGTTGTGGTTTGGTTTGGGGGTTTTTTATTTGTTTTTTTGCAAGACCCAAACCCAGTGCGTGTTTGCCCAAAGGGGACAGGATTTATTTTTGCTGTTTTCCTCTCAGCTTGGCCTGTGTGAGCCTTTCACCTGGGAGTTCGGTAGGGCACTGAAAGAACTCCTGAGCGTTAAACTCGCCGTTCAGTCACACCACGAACTTTGCATTCAGTATTACACAACTCACCACCGTGTTACTGGTGCTTGTAGCCTTTTCTTTGGATGCAGTTTGAGAGAACGTTGCAGGGGGGAGGCGAGGAAACAAGTCACTGAACTAAAGAATTAAGTTTCAGGCTACTAGAAACAAAACTTCCCGGGGAATTGGGTGGAAGAAAAACCATTTTGAAGTTGCAAGGTAGGATGTGCCACAGGGACTTATTTTATCTGGTATAATTTGAAGCTGTGTTTAAGCTGATGAGCAGTTCCCTTTCGTAGTGGACTTCACTGGTGTGTATCACTAAGCTCTAAAACCTGACTGTTTGACTCCTGTCAGATGTCAGTTCCCCAGTTGAGAGCCAGAGTTGCTTCTTAGCTTTCTCTGTCAGTCCAGCTTTGTAAGGAAAAGCAATGTTATCTTAATCCATGGGACAGTGAGGGGAGTAGAGGAACTAGGCTTTGGGGAAGAGGCCTGAAAACACTGTGTACGTTAAAATGACCTTGCTCTACAAATCTTGCTTTCCTTGGACTATCGTGTGACTGCAGCACTCGTATCTTTTGTTACAGTTATTTAGATTTCTTCCACCTCCAAATAGTTTCTGGATAAAGGTTTGTCTTGCAAGCATCCTCTAAGTAAGGAAACAGCTTCTTTCACTGCTGTTTGAAAACTGATCTTAATACGGCGCGGTGGCGTTTTGTGTATTTTCTTATTATATGATGCTTGACTTACAATTCTCACTACACGCCTGGAGGAAATAGAAGATGGTAGGTCAAGGTGAAGCAGCAGACAACAGCTTACCGTAAAGCCAGAGCGACTACACTTTCTAAGCTCTCACTGCCCTTTATTTAAAGGATCCCGAAGCTGTGACACACCGAGGTGAAAACTCATCTGGAAGATGTCTGTTGACTCTGCTGGGTCTCGCGTTCATCTTGGCAGGAGTTGTTGTTGGGGGAGCCTGCATCTACAAGTACTTCATGCCTAAGGTAACGTGAAAGTTCTTTTTACCTTTAAGCATCACTGAATAAAACCAGATGTAATTATAAGCGGATTAGAAAACCTTCCAGAACCGGGATGTGAAGACTGCTGTGTCCTTTATAAAAGCTCTGGGCGTGACAGCCCCGCGCTTCATCGTAGCCTGTTAGGAATAGAGTTTTCCAGCAACGTTGGCTGTAACAGTATCTCGCCTTGCTCTTCCTTTCAGCATAAGGTGTACCGTGGCGAAATGTGTTACTTTGAAAATGAAAATCGCGACCGCGCGGTAGAACCTTATTTCCTGCCCATCGCGGAAGAAGCCGACATTCGGGAGGACGATAACATCGCCATCATCGACGTGCCCGTCCCCAAGTTCTCGGACAGCGATCCGGCAGCGATCGTTCATGACTTTGACAGGGTGAGTGTCTGCGAAGCGGTGAGGAAGGACTGGTCTTGCCGCTCGCTGGGAAACTGGAGCGGATGGTAACGCAACAGCTCGAGGGTTTTGGTTCTTGAGACGGTGCAAGCTTCTCTTTGGGAAATCTGACCCCTTTACCTCTATAATAGTAGACTTCTGTAAGGGAGGAGCATTACAAGAGTGTTAGAGGACTTTGTAGAATCATTAAGGTTGGGAAAGACCTCTAAGGTTGTCACCCTAATGATTCTATGAATTCCATCCGTCAACCCCAAACTACCACGAAACCACGTCCTGAAGTGACTCTTAACTGGATCGTTTCTCAGAACGACGCGTCTCGGGGTTACACAAATGTAAATATTGCTGCCCACAGGATGTCTGGGTGTGTGACACTTGAATCATGTGAAAGTGAGGGTAGGAGAACACCACAAGTGTGAGTTAAGGAACAGGGAAACTGAGGATTTGATCTAAGATTCTGTCAAACTGTGTTACAGCAAAGTGTAGAATTGCAAAAGGATGTGGGCCTTGGGTAAGCAAATTGAAAAATCACTTTGAGAACTTGAAAATGCTCTCAGTTGCTTGTAGTTTTTCTAAAGCAAAGATGAGAGGATAGTCTTAATTTGACCTTTTAGTGAAAATTGTGTCGATAGTATCAACAGTTATCCTTAATCAGCTCTCGTAGGTTGCTTGTAAATCAAACCTGGGTGACGCAGATGTAATCACAGCAAAGACACTACAACTGTCATCTGTAGGTGCAGCATGGAATGCCACGTAGCCAAGCTTTTATCTCTCTTGTCATGACAGAATCTTGGCTATAACTTAAAGGACTCTAGTGAAGAACTTCAGTTGGTTCTGGCTAAGCACTCTGCAAAGTCATAATGACACAAGCAGATGGGTTGATAATTTAGTCTCTGCAGTTCTTGCGCTCGGTGGCAGCGCCGATGCGACTTTCTAGAGGCTGATGCTTTTTGTGCAGAACTACTTTACAGGGAGGGATCGCTTATCAACAGTTGGCTGCTGTTTGTTTGCACTGTGCTTAACTGGACATCTTTGGTGATGAGAGCAGACTCCCAAACGCTTTCTTGGTATTCATACCAACTGTACTTGTTGAGAATGATGATAGAAATCGCTTTTGTAACCAGCTCTCATTTCTGCACAAAAATCCTGTTGTAAACCTGGAAGTGGTAGCAGCAAAGTTCTTGTAGCAAAGCAATGCATTCGGGCACGGAGTTGTGCATCGTCTCCAGCTTTCTGAGCTTCCTTCTTAGTCCTTGTAGAACTCTGTTCTGCTCATCCAAGGCCACGCTTAACGAACTGAAACCTCCTTTTCCAAATAGCTGCTGACGGCCTATCTCGACTTGCAACTGGATAACTGCTACGTGATCCCGCTCAACACCTCCATCGTTATGCCGCCGAGAAACCTGATGGATCTCTTCGCCAAACTGGCGGTACGTGGAAACTTTGCTGCTCGCTTTATGCTGATGAGATGGCTTTTGGTAATGAGGCTGGGTGTTGCTCCTGAGCTACGGGCTCTTGCCGGAACAGTCCTCTTGCCATCAAAGTACATTAATCCCCCTGGCTCGGTCACTGTACTGAAGTTGAGGCCAGCTGTCAGTGTATATTATGTTGAGTAGATTCATGCTTAATGCTCTTATTAATACCTAGCTTTATGAAAGCTGAAAGCAGCTAGCAAATAAGGTTATATTTAGCTATTATAAAGGAATTTGAAAGCTCCAAATATCATTGGAAGCCTAAACCTGAAAGTTCCTACCGGAAAGCTCGCTTGCCCCATGAGAGCTTTACTGTAAAGAACAATGCAAACTTTTCCTGCTGTTTTGTTGGCACTGTAGTTAGGAGCTCACCGTGAGCGCTTTGACTCTTCAGTGGCCAAGACTGCTATTTTTTCCAAGAAGTCTTATGGGTCCAGTTGGTAGAGCTTTCTACTCCTTGGAAATTAAATGCATTACTGGGCTCTCCTGTGCCAAATGGACTGTTCAAAATAGCCATCGACTCTTCCACACCTAGTGCCGGAGGCCACCTCATCTAGATTAGCTTGTTCTTTTTTCTTTAGCTTCATGGAGACAAGCTTGAAGTGTGTCTCCCTGCCCACACTTTCAGGGGTTGCTCGTGAGGGGTGGGAAGCTGTTTCAGTAGTGCTGGGATCTTGTGGCAGAGACTTAACTTCTGTAGGTTGTGCTGTTTTGTTTTTTCTTCTATTAGAAATATATTGCCTCAAATGTGGTAACTTTCATAATACTTTCTCCTCTTCTGACTGCAGGCTTTGTTACATATGAATAAACTGATTCTAGTTCTGTCTGCTTCATGTGAGGGAGCAGTGTTACGGTTAACTGCACTCTGTTTGGATGTAACTGCAACTGTTTGCAGCAGCTTTTGTCAGTTTTTAACTTCTCTGGTATGCAGCTGTTCCAGCCCAGCATATCTTAGTATTAAAAAGAAGGAAAGCTGAGATCCAGTGCTTGAAACCCTTCCAAAGCAGAGGAAAATGTTTGTCATGTCCATTGTTAGCAGAATACTGTATCTCAGGGTTTTGTCTCTTTTTAGACTGGCTCTTACCTGCCTCAGACCTACCTAGTTCGTGAAGAGATGGTGGTTACAGAGGAGATAGATAACGTGTCTGATCTGGGTATCTTCATCTACCAGCTCTGTGTTGGAAAAGAGACCTTCAGGCTTCAGCGCAGAGACCAGATAACGGGTAAGTTCCCTTTGGTAAAAAGAAATATAAATAATTAAAATCTATTGTTCAGGTAGGGAAAGGGTGAATACTTAAACCTTCAGAGATTTTTAGACTTGGAAATCTGTGAATGTTCAACATGAACTGAGACTATAGAACTGATGGATATTTTCCCCTACTTTCAAGTATGTATCTGAAGTTTCATTTGAACATGGTGAGAGAGTTTCAGTTACAGAATTGGAGGTTAAATGCTCAAAGCACATTTGAACTTCAGCCAATAGATGGAACAGAAGTAGGCTTAAGTTGTAAGTTAGCTTGGCCCCCAAATTCATATAATCCATCTGATGATGTGAGTCTCTGTAGGTGCAGCTTCATCTGTCACTGTCCTATCTTAAACTGGGTTATAGGAGCATCAAGTAAAAACGTTATCTTCTAGTTCGCTTGCTCTGAAATAGAAAAAAAACAAACATTAAATTTAAAAATGGAACAGCTAGCTCCAGACATCCCAGACTTCCTTTCTGAAAGAATAATACTGCATAGGAACTGCTGAGCTCTCTTTATTGCTTGTCTGCTTGTGCAATCCCCCTGTGAGAAGGACTGGCCTTGAGGTGCTTACTGAAGGGAGAGACGTGTCTCTTGGCTGTTGTGAAGATGCTTTTGTGAACAAGTCTAAACTGACTGCAGTCCACAGACAATACCATGAAGAGCATTTGTGGTGATTTCTGAAATCATCTTGCTAGAGCATGGTGTTGACCTCTTCAAAAAACCTCTACGGAAGACTTGCACAGAAGGCTTCTAGTAGATGAACGGTGCTGCTTGGTGCAGTTTCTGCTCTGTAGCTGACCTTGTTTGCCCTTGGGGAGAAAGGGGGTGGGAAATAGAGTCAAATTCAAGACTGCTGCGGAGAAAATTGTTCAGGGAGAAGGTTTGTCTTGCCTTCCAGATGAAATTGCTAGCAACACCTTTCTTCTAGTGTGCACCAGTCATGGGCATATCAATAACGAGACTAAAATGGATCAACTCCTGTAACAACTTCTCATTTAGCTGGTGCTGCTTTGGCTCTCCAAGTTTGCAGAGTTCTTGGGTTCCTCAGTTAGATCAAACTGACCTCCGGTTCTGCGGCAGTTCCCTGGAGTTGTGTGAGAAACCGGCCAGGTCATCCTGACTGCTCAATTGCTTACCCAGTTAGAGAGCCACTGGAAACTTAGCTTCTGCAGGCATGAAGATTGAGATGAATTGAAGGAGAGATTGTATTTGAAGTGTTTATAAACTAAAGCAGTGCCCTGGTTTAAGAGCTAGTGCTTCTCGATTTTGATGGATGGCTTCTCTTGCTTGCTCTGAATAATTCTCTGCTTACTAAACAAGCTCTAGATTTTCCTTCTGACTGTTGTGTGTTGAAGTGCTTTAGCAGCTTGTCTTTGGCAGAACTGCTTTATCTCCTAGTGAAGATTCCCAGCTGATACAGGTGAACTGCCTGTGTCAAATCCAGTGCTTGCATGTCCCAAAATAGAGAAAATCACTTTAATAGTGTTAGGAAAAACTTCAGTAAGATCATCAGCTGAGTGACAAATCCTCGCAGGGCTTTCTTCAAGGTGAAGACTGCTCTGGAGAAGCACACTTTGTGTTGATACATACTGGGACAGAGTGGGGAAGTGCTGGTAAAGAACAAGTTGGTTTGTGTTGGTTTTTCTTCTGCGCCCTGTCTGAGTTTTTAAGATCTTTCCCTGTAATTTCAATCTGCTTTGCTTTGTGGTTAGGAAGGGCGATGAGAAACTTTGCTATAAACCATCTATGTAGTGTTTGTTCTGTCACTAAAATGATGGTGGGGACACTAGAAAGAAGTGCTCCCTGTGCTGTACATGGGCCCCTCTCTTCTCATCACCATTCTGAAAATGAGGGAGGCTTCCCAATGGAAAACAAATCGACATTATCAAGCTCTAGTGGCAGTTCAGGGCTGTAGAAACACCACGTGCTGGATTATTATGTCTTGCTGTTGTTCATGATGATACAAAACGTGTAAATACTTGCTGCTGGGTTCTGGATCTGCTTTACTTAGGCTCTCGTCTTCTCTCGTCCCCAGGTCTGCAGAAACGTTCAGTGGAGAACTGTCATTCAATCAGACACTTTGAAAACTCTTTCGTTGTTGAAACAAAGATCTGTCAACAGTGAAAGGTGTTGGATGGGAGGTGACTAGTTCATACCTTCATTGAGAAGTCTGAGCATTAGACATCGACTTCTTCAATTAAAATGTGCAGTGATAATCAAAAGCCTTATGCATTTTCTGTGTATTGCTTGTAGTTCAAAAGACAGAGTCACCATTTCATCGTTCTTGGATCCTTGGTATAACATTTTAGTTTTCTCATGTGAAACATAACTTTGCGTAAGGTTGGTTTTTTTTGGTTTTGTTTTTTACAGTTTTTTCTGAAGGTTACTATCAGTTTATGCGTTGAATGTGTTTAATTTTTGTGTAATCTGGGAATGGCAGAAAGAAAAAAAAATATATATATATATACACACACACACAAATGTTAACCAATTCCTTGGCTGGAACCAATTCTGTTCACCTTAACTTTCACAGAATAATTACTATTAACAATCTGTGGTTTGCACATCTTGTGTAGCTCTGTAGGATAGCTCTGCACTCCGTATCCTGGCTGAACAAACTCCTCTGCTGCGCATTCATTACAGGTTTATTTTAACTATCATGTGTGAAGCATGTAAAACCCAAGCTCAGTGATCAGAACCCTTTAACACTACCCTGTTTCATTTTGTGCAATTACTGTATTGAATTCGTATGTATATTTGGAACCTTTCCCCAAGCTTACGTTTAATTCTTCTCCCTTTTTGTTCGGTTTTGTGGTATTTAGTTGTTAGATTCCGATAAGAGTTGCTCTTCAAGCTTGTTGGTATTTTTAGTTACGAATTGGTTTATCCTGTAACTTCCTCTTTCAGGAATCTGTTCTGGTAGAGCTCACTTGTGAACGTGACTGTAGTCGTAAACTTAAAACTACTCTGGCTTATATCAACTTTTTAGATCAACTTTTTATGAGCAAGTAGCGTTACTGCTGCAGTCAGAGCATTGTTCCTTTTTGTTTTTTGAAAGCTGCAGTATAAAGATAATGAAGAGTTAAGCGTCCTGCAGTTGATGAACTTGAGAGTTTTATTAAGGGACTTTATATTGGCATAAATTCTGCAACCCTATAATAAATGTTTCTCTAAAACTTTGGTGTTTGTGTGACTTCATGGCGCTGAGAGGCGAGGGTGCAGGGTAGGTGACGTGGGCCGGAGGCAGCAGACAGTGCTCTTCCCTCACAGCCCTCTTACCCTCCCCTCTCTTTCAGCTGGTGGAGACACATTTCCTCTTCCTCTTGTGGAAATGGTTTGCAGTGCATAACAAACTAGGGGGGAGCAGAGGGAGGAAAAGACGTCGCGCTTCCAACCCGGTCCCCGGGGGGCAATTGTCAGTGATGTTTGGCGCTGTTGAGCGGGGTTCTGGCGCACGAGCGCTACCCGTCAGCTCTGGTCCCACAAAGGAAGGGTGCCTTCCCTCAGTCGGCCCTGATTACAGGATTGCTTGTCTGGGTCTATTTATGGTGGTGTTAAGGAGAAGTCCTTAGCATATCACAGTAGATGGAGTCAGCAGAATGCTAATTGTAACACCTTTCAGCATTTACCCCTGGGCTTCGAGCTCAGAGCTGTGAGCGCTGCGGTGAAATGTCTACGACCGGTTGCTCAAGGAGCTAAAGTGTCTATTGAACCCTTCTGCCTTTCTTGCAAAGTACCGTGGCTCATACAGCTGGAAGGAGGGCAGCAAGGAGGCTTTCTGTGCTGGGAATGAGGGGGTGAGAAGTGACAGCAGGATCTCTGCTGCCTCAGCACGACTCCTCTCCCGAGGTACACGGTGATGTGACGCAGAGAACGCACCCAGAAGCAGAGCCTTGGTCTGCTTGGTTATCAAATAAGATGTGTAGGGAGAGCATTTCATTAGGTACTTTACTGGACTGGAATGCTGTGGAAAACTCTTAATTATTGCCCCTGGGAGCTGGGGATGCTTTGCTGGAACTGGTATGTGTTACTGGGGGAAACAGTTACATGGGCAAGTTCCTGCTGCTCGCTTCTTACGTGCTTGGGAAGTTACTGTTGTGGCAATCTACTCCTCCTCCAGATTGTCTGTGAGGGTAACGTGGGTGGCTTGGCCAACTTCTTTGTTTTGGTAGCCCTGAGTGGAAGGGTTTGGAAATGCATTAGCTGCAGAGAGCAAGAAGCATCTGCTTGCAGGGTGGAGATTTGATGTTGAAATCAATACATGGAAGTTCTTCCTTCCAGCTTTGGGTGTCTGGTGGTGGCCAGCTCGCCCTGGACAAGCCTTTAACCCACCGGCTGCTGTAGTAGGACACACAATGGGCATGTTAGACCTGTCTCCAGAGAGGCTGAAATAGTTCCTCTTCCTTTTGTCTGGTAAAGATTTTAGAAGAAATGAAGTCAGTTCCTTAAGAGCTTATTAGATGTTCTAGGCACCAAGCCAAGGCTCTCCAAGGGACAGATTGTTCTTACCTGCTGGGTGCTCTGGTTGTTGAGAAAGCAGCCCAAGTTTCGGTCGTGCCTGCGCCAGGCTGGGCTCACGAGCTGTCACGGTGTGCAGATCCAAGGGCTGCCGGTTTAAGGTTGCTTCTGTGAAAGCAGCTGGTCCTCCTGGGGTCTTCTCGGGCTGTCTGGCTTTGAGTAGCTCCTGTGTTCAGCTGGCCTGCAGGAAGCAGGAGGTGCAAGTCAGGGGAGCCCTTGGCACCAGTAGATGGCACAGGCAGCAAGCGCTTGGGCCCGAAGCGTGGTGGAACTGCTGCAAACTTGGGGTGTTTGTTCTAACAGATAGCTTTTCAGGCATCTTGCCAAAATTAAACCTAAACCAGGCTTGATGGCAGCTTCCTCTAGGTGGTGGTTAATGTCTTTGCTTAGTTTTTTGCCTACAGCAAAGACCCTTTCTGCAATGCAACCCTAACCTCTCTAAAAACCTTATTAAGTATTTAAGGCTGTGCTTCAAACGTGGGTGTGGTAACTGAAGGGGGAACATTACCAAGATGCAAATGCCAGCTTCTTTACCATAATAGCTTCTGTTGACAGGCAGGTTGGCTGAAAAAGCACCCGTTGTGCACAGGACTGTCAGCAGTAGCTCTGCATTTGCTGATTGCAAGTTATTTTTACTGCTTTTCTGACACAATATATTTAGATGTAACTTTTAACCACCTTTATGACTATTGAGCTGACAGTCCAGGGCTTTGGATGGTTCTTCTTCCACTGTTACATGTGAGGTTCTTTTTCCAAGTTGAAGTGTTTTAATCAGAAAGACCCATGAGGAAAAAAAAAAAATCACAATTAATAATGAATTTGTTGACCTGGCTTTCTGTCTGAGGGTGACTGGTAGGATGTGGGTGGTTCTGGGGGGGTGTATGTGACAGACACTTTCATTACAGTAGGTGGAAGTCTGCACTAGAACTTCAGAGTTTCCTCTAGCCTGACTTTGTAAAAAAAAAAAAATATAAAAAATCTTAGAATTAAACTTATTTGTGTATATAAATACCTTGAGATGAAGATCAGGGAGGAAAAAAATGGGGACAGCGTGGAGACCTTTGAAAGACAGCCTGAGGCCTCAGCTGGGTATGAAGTAGAGCTTTAGCACCTCAGATTTGATATGCTGGTCGTTTAAAGGTGAGATTTTTGCACAATTAGCTCAACTCCTATGGACTGTTGCAGCACAGCCACGCTGAGTGTGGCAGTGAAAAAACCTCTCACAGTGTCTTTTGCTGTGGGTGTTTGTGTGGATGCCTGGAGGACGAGGAGCCTGCTAGGACTTCAGTGAGCCTGGCCTGGCTCCTGTGGACTTCATTAGCTCTTGGCATCGCAGGGCAAGCTGCCGAAAATAGCCCAGCAGAGCTACCAGATGTGCTCGGCAGAGTTCACGGTGAGTGATGGCTGAAATACCAGAGCACTGAAATGGGCTCTCAATTTCCCTGAGGACAAACACTGCTTTGCTATCTGTACATCACCTTCCCTTGTCTGGGGTTCGTTCTTCTCCAGCTGCTTCGGCTCTGCTTGCAGCAGAACTTTAGAGTTTCCTCTAGCATGATTTTGTAAAAAAAAATAAATCTTAGAATTAAACTTATCTGCATATATAAATACCTTGAGATGAAGATCAGGAAGGAAAAAATGGGGACAGTGTGGAGACCTTTGAAAGACAGACTGAGGCCTGCTTGCAACAGAGTGGGCTGAACTGGGACGGTCCCCTCAGTAACAATCGCGCAGCTGCCAGCTTTAGATTTTTACAGATTGATGCTTTTGTTTCTTGGTCTCATCTGAAGTCGTCAGGAAGGCTAGAAAGAAAACATGATGACGTTTAACTGAAGACAACTTCCTCCTCCCTACCACTTCCCCACTTGGTTACATTTCATCCCGCCTTCTCAGCTGCCCCAAACTTAAAAAAAAAACCCCAAACCAATAAATCCTAGAACAGAGGGGAAATGTTGCGGGGCCAGGTCTGTGCCGTGCAGCCCGGAGTGAATTACCACGCTGGGAGGACTGGAGCTCGGGGTCAGGCCTGGGAGGATTAAAGCTGCTGTGACTGTCCTAATTCTGAGGTGTAGGGAGGGTGGCTCGGCTGCCAGCCGTGGCACAGAGCCCAAGCACCAGCGCTGCTCGAAGCTGGGAGACAGCAACCAAAAGAATTACTGTATCTCTGATTGCAGTCGCATTGCTGCATTAGAATAATTTCTTTGTTAATTGTATATATTTACGATGGCACCTCAGCAATACGAATGGGTGGTTTTCCTGTCTTGAGAGTAATTAAAGACTCTCCACCTAGTGCTCCACCTCCAAAGGAAATTACTTCTTAGAGTTTAACTGTTTTGTTTTCCTACGTGTATTTTCTCTCTTTTTCTACTATAACAACTCCAAGTTCCACCTCAACAAATGTGAAAGTTGATCTGCTGTCTTAAAACTCATTCTGGCTGTGGCTGTAGATGTGTGTCTGTTACGGAAGCATTGAGGTTCTCACGAGCTGTTCTGTTTTAGGCCCTTGTTGATGTTTGAAGCTGTTCTGGGTTATGCCCATGTGTGAACACCTGATTGGAGAACAAGGAACTTCCTTCCTCCAAACCTAATCCCTTCTTGGACTGGAACCAGGGCAGTTTTATTCTGGAGCGAGAGCGCCGATCTGTGGGATTCATCAGGAATAGATCTAGGGGTCAATCATCAAGTGGAAACTGGAGGTTTATCTAAAATCTCTTGGTGGGGTGGGGCTGTGTTGGGTGTTTTGTCCCGTGGGCTGGTGGTGTCGGTGGTAACTCTGTGTTCTCACTGTACGATCAGTAATTCAGGGCTTTGGTTTCTCTGCCCTTGGCAGTTGTAGCTTCTTTGTCATCTCACGTTCTCAACCCCTTGCACTAGTTAATCCTTAACGCTTAGAAAAATAAGAGCAATGTAGAAGCCACCATTCAGCCTCCCTACCCTCACCGGTGTGCCCGGTGTGAAGCTGGAAGCAGTAAGGGCTTTAACCTCATGGTTAAAGAAAGACGGCGGGGAGGAGTCAGACCTTCACACAAAGTCAGCGGTGGTGCTTCCGTGGTTGCGAGCGGAGCTGCAACTGCTGCTTTTTCACCTCCATTTGTAGTCCCAAGAAGAAGAAAAAGTGTTCCTGCTGGTCTGGCACATCCATGCTGCAGCGTGAGCTGCTTTCCTTGGTGTCAAGAGTTTTCTGCTCTCAGTGCTCCTGCTCTTGACAGTTCACCAACCACCACTGAATTGGGTGGTATCTGGGTGGCTGAGAAGCAGGAATGATGCTCCAAAGAGAGTCTCCTGTTACTGACTGACTGACTGGAAGGGTTTTCTCTGGTAGAGGTTCGTCTGGGTGGAGCTGGCTAGGAAGTAGATGAGTATATGGGTCGAGGAGAGCTTGCACCGACATCTGCTGACTGCTGGGGTATTTCTGAGGCCCTATTTTCACCTTAAAACCCCTTGATTTTCAGTAGGGAAATGACTCATACCAACTGGAGGGAAAACAAAGCTTCTGGCTGAGTGCCTTGAGTGTAGGAGGAAAAAAAAGTGAGCTTCAGATCTCAACATCTTTTGTATGGACATCTGTTTGCAGATATACTGGATCTGTGCATTTATCTCTTTGCAGCCTCACACTATTTGTTGTTCCTTAATGGAGCTAGTGGTTCTCCTCTACAAAACTCTACTACTTTCTCAGCATCATTCAGTTTTCTTCCTCTTCTGGATATTCATTTACTTGTTTTCTTTGTTTGTTGTGGTTTGGTTTTTTTTAAACAACCAAGCAAAAACCAGTTGCCAAAAAACTCCAGTGCTACAAGGGAAAGACGGGGCCCTTGCTGCGGAACTGGAATCTACAACAGAGCACTGATGGTTTGGGTGAGTTGGGGGCTGAATTTGGGATTTCTCTGATGTGTGTTCACTACTCATGTGTCATATTCAGCCCTCTTATTTCTATAGTTCACAGATTTAATTATTATTTTTTTTATATTTCTTTCAACTTCTAAATATCTGACCGGTTTGGTGTCAGGTTGGCTTTAGTGCTGGTGAGTTCTGGCTGTGCTGCCTGGGCAGCAGCTCTATCTCCCAGAGGGATTTTGATGTCTTGAAACCATCTTCCCTTACGCTGAACTTGTGGGTTTTGACCCATTGCCAAGCAATAAGCTCTTGGGTGATGGGAAGAGACCTTAAAACGAAGCGTTCTGCAGCGTCGCCCACATGACACAGCTGCAAAGGGTTGTGCACCTCTGGGAAGTGAGGTGGTTGTGTGGGGCTGTCTCATATCTCATGTTTGCCCCCCACCAGACCCTCCTGCTTCCCCTTCCGTGGCAGCTCCAGCACTCTCATCGCTCCTGTGTGACGGGCAGCAGTGCTTTGGTGACTTTGGCCCTGGTGGGGAGAGCAGCCAGGGGCTGAGGTGTGGAGGGGTGATCTGCTCCCTGGGAGGGCTGTGCCATGTCCCTCTTACTGGTGAAAGGGAACTGCTCCACTTGCTTGGCTGCAAGAGGTTTCCTGGAATTTGTAGCAGTATTTTTGAGGACAGCTCTGTCCTGTGACCATCATGTCCCATGGAGCCTGTTGTAGCTCGTGGCTTTCTGTGAGTATAACAACTTAATGAGGGGCTGGAGGATAAATACCTCCTTTTCTGGCCAGCAGAGAGACCATGGCCCTCACCCAAACCCATGGCTGCTGGAGATGCCACTGAACCAGGAAGCAGCCAAAGAGCTTTTGAGCTAGATGCCACCAGGGTTTGATGTCCCTGGGCTGGGTCACTTGGGGGGCAAATGAGCCCAGAGGAAGAACTTTGGGATGAAGGAACTGACAGGAGCAGCACCACACCAGTGTGGGCGGCAGCGCTGCTGGCTTTGGGCTTTTCACGGTGCTGCTCTGGGTTGTGTAGACTCCTAACCACCAGGAACAGGCTGGGATGTGAAGCTTTGATGGTTAGTGTGAATTCCCTTGAAGAAACCTCTCATTAAACTAGAAACTCAAGTGAGTTTTAGCTTCTGTTTTACGTTGGTCTCCTGGGAACTTTCTCTGTAGCTGCGCAGAGCTCTGGCTGACCACAGAGAGTTACCATTGCTTTAAATAGTGGCTGCGTTGTGTAAGAGGGGAGCCTGTGCAGGGTTGTGGTCCTGAATCACAGGGCTGATATCCAGGCTGGCGGCAGGTTGGAGAAACTGCTCAAGCCAAGGCAAGAGTTGGGGTGGATTAAAGTCTTTAAAAGAGAGCCGTTGGGGCTCGTGGGAGGGTGAGGAGGGAGGTGATGCTGGCCGTGGGGGGCTTGGAGCAGATGGCTGGTGGCTGGTAGAAGTCATGACCTTCACTTTGCTGGACCCTCACCAAGATCCTCTTCTTCTTCCATCACTGTTGAGCCCACTGGGAGAATGGGTAGGCAGAGGAGTTGAGAGGTGTGTTGGCTTTCACCGTGTGCTGGTTACATCATTTCTGCTCATCCTAGCTTGATGGGGCCTTCTGGTTTTTCAGGTTTCACTTATCTGAATTCTAGATTTAGGGGGAAGAAAGTGGGAGTGGAGGGAAACTTCAGCAAACTGGCTTAAAAAAAATATAATCTTGATGAGTGTAGCTCAGCTACTTGCTGACCTTGGAGGTACCAAATGCCCAAGAGGCTCTGTTTTTCCCCTCCCTTTGACTTTTCTGTTGGCACCTCTGTGTATGCCCAGAGCGCTGGCTCTGACTGGGGTGAGGACTTTTTTTTGAGGTCTGACTCCTGCTGAAATGGGTTCTGGGGACACATGGGCGTGTTGCCAGACTCGCTTTCTTAGGGGTGGCCGTTGCTCAGTCATCACCCACACACCGGCAGGATGGAGGTCCTTTAAAAAGCACTAACTGCCACCAGAACCTCCCCCCCTGAGCCCTCCCAGCAGCCGGGGGTGTGTATGGAGCGGATCTCGTGTTGGTTTGACGTAAAATACAGAAATAGAGCAGGAAGCAGGAACAAGCACCCAGGTCTTCCCCTTTGAGGAGGTGGCACTGACCACCAAAAGTCATGTTCGTGTCTCTTCCCTGTCCCCAGCAAACTGATACAGCAGCCAGTGGTGATCCCAGAACAGCTGCTGCAGCTGTGTTCAGGAGATTTATTATTATTTTTGTTCTTGATATTTTAAATAACTCAAGTTTTGTTCAAAGATCACACCTTTTGGACAATAATTTCTATTCTGTTGATCACGTTTACACAGAGCTCAGTTTATCAGTCCCAGTGTTGGAGCTTCTCTGCCCTTAACTGGCAGTGTGAGCCAGGCACTGGCCAGACAGCTCCAGTTTATCCGCTCTCTTCTTATCAGGTTATTAAACCATCTCTGATGATATTATATCTTGGTTTTTTTCATTTGTTTTTGTACAGGGTGGGGTTGGCTTGTACCTGGGTCACTCGCTGGGGTGGGTATTCAGTGACTGAAGTCTGAGCAGTGTCCAGCAGCGCTGTGCTTGATGCTGTGTGTGCCTTTATGGCCAGCGAGCTGGTTTGGTGACGCTGGGGACGATGCTCATTTTTAGCCTCTAACAGCAAAGTGAAAAAGGAAGTAAACAGTGAAGTAAAAAGTGTCTAAGTTTGCTGCTGGTGCAGCTTTAACTGGTGCAGGAAGATCTAATGCTGGCTACAGAGAAATGAGGAATTGTCTCAGGATGTTGAACAACCAGGTCACAAAATAGCAAATAAGATCTAGTGCTGGTAAAGGAAAAGTCGTGTAACAGTGGAGGAAAACTCTGCTTAGGTCAGAGGAGCTGTAAATCAGCATGAAGATGCTAAGGGGCTGGAGCATCTCTGTGCTTAGGAAAGGTTGAGAGCCCTGGGGCTATTCAGCTGGAGAAGACTGAGAGGGGATCTTCCGAGTGCTTATCAATATCTAAAGGGCAAGGGTCAAGAGGATGGGGCCAGACTCTTGCCAGTGGTGCCCAGCAACAGGACAGGGGGGAACAAGCACAAACTGGAACTCTGGAGGTTCCACCTGAGCAGGAGGAGAAAGTTGTTTGGTGTGAGGGTGTGGGAGCCTGTGCCAGGCTGCCCAGAGAGGCTGTGGAGTCTCCTTGTCTGGAGAGATTCCCATCCCGGCTGGACACTGCGCTGCTGGGCCCCCTGCTCTGGGTGACCCTGCTGGATGGAGCAGGGGGGGTGCCACCAGACCATCTCCAGAGGGCCCTTCCAATCCTATCATGATGGGGTCCTGTGAGCAATGGACCAGGCGACAGGAAACAGCCTGTCTGTAGTTTCTGGGGGTCTCCTTTGAGGCCCTTTTTTACAACAGTGAGGCTTTTGTCCCCTGGTACCCTCCCAAGAGTGAGATGGACAGTCAGGTCCAGGCGTGCATCCTGCAGTGCTGTAACACCTGCTCCCAAGCGAAGGTGGCCTCAAGGGCAACTGTGTCCTTGTCCTCACCCTGGGGTCTGTGCCTGAGACAGGGGACCCAGGCAACATGGAGAGACCATGATCGCACGAGCCCCAGGTCTCTTGATTTGGGAATAAAATGAATGTGTATCTAGAAGTGCCTGATACAGAGCAACTGTACAGATGATCGATGATTCAGGGTGGAAATGTTCTGGATGTTCAGCCCTCCATCCCATCATGAGTAAAGGCAATTCATTGCTGCAAGGCCACTTACTTAGATATTTTCTTTCCAGTTTAAGTCTGAAATGCTCTGCTGCCCTGTAGTCACAGGAAGAGACTGCTAATTCCTGTGGGTAGTGTTGGATTATGACTTAATGGGAGGTTAATGCTTCTCTAATCCATACAGTAAAAAGTCTGTGTTGAAATGGAGAGCCCTGTGTAGTTCATAAGAGGTAGTGAGCCTGCACTGTTTCCCCCTGTATCTTTAAGCTTTTTCTTCCAGTCCCACAGTTTTTAGTCAACTTATGCCAATTATACACTCAGTTCTTTCCATGTAATTTTTGAGCTTGCACTGGGTCTACCTACCTGTTTTAACTGTTAGCTGCTTTCATTAAGCTGGTGCCTAAACCCTTGTTCTTCCACCTGCTGTTCACATGAATGTTGTTCTTGTTCCTGACTTTAGTGATTCATGTGTTTGGAACTGACACTTGAGGAAAAACGGATGGGACAATACAAAAAGAAAATAAAAAAGTCCTCCGTCGTACATCTTTGTGTTGGTTTGTTGTGAACCAGGTGCTGGTTCAGTTTGTCCCGCGCCGTATGTGAACTGCATGGCGTGTTTGTACCGGGCGCTTTCCTACAGTGCCATGGAAAACTAAAAGGGAAAAAAACCCCACATTGCTTTTTGTGTACGTCATGCAGGTTATTTTCTGCTCCAAAGAGCACGTAATTCTGTCCCTGATTCATAGTGGGTCTCATCCAAGATCTTGGTGAGTAGTCTCAGCTCCTGCTGCAGTAACAGCGGGAGGAAAATCCTTGAAAACTACTTATGCCTTAGAAATGCCAAAGCCAGGGAACCTGCTCCTTGTGGTCTCTGCCTCTAGAAGCTGCTTTCCTCGTGTATCTGACAATTTGTGAATCAACTTCCCCGTCGCCTCGGTTGGCTGTTGGTGTCCTCTGATGTTAGCTTGGGTCTTGCCGGGTGCCGTGCTCCTCCCTGGAAAACAAGAGCGACTGCCTCTGCCATGCGGCCTGTCCATGTGACCGCTGTCCCTAGGGAAGGGACCCTGGGCCCTGTCCTCTCCTGCTCTGCCTCTGACCCACCCTGGGCTGTGCAGCCGGTCAGGGCAGGACAGACTGTCCGTGAGCCTTGCCGGGGTGCAGCCTCTGCTGGGGAGGCTGGGGACAAATCTGGTAATGCCAGCTGGAGAATGACATGCTCGGAGAACTGTAACCAGGTCTGGATGCCTCATGTAGCTCTCTGAGGCCCTGGCGTGTTTCTTTTGTTCACTTTCTCCTAGTTTCTCAACCAGAGAATGCAACGTTTGGAGGGAAGTGTTGTTGTCCTTGAATAAATGAAGGCATCATGTTTGTTACTGGATTAGAGTGCCTTGTTTTGAAACTTTAGGAGCACGTTTTCCTCCTGCCAGTAAAGCAGGAGCTGGGAGAGGAACTAGGGAATGGGAACTGGGATGGGGTGAGAGTCAGGACTAGAATAGGGCAGCTGGAAGGACCTGGATTGAGAAGCACAGGCTGAAGGCTCCGCACCTGCTAGAGCAGTGGTTCTCTGCTTTTCTACAAGGAATTGCTGAAGAAGGCAACAGCTCAAGTGTGGTAGGACAAACATGCATTAAAATGGTTTTAGGATGTAATGGGTTTGGGTGTGGACAAGTTTTTATTTGTGTGCTCTTCCCCCTCTTCCAAGCTGAACTTAGTGTTCCCATCAGCGGCCTCGCATCGCTTCTGCGAGCTCAGGGTTTCTGAAGGAGAAGAGGGGAATGCTTGTTGAGTCATCTTGGTCTCCAGGACTTGCTAGTCTCCAGTGGGCATGAAAATTCTCTGGAAGTATTGAGCTTAACATGTTCCTGTCCCGGATTCTCCTGGCTTGGCACCAGGTGACTGAATGCATTCACTTTCAGAAGCAATAATAATGTAGTTGGGTGTATCAAGAATTGGGACCAAAACTTTATTTCTTCTTGTTGTTTTTTGTGCAATGGCTTCTTGCAGAACCAGCACTGTGGGGAATGGGGATGATTCCCATGGGTCTGTGAACGTCCCATGTGTGGATGAGTCGATTTCAAGCAAAACACTCAGAACTAAAAGGGAAAATGGGTTTAGAGTCTTTCTTTCAGTCACATAGAAAGAAAATGGACATCCAGCAGAGTGAAACATTCTCTGAATGAAACAGTAGGAAACTCCAGTCTCTGAGTGGCGGCACCCCTCTCCTCCTGCCCGGGGAGCCCCCCGCCAGGCCTGGCTGCCAGCGTGGCTTCCAGCTGAGCCCAGTTACAAACGGGCTGGAGGTGCTGCAAGGCCCCTTCCGTCCTGGAAATGACTGTCTTTGCTTGGTCAGAGGGCCCCTCAGCGCCTCGCCCTGTGTTCCCTTGGAGCTGCTCAGGACTTAGTGACAGTGTTGATCAGCTCCTCTCTCAAGCAATCTGCAAAACACCAGAATATGGATAAAACTGTCGGTTGCCTGCTGCGTGTGACGCTGTAAAGACCATTTCCCATTTTATTTTTAGGCCGTGAGAAGGGGGAGGGAACGGGCACAGTGCGGTGTCTGGAGCATTGACGACGCTTGCGACGGCCTGGCGCTCGCTTCCTCGAGTAGCGCGCTGGCCCGGCAGCCCTGGCCCACCTGCCCGCACCTCCTCCAGCGTGTCTCTCGCTTGCTTGGACCTGACGGGTCCCGCTCCCCGCAGGCAGGACCAGGGCAGTGTCTTTAAGGAAGAGCTTGACCTGTTCTGTGGTGCCTCCCCGCGCGGAGAGGAGCCGGGGCAGGCAGAGATGTGGTTCCTGGCGTTCCCGGCGCCCAGGATAAACAACAACAGATGGTGCCAAGGAAGTTTGTTGCGGGCCCGAGCTGGAGATAAACACGACAAGCTGTTGTTTCAGAAGGGTAGTGCAGGATGAAGATTGTTGTAAAGAAAACAAATAGTGTCACGGAAACAGGAATCACATTCGTGCTGATGTCTGTCAGGACTTCTCCGATCCCTGGAAACCGGGTTTGAGAGGAGTCCCTGCTGCTCCTGCTGCCTGGCGAGTGCTGCCGCAGCCACCGGTCATCACACCATCCTCCTCCTCAGCCGTGGGTGTGGGACATGGTGAATTACACCAGGAGCTGGGGTGCTCTCCTGTAAGTTGGGCTGATGGCGGAGACTGGTTTAGGTCCTGGTTTGATCAGAGAAAGGCACTGGAGAGAGAAACACCACAGCTATTGGAGTGCGCTGGCCTGCCGGGGCTAACGAGATCAGAAGAATCACAGAATCCTGGAGTTGTTCTGGTTGGAAGAGACCTTTCAGATCATCCAGTCCAACCATTCTCCCAGCACTGCC
>WUAM01000287.1:75417720-75438299 GCA_024336885.1 Actenoides hombroni
AAAACCTAACGCCGTCACAGTATTTGTACAGTTCAAAAGGTAATGTTTCAAATGTCCACAGAAAAAAAACCCAAACATTTTCCAAGGAGGTGCAAATGAAATATCAAAGCCCAAAGCTTCCGTTGTTTCATCTTAAAGAAATTATTGTTAAAAATCCATCCACGTTTGAGCCTTTCCTAAAGATCTCTTGGAACCTGTTGGGTGGCACCTTTGACTCTCCTTAGAGTGAATTCCCATGACAGTAAATTGCAGAGAGGTTTGGGTCCTCTGACTGTCTTCTGATCACGCCGCTGTTAACGAAGCATAGATGCGATGGCACGGGGTCAGTTGTCAGTAAAAAGGGCAATAATTTGGCTCAACTTTAGGGAAAAGAGGACCTGGAAGGCTTGGGGGACATCTAGCCCTGGAAACACAAGCTGGGGGTTAAAGCTTATCTACGGCAGCGATGTGGCTCCCAACTGTATGGGTTTTGAGCCAGAAGTGGGAACTGGCGTCAGAAAAATGGTGTCTGGACGCTCCAGTGAGTTTGTGATTTGGGGGTACGTTGTGTGATACCCCCCCAAAATAGGGGACTCCTTCATTATTTAAATGGCAAGTCCTTTGGGGCCACCTTATGCTCCTCGGTCAACGTGGCTTGAGGCTTCTTGGTACTCTTGGTAGAAATCAGTCACTGCTCAACTGGCTTTTGCTTCAGCAATATCTAATACTGTGTCACCTACTAATTTTTAGGCTCCAATTCTTCCTGCAGAGCAAGAGCCCAAAATCTTTGCGGCCTCTTGTTGAAGCCAGGGTGCGTGACCAGGACATGGCCCTACCAGTGACAACGGGGCACAGCATTACCTCTTGCCATGGGGCCATGTCCTTCTCCTACAGCCAAAGCTACTGCTCCTGGCTGCCCAGCTTAGAAATAGGGCCTGTGGAATTACACGGTGTCATTTAAATTCAGAGAAAATTTGCAACCAAAGTATTAAATCAACGTATTTTCAGTCAGGTTTGGACTTTTGGAGGGGGTTTTTTGTTTGTTTTTTTCCAACCCTCAGTCATCAGCAGAAGCTTGTTCAAGATGCTGCTCTCGGTGACCTGGCAAAAAACAGTAATTGGACCAAAGCCCCAAATTTGGTGGACCTTTGAAGTCCTGGCAATGATTTGGGGAGGGCCAGCACTAGTTGTCCGTGGTGTCCTCCTTGAACACGTCTCTGGAGTTCTTCCTCGCGTACCCGAGTTTGTGGACCTGAATGCTGTCTTGCAAGTCTTGCCTGGAAAGGCGTCTCCTGAACTCATCTGTAGTAAAGTAGTAGATGACCGGGTCCACGCAGGAGTTCAAGCTGGCGAGGCACAAAGCTACAACGTGGAACACCGAGATCACGTTCTGGATGCACACGTTTTTAATCTTTTTGGTTTTGACGAAGAAATCCAGTGGAAAGCTGATGTGATAAGGAGCAAAGCAAATCAGAAATACCAGAGCGCAGGTGAGAATCATCTTTAAAGCCTTTTTTTTCTCTCCGAGGTCATGTGAAGCGGAGTTTTTTTCTTTTAGGGATAAAATGGTCTTCCACGAGCAGTAGAGGATGATGAGTAGGGGCGTTACGAACCCCAGCAATTCACCGATCGTCATCATCGTGATGGAGATGGGAAGGTCGACTTCCTTGACGGGGAGATCCACGAAACACGTGTTTCTGGCATCCTGGTGAAGCCTGAGGAGGGGGAAAGGCAAGCAGGCCACGCAGACCACCACCCACCCGGCGATGCTGATGTACACATCGCAGATGCGTTTGCAGTCACTGAATTTGAAGGGGTGCATAAGAAACAGATACCGTCTCACGCTGATGCAAACCAAGAAGTAGATGCTGGCGTACATGTTGACGTACTTCAGGTAGAAGCAAAGCATGCAGAGACTTCCTCCGAATTCCCACGTCCCCGTCAAGTAGTAGAAAATCCTCAGGGGCAAGGACAAAACCTGCGCCAGGTCGGCGATGGCTAAATTGATCATAAATATTACAGCCCTTTTAGTCTCTTTCATATACCCGTAAAAGACCCACAGAGCTAACGTGTTTCCAATTAGTCCTGGGATCAGGATGAAAGTGTAAGTAATCGCGTAGTAGGGCTTGAAGTCTGTTTCAGAGCAGGTCGAGCTGTTGGTCATGGTTGTTCTCCAGATGCGTGCTCAGCCCCGGCATGATACCATGTTCCTCACTCACGTCCTGCAGCCAGGTTGTCCTCGCCTTGTCAGTGCTTAATAAAAAAACTTCAGGCCTGGCGTTGGCATTTGAGGTTTCGGTTACCACATCATCGTCCCCACGCTGAGGAGGACCTGAGTTGTGGGGTGAGTGAGTTAATGAATGTCCTGCTCGTGTGCTTTGCTCATGATCTTTGTCAGAAGTTACCAGACCTTCTCCTAGTCGCTCTCAGCATTGACAGGGAGGGGATCTGTACCGAGAATCGCATCGTCGTGTGCTGGAGCGGCCGCGTTCCTCACCGGAGCTGCACCTTGGTCACCTTTTGGGTGGCATTTCAGCCGCTTCTCTCAACGCAGGAGTTTGACGACAGCCGTGGCCCTGCAGCTGAAAGACAGAAAGACGTGGTCAGAGCACCGTGGGGAGACATGGGTATTATAAATCAAAATATGCAGGAAAGCTTGAAAGAGCAGGAGCAGCTCTCCTGCAGAAGCCTATTGCTAATGGCATCTCTAGTGGTCAGTTCTTCTCCTAATAAGCCTTGCCCAATGCAGGGAGGTGAAAAACCATCAAGAAACAAATAGAAAATGTGTTTAACTGCTGCTACAAACCAGCCTCCTGTGCTGTTCTGACAAGCAGAAGTCCCCCTGCTTGTCATCACAGGGCGTGTTTAGCTTGCTGGCAGGTTGCTGCAGCTGCCTCAGCTCTGGCTTTTCCATCCCAATCTCCCTTTGCCTCTGGTTGTGTCAGTCTCCCCGTGCCCGAGCACACGGCCGGCACCGAGATGCTCCGGCCAGCGCCGTGCCTGCATCGCTTGGAGTTTAACTCCTCCCCTGGTCTTCCCAGGAAAGTCCTTCAGAAACTTCCTGCCCGCTCCACAGCTATAAGGCAGCTATGAATATGACAGAAAAAAATCTGCTCCTTAAATAAACGAGCCTGACCTGCCTCTGGGAAAGGAACATTTTTCAGCGGTGCCACTGCTGCGGCACGGAGTGGAAATCCCAAGTCTGTGGTTATCGCCGAACCAGGGTCAGCTTTCTCATTTCTGTTTCCTTAACCTACGAGTCTGAGCGGGAGAAGTTTGTTGGTACCACCCAAGATGGTGAAGGCACGTTTGTGAAGGCAGGTTTGTACCCCTCTGCAATCCCTGATGTTTTCCCCTGTGCTTTGAGGTATAGGCGTTAAAATGTGAACGTTTATTAGTGAAGCCGCGGTGCAACGCGTGCTGGGGTGGTTGCGCCATAGCTTTGAAGTAGCTTTAGGTGGAAACAGAAAATCTACAAGAGGAAAGGGTTTGGGGCAGCTTTTCTGTGTCTGCTTGTGTAGCTTCTCCTGCACACCATCAAGTGATGAGGCCCGTGAGACTCAGATGTCTTCTGTTCTTCCAGGGAGCCAGCATCTAACGTAACCCGTGGAGCAAACTGGCTCCCGTTAAACTTCAGAAGTGACGATTAATAAGCCGTAGAGTTAATGAGCCTTCTGTTCAAAGACTCCCCCATTCTTTCATTAACTCCAGCTTCTGATGCACAAACCTGCCAGACTAAGTCTAGAAATGTGAATAATGTCTTTGTCGTGCAGGAAGAGTCACTGGTGCTCACCTACTCGTTAGGTTTTATCTGTTACTGATGGGTAACTTTGGCTGAGGGCTTTGGTTTCTAAGCTGGAGCTTGACTGGCACAAGTAACTGGGAGGGAGTTTTGTACTCGTCTGGTTTTTGGCGGTACCTGTGTACCCTGGGGTTCCCTCAGCAGCTGGTTAACCCCTTTGGGGCTTCCTGACAGCGGCACCTACTTTGGGAGGGTTCCTCCCTGCTCCTCTCTACTGGGATCAAGCTGAACCAGTTTGCCAAAACCAGTACATCCTCCTCAAGTGGTTGGAAATTGCTTTGCTGGGCTTGAAAAAATGCTGAGCATAGGTACAGGCAGAGCAGGCCTCACTGGGAAAGCACCCAGAGCTGGCTGGTGAGGACTGGTACTTATGGAGGATGGGAGGGGTGGTTCCTTTCATGTTGGTTTTCCATGGTGATGCTGAGGTCCCGTGGAGATGTGCCTGTCTTTACTGTTGCAGCAAACTCCTGGCACATCCAGGCTTCCCATCCAGGTCCTGGTCCTTCCAGGATGACCGAGGAAAACAACTCTGTTGTACGTCCCTGGGCTGTGCCCAGGCAGTGCGACTGGGGCACCAGTGACCAGTTGCCTCCTCTCACTCCTGGAGAACTGCTTTGTTCCTCTTGGCTTCCCAGATCCCAGCACCGTCACCCCACACATGTGAAGGGAAGGACAAGGTGCAGTCCCAGCCCATCTACCTGTTCCAGCCCAGAGCACACCAGCATTTTTCCTGCTGCCCTCCCAGTGCCTGCATTTCCTATCCTCACAGCACAGCAACTTTCCCACCACACCATCCTCTGCTCCTCCAGCCTGACCCTGGGGTAGGGACGCGCTCGTAGCACCTTCTGCCTCTCCCTGGGGCTGCAAACCTGCAGCATGAGGGGTCCCAGAAAGCCCAGCTAAAGCTGGGGAGCAGTGAAGTTGCTCCCCCAGGGCACCCAGCAAATGCCCCCACCAGAGCAACTGCCCTCGGAGCGAGGGGTAAAAACAGCAATGTGAGAAACTGCGCCTGGGAAATCCCAGGCAGTCTCATCGCAAAGTTCACCCAAACATGCTGTATGTGAAAACCAGCAGGGTGCTAAAAAAAAAAATAGACTCCAGAAAGAGGAAATTTTGTTTCATGTGCTCTGCCCTCGCTTCCCCTCGGGGCGGGAGGCTGGCTGCAGCCATAGGTGTGAGACTGTCTCCTTCCTTCTTCCCAGGGATGGTTCCCCCCTCCACCACCCTGTTCTGCCAAGGAGACCCCACAGCCTGGGGCATCAAGGCCCTGAGTGATGGCTTCTCGTTTGTCCTTGATGATTCAGAAGCACCAGGGAAGTTTTGTAGCCAGCCTTTACAAACCAGGGCTTGTTAACACTTGTGGAAGCTGGGCACGTATTGTGTGTTTTCTATGTGCTGATGGGCAGCTGTAGATCCACACAAACAAGGGGAGGAGCTGGGGATGTGGGAGCAGTCGCAGCTTCGACACCCATGGGCCTGGGGTGCAGCAGGGCTCCGCCCCATGCTCACCTCAGAGCCCAGCCCACCCCACCCTCTACGAGGAACCAGGCTCCTCACCTGAGAGTGGTTGTAACTGCCCAGGGTCAACCCAGGGCCCTCGTTAGCAAATCCTAGGGGTTTTACCTCAGGAAGCAAAACCCCCACCACCCCCAGCAGCTCATAAATCCCAGCTGCTTGGGGGAAAGCAGCTCATGATCAGGTGTTGTCTGTAGGTTCTACCTCATGCTTTGTCCTCTTCTTGGAGCTCAGGGCCTTAGGAAGCCTGTGATGCTTCCCCAGTACCTCCTGCTCCTTCCCAGGGGGAAGAGATCAGCCTGGCTGGATCCTGCCACCAAGCACCATCCTCACAAGGACTGCTGCCGGCCCAGGTGAAAAGTGGGTTCACGATGGGTGCCCCGTGTTTGGTGAGGGGTGTAAAAACACATCAATCCAGGGGCAGAGGCAGTGTGTGCAGAGCAGTGGCTGGTGCTGACCTGGCTCCCTGGTTGTCTTCTGCTGACTGACCCCTTTTGGAGGGAGCCTCCAGCATGCTGCTGACTGGGACCTCACGTCTATTTCCCCCCCCCGCCTTCTCTGCGTCCTAAAATAAAAGGAGAATGTGCACAGGGGTGATCTGAAGTGGAAATGTAGTTTCCCACTGAAGTTATGAAAGCAGAGGTGGAGCAGTGGTGGCTCTCACCCTCCACAGTGTGAGGAGGTGGGGACATGGGAGCTGGCCTAGGGACCTGAGCGGGGCAACGGTGTCCTGGGCTGGGCTTCCCCAGGATCCACTTGTTTTCTGTGTCACCCAAAGTGCTGCTTTTCTGTTTTGGCAGAGATAACGACGAATAGTAATAATTAAAAGGCGTTGACTGAATAGAAATTACAGAAATATAAACTGGTCATTGCGTGTTGCTTTTTAGTTCTTTTAGAAACATCAGGGGAGGATAAAGGCGTTTTCTCACTTTTCAAAGGCTTTTCTTCCCTGAAAAGGTTTTCTGGTAGATATTGGGGGTTTATATCCCCTTCCCTAGGAGTGAAGTTGCGTCTCGCTGTGCTAATTGTGGAGATTTCTCTCTTCTTTCCTGTGCTGGTATCTACCCACAGAAGCTACAGGGGTTTTGTGCATCCTTGGAGCCTCATGTGTTTTGCTGGGCTTGTCCTGCTTCCTGAGTTCCACCCCCTGCCCTACCCCAGTCTGGGCATCCCCTGGCTCCTGACAGCAGCACTTCCTAGCCTGGGTACCAGCAGCTTCCAGAGCATCCCTCCCCTCGCCCAGTATCACACCAGACACTCTCTGAGCTGCCGGAATGTATTTGCTAACACCGTGTTCTCAAAGCTTCTGGGAGCAGCTCTTTCATTTTGACTTGGTACTGGAGCAAATACCTGTTCATCCCATTTCTGTGGTTACCTGAAATGTGAGTCACTAAAGGTGCTGAATGTTCCAGGAGGGGAAAAGCAGCAAAACAGCCAAGATCTTACAGGTTAGGACTGTGGGGCATTGGCACAGTGGGATGAAAAGGCTTCTTTCTCTTTGTTCTTTCATTAGCTTCTCATTTGCTCGTTATTAAGGTAACCGAGTGGTTGTGTGCCCTCTGCCCCTGTCTGTGCAGGGAGAAGCAGCAGAGCTACTGGCTTCTGCTTGAGGGAGATTTCCCCCTCTGGCACTGGAATTTTGGGAAGGGGCTGTGGGGCTGGAGCCCTGGGAAGCTCACTGGGAAGAGGGGCTGGGCTGTGCTGGTGAGTCAGGCAGGCGGCCAGGGACGCCAGGGGGGATTTTGAAGGGTAAATTCCAGCAATACGAAGGCAAAAAATAAACGCTTTGGTTTAATGCCACATGAAATACGCTGCTTTTTGCCTTTTAATCCTTTGCAAAAGCTCTTCTGCCCCCTTGTTAATATTTATCCTGGTTAAAAAGGGACAAACAAAGGGAGAGCGGCAGTGTTGTATATTAGCCTAATCCCCCAGCCCTCTTCTTCCTTCCTTCCTGACACCCCCTGATGTCCCTGGTAGATGTTCACGGTAGCGAGCACCAAAGCTGTGAGTTTTCCGCCCAAACCATCATCAAGGATACTGGGCTGTGAGCAGTTGTAGTGGCCCAGATAACTCTGCCTTCTCCGTCCACAGTGGGTTTGGGTTGTTTTTTTTTTGCAATGAAGTGGAAAATTGTCAGTGGAAAGTCAGTGTGGTGCCTCTTGCAAGGAACAGACCATTTAAGACAAGCCGTGGGACAAGCAGCAAGAGGAACCCAAGCAAGACCCGGAGTAATGAGTAAATCCCCCCAGTTATACCCATGCTTGTGGAGATGGGGCTGCACGGCCTCAGAAAGTCCATCTGTAGACAAGTCTGGCTGTGGGCTTGTGCAACAGTTACAAACCACCACAGTCGGTGTCATTCTTAAACGCAGCTTCTTGAAACTTGTGTAACCATAATAGAAAAGAGGGTTTGAAACTTCATGGCTGGCTCTTCTGTCTTGAGCCATCCCCTTCCTCCCCTCCGGGAGCAGGAGATGGTCTCCCCCCGGAACATCTCACGAGCGCTCACAGGAGCGGATCAAGGGAGGTATGAACTCCATATCTGGGCTTAGCTTGCGTCTCTTGGGGTCTACTCATTTACTTTTGGAGATTGCAGGGGGTCGGTGGTTGACGCCGCACCCTCCTGCCTCTCTCCGGGCTGTCCCCGTCCCCTCTAAGCACAGATGCCACCAGTAGACGAGGCACCGACTCTACGTTTAATCAAAAAAAACCCACAAAAAAACCAACAAAAACCCCATTTAAAGCCAGTAGCCTGAACTAAAGGTACCCAGGGACAGAAGACTTCTCGGTCTTACCTTTGCCGTGTCAGCGGGCCGCTCTGGAGTGTCCCCGGGGGCGCCAGCGGCGGCTCCCCGCTCCTCGCGCCGCGCCAAGCAAAAGCGCGACTGCCGGAAGCAGCCGCCTGTGCCCGCGTGGGAGGGGAGCCCGGCCAAGGGGGCCCCCCCGGCCCGCACCGCTTGCCCTGATGCTCCTCCCGCTCGTGGGTCTCAGCCCTACCAGACCCTTTCTTTTTTTGTGGTTCTCTCTCTATATATATCTGAAAGGGTTTGGGGTGTTTCGGAAGCTGTGGCGAGGCTGCTGTCGCCCCGGCAGCCTCCCCCAGCGTTGGGGTGAGCAGGGGACTCGCCGCCCCAGTTGGAGCAGCACGAGCAGCTGCTTGAGAGCCCCTTGCTGCTGAGGGTATGGAGCTAATGGGACTGGTGATTGATTATTTTCTTCTCCTTTCACCAACTTGCTGGGCAAGGTTCCTTTGCTCCTCTCAGGATGTTTTTACTCCGTGTTTCAGGGACTCCCGAAAGTCACCCCCAAGCTGATTGCAGTCTGATTTGGGCTTCTCCACAGGCGTTTGTTTCTCGTTGGGTGGATTTCTCCAGCTCACGTGGAGCACACTAGGGTTGGAGCCAAGGCCTCTTCCCTTCCAAAGGAATGCTTGTGCCCGTGAAGCAGTGTCGCCCATCACCATGTTCCCAAGGCCCCCTGGCTCTGCACCCGCTGGGTGCTCAGCCACGAGTGGCCATCAGCAGAGGGCAGTGGTGGCCACGGCACAGGCTGCTCGCTTGCCTCCGTACGCCCAGTGATGTTAGGATTTTGCAAAGCAGCACTTCTGCAGTTATCCATCTGGGGACTCTGCCTCGGAAAGTATTGATTCTTTTAAGATCAAGGGATTGAGGATCCTGGATTCAACTGGTGGTTTTGAGAAAGTGGACTTCTTTTTTTTTTTTTCCCCCCAAATAATTTTAGATTTAATCACTACTTTTTAAACTCACGTTTCTTTTTTTTCTTGCGTGCGCACTCAGGAAACGGGACTTATTTTGCAGCAGGGCTTGAGGAGAAGGTTGCAGCTCTGCAGAAGGGTGCTACAGGTGCCTAGGGGCTGCCCAGCGTGGTCTGCTCTGGTGTCCCCACCACAGCAGCAGGTACCAGAGTTTCAGCAACACCTACTCCTTTAGAGCAGTATTGATTTCCTGATACAACAATCCCAGCTGATAGCCGGGGTTTGTAGCTCTGTGTACTTCTTTTTATTGTGGTTTATAGGAAATTAATCTCTTGGGCACATCATGGGCTTTTATAGCCTCCCAGGGTGCTGGGTTTGTCATCCCTGTGGTGGCACGGCCCCTCAGGTAGGTGCTTGGCCCATTTCAGCAGCTGATACTCCTGCTAGTGAAGTCTTTTAGCCTCTTTTGGAAGCCTGCTAATTACTTAATGTGACTTAATTAATCTTGTGTGGGAGCTGGAGCTTTCAGCGCTGTGGGATCTTCGCTGTGGAGTTGTCCCCTTGGGCGCAGGGATGGATTAATCTGCTGATGCTTTTGGACTGGAAGCAGCAGAGGTTTGGGGTTTATTGCTCAAATGAGGCGTGTTGCTGTTGTGGGGTCTCCTGGGAGATGCGTTGAGCCCTCAGTGGAGGATCCTGGCTCAGTTCACGTTGGTCCTGGAGTGTTTTCCTGGTTGGAGTGGGCTCTGGGATGCAAAATTGCCCCTGTGCTTGCCTCTGCCCTGTGCTCGCACGCTTTACGAAGTGTTTTCACCACAGTGATTTAAAGAAAAACCTTTTAATTCCTTCCCCCCCCGCCCTCAAAATCCTGTGGTGTGAAACCTGGCCGTGCCCAGGCTCTGCTCCTGTCCCTCCAGCCTTTCTCTGTGGGACTTCCCTGCCTCCCGCAGCAGCCGTGGGGCCAAGGGGGGTGGATGATTTGGACATCACTTAAACAGACAACAAAATTGTGTCCAGTCCCGAGAATAACAGCGGTAGCACCCCCCGCCCCAGCAGAGCAGCCCCTGGGCTCTGAAGGTGGTGTCTTTTCTCTTTATGCATTTCTTTTCCTCATCAAACACGTGAGGGATGCTCGATTTTGCACTTTTGTTTCCGCAGAAGCCAGCCTGTTTATAAGAAAGCCCAGCCAGCTCTTGGGGCAGCGAGTGCAGTTACTGTACAGAGAGATTATTTTCTTTTTCTTTTTTTTTCTCTTCCAAACCACCTTTCAGAGCACAAACCATATCCTGTTGTGCTGGTGCCGCGCTCAGCTGCATCGCCGCCAGCACCCATCCCGTTTCCCAGCACTCCAGGAGCCGTCGTGTGTGGCAGCACCGGCTCAGCCCCTTCCTGGGCTGCGTGGGTGGGAACCCGAGGGTGCCTTCCCAGAAAGCCAGTCGCTGAGACATGTTGTCCCCCAGCACAGGGATGGCTGGAGCCTCCCCGAGCTTGCCATAGGTGGGGCCGCGGGGGATCAGGAGAACTTGGAGCTGGGCGCTAAACCACAAAGCAATTATTTTATAGTATAAGCTAAAGTTTATCTAATACTTGTATTAGGAGGCTGAGGGGAGACCTTCTGGCTCTGACAACTCCTGACAGGAGGTTGGAGCCAGGGGGGTCAGGCTCTGCTCCCAAGGAACAAGTGACAGCACAAGAGGAAACTACTTCAGGTTGTCCCAGGGGAGGTTTAGGTTGGAACTGAGGAACAATTTTATCCCCTTGAGGGTTGTCCAGGGCTGTCCCAGGCTGCCCAGGGCAGTGGTGGAGTCCCTGTGATCCCTGGAGGGGTTTCTAAGCCCCCCGTGGAGCTGTGGTGCTGAGGGCCATGGGTCAGTGGTGCCCTGGCAGTGCTGAGGGAACAGTTGAACTCCATGATCTCGAAGTCTTCTCTAACCCGAATGATTCTACGATTCTATAGTTCTATTTTTCTTTTGTTTTATCTTAGATTTTTATAAGCAGTGTGTCTTGAAAAGATCATAAATTTTCCATTCATTTAAGCTTGTGCTTCATGACATTGTAGGAGCTCCTCAGACAGAAACAGCCAAGGTCTTTCTGGCCCGTGCTGACAGACTTTAATAGAAATAATTCCTGAGGGTAGGTTGTGTGTCTGTTGTCTGTCTTCTCTCTCTCTGGCTGGTGATGACCCAGGAGGAACCCGGGGAAGGGCACTCACCGGGCAGGACCCTGCAGGGTGGAAGGAGCTGAGGGGCAGCCCTGGCTTTCTAAACTGGTGCTGTCCCATTGAACGCCAGTGAGCTGAGCTTCACGGGGTGTTGCTGAGCCTGCGGATCAGAAAATTTGGCCTAGGGTCTGATGAAATCATAAGCATCTGGAAAACCGCTCCCGGGCTTGGCGTGGTTGAAAGCAGCAGAATTTGTTTTCTGTGCCTTCAGGTTGAGCTTGGAGCTGCTGGAGCATTTGTCCCTTGGCCAGGGGTGCAGCACATCCTCCTCTCTTGGGCACTGGGTGGGTGGGTGGATGGATGGAGCAGCAGCGCCTCGTTGCCGGCAGCAGTGGCTTGTTAACACCGTGCCAAAAATCATCAGAGTCTGAGCGTCGCCTCAGGGGAGGTGGTGTGAGCTCTGCCAAGAGGTTTTCCAGAGGCAAAGTTGCTTTGGTGGGGCTGGGCTGGAAGCGAGTGGTGGTGGAGGGAGGAAAAGGGTATTTTTAGTGAAGAGAGAAGCAGCCTTCTCTCATTCCCTGTGGTGCCTCAGAAAGCATTGTGCACAAGGGGTATCTGCTTGGATATTCCGAAGCACTGCATCATTTTAGGTGTATAGAAGTGTATATGGATGGGCACACGTATATAAAAGCAACGAAGCAGTCCTAGTTAAAGCCAGTCGTAAAGAATTAACCCCTACAGAATAACAAATTTGCCTGTGAAAAATCTTGGGGTAGGTGGGTGTTGGTGGTGCTGGCAGAGGTCTGGCTGAGCTGCCCCCTTTTGCACTCTCCCTGCAGCCTCTCGCCCAGCCCAGGAGGGTGTTTCTGGAGCCCAGCTGCCAGAACACCTTGCTGGGAGGGAATCGCCACAGCCCAGATCATCACCAGTGGCCTACTGGGCTGGCATACCAACCCCAGAGCGGTGTGCTGGGGATTTGGGCGTAGGAAGAGCTGAGGCTGGTACACGGGGCTGAGTGGCCTGGGTAAGGGACGTGCTTTGGATGCTCTTGCTGCTGACCCTGCTCATGAGAGCTGTAATTACCTGAAAATTCCCCTTCCTTGGAAATGAATGAGCACTGGGGTTCTTGCTGGTGAATTTTGCCCTGTGAAGAAAAGGTTCAATGGCCACAGGTAATGGCTTTGAGAAAGAAATCCTGAACAGCTCTTTATTCACCCCACACAGCAGCTTTCACTCCTCTGCTCTCCCTTCTCTTCAACCTCGAGCTTTTCCTGTGTCAGAAGTGAGGTCATGCCTTGGCAAAATCCTCGATGCAGCAGCTTTTTACCCAAATCTTCTTAGATTTAGTAGAGCCAGACATCCCCCAGCCTGCTCTGACCCGCTGCCCTCCAAACCCCCTCTCATCTCTGCACTGGAGACCAGCAGCATCCCTGTCCTTCTGTCCCCATCTTGCTGTGGCATCCAGGTGGCAAAGCTCCCACTGACCTCAAATCCCTATGGTTTGGGTACTGGTGTCTGTGGTGGTGAAACTTGGTGGACTGTGATAAAACAGGAGGGCTGGCAGGCATTTTGTGGCCTCCAGTCTGCACTGGAAAAAAGGTATTTCCTTGGGGTTTGGTTTGCATAAACCCAGTGAAATCCTTACTCTCCAGTGCCCCTGTCCCAGAAAGGGATTTTTTCCTGCTGTGTTTCTGAGGGCTGCTGTTGGGGCTTCCACGTGACAGATCAGATAGTTTCTGATCTGCTTTTTTCCTGTGTTCCATTTTTGGAAGGGGGGGAAGCCGCGTTGCAGAATTGTCAGAGGAGCCGTGCAGTCTGAAAATGGGCAAAGTCCCAGTGGTAACGGGACCTACTGGGAGACATGTTGCTGGTGCTGCCAGTAAGCTCGGATCCGGCTGCACTACGGGCTCTGCGGTCAGTCAGTCAGCAGGGCTTATAAATATCTAGCTGTGGTTGTTGAGGGCTACCTGGATGTCCACCCCGGCTACTCCGGGTTGTACCATTCCCGAGCTAAAACCACGCTCCCAGTTCAGGTGCTGATGGTGTGACTCGTCCCCTCTGTGGGGCTGGGTCTTGCCAGCCACGGCATCGGCAAAGTTTTGCTTGGGTTTCCTGTTTGCCTGCACAGGCTGCTGGATTCGTGCCATCTGGAGCAGCTTATTTTTTTCAGCCATGAAAACTCTTCCCGTGTTTGCTTGGAAAAAAAAAAAAATAAAAATAGTGTCCTTTTGTTATTTTGAGTTTGTTTGGGTTTGGTTTTTTGGGAGGAGAAGATTTGGGACAGAGTGAGGCACAGTGCACTATAGGGTTTTTTTGCCCTCCTCGGTGTTTTCTGCCAGTCCCTGGCACACCCCAAGTCCCACAGCAAATTCCTCCGAGTTTTCTGGATCTCCCCTCACCTTTAGCAACGCGCAGGGAAACCGGTGCCTGGGTTGGAAACGTGCATCCCATCAGTGGCAAAGATGGTTTCTATCAACGCCCCCTCTGCCTACGTTTACTGATCTAGATCCCTGGAGGGGGTTTGGCATTGCAGTCCCCGATGCCTTAGCCCCCAAGGAAGGAAGCCTCGTGGCCCCCCCGTGCTGGCTGCTGTGCCATGGTGCTGACGGGGCCTCTCCGAGCAGATGGTACCGCAGCTCGGAGCAGGCACGGGGCATAACGAGACTGTTTACAAGCACTCTGGAAAAAATACAACGCTAAAATACATGTTGAGATAGTTTGAAGTTTTATTTCCTCCCTAGTTTGAAGCTTCAAGGATGTACTTGGGTCAGTTTTGTAAACTTTTCTCGGTACCCAGTGAGGGCTGGGACCTTCTCTGGGTTTGAAAGCAAAATGGAGAGGCTTGGATAACATCTCAATCTGCAACCACAAGCGTTAGCAAAGTGCCAAATGACACAAGACTCCCAATGACAACACAAGGGATGGCAGCGTCAGCAAGTAGTCCTCACTTCTGCAGCTCGTGCTGGCTCTCTGCAAGTCGATGTGGCCTGGAAGATGTTCTTCATCATTCCTCCTCTTCACTCGTGGCATATCCAACCGCAGTCTGTCTTCTAAGTATTTGTCTCCCCATAACCAGGGGAGCATCCTGTAGCTCCCAGTACCTGGGTGAGCTCCCTGGCTCAGCTCTGGGTGCCTTTCTAATAGCGTGAGCTGAGCCCAGTTCACTTGAAAACCCCCGTTAACACTGATGTGAATCTGGGTTAATACTCTTTGCTTGATATATGCTGGAGAAGTTACAGTCTTGCAGTCTAGATTAGGTGCAGATGATTGATTTTATTTTTTTTTTCAATGGAAAGAGGCTCCATTTACCTGGCGATAACGAACTGTCCTGATTTAGGGTCTCACGTGAGCAGGTCGGGTGCTGTCAGTCATCAGGGGCCGTGGGTGGCTGCGGTCAGGGCTGAAGCTCCCCCGGTGCTACCTCCCGGAGCTGCGCTGAGGCTGAGCCACACACTTACAACTTGGGAGCCAGAAGGATTTTCCAAAATGATAAATATGTAGAAGCACTGAAACAACAGGAACAAGAGGGGCCCAAACCCGGCTGCAGCTCAGCACGGGGGCAGGACTGGCATCGGCGATAGCTAATTGGGGTATTTTACCAGTATCACGATGGAGAACGCTGTAAGGCAGAGAGTCCTCAACAGCAACCACGCGACCAAGAAGTCTTTTGGCATCAAAACGTCCTTCTAAGTCAGATCCTGGCATCTGTTGCACACAAAGGTAAGTCAAGGTGGATTTGGAGGCCTAAGGCAATCTTCACTCCAGCTTCAAGAAGCACCTGCACGGCCAGGAATCGCTTTTGTTTCAAGAGATGGACTCCAGCAGAAGCTCGTCGGGTGGCACGGGTGGGATCTCCATGCTGTTTATTCGACCAAAGAACTTGGAAAGAGACCAAAACCTAAAGCGTGGAAGATTTCTCTTCTTCATACGGATGTCGTGGCCGGCTTCGGTGACCGAGAGGCCGCTGCCGTGGCGGGTGACCCGAGCTCGCAGGGCGGCACAGCCGTGGTGCAGCAGCTGGGCCTGGAACTCGGAGGTCATGAAGTAGTAGAGGACCGGGTCCAGGCAGCAGTTGAGGCTCGCCAAGCAGAGGGAGATGGGGTGGAAGCGGAGCGTGCTCCTGTGCACGGCACAGTCCCGGATGATGTTCTCGATCACCATCATGAAGAAAGGGAAGTTGATGTGGTAGGGGGTGAAGCAGATGAAGAAGACGGCGGCGCACATCAAGACCATGCGCAAAGCCTTCTTCTTCTCGCTGGTGGTGTGCAGCTGCGCCGGGCACTCCCGCAGCGACTGCCACATCTTCCAGGTGCAGCAGGCGATGATGCTGAAGGGGATGACGAACCCGAACAGCTCCGCCACCGTCACCAGCGCGATGGAGGCTCCCGGGCTCAGCTGCTTCACCCCCAGGTCCGAGAAGCAGGTGTCCGTGCTGTTGGACAGGGCCGGGCTCCTGACGACGGGCAGGGGCAGGCAGGCCGCCCCCACGAAGAGCCAGACGGCAGCGCTGATGGCCGCGTCGTACCGCCGCTTCCAGTCCTTGGCCTTGAAGGGGTGGAGGAGGAAGAGGTACCGCTGGATGCTGATGCAGGTGAGGAAGCAGATGCTGGCGTACATGTTGAGGTACTTCAGGTAGAAGCACACCTGGCAAAGGAAACTCCCGAACGGCCACGTGTGGTTTATGTAGTAGTACATCCGTAAGGGCAGCGAGAGGACGTGAGCCAGGTCGGCCACGGCCAGGTTGACCATGAAGATGACGGCTTTGCTCTTCTTGCTGATGAAGCGGCACAAGACCCATAGGGCAGCACTGTTCGCCAGGAGGCCGGGGATGAAGATGAGGGTGTAGGTGATCGCATACAGGGTGGACTGGAAGGACATCTGGGGACCGGTGCAGTTCCCGGAGGACGCGTTGCTCTCCATCTCGGCCGCGTCTGGTCGCTCATGGGGCGGTTAAGGTGGGTGGAGGGGTTCTGCAGGGAGGAAAACCGGCTGCTGTAAAGCCAAAAACACTCTTGTGTTTCCCCACGTGGAGTAAGCGTGCTGCAGTACAGAGGAGTGAGTTGCCTGTAGGCGTGCACAGCGGGCGTGCGTGCAAGACGGGGAGGGAGGGGGTGTCAGGAAGGGGGCCGAGCCAGATCCCGCTCCCCGGCAGCCATCCCGGGCATGTTCCACTTGGCTCTGCAGGATTTCCTACCCTGCCACACCCTGAGGTGATGCCACAGTTACAGTGACACTGCGACTGAGCTCTGCAGCATTCATGTCTCTATTGCTAGTGCCAGAGATGCTCAGCTCCCCGGGGATTTTCCGGATCTCTTGTATTGCCTATCACTTCCTGTCAAACTCCCATCAAACTGGTGCTCTCTGAGACCTCCCAAAGCAATTTTGGTGGGACTGTAAATGAATAGGGACTTGACGTGGATCTAGACACTCTCTTTTCAGTTCCACGTAGAGATCCAAGGCAGCAAGGGCAATAATTGGCATCAGCAGCCAGTGAAGCGGAGGCAGTGGGAGAGGTGCAGGCAGATCTGTTGGAGCTCTGGCTCCAGATTGAGGGCTGGGGTTATAAACTGGTATCTGGCCTAACACGTGCCGGTTGCTCTGCTGGCCCTGCTAGCTCAGTCCTGGCACTCCGGGCACATCGTGCAGGCATCAGGGAGGATGTGGAGGCTCCTTCTCTAGAGACTTTCAAGATCTGCCTGGATCTGTTCCTGTGTGGGCTGCCCTGGGTGACCCTGCTCTGGCAGAGGGGTTGGACTCGATGGTCTCCAATCCCTACCATTCTATGATTCTATGTTTCTATGATCATGTTGTAGCAACAGAAATTAACCTCCAAGCAACAGTTCAGGACTTGAAGGAAGACAAATGCATCTGCCTTTTAGTTAGAGTAGAAATTGTTGGGGTTTTTTTCCTCCATTTACCCCTTTCACCTCATCCAGCCAGCACTGAGGGTATTAGTGGGTCATGGGAAGTTTAGAGGTACTCGTGCAGCTCTCAGAGGTGATGGATTTTTGTTATTTGTGAGCACAGCCCCTGGGGAAAGGATCTGCTCTGGCAGGAGGAGACAATTCAGCAGCAGCAGGTTACAAACCAAGGGCTGGGAGCATCATCTGTAAGAACACAGCATGATTTTCCCCTTGGCAACGGAGCCTGTAGCTGCCTGTGAGGTGTCGGGGAGCTTGGCCTCCCCTTCCAGGAGAGCAGTCCCTGCTCTGGCAGAGCCCTGAGCACCTCTTGTTGCCACCAAGCCCCTCAGCAGCAGGTATTTAATTAAGCAGCAGCCAGGGATGCTGTTTCCACAGCCCGGAGTCTTTGCACCGAGTCTGTTTAACCCTGGAAAAGCGGTGGCAGGACACTTTGTCCTCACGTCCCTGCAGAAAATAGGGAGGGAAAGCTCCTGGGGGGTGTGGGGAATGCAGATATTCCCAGCTTTTGTCATGATCTTTCACTGACAGAGGTGGCACTGGCTGGGCTGGTGAAGGTTGTATTGTGCCTGGAGTCCCCGTCCCACTCTCTCCTCCCTGCCATGCATCCCAGCCCAGATCCTAAACCTTGTCCCTGGGGAGCCCCCTTGCTGGATTTCTCCATTTTTTGGCTTTCCCTGGAGCACAGGAGTGCCTGTTTCTTGGTGGGGGGGCCCTCCTGGTACCCTACACTTTCAGTTTTCAGGTGATGACTCTTGTCAGGGCACCTGGGGGAAAAGCAGCAGGGAGCTCCCCGTTGGGCAGGGGTCAGGCCAGTGCTTGTTCACTCGAATGCTTCCTGAAAGGGTGGGGGGTTTATTTAGCATCGTTTCTCAGTTTTCACCTTGTCCCAGGCCCCTCCAGCCCCTGCTTTGCCCCAGTTTTGTGTCGGCAGTGCCGGTGTCGGGGCAGAGATGCTGCCGTGGGGCTTTGGCAGGGTGTTTGTTCAGCGACTTTATAAAGCTCGTACAAAATCCTTCCTGCCATTCAGGGATTGTTTTCCCATTTCATCCGTGCATGGATTTACACACGGGCGGTGGGGGGTGGGCGGGGGGAGAGCTTTTCTTTTTTTTTTTTCTTTTTTAAGTGGCAAAGCTGAGTTTTATCTGGCTGCACGCTGCGATCGCAGAGGGGTGACCAGCATTGCTGCCGGAGGGGCAGGGGACCGCTGGCTGTGGAGGTAGCACAGCAATTCATTAAACATCAAGTAACTTTGTGATTAATGAGGAGGTTGAGGCAGCTCTTAAACATCCCCCCCCGTGTCTCCTTTTCTGGGCCCGTTGGCAATATCTGTTCCTGGAGGCGTAATGTGGCTGTCGCTCTTGGAAATCGCCTGGCTCCTCTGAATCACCCCGCGCCCCACCCAGCCCTACATTGCTGTGGTCGTTGCGTTTACTACTCCCAGATTCACTGGCAAACTCGCCCTCATCTTTTCCATGGGTTGGTTGGACAAACCAGGCTAAAGCTGCTCTCCCAGCTTGGCTTCGGGAGCCCTGGAGCTTGGGGGATGGGGGCAGAGCTGCCTCCTTTCAAGCCTGGGATGCTGGAGGGGAAAAGCAGTCTAAGAGAAAAAAAAACCACAAAAAAACCCCCAGCTATTTTTGGCTTGAAATAAGCTCCTGGTTTGAAGCAGCAGAGGTTTCCTGGCACACGCACTAAGCAATAATTTTGTTTGTTTAATTTAGACGCTAATAGGAAACGCATAAGCAGGGCTGCTCGCCTACAGCAGCTTCTGCCAGTAAGGACAAAATCTGGGGTGGAAGAGATTTCCCCGCGTCCTGCCGCGCGCAGCAGCCCGCTCAGATGCACCGAGCTCCACTCACCCATCCCTCAGAGCCCAGCGAGGCAGAAATACGTGGGCACCGTCAGAAGCTGCTGAGGATGTAGCACCAGCTTCTGCCTGATAAGATCTCTTGAAGAACTGAGTAAAAAAAGAAAACAACACCAAAAACCCAACCAAACAAAGTAATAGCCTCGCTCAGAGCTGTCGTAGCCTCAACCTACTGAAGAACCCAGGCATCAGAAATCGAGCTTACCTTCCCCTGGATGCCATCCCTTGGGGGGGGTGCCGTCCATGCTAGAGAGCAGGAGGAGCGAGCTTTCTGCTTTGATTTTCTCCCGATTTTCTCAGCAGTCCCAGCCCCAGCGACTCCTCGTGAAACTTCCCCATGGTTTCGGAGCGCTGGAATCCTGCTGGCATCTGCAGCCCAGTACAGTGGCTGCAGAACAGGAAATCCTGTATTTTCTTTCTCTTCGCCGCGCAAAACGCGTGCGGCTAATGACGTTAAAACAACTGGGAAGGCGATGACGTCGTCGGGTCCAGCGGCCGGGTGATGGAGATGGGGGGTTTATTCCCCTGCCCGTCGCGCGGGGTGCCGACGTCCCTCGCTCGAGCTGCTTCTGCTTTCATCCCCTTTGCTCCCTAAGAGCTGTAAAACAGAGAAGGGAAAATCTTCCACTAAGGAAAACTGCAGCCTGTGCCAGTGTGAGTTATGGGAAGGTAGTAATTTCCCTTTTCTTGGAAGTCCAGTTCCCCTCAGACTGATGAAACTAAGGGTTGGGACTTGATTTCTGAAATAATACAGTTTGAAGTGGAGATTTCACCCAAATCCTGTCATTTGAAAGCAACCATAACGAGCATCATTCCCAATTTCTCTCTCTTTTTTTTTTTTTTCTTTTTGCCTCCTTTAGCTCCTTTCATATATATATAAAATTTTTAGCTCTTTTACTGCCTGCTAAGCATGACCACCTTCTTTTTGAATTGCTGGAAACTGGCCGGCGTATCTTGTAGTGGAACTTGCTGCGTGTTGCTTCGTTTCCAGCTGGACAGCTTCACTTGATATTCACCATGTCACATTTTACAGCCCGGGGCTTGCGAAGGTGCTGCGGCTGATGGCACCTTTCCCTTCCTTACTGTAGGTAAGGTATTAATAGAACTAGCCTTGCCCTATTCATCTATTTTCTGTAATCGGTCCTATGACCCTGCAAAGTTCACAGCAGCATAACTGGAAGAGAAATGAAAGGAGGAAGCTACTTTAACCTTGAATTGTAGACCAAGTCTCCAGCTTAGGGGCTGGGATCCAGTGTGATGCTTTCCCCACGGTGTTGGAGCTGCTTGCTTATCCATCGCGTAAACGTAGCCCTGCTAGCAAGGAACTGGAGTCTGGGGAAGAGAAGGCTCTGGGGAGACCTTCTGGGGGCCTTTCAGGACTTCAAGGGGCCTGTCAGAAAGATGGGGACAGACTGTTTAGCAGGGGCTGTTGGGACAGGACAAGGGCTGATGGGCTTAAACTAAAAGAGGGAGATTTAGACTATAAGGAAGAAATTGTTGGTGCTGAGGGTGGTGAGAGCCTGGCCCAGGCTGCCCAGAGAGGTGGTTGCTGCCCCATCCCTGGCACCATTGCAGGTGAGGTTGGCCGGGGCTCTGAGCACCCTGCTCTAGTTGCAG
>WUAM01000287.1:75463785-75479025 GCA_024336885.1 Actenoides hombroni
CAATGTCAGCTCACGCTGCTTTGTCTTCACTTTGCTGTCTCCTCCTCTTGCCCTCCATCACCTCAATGATTCATCTCACACTTCTGCTCCTTCCTCGTGTGTGCAACGTGCAGAGTGAGCCCTGGGGTGCTTTTGGCCCACCTCCCTTTGTCCGAGTTCCAACCTCAGGACAGCCAGATGCCCACTCCAGTTCAGTGTGGTCATTACTCTGTTCTTCCAAACTTGCCACTGGATCCTTTTTAATCCCAGCAGAAAGCCCGGGGGTTGCATTTGTCATCTGATATTGCTGGAGCTGTCACAACACTTAGTAAACCTGTCGGCAATTTATGACTCAACACCCTGATGTGTGTGGAAAGCAGCAGACAATGGCAACCTCTTCATTAGCTGTGCTTCAGCTTCTTTCTGTTGGGTTAAGGAATGGAGATGCTTCAAAGGAATCCTGAACTTGTGTCAACAATGTTTGGAGAGAGGTCAGTTATTTGTCAACTAGTAGTTATCTCCCAGACTTCCATCTTGAACTTCAAAACCAAAAAAGATTTGTGGCTGCTGACGTTTAGCTCCTGATTCCCTGGAAAGACCCACACCAACTGGTCTCATCCTTTAAGGTTCCAGTAAATGGCAAAATGGCACTTGAACATCTCCTGTGAGTAGAGCAGCAGAATGGAAGTGAGGTGGGTTGGTGCTCAGGACTGTGCCTGGGCTTCATTAGAAAGGGAAAAAGAAAACCTACCATCTGGCAGGGTGATGTTATGGGTGGGTCCAAGCAAAGCACCAGCGCTTTCAATCTGGAGTTAAATAACTTTAAGACATGTGAAAGTGGGGAGCAAAAAGAGCTTTGTCCTCCTAACCCTCAAAGGAGAAATAACTTGGCCTAGGTTTACACTTTAACAGGTGGTTCTGGGTGGTTTTTTCCTAGTTTTAACCACTTATCTGTGTCTGCTTTGAAGGTCAGCCAGTTTCACATCAGCTTTTTGTGGGAAGCTGAGGGTCTTTCAGATTGTCTCTGCCAGCAATATTGCTGATCAGCTTTGCAGTTATGAAGACATCAGTAGCTCAGCCACCTTGGGTAGCAGTTGCTCTGTTGCCCATCCTGTTCCAAGGTGCCTTTTTTAATTATTTGAAAAATCTGCTGTAATGACCAAGTTCCCCTGGAGGGCAATGAGCCTCTGGATCAGGGGATAAATAAGGAAAAAGTCACCAAAAAGCATATTGAGCACCTGATCTCGAGAGTCTCAGCTGATAATTCCCGGCAGTTACAAACCCACCGTGTGCCAAGGGCTGTTATTGCCCCAGGAGGACTCTGAGCCGCAGTTGAGAGTGATTTGATCATCTGGGAGCAATTCATCACGATGAGGATGGTGATGGTGGGAGGAAAACTAGAAACCAGGCACAGCTGGGCTGTGTCCTCCACCTGAGTTGGGTTCCTAGCTCTGGCCCAGGATGGGGAAAGCAGAAGAGAAGTTTGTGTGATGAGCTGGTTGAGGATTTTGGTTTAGAGAAGATCTCTTGGTTTTGTGGTGGTTTGTGTGTGTGGTTTTTGGGTTTTTGTTTTGTTTCCTCCTACTCCCACCATCCTTCTATTTCTCCCTGTACCTGTTTGAGGGGAGTGTGATCAGATCTAGAAAGTGTTTGTCCCTCAAAGGGTCCTCGGATGCCAGCCCTCCAGGCACTGCTCCTGCCTTCCACAATGTCCTTTCTCAGCTCTCGCTTCTGCTTCCCACCCCACACCCTTTCTCCTCTCCTCCACCTCCTGGGTGTTGATGGGGATCTGCACTCAACCAGCTGCTCCAATGTCAGCTCACGCTGCTTTGTCTTCACTTTGCTGTCTCCTCCTCTTGCCCTCCATCACCTCAATGATTCATCTCGCACTTGCATGTCAGCAAGCACACCAGAGAAGAACACGCAGTGTTGTTGGGAGGAAACCTTAGCTCTGCAGGTGTGTTTTAGAACTTGTGTGGGCACATGAGCTGGGCTGCTTGGAGCAGCAAACCGGAACGGACCACTCATGCCCAGGGGTGGCTGATGGTAGGTGGTGGCTTGAAGCTCTTGCAAAGCAGGGATGTTCTCACCACCCAGCTGCTTAGTTCAGTCCCTCCTCTTTCCTTGTGTTTCTCTTTCCGAACTCATGATGGCACTGCAGGCTTTGAGCATTAGCTAAAACAGTTCACTTTTTCCTAAATAACTGAATACAAATTCAGGCTTATTCTTCCCCTTTAATTCCTCACATTGCTGAATGTCCTCCTGGTGCTGTGTCCTCTTGCACTGAATCACAATGGGTTTTGTGCGAGATGATGCTTCCCTTGTGGAGATAACACAGGTCTGGGGATCTTTAAAATCATAGAATTGTTAAGATTGGAAGAGACCTCTGAGATCATTAAGTCCAACTATCAACTCAACGTTTTCATGACTGCTAAGCCATGTCCTAAACCATTTCACTGATGGGTCAGTCTGTTGGTGAGGACCATGTTGGGGGGAGGGGGGGAAGCAGTTTCTGGCAACACAGGTTTAATCAAAGGAATCTGTCGATGGTGGAGTGAAGGTGGAAACTCAGAGGACCTTCAGAAGCAGTTGCAGGGGGAGAAGTTCTTGTTATGAATATATGCCCTGAGGATTTGGAGTGTCTCGGGCTAGTGTGCGTAAGCAGCTTCTAGATGAGCTGGCTTTCAAGGGCTCTTTTGAATTTCTCTTTTCCTTCTTTACTTGTGGGCATGATGTGGGTGGTGCCAGTGCTCTTCCTCCAAAGAGACCCTCGGTTTTCACTGTCTGGAGATGAATTTATAGAAGACAACTCTGGTTCTGCTGTATTTTCTCCATTGCTGTGAGGTTCTAATTCCACCTTGCTGCCGTGTCCCACGGCTGCCCTCTCGTGTTGCTGGGATTTGCAAGGAGCTGGCCAGTGACCAGGTCTCTGGTTGTCATTAAGCAGATTTGCAAAGAGAGTTGGTAGCCTCGAGTTGCTGCGTTTTGTTTCGTGCTGCTTTTGCCATTGCTGCGTTTGAGGGGAATGCTCTGTGACCAGATTTTAAATTAACAACCTCTAATGCAGACATAAAACCAGACCTTTATTTTTTCCTCCCCTAAAATATAATTTCTTACAACTACATTTGTGTTCCTCACTGAATGCATCAGCTTCTGCACCTCTCTTTCCTTGATGCACCGTCTGATTTGACCCCTCTTGTTATGTTTGATGTAAATAACTCTCTTGTCTGATAGAGTGAGAGCTGCACACAGGAAAACCGCAAGAAGTGGCTCTCTTCTCTATTTTTGCTGTAGCCAAACCCGTCCATAACTATTCCCTTGCACAGGACAGTGTGTTTGGTGCAGCAATTAAACGGAAGTAATTTGGGAGCACCTTGTATTCGCATGCTCAAGCTTTTCTGGAACCACCAGTGGTAGCAGGCAGTTGATTGGGGATGCTCAGGAGTGGGTTGCTGTGCTGACCAGAGGCTCAGGTTTAACTGGAGACTGGCTAAAACCCTGACATGGAGCAGAACAGCTCTGTGGCACTGCTTAGCTCAGTAGCATCTGAGCAGTACAGACCTGCTGTCAACAGGCTGCTTTTAATTTTTTGGAAAGAAAAAGGAGCTGCTGTCTGGAACACAGTTTAAATTGTGGGTTATTCTGTGTCAAACCAGTGAAGGGCAGGGAAAAGAAGACTTTGAGAAATGTGCTTTTTTCTTCAGGCCTTTGCTGTCTCTAACAGCTTCGTTAGGCTCGTAGTTAACCTGAGAAAGCCACAAAACTGAGAAGTGAATAAAGGAAGAACTAATGCTTCCTAGCAGAAGTGTGTGTCAGGAGGGGAAAAGCTGTGAGTGGATTTAGAATACACCAAAGACCCAGCCTAAGAGTGCATTCATGAAAGGGAAGGTTGTGGGTGCCTTCTGTGGGTTAGGGAAGCTCAGAGTGATGTAGAGGGAACCAGTCTGGTGCGCAGGAGCCACGTGCCTTGGGCAGCTGCCCACGGGCAAAGGTAGAATCACAGAATGGTAGGGACCTCTGAAGATCATAGAGTTCAAACCCCCCTGACAGAGCAGGACAAAACCGGGGCAGATCACTCAGAAATGCATCCAGACAGGTCTTGAAAGCCTCCAGAGAAGGAGACTCCACACCTCTCTGGGGAGTCTGTTCCAGTGCTCTGTAACCCTTACAGTAAATAAGTTCTTCCTCATGTTGAGGTGGAACTTTCTGTACTCAAGCTTGAAGACATTGCCCCTCATCCTAGAGAATAAGAGAAGAGGGTATTCTTGGTTTTTCAAAGCACTGGAGAGCTGACCAAGTGGATGTGATCATTTGTCATTGGATGATGTTCTCCTTGTAGGCAGAATTCAAGTAATAATATAGATGTGTAGACTTGAGAAGCATCCTTCACCACCTTCCAGGGCCAGACTTCCACAAAGCTGACCTCAACAACGATGGGCCAGCAGAGTTCTGAGAGGTATCCTTTGGGAAGGGCAGGAATCTGAGCATGCTCTGTACTGCTTTTGGGAGAGGCAGCTGAAGACTGGAGGATGTTGGAAGCAAGTCTTAGCAAAGTGCTTTCAACCCTGAAGAGGTTAATGGAAAGCTACAAAGTCATTCCCAGACATTTCCTGTGGAGTGTATTGACACCGTGTTCCTGCCCCAGGATGATGGGGAGAGGAGACGGTTGCTTCTGCCTTCTGGGAATTAAGACAAACAAAGCATCGGTGCTCCCACGTAGCTTTGACCAACTTCCAGCGCTCATTGGTGGGAAAGTATTCATTGAAACATGCCAAAAACTTCTTACTTGCTCAAAGGTGCCTCGGACACAGCCCTCCTCTTGACTTCTAAGGCTTGATAGTTTTTCACCTACTGTACAACCCACATGTTAAATAAATATGTCAGCGGGCCTAGTTTAGAGAAGATGGGTTTGTGATCTGCAGTAAAGCACAAGACACATCCCTGAAAATTCCCTGTTTTTCCAAACCCAGGATCAGTGCACACGTCCTTCTGGCTTTCTTGGTGCTAGCAACGGTGTGTTTGTTCTTCCTGAGCAATTACACTTGGCTGATGCTGTGGATCCTTTCTGAGCTGGCAAACTTTGGTGTAGGAGTTGATGACACCACTGATGCTGAGCCTTGCAGTCTCTACCCTTTGCTTTGTAGCTTCAGCACATGATAGATGGGGAGGGGCTATAAAAAAGGTGACTCATGCTGGTTTAACTTATCTTCCCATTCATGCTTTAGGTTCTGGGCTTTTCTTTCCGATCTATCCTGTGTCACCACCTTCTCCTGCCCCATGATGTCACTCTCTGGTGAGCTCTCTCCTTCCCTCTAGTTTTTACAGGTTTCCTTCTACTTTTCTTCTCATTTCCCCCAGCCCATCTTGCCCCTTCATGGCTCTCCCCCAGTCGTCAACATATCCCCACTTTTCCCCTTCTGTCTTTCCTTGTGACCCTCCATTCCCCTGGGGACGTGGGAGGACTTCAGGCTCTACTTCCTCCAGTTTTTAATTAAGTAGAAGCATTCAAGACATCCAACCAAATCATGTTAGCTGATCCCAACCTCAGCACTGATTCTTAAATGTGTCACCCCGCCTTAACTGAGTAAAGTCAAGGGGGTGGGCTGAGGAGATGCATTTGGGGAGCACCAGTTGCCAGGCAATATCCAGGTGGGTTTCCAAGGGCAAGCAGAGGGCTGTAGAGCTACACGAGGACTAATTCTTTTTTTTACCTTCAAAAGTGGCATAAGACTCTATAAGCAGGACCTGCCTGGGAGCGGGTGATGTGTCTGTGCCTGCCACATGGCAAAGGCACAAAGGCAGGCTGTGAACAACCCCATTCTTTTTCAGGGTCCCTGGCCAGGCAACAGGCAGAAGAGTGTTGGGATGCCCCTCGCAGCTGAGCTTAAGACAACTGGGGAAGGCACCTGGGAGTGCCTCCTTCCTGCTGCTAGATTTGACTTGAGTGGTGCACTTTTGGAGGGGGAGAACAAAGGTGTCAACTGTCAGGCCACGGAAGCACTTGTGCACCAAGCCCCAGTGCTGGTTTGCTGCTTCAGGTGTCTAAACTGCAGGAGTTTGCAGGCTCTGGGCATGACGCCTTGTTTGGTTGGTTTGTACAATTTTCTGTCTGGGGGTTTTGTTGTTGGTTTAAGACAAAACTCTGTCTTTATTTCCATGGCTGAGGAAAACCAGCCTATACAAACAGCTCCAGTTCTGATACTGCATTTCTGTATGTGGGCAATGGGCGTGTTGGCATGACCCCTGAGCTAGGGCTTCTTCCAAGCCCACAATAGCTCTGGGCCAGCTCAGCTGACAGCTCTCTAAGGGTGGGGTGGTTGGTTTTGGTTTTTTTCCTTTGATTTTTCTGGGGGAATGGCTTCAGGAAGGTCTGGACACAGGTTTCTGAAGTTTCTCTTTGGGGTCTGCATCAGTCATAGCTGCAAGCTGAGGGTGAAACAAATAAATGAAGGTGTTCTGAAACAGAGATGGTGTGCAGCAGGCTGGACAGGCTTTCTTCTTGTCTGTGTATTTCTAAATAAATAGTATAAAGGTCAGTCCTTCAGCTAATGGAGAAAATTCAGACATTAATGGAAAGGTGGTTTCTGTGTCAGCCACCTCACCTGCCTCTTCCTCTGTTGATTGGCGTGACTATAAATAACTGCACGGAAAAAGCACTAAAAGTGGTTCTGCACGATGCTCCAAAGCACACACCCCTGAAAATAGAAACCTCCCTTTGCTCTCTCGCCCTCCACCTTCGCTGGAAAGTTTACCTCTTCCATCAGGAAGCAGGGGTTTAAGTGATGTATGGATATGTAGGCCACACAGTGAGAGCAGACCAAGAATTTGCAGATGCTAAAATGAAGGATTTTCACACGGGATGAGTTTTGTTGGGGTTTTTTTCCCCATTTAAATAGATCAGGCTTAAAAATAAGTTGTTCTTGTGTGTTTGGTATCAGGTTTCCTGTAGAAGTAATAGTAAAAAGATATTTAAATACTGACCTTCTGACCTTTCCCCTTTGCCAGCTTTCTCTGCTCCCCTGAAGCTAGTTTTAGGAGTTGCTATGGAGATCCAAACTTGCCAGCCCATATGCATAGGATTAGAGCTTGACTATGAATCAAGAAACAAAAGGAGCTGGATGAAAAGTCTTTTTAACTGAATACACATCTTCAGCAGTGATCACGTGTAATCAAAATTCCTCCCCTGATTTCCTGCTGGATACACCAGGCTGAAGCCTGGCTGCAGAACAAGAGGAGCTGACACCAACTGAGTGTTGGTTGCTATGGTGCTGGGAGTAAATAGCCTTTTCTAGGATGGTCTCCAGAATAACACTGGAGCTCACTAGCTAACACACGGCATTTAACTTATCTGCATCCCTTTGTATCCCAATTTATCCTGTTTCCTTCATTATAACTGTGCTTTCCGTATGGGGATGGAGCTTCCTTCCTCGCTTGCTTCTCGTGAGCAGAAGAGTGTGAATCAGAAACCTGCTCCCCCCCCAGCAGCTGTTTTTTCCTGAGAAACTAAGTGGCAACTGAGTAATCTCTGTGTTCACTGGTTTTTAGCCAGTTGCTTCTTGAGGTCTGAACTTGTGTGAAACGCTGCAATGCTGAACTTCATTCCCAAAATGCCTGGGGAGGTGGAGGCTTTGAAAGAATTCTGTTCCTTTGTTACAGCCAAGAGGGGAGGACTCTTTCCACAGTGTGAGGTTGTAGTTGGGCTGTGCCATTGGTGACCTTGAGCTGCACAATCTGATTCGATTTGATAAGTGCCTCACAGCTTGGGCTGAGAGTGTTCCGAAGCTGAGACCAGGAGCTTTCATCAGCTCTGTAAGGTGCCTGCAGCCTCTGGCAGAGCACGTTCGAAATGAGCTGGTTGAATTCTTCCTGTGAACGTGTCCTTTATCTCTGGAACTCCGTGTTGCGGCTCAGCCCATCCAGTGTGATCTCAATGACTGAGACAGATACCAGGCCCTGTCTCTGGTCTTTATCCAGAGCAGTCATGCCCAGGCTATTGCAGAAAGAAAGAAAAGAGGAGGGAGGGGAAAAAAGAGTAAAAACGTGTTTGATATGTTTTCATGAGTGAGCAGTGTGAAATATGCTCTTTCACTTTAAACTCTGCAAGAAAAGGAAGTAAATGGGATGTCTGCTCCTTGCCTGGAGCCCTTAGGTTTCTTTCTGTAGCAGTCAAGTGAGACAAAGCCAGTAAAAATATATTTTGTTTTAGCCATTGGTCCCCCCCCAGCTCCAGCTGTAACTGCCTGTTTAGCTTCACTGGCTGAAATACTACTGCTGGAGCGCAGGTGATGAAGCTGAGGAGGTTTTATGAGGAACTGCTTTAAATCTCCCATGTTACCCATCTCCTCCTGGTGAAATCTTTAGCAGAAGAGCAAGAGAAAGAGCAGTCCAGGAGAGAGAGGTGTGAAAAGAAGCACCAGTGCTGGCGGCTGGGAAAGTCACTGTTTGCTGACGGAGCCCGGCCTGGGGTTTGCTGAGATTTCCTGTCTGAAGCACAGATGACTGGTGCTGAGCACCATTACCAGATAAAGATCATTTTTAAGGGTGAGACAGTATTGCTGAGAAGTGCTGGGTGCCTTGCACTGTGTGCGCTCCGGCCGCCGCTCCTCCAGCGGGAAGCGGATCCAGCGGGAGCAGGGGCCACATCCTGCTCTGCAAAGCATCCGGAGATCACCTCTCTCTGACCCTTCACAGCTCTTATTTTCCCTCACCAAATCTCTTGTCAGGATGGGAACTCTTGCTCTGAGTTCTCCCTAAATACAGGCAGAAAGATGTAAAGATAGAGGCAGGGCTTACATCCGAGAGCTCCCACGCATGGGGCAAGTCATTTTTGAAGCAAAGGGTAAGTCCAGCCACAGCCACTCCACTTTGTGTAATCAGGAACTCATTCCATACCTCTGCTGTACAGATTTGTTTGTAGCACTTCCTTTTTCACTGATATGTCCTTTTTTTTTTTGTATGATGCTTTGATATGTACTTTCCTGTAAGCACAGCCTGTGCTGCAGCTGGTTTTCCCAGCACTGGGGCTGAGCCATCAGCTCTCTGAAATCCAGTTTGCCCATTCTAACCTGCCACTCAAGCGACTTTTGGCACCAGTTCCTTGCAAAGACCCTCAGTATCCTACACCTTTGTGCACGCCCCGGATAATTAGATTTATCTCTGCTTGATTAGGGCTCATCTGCTGCAGAGATTTTGCAGATGTTTCTTTCTTTAAAGCAGATTTGATGAAGGGGAGGGAAGGAGGGACACGTGTGGAGGAAGGAGGTGTGTTTTGTAGCATCACTTCACTCTGAAGTGACTCTGGTGCCAGGAAAATGTGCATGTTGCTCGTAATTCTTTGTCTCATTTGTTCTTCCCTCCCACTCTCCCCTCAAAGAAAAAAAAACAACTCACCCCCTGAAAACCCAAACCACTGACAGGAATTCCTTGCTTCCTTACTAATTAAATCTCTGCCTACAATAAGCTGAGCAGGTCTATCAGTGAGGCAGTCTGCGGCCGAAGGATGGTTGGAACCTCTCTGCAGGAAACTGGGTAGGAAAAGGTGACTTCAGCAGCTTTATTTTGAAGGCGTGTGAGCTCGTTGAAGTCTCAGATGCAGACTGCCCCCTTTCTATTGTTGTCAGATGGCTTGTGTCCCACCAGGCCAAGTCAAACTGGTGACTCAGGGGCGAGGAGGAATTGCTTTGGCAATGGGTTGTGACTTTAATTCCCTCCTCCTCCAGTCTAAAATGTTGAAGATAAAACCTCCAGCCTAAGACAATAAAACATTTGTAAAACTAGTTTCCAGCTTGTTCTGGTTTAAAAAAAAAATAAATCTTGTTTGTAAGCAAAAAAAAAATCGTCCCATTGCCAACCGGAGGCACACCTGAGGTACTGGAGCTGGGTGTTTCTGCAGCTGCTGAGGGCTGTCCCTGTTGTGCTTGGCGTGAGCCAAACCCCCAGTGGAAACAGGCAATGAGCTCAGCACTGTTCCTGGGCCAGCAGCTCCTGCAGAGAGCTGGGATTTGTGGAACCAGGAGCACAGGGCTTTGCTGAGGCAGGGATGGAGAGTTTGGGTGTGAGCTGGTTGGGCATCTGGCCAGCTTGGCAAGTGGATGCAACTCCTGTGGAAGATTCAAATCCATGTGTTACTTGGAGAGATGTGTGTTTTAATCCCAGCACGTGGCCTGGCTCCTTCAGCCTTCCTCCTCCCAAATCCCTACCTTCCTCTGGAGTACAAGCTACTGCTAGAAGTCACTAAGTTCATTCTCAGTGTAGGTACATGTGGGGTTACCTCGGGCTCCCTGATCACCCTTCTGCCCACTGGGCTCTTTAAAGCACTGTGGGCAGCCAGGTACCAGCCAGGCTACAGTGAGGCCAGGCTCTCAGGCCATCACCCAGAGAGATGAGAGAACCTTACGGTGCTTTTGGTGTTTTTGTCTGTCTTTGTGCTCTGAAGCAGGTGAGGGGCTGGTGCCTTGCAGGAGAGCAGCAGATGAGCTGAGTGTGTCATTCGGAGTGCTCCCAACTCTCACAGCTCCTGCTGGGTCAGTCCGTGTGCAGCAGAGCTGGGAGGCTGTCTGGGGAGGGTTAAGGTTCTTTCTTTGGGCTTACAGCATCTTGCGAAGTTCTTGCGAGTACACTCGGAAGGACCCACAACCTTCAGAAATAGCCTCAGGAGTGGGTTTAGGTTGGAGCTGAGGAACAATTTCTTCCTTGCAAGGGTTGTCCAGGGCGGTGCCAGGCTGCCCAGAGCAGTGGTGGAGTCCCTGTGATCCCTGGAGGGGTTTCCAAGCCATGGAGCTGTGGTGCTGAGGGCCATGGGTCAGTGGTGCCCTGGCAGTGCTTGGTTAATGGTTGGACTCAGTGATCTTAAAGGTCTCTTCCAATCAAATCAATTCTATGGTTCCATTGCCCTCCAAGGCAGCATCCATCCCACACTAGCCCTAAATTAAAGGGAAGAGCTGCCCCAAGGGGGTCTGGGCCACTCTCCTTGAAGCAGGCCAAGTGAAGGATCTGTGGCCAGACCCTCACATCTCCCTTAACACATCCATGAAGACAAAGGCTGCCCAGCTCACTGCCACCAGCAGCTCCACTCTTACAGCAGGATCGAGAAGTTCCCGAGGCTGAAGAACAGGCAGACTCATCCTCATGCCAGATGAAGCAAGAAATAAAAGCCACACGGGCAGCTCGTAGGCACACTGGAGACACAGCATCAGTGGAGCCTTGCAAGATGGGATTTGGGAGCAAAAGAAAGGTGGTGGTTCCAGGGCAAGTGCAAGGCAAAGCCCTGCCTGCCACCAAAGCTCACCCCAAGTCACAGCGAGCACGAGGCACGAGTCATCTCAGCACCCAGCAGCGAGTGGGCTGCTGCAGGGGTGCAGGACTGGACAACCAGAGTAATCTCACGGGTGAAAGTGCTGGAGATGTTCACACCTCCCTGAAAACCACTGTGCAACAACTCTTTGTGTCTTGGACACCCCGCATGTCAGAAAGAGCAGCTGTCTCAAACCAGCCATCTCCAGACCACAACGTCAGCACCCCCTGAGCCCCCAAACCTCACGACAGGCTGCAAGTCACAAATCAAAGCCTTCAGGGAGACGGGATCTTGGACATGCAACTGCTGCACCTCCAGTGAGGTGCCTCCTGCCAGGGCTCAGGTGGCCGCGGCCATCGCGCCTCCCGGTTTGGGGACACACAGATGTCACCCCCAGGACCTGTGCCTGTCTTTGCCACCCTCTCCTCCCAGCTTTCCACCCTTCGGCGAGCGAGCGGGGCCAGCTTGCCGTCATGTTCCTAAATTTCCTGGCTTTTGAGGATACAAGCCAGGTCATTAACATTATTTATAGGTTCCTGTGTATGAGTTTCCATTTGTTTGCCTGCTTAAAAACAGTGAGGTGAAAAAAAAAAAAAAAAGAAAGAAAAAGAAAAAAAAAAGGAAGACATTCCTGGAGGTCAGGCAATTTAAAAAAAAAAAAACCAAACCAAACCAAACCAAACCAACTCTCCATGTCCACGGTCTGATGGACCTAAAGGATCAGCAGCTCCTTTAGAGACATAACTGTTTCCTTAAAGGCTTATTGTGTAAATATTTAAGCTACTTTATAAAATTTTTACAATGTACTTAGGAAGCATAAATCTCCCTGTCCGAGCACGGCAGGCCGTCGCAGCGGCGCACGCTCAGGCGGTTTTAAGAACACAAACAGGGACATTTCCAATGCTAATGCCGGACCCACGGGGCCCCGAGGTCACAATCTTACAGAAACCATTACTAAGCTGCTCCCCCCTTCGTTCACCCCGAAACGGAGCGTGGTTACGTGCAGCAACGAGCGCTCGCGGCAACTCCAGTGCCACTGGTTTTAAAAAAGAAGATAAATTAAAAATCCATTCACGGTTACGGCGTAGCCATCAGTTATGGGTCCTGAGTTTTTTCTCTTTCAAATGCAGCACTGGATATCCTGAAAATCCTTTCATGTCATGCAGGTAAAGAAATGATGTAAGTCCAAAACCACCCGTTAGTACAAATTCATTTCAAGAAATCAATTATTTTACTTTTTTGGTTTTTTTTTTCTGAATGCCACGAGGCAGGTTTGAAACAAAGCCTGATTCCTTACCGCCGACTCCTGCAGCCCTCACCGGCAGACGACAGCAGTCAAACCAGTGCCAACCACACCACCTGCACCCACGCTCTCGTGGAGAGCTGCACTTCTCAGAGGTGAATATTCCCTTGCATCAGGAAACAAAAAAAGACAACTGTGCTGAGGGACGGGTCTGTGTTCAGGGTGGTTTCCATATGGAAAGCCGTGCGGCTTTATGAGATTTGCTTGGACACGGTGTTTCCCAGCTTGAATTCTTCAAATCAGTGCAGGTCTTCTTATCTAACGCAGGAAATAACACATCGAGCAGTTCTGCCCTGGAACGGTTTCTTTACTATAGTTTAGGTGTGTCTGAGGCAACGACAACAACAAATGGAAAGGGGGAACTGGAACCAGTTTATTCACTTTGCAAAGCACGGCTTTCTGGTGTATATGATGAAGTGCCTAGAAAGCCCGGAGAGAACTTGGATGGGAGTTCAAACACCAACGTTTCTAAAGATGAAAGCCTTGCCCTTCCATTAAATGTTTACATAAAGTTTTCTCGTCCTAAATCACTGAAACATTTTCACATTCCTCGCATTTCTAGAAGCGCCGTTCGCTTTTATTTATTGTCATAACCCAGTGCCCTCAGCAAGCGACCACGGCTATTTGAGGCAACCTGTTTTCTGAAGGGAAAGTTCTTGCAGGACTGCAGAAATTCATGATGAGCAGAGTAGCCTGACTCTTGTTCTCCAACTCCCATTTATTCTCCTACCACCATCAGAGTTCCCTCTTTTTCTAAAAAATAAATTCTTTCACGCCACGCATGGGACGGACAGATTCTGCTCCAAATATTGACCAGAAATTCAGAAGTAACCCAACTGACTTCGCCGTGGTTGTATTAAGACAGCTGTAAGTCAGAGCAGAAATTGGCCTGGGCGTTCAAATTGTCTTTTTTAGAAGCGCTCGGGCCGTCCCAGTGTCCCACCAGTGATGAAGTCACAGCCTTACTCATCCCAACGTGGCGTACGGCTCTGCCATCAGCACTGTGAAACGGCTCCAACGAGCTTCAAATTCGCGTGCGATTCCTCCTTTTAATGATGCAGCTGCATCCAACAGAAGGGCCTGGCCACGGAGACTTTGGCCATCCCCTGCTTCCCAAGGATAACGTCTCACCAAGGTCATTTTAACGCTCGCAGACAACAGTGATGGCAAAGAAACCAGTGCCTTGCTGCCACCGTGATGTGAGATGCTGGGAAGGTTTTAAATTGACCGTGGGGCCCAGCAGACCTGGGTTGTCTCGTTCATCGAGGTGCCCACCTGAAGCCCTTGAGTTTGCTGAGAAGGTACAGCTCGTGCAGCCACGAAGTACAACGCTGCAAGCCCTGTGATGTGACAAAGATCTAACCTGCCCTCTCCCAGCCTGTGCTACAAAGCATAAAGTAACGAGTAACTAGAGAGATCCAGAATAAATGGGGATAAACTTGCCACAAGGCAGTTCAGAGGAGAAAAACTGGGAAGGTTTTTCTCGCGAGGCGATGCAGCAGTCGCAGAGGAACAGCAACCTGACTTGCTTTTAAGATAGAACTTGATAAACATCATGTGGTTTCCAAAGGCAGAAGGTAACGGGGCTAAGACACCCAGCGTGCTGTTACCAGCCCTTATGTTCTTAATTCCTTGTAAATCCATCACTAAGGAAAAAAAAAACCCACAACAACCCAGACCCAAGGGGACATTAGTCTTCATGAATCCCAAGTCCCGCTCAACGCTCAGGGTACCCTGATGGTTTCACCCCCGCTGTACTCCACTGAACCTCTCCCCACGAGCTCGCAGGGCTGTTTAGTTAGAGCATCCCGGTATAAAACGCCGTATTTGTTTTGGCACGATTCATTTAGCAGGCCCTAAAACCCAAATAAAGTCCATTCCCCTTTCCGCGTATCTCCAGCTATTGACACTGCTCATGACCAATTTGCAAAACCAAACAAAACGCGCGTTGTGTAATGGAGCTGGAAAAACAATCAGGAAGGGGCTGGAGATCTGCTCGCAGGTTCCCGCGGGGAAGGCTGGAAGGGGCGGCAGCCCAGGAAAAGATTACAAGAAATTAAACTTTTACTCTGATAACAACAGGCGCTATTTTCTGCCCATGACATCATGCTCCCGACCGCTATTAAACAATGGAGATAGTCCAGCGCGGGTTGAAGGCGCGGAGAACTTTGTTGCTCGCCTCGGTGGCCAGCACGGCACATTTCTCTCTTTTAAAAACAGGTTATTATTTTTCTCGTTGTTTTCGCATGCCTCAAAACCACCCAAATCCTCTCCGCTGGCTCGGCTGACATGAGGATAAATCATGGCATCCTGGGTCCACGCGAGCAAGCCCAGACTGTCACTGCTGTGCTCCCCAGCAGCAAATGATGGGAAAGCAGCAATTCTGGGGAACTACTCATCTGACTTTTGGACTTCTCCCTTAACAAGGAAGATTAATTGTGTCCTACAAGTGTCTTTTTTTTTCTCCCCGTTGACTGCAGTTAAGTATCTAGACAGCAGGAAGAAGTTCTTCCCCATGAAGGTGGTGAGACACTGGAACAGGTTGCCCAGAGAGGTGGTGGAAGCCCCATCCTCGGAAGTGTTTAATCCCAGGCTGGATGGGGCTCTGAGCACCCTGCTCTAGTGGGAGGTGTCCCTGCCCATGGCAGAGGGGTTGGAACTGGAT
>WUAM01000287.1:75479125-75491733 GCA_024336885.1 Actenoides hombroni
CCCTGGAGGGGTTTCCAAGCCATGGAGCTGTGGTGCTGAGGGCCATGGGTCAGTGGTGCCCTGGCAGTGCTGGGGCAGCACTTGGACTGAGTGTAAAGGTCTTTCCAACCAAAACGATTCTGAGTTATGAACCAGACCCATGACCTTTTCTCTGTTTTCACAGTTGCCAAGAGGTGTTTGGATCTAATGATCACACATCTTTCAGAGCCTTGTTCCCCCTGTGTGAGCTTTCTGCCCTGCGTTAGTGTGCAGGAGGCATCGCTGCCTGGCAGTGGCTCAGGCACCAAGGACACGAGCTGTTGCTGTCAGCACTGGATGATGCTTGAGAGTGCCCCTTAAAATGGATAACAAGCCTCTCCAACACAGCATCTTGCTCTGGAGGTCCTGTCCATGTGGAGAAAGATGGACAGCCTTAGCAGAAGGTACAATTGAAAGCTTATTTAATAGTCTCCTACAGCGATGCTCACCCTGCTCATCCTGGGCTTATTGGCTTAACTTTTGGTTGCTGAGGAACTGAAGGGTCTGTTGTGAGCTCATAGTTTGGTAACTGTGAGTTTATTTACTGTTTATTTTATAGAACTTCACTCATTGTGAGTTTCTTACTTCAACATGTCCTTCACTAAAAGGTTAAATCACACAGGATCTGAGGGTTTGATGTCAGAAAAATCCACGTGTGTTTTTTCTAATTTTTTTAATATCCATAAATATCCTGGATGTCCATTCCTGCAGTTTTTACATCAAAGTCTGGCTCAAGGCTGTTGCAATCTGTCGCATACAAGGACTTCTCAAGAACTCAGGCAGTCTGTCACATACAAGGACCCCTTGAGAACTCAGGCAATCATTCTCTCTGCTTGACAGTGGCTGTCCTGATTTCTTCTCCTTGGCCTTGTGACTGACCCCCACACTCAGACTGTCCTGCTTTGCCTAACAGGAATGGAGCGATACCTGTTCCCCCTCAGCTGCAGGCTTCCTAATAACTGCACGGGATGCTTTTAACAGTATTGTTTGTTGGTGATTGTTGGTTTGGTTTTTTCCCCCAAGTTGCTACATCAACAGCAGGTACTCTGAGTGCAAACCCAAGCAGATTAAGGTAACTACAAAGGGAGCATTAGTCAGGCTCTCTAAGGCAGATGGTTGTTTGCTGGGGGTATATTCAGCCAGCCAAGGTGTGCAGCAGTTTCATTTCTACACTGAACAGCGAAACGGTGTTTGGATCACCCTTGGTAATTCTGACCTGAACTGCAGGGCTGAACTCTGAGTATGAGGTGGCTTTGAGGTGTTAGTCTTGCCAGCTGGGGAGTTTAAATGTTTGGATGCTGTGATTTCACAGGGAAATAAAAATTCACTTCACGACACACCTACCCTTTTGCTCTGAGAGATGGGCTCTGCACTGAGCTGAGCTGCAAAATTGGCTTTAAAAGTTCCTGTTGTCCTGTCCCCACAGACACCCTCCCCTCAGTTGTGACAGCACAAGTGTTAATGGATAGGGCTGTTCACAGGAACCTGGCTAAATGATCTAGCTTAAAAATACAACCCTCATTTTTGGGGGTAGCTGGTGGAAATAGGTGTCCTATTTAAAGGAGATGACTGCAGTGACCTGGTAGATGACGATGGCAACTCCCAAGAAGTTGTTATACAGCTCAAGGGCAGTGGAAGAGCCAGAGAGGAGTGTGGTGAGGAAACCAGGTGGCAGCCTCTGAAACCAGTTTCATTGTCCTCCACCCCTTGAAAAAGAGAAGGACAATTGAACTGGTTTGGAGTGGATCAATTAACCAACATGAGTAGTGTTTAAAGGGAGGGTTGTAGAATAAATATTTGGGAATGTGAATGACTGCTGTGTCTTACATGGGTGACAGTGTCTCGCATCTACTTCCCGCATCCTCATGTCTACCTGTGCTCCTCAGCTGCTGGGCTGGTTTGTGATGATAACACAAGGCAACAAGACAAGAATCTGAACTGCCAAAGGGTGACAGCGTTGGTGACTGTACCAACACCATGACAAAGGTCTTGCCAAAATTCCCCCTTCTCTTGGGCTGGGGTGGTTGCTCAGGTATGTTGTCTTTCACACGTGCAAGCAAGAGCAGGGCTGGAAAATGAAAAATGACTCTCATGAGCAGTGTGGAGAGAAAACGCATTTCAAATGATACAATTTGCAATGCAAAAGCCTTAGGTTATCAGAGGAATTTCAGTAGGAAGCCTCGGCCCCTTGCTCGGTGGCCTCTTAGCTGTGCCTGTGCCACGTGACCAAGGCCAGCAGTGAAAACAGCACAACCAAGGACCAGGAACAGAAAAAAGCCTTCTCAAAGAAGGTTTAGCAGGATGTGATTGTTGGACTTGAGGCTGAATCTTGTCCGTTGATAAATCTGAACCTGCGCAAATCTGAAAATGAATCAAGGCCATCTCACATGACTTCCTGGGTATGGTTGCAGGCAGGTAGGTCCATGCCTGGCTTCATACTGGGTTTAAGAAGTCACTTTGCACACTTGATACTGCTCACGTGCTGGAAATCTTGTTTCCCTTCTGATAACTCTACAGTTGTGTGAGGTACTCTCAACTCCACTGTAACATCGAGCCCTACACGAGTGCTGCCGACCATGCTGTTGATACCAGAAGATATTCTCTTGCTAAAATGTCTTTGCTGCCCTACCCAGAGCAGGGTGGTCAGCACCTGACCTTGTGGAATCGCACTGTCCTCACACGACCACTGTGGTGGTTTTTCTTTAGTCCAGGTCGTGCGTTACTGCCCAGGTTCTGCACGAGGCTGTAACAGACAGTGGTGGAGCATGCTGGAAGTTGTAATGTTAATAATGATGGGATATCCCTCCTATAAAGAAGATAACTACTTAAAATGTCAAACTTGTAAGAGTATTTCTCAACCCTGGACTCTGCATCTGTGTGGTAGAAAGGAACCCTCCTCATGGCACCACGGGGTGCTGAGCTGATGCTGTGCCTCTGCTTAAAGCACTTCACCTGTCTCCCTGATGCAGCCAATACAGATTTCATGTATTGAATAACATCTCTGCCTGTCAGCTGCAAAATCAGCATCATTCAAGTGTGCCAGGCGGTTCTCGGGCTCTTTGGCAGAGATCTCGCCCCTCACTTCTGCTGAGATGGCTTTTGTGCCACCTTGCTTCCAGAGAGAACCCAGCTTGATGGCAGCTTTGGGGAGAGCTCAGCCCTTCCAGTGGTCAGAAGATATTTCAAGGTCCATTTTATTCCGTTAGCGTGAGGACGCAAGCTTTGTGCCAGGGTTGAATTTGGAATTGATGGGTAACAGCCAGCACGCTGAATCTAGAAAGATGTTTTCCTTCAGAGAAGAAATCTGCCCTCGCTTTATTTTTTTGAGTCAAGGGGACTGTGAAAGTCCTTCCAGGAAGGCATGAGAAGTAGGGAACGTGAGGGTGAAAAAGGGGGCTGCAGATGTGCATGCTGAAGGAAGGGTGGCAAGGGGGGGGGCACCAGCAGGGTCAAGAAGGTGTGTTGGCAGCCTGGGCTCTGACTTTGTCATCTTCTGCCAGAGACAGAGATGGGAATCTAGGGGGAGAAGTTTCTTAGAATACGTTCAGCGGCAACTGCTTTGGTCTCACATCAGTTGTGATCTTAGGATGCTGGCTCTCAGAAGAGGTGGAGTAAATGAGTTCCAAGGCAGTATTCCGTGACTGCAGGGGCCACCGAGGCTGATGATGACCTGCCTCAAACTGAAGGGTTTGTATAAAACAACAAAAACAAATGATCAGTTTCCCAGGCTTATGGTTTCCAGGAAATTCTCCAGGTGTGCTGGACGTACTCGGAGTTTCTTAGAAAGGCCTACAGAAAAACTGTACATTTAAATAATATTCCAGTTAATATGTATATTTATAGATGTCAGAGTTAAATGAGCACACTCACACATACTCTCTTTCCGGGGGAAAAAAAAAACCCACCTTTCTTTTTTCATTCTGCACACAGATAAAATCCCCCAGGCAGAGAAAAGCCAGCCCAAGGTTTTCTTAGGTACCAGAGAGTTAATTCTGGGCAAACATGTACACAGTGATCCTAAAGAGAAACCATCTGACTCTTTGCTTGTCCCAGTGGTTGAAGGGGGGTGTGTGTGTCCTGGTTTTGCATGGAAGTTAAAGTCAAGAATTAAACCTGAGAACAGCCAGTGGTGTTAAATGTTATTTTTGAGTGACTATTTCCAGAAGAAAAACAGGAAGCACTTTGCTGTGAAATGTGCCTGTTTTAGAGGCTAAAATCACTGTGTTAAATGACAAGCTTAATCCCAGAACCTCGGCGTGGTGAGGGATGGAAGGGACCTCTGGAGATCATCGGGTCCAGGCCCCCCTGCTCCTGCAGGTTCACCCAGAGCAGGGCAGAGGTTTTCCTCTTGCCTTCCAGAGCTTCAGCTTTCCAGCAGGGCAAACAGTGGCAAAGCTCGTGGTGAGCTGATGGTGAATGAGTCTCCTCCGGAGACCTGGGCAAGGGGAGGAGTGAGCTGGCTGGGAGCAGCCACATCCTTGCTTGATGCTGCATGCTCAGCATCAGAGAGGAGGGCCAGGTCCTCCCTCAGCTTAAGGCATCGACTTCTAATTTTTTTTTTTTTTTTTTGCTTTTAAACTCATAGTTCTGGTGTGTGCCGTCCACTGACAGCAGCCCTTTGACAGGCAGGGGAAAAGGAACACTCGGCTGCACCTCAGCCAGAAAAAACTGTGAATCCACTTTTCTTTTACCACCATCGCTCCTTCCAGCTCAGCTTTACCAACGTCTGAAAAATTACTTTCCTCTCTCTCTCTGAATGCATAATTGGTTATTTATCCACAAACCATAGAGCATTTACTTGGTGTACTTGACCTAGGGAAAAAAAAGGCTAGTTGAGGACTATCCTACCAGATGCGAGTGTCACTCAACAGATGATCTCCATATAATTTATAAGGTATGAAATTACAAAATAATGAAGCTTTTCATTTAGTGTTTTTGGCACGTGATGATAGTGTTGCATTTTATGGGAGAATATCGACCGCAGCTCTTGCCCCATAAAACGGCCAACAGCGATTTGTAAGCGTTGGCACTGGTTTTGCTTGGGAAAAGACACCCATTATGCTCAGATTACAGTCAAGCTATGTACGTACAGGCTGGAGGTTGTCCAACCCCATGTAGCTCTCCCCCCCCCCCGCTTAACATTTCCTTAAGAAGCCTAGACAGTGGTTTTTTTGGTTAGAGGTGGTTTTTTTTCATCATTCCCCTGGATTTAACTAGAGCAAGGTCTGAGGAGCACAGAGCAAGAGGTCTTCCAGGATTCTTGCAAACACGATATTCCTCTGCTGTCAGCTCTGAGGTACTGGGCCAAATTCTGTTTTTGCTCACCCCAAAGTGACTTGAGCAAGCACCACGTGTGAGAACAGCTCTGGCCCACCAAGCTACCAAACCCCACGTAACTCGGGAATCTCATCTCTCTGCTGTTTGCTTGCAAGTGGAAAGCAGCAGGTTTAAAATGAGATTTATAAGCTGACAGTCACGTGTGGCCCAGTGAGAGCAAGCTGGCACATAAACAAGTTCCTCATCTGTTTGTAAAGTGAAATAATGAGGTTGTGCCTCAGAAGAGCACTTATGGCCCTTAAATTTTTCTTGCAAAGAGGGGGGAAAAAAACCCCAAAATAATGTTTTAAAAGCACTTTCAGCTTTTTAGTGAATCCTTCCTGCCCTCATTCCTCCCCTCTCCCATCCCTAAACTGGAGCTCTTCTCAAAGTACCATTTTTCCCCACCAGTTAATGGTAGGACGGTGGAACGGGGCTGCCCCATCTACCCAGCACAGCTTGGGCTGGTTCTGAGGTGCTGATGGCTTCACAGCCCCTTCCTCTCTCTGCCTAGGGGAAAACTCTGCTCAGATCCCAGCAGGAAAAAAATAAAATCCCTCTTTCCTTGCTCTGCGCTTTGATCTGAAGTTAGGGCAACGGCTTCTCTGAAATGTATACATCTTATGGCAAGTGTTGAAACGGGCTTGTCAGCCAAAGGAAATAGGGATTGTAACCTAAATCTCTGCATCGAAAATCGTCTGCAAAAATCTGCCCAGCCGGTCCCGAGTGCAAGTTTCCAGCGAATACAGCTGTGACTTAAAGCTGGGGTGGGATCACTTGGCTGGTCTTGTACTCCCTGCATCCAGTGAGTGAATCCCACGCTTGTCTGCAGTAAGAGCTAAAGGCGAGGGACACTAGATAAGTGACAGTCATTTTAGGGCTAAAATGGAGATCTTCAGGGTCTGCCTTAGCCTCGGTAAGCAACTGACTGCTTGTATTCCTAGTGACTGTAGTGCTAAATAAATATTCCCTTCAAAGCATTAACACCTTTCGCAGCTGAATTCTTTTCACAGTTTCAAAACCTCCAGTTCCTTTAAGTAGTAATCACATTTGAGCTGTAGCTCTCAGTATCTCAGAAGGCTTGATCTGAGAGAGTGAAGAGAAAGAGCTGAGTGGAAAACATCTGTTCAATTAATAGTTTTGTCTGTCCCTTTTTTTGGCAACATAGCCCCAGAAGCAGCTTTGTGCTATACTCTGGAAAATGTAATTACTCATCTGCTTTGCCCTCGTGAGAGCTCCGGGGTTTCAGGTCTGTCCTTTCAGCTGAGTCCAGCCCTTACCAGAAATAGTCAGGTAGAATCTCCTGGGATGTAAAGGCCAAGGTGGGACAGCAGCAGTGAGTTCTTTACCTCTCCCTAGAGCTGACATTTGAAATAAATTACTTTTGTCAGCATAATCTGATGAAAGTCATAGAACAGTTTGGGTTGGAAGAGACTTTAAAGATCATCTCGTTCCAACCCCCCCTGCCATGGGCAGGGACACTACCCCCTAGAACAGGCTGTGCAAGGTCCCATCCTACCTGGTCTTGAACACATCCAGTGATGGAGCATTCACAACTCCCCTGGGCAATGTGTTCCAGTCTCTCACCACCAACAGAGTGAAGGACTTCTTCCTGATTTCTCATCTAAATCTTCCCTTTTCCAGTTTGAAACCATTACCCTTTATTCTTTTGCTACAAGCCCTTGTAAAAAGTCCCTCCCCGTGTTTCTTGTAGGCCCCCTTCAGATACTGAAAGGTCCCCAGAAGGTCTCCCCAGAGCCTTCTCTTTTCCAGGCTGAACCCCCCCAGCTCTCCCAGCAGAGGGATTCCAGCCCTCCCAGCATTGCTGGGGCTCCTCTGGCCCTGCGCCAACAGGTCCATATGAAAATGTAACTTCTAACTTCAAACCTGCATTATTAATTATTCTTTTATCTTACTATTTTTTCCTCTTCTATCACCAAGCAACTGTTTTGCCTACTTTCAGAACAATGATTTGCACTTCAGAGCTGTCTGTACAAGAAAAGCAGCACGTCTGTGTCCAGCCCAACCAGGATGGACACTCTTACAGTGCAATAGGGAAAAGCCAAAAGCTTTTATTACGCCTTTTTAAGCAAACATACATATTGTGTGAAGTTACTGAGTTAACATACGATGATGCATCTCCAGAAGGCATGAAATATTGGCAGATAACCTCTAAGAAAATTAAATTTTCTATTTCCCAACTGGTCCTGTGTCAACTGCTGGGGGAGGGGGAAATGCCAAATGTTGGCATCTTCTGATGAAAGAAGGTGCTCTGCTCCCTCCTTAGTTGGCACGTGTGTTGTTACCTAGCCATCATCTCCAGAGGGAGATCCAGCAGGGTTTTAAATTTCATGTTCCTCTTATGGGACCATCCCAGTGCAAGGATTTGTCTGCCTGTGTAGTTTATCCCCCAGCAACTTTTCGTTAACACCGTGTGGGAACCCACATCTTTGGGGACAACTCTTTCACCCACGGTGTTAATGAAAAGCTAATGGGGGTAACTCCCCGTGTAAACATCTCCCTAGAAATGTGATTCAGATGTTGGGTCTCCTCCATTCGTAATGGCTTGGTCACTTATTTCATCCTGTGGTGTCGGGAGCTTGGTCTTTGTTAGAGGGGTCTCAGTCTTGAAAAGAGAATCCATTTTGATCTGGGTTTTTATGTTGAAAGACTTCTGGAAGGATTCTGATGTAAAGTAATAGATGAAGGGGTCAAAGCAGCAGTTCATTGTTGCAATGCACAATGTGATTGGGTACATTGTCCTTGCAAACCTCTCCAAGGAGCAATTTGCTATCGTTTGGGACCGCACCAGAGCGTACAGGAAGAGTATGGAATTGTAAGGCACGAAGCACACGACAAAAATCGCCACGTGCACGATGATCATTTTCAATACCTTCTCTTTGTTTGTCCCAATCTGAGACAAGGTGGCAGGTTTCCGCAGCGTCCTGAGAACTAAAGAGGAGCATGTAAGGTTGAGGAGCAGAGGAATGATGAATCCTACCACTTCAATAAATATAGTGATCTTAGACAGGTAGGTTTTCCAGATACGTTTGGAGAAACCTTCGAAACAGGTTGTGCTGGTGTTGGAAATGTTGGTCGTGGAGAACAAGGAAGCTGAAATTCCACCGCTGAGGACCAGTATCCAAACGCCAGCACAGACTATGGCAGAATTTCTCCTGGTCCTAATGGTGCGAGATCGGAACGGGTAGACGATAGCGAGGAAGCGGTCGACGCTGATGCAGGTGAGGAACAGCATGCTCCCGTAGATGTTTGTGAGGAATGCTGTACCTGAAATCTTGCACAGGCTGTCTCCGAAAGGCCAATGCCTGTTGAAATTATAGAAAATCTTAAAAGGCAAAGTGAAGACGAAAAGCAAATCTGAAACAGCCAGGTTTGTCATGAAGATGGCCGTTTCGCTTCGCATTTTCATCCGGAAGCAGAAAACGAAGAGGGAGGCGCAGTTAGTGATCAAACCAAGGATGAAGACCACGCTGTACACGGCTCCGTACAGGTTGTACTTGAAGGAATCATCTGTCAAACAGGTATGATTGTTGCTGTGGTTTCCCATGCCAAGTTTGTGACGTGCTTCCAAAGAACTTCAAAGTCTACTTCAGTGACATCCATAAAATAAGGCAGTGATCTCTTCTCTTCTTGAAGAAGCACATTCCAGGAAGGTCACTCGGCATTTTGCTACCACGTCTCCATCACGAATCCTTTCATCCTAAAAGAGAGATACAGAGAGAGAGATGCCATCAGTCTCAGAACCTGCCATCACCTGAAGTGGCTGCACAGGAGACCACGTCTGCTCTCCTCTCCTAAACTGATGCACAAACAAGACGGCTAATTAGTTTTCAAGGTAGTCATGATAAATTCCACTCTTATTGGGGTTTTGTTCCAAGTGGAGCACAGCACTTGCTGTACTTGGCCTCCCCTTTCCTTCCCCCATTGCTCCCTCATCCTCCCATTGGTAGCAGAGCGATGGTTAATTCCAACTTTCTGCTTGGAAAGGTTTTTCTTTACAACTCGAGCTGGAATTGGCCCAGTGTGTTTGGAAAGAAATTAAATCATGGACCCGTGATGTTGCCCAGGTATGGAATCAGAGTCTGAAGCATTCACCTAAACTTGTAACAAGAGGAGAAAGGAGCTGAGAGTTTTAGTGTTTGCTTTTCACTGCTCAGAAATAAAAGGACTGTGTTTATTCAACCTTGTTTGAGGCAGATTAAAAAAATACAAACCAAAAACAACAAAACAACCAAATCTGTAACAAATTACTACTTTGCCTTTTTTTTTCCCCCTACTTGAAAATAGGAGCAACCTTATATGTAGGGTTTTTTTTTTAAGGGACAACCCAAAATGTCTTATTTCAGAAATACTTCCCAAATTTATGCTTGTTGCTTCTGGAAAATGGGTGTGTGTGTGTGTGTGTCCTATTATTTTTGTTTTGTTTTTCCTTAATTTCTTCAAAAATCATATTCCTTTCAAGAGGATGTGTTTGGGTGTTTGGTTGGGGTTTTTTCAGATGTACAGTGCTTTGCCAAAAGGCCTTCTCTAAGCTGTACCCACAGCTTCCTTTCGTTTCTACTCTTTGTCAATGTAGGAGATCTCAAACTCTTGTAAGGCTTCCTCCCAGTTCCACAAGCTTTAGAGATGCGAGGGAAGCGTGACGCTTGTTGGAAAGAAGCGCTTTCTGAACTCATTTGATGTTCCTGTGCCTATTCTAGGTGTCGTTTTTCAAGGCTGTGAGGATAAGGCCTTGGAAAGTGTCCTCGTTGGAGGGTTTGTGAGTCAGAACACGCAGCTGGGAAATGCGGAGCAAAGTTGGAGAACTAAGGGAAAGATCTTTGCCTTGTGAGCTGCAGCAAAGCAAATAGGAACCAAAATTTGTAATAATCTTCTTGTAATCAAAGAAACATCTCGGTAGCTACAACTGCGGAGTAATATAGAGCGATTAAACCCTTGTGAAGAGTAGGATCCTTTCCAGAAAGCGCTCCTCTAACAGCGTAGTTTCGACGGCAAACATATAATTGAGGTTAAAGGGCAACATATAAACAAATAAACTGGGGGAGAAGGCATGGAATTGAGACAATTTGGGATGCTAACTGATCAAAATCAAATGTTTTCCATATGGTTTCCTACGTGAAAAGCTTGTGCTGACAGTTGCTCTCGGGCTCAGGCTGGCGGTGAGTTGGCTGGTAAAAGATGACTTGGAACTGTCAGGTCTTTCTCTGCAGCCTGGGGCAGTGCCAGGGCTGGGGTGGTGAAGTTGGTGCTTTGTGCTGGTTTGCTGTCCTGGGTGCTTGCTGTGTGTGTCTTGAACTATCAGAATTCCCTGTGATTTTTGTAGGTGCCTTTGGTATGCGCTCTTCACCTAATTTAGAATCCCAGATGGGTCTGGATGGGGAAGGACCTTTCCAGCTCATCTGGTCCACCCCCCCTGCAGGGAGCAGGGCCATCTGCAACTAGAGCAGGGTGCTCAGAGTCCCGGCCAACCTCCCTTGCAATGGTGCCAGGGATGGGGCAGCCACCACCTCTCTGGGCAGCCTGGGCCAGGCTCTCACCACCCTCAGCATTACAAATTTTCTTCCCTCTCTCCAGTCTAAATCTCCGTCTTGTAGTTCAAACCCATCACCCCTTGTCCTGTCCCAACAGGTCCTGCTCAAAAGTCTGTCCCCATCTTTCTGACAGGCCCCTTGCAGCACTGAAAGGCCCTCAGAAGGTCTCCCCAGAGCCTTCTCTTCTCCAGGCTGCACCCCCCCAGCTCTCCCAGCCTGGCCTCCCAGCAGAGGGGTTCCAGCCCTCCCACCATTGCATCGTGGAAAGCTGCTTTTTTCAAATTACTTGTAGTTTTTTCGACATATGACAGAGAAAAGCTGAATTTTAAGATTTTTTTCTTTTAAAATTGAAGAAGCTTCTGAAAGAAATTCGCAGTCTTTAAAACCTTCTAATTAAATACAAATTGTTCTTAAAACTTTTATTGATAGCTGGGCAGGAAGAAAATGAACCGACTGAATTAAATATTGAAAGGCAAGCTCTGATCAAGGTAGAAAAAAAATATGGATGACATCCAACTTTTAAATTTTCATGGATAATCAGAAGTGCATATAAATGAAATGATTTAGCCATGTAAAGTATATGAATACAAATAATCAGGATACAACACCGAAGGGGCTGGATTTGGCAGTAAAAACTCCAGTGCATGCAAATTCTGATATTTTGAGACACAAAAGGAGGAAAAATGCCTATGATGCTTCCCTCGTAGGAAACCATTCTCCACACAAGGCCATGAAAAAGGATTGTCTGATCTGTCAGAAGTTAGATATTAAAATAAATTAGGCTATAGCATGTCATTTAAATATGGCAAACTCCAGTGGGTTTATCTCTTTTAGTGGCTTCTTTCGAAGAGACGTGTTTCAGGATTAAACCATAATTGCTGAGATTATTTGAACTCTAGTTTGAGAGTTAATTTAGTTTATTGCCACAGACTCATTGGCTCAAGCTTGATTGACCTGACAAATGTCCATTTGTTAGCTAATAACTGTCAACACCAAATGAACACAGTCGTGTTGAATTCAAAAGAATATTTGGATTACACTTTGTGATATTTGCTGTATTTCTTTCTGTTTTGATAAGCTCTGGATACGTCATATTAGATTAGTTGCTTGTTATTTCTCACCATGCTTTTCTGTTTTGCTTTCTATTGTTTCTTTTCATTTTAAGTGAGGGGAGCTTATTCCAACATCTGGTGTTCAGGAGAAATCACAGACTGATGTTTTTGGTGCAAACCACCCACATTTCAATCAGCTTTGCCAGGAAAGTATCAAAAGCTTTGTTCAAGTGAATTTCTGTATTTTAATCTCCCATCCAGCCTCTGCACACACCCTTCCTCTGGGTTTACTTCAGCTATTTTGAGGAGAGGAATAAATGGCACTTTTATTCCCACTGGATGCAGAGGAGCTAATCCCACTGCCATCACCAAAAGCCATGGGTGTCACAGATGATACTATGAGGAGGAACCGTTCTGCCCCAAGCTCCTGACAAGCTCTACAGCTGGATATGTGAGGCTTTGCTGGGACACTTTCAGGAGTTGTAGAAGATCAGTATTGAGAGGTGGTGGTAAATACTCTAGGACCTGCTGTATTTTGGGAGTTGCTTTCTTTTCTGCTGTTTTGGAGAGACCTGCTTGCAGCCTTTCAGTACTTCAAGGGGCCTGTCAGAAAGATGGGGACAGACTTTTGAGCAGTGCCTGTTGGGACAGGACAAGGGGTGATGGTTTG
>WUAM01000287.1:75510951-75522193 GCA_024336885.1 Actenoides hombroni
TGGAGGGGTTTCCAAGCTGTGGAGCTGTGGTGCTGAGGGCCATGGGTCAGTGGTGCCCTGGCAGTGCTGGGGGAACTGTTGGACTCCATAATCTTGAAGGTCTCTTCCAACCAAAGCGATTCTATGATTCCACGATAACCAATTCCGTGATTCTCTGTGTGCACATCACCCTGCCCGTTTCACTGCAGACCATCTTCTTGTGGAAGATAAGAGGCCTCCTCCTCCTCCCTTCTCTGGAGCTTGGTGTGTGCCATTCCTCTCCCGGCAGCAAAGCCCCTTTCTCTGCGCAGCTACAAGCCGGGCTGTGAGGAGCAGAGCTGCAAGGCTGGGGAGAGGCAGCTCTGCTGCAGGAGCTGCAGATGCACTTTCCTTGCAGGACTGGAAAACAATAAGTTTTCAATCAAACCAGCATCTTCCAGCAGGCTCTGAGCTCCGTGCCTGGGGGGATCCGGCTCGTGCTGTGATTCAGAGCAGGAAGCAAAAGCAGCACACCCAAAGGGAAGCGCTGGAGGAATTCAGGGAGACAGAAAGCAGTGAAATAGCATGGAACCCGGCCAGCTCCTTGGGGTTGTCACCCCATCTCCTACAACCTTTCATAGACCCCGCGTGGCCTGGGGATTTGTCTCCTCAGAGAGGCAGTGGGACTGGTGTGAAGTTCCCAGTTTCAACTGAGGCTCCGGCGGTTCTGTGCTGGCTTCTGCAGGTCTTTGGGAGCTCTCGCTGTGGCCGGGCTCTGCTGGCTGTTGTGGTTTATATTCTCCCATGAATTGAAAGTGACTTCTTGGGCTGTTAGTAGCAGATGCTGTATTTATCCGAACACCGACAGGGCTTTAAGGAGCACGGTTACCTTACGAGTTCCCGGTTCAGAGCTGACCACTCTTGCTTGTGCCGAGCATCGCTCGCTGGAAACGGTCTGAAAAGGAGCGGGGCCTCCCTAAACGCTGCCTTCAGCCCACTCCCAGTTTTCTGACCAGAAATAGTTGCCAGAGACTCTCCCTTCTCCGTCAAGCCCTCGTTACACCTCTTCTGTAAACACTTTTTTTTTTTCCTTCCTTCCTTCCCCTCTCTGTTTTCTTTAGCTTTCCCAAACCACCTCTCCTACCATCTGCCAACTCCTGCTTCCAAACTGCTTCCAAACTCCTCGTGCCCCCCCCCTTTCTTGGCACAGCCCTCCTGCTCCTCCGCTTCGCCTCAGAGTAAACGACTTACTTCTAAATACCCCTTGAGAAGTGTGAGCTCACCTTGGCCGGGCTGCACCACTCCAGTGTGGCTGGGACATCTGCTTGTCATAGAATCATAGAATTGTCAGGGTTGGAAGGGACCTGAAAGATCATCCAGTTCCAACCCCCCTGCCATGGGCAGGGACCCCTCCCACTAGAGCAGGGTGCTCAGAGCCCCAGCCAGCCTGGCCTTAAAAACTTCCAAGCATGGGGCTTCCACCACCTCTCTGGGCAACCTGTGTCAGTGTCTCACCACCCTCCTGGGGAAGAAATTCTTCCTAATGTCTAGTTTGAATCTACCCACCTCTCGTTTTGATCCATTCCCTCTAGTCCTACCACTACCTGACATCCTAAAAAGTCCCTCTTTGCACATCCCTCTGGCAGCCACCAGCTCCGATACTGCGTCCGCACTCGGGAGCAGCAGCTGCTGGGGAGCACATCCCAGGGGTCAACATGCAGCTCATGTTTCCTGATTCCTTCTTTCTATGTGGGTGTGTGTGATTTTATTTACTTTTTGACTGCGCTATCCTTTAACGAGGACGCTATCGCCACGAGACAGTTCAGTCTAAGCTTTCAGCAGCACCAGCAATGGGAAACAAACCAGAATCGAGGACTTTTTGGGTGGTGGGCGGTGACTGCAGCAGCTTTGCCACCATTTTTAGTGGGGTGGGTTGCGTGAGGGTCACGTGAGAGCAAGCTGGCTTTAAAGTCTTACAGTTCTCCTCCACGGACCCCTTCTTTGAGCTGTCAGCTTGTTCAAGTGATGCTGCAGCATGTGTAGTTGTGGAGAGGGGAGGGGAAAGGAACTGCTGAAGTGGCCTTTGCTTTGCTTTTGGAGATGTTGCCACGCCTGAAGCCTTGTGAAGCACGATAACTTCTCATCCCTGGAGAAGCTCATGTTTACAATGCCTGTTTTGCACCCCACATTGCTGTGGGTGTGTCTGCAGTCAAGGGAAATTGTTCTTTCCATCCCCAGTGAGGGCTGGAACCCACCTTTTGCCTCCCTTCCAAGCTGCTGCTCAGTCTTTGCCCTTCTCCTCTCCGGAATCCTTTTTCTTGGCCCTTTTCAGTTTAGTTTAGCTACGAGCAGGAGTTACGGCCATAGCTCCGTCTTCGCGTAGTGTTGGAGTTAAACTTTCCCCTTGTTTTGGAAGCACACATGGTTTTGCTTAGCACTAGCTGAGGAATTACAAGCCCTGTGTCTTGAATATGTATCTGCCAAGGTAAGTAATCTCTGCTGTGAACTTGAACAATCAAAGCTCACGGTTATTTGTTTTCCTACGTATAGATTTACCAGCTGCTGGTCTCTGAACAGTTATTGATGTTTTCTTTGTTGGGATGAAGACGTCAGGGCCGTGTTTAACTAGGCGCTCTGAGCATCGGCCGTGCAGTGGGTAGCTGGGCACACCCCGACGCTCTTCCACCGCCCGGGGCAGGATCTTACAAGGAATCCCTATTTACCGTTTCTACCGAATTTACTGGGTGGGAACAGGTCTGAGCAGTGTCCTACACATCAGGTGGCTCCCCGTAGCCAGTCCCCAGAAAAGAACTTGGAGAAATCTTAATACAGGCTGTCGAAAGTGCCAGGGGATCTCGCAGGAAGGGCTTGGATAGTTTCTGTCAACTTTTCCAAGACGTGCAGCATATGTTTGCTTAACGAACGTAAGAGAAAGCCTGACTCTGAAGGTGCATCTTGTGAGATTCCTACATAGTTGTTGGGATTCCTTTTGCTTCATGAGTTAGTTGCGTTCTGAGGGAAAGCTTTGCAGAAGGAGCATATCCCGGAGCCATCGCTGCTGGGTCTTGAATCTTGTCATTCACCAAACTGGTGGTAGGTCTCAGAGGCTTCCCAGCTGGTTGTGTGCTGCTCAGCCCGGCCGGTGGGTTCTGTAGCTCTATCTCCACTAACATCCCGGGGTTGGACACGCTGGGTGAGGACAGCTGGAAACTCTTCACGCCAGTTCTGATTGAGACTAACAGCTTTCCAGACACCTTCCGCTGGCAGGTAGCGAGAGTTTTGAGCTGTCAGATTTACAAAGCCTGTGCAGAAGGAGTTGCAGTTGTGGGAGGAACTGCCGATAACGTCCTTTACATCAGTGGAGGCTGAGGAAGGCTTCACCTTAAAAAACAGCTGTGTTTTGCAGCACCAACACGGACGAGGTTTCAAGACCCTTCTGTTGGCTTCTACAAGCTGCTTTTACAAACAAAACCACTTTCCCACCCTGTCATTTAGAATTTGCCTCCTGCTTAGTGTCTGAACCCCAGACAGGTGTGGAGAGAGCAGTGGCATGAGCTTAGACTGCAAACGGAGCATTCCAAAGTTAAGAAATGCCCCTATTTCAGTTATCTGTGCACTTTTTTTTCATGCCAAGCAAGTATGTTGGCTGCTCCGCAAGCTGCCGCTCCGTTTTGGTGCACGGGATGATAAACAGCAAGTTTCAGAACTTGAAAAACTTGGTTGAGTCTTTAGAAAGAGAGAGTTTATGTAGCTCGGAGGGTTTCTTCCTTGCCAGGTTTCAAAGGCTTCCTCGGACAATGACAGCAACAGAGAATCTTGGGACAGCTTTTGGGAACATTTTAACTTGCAGTTTGGGAGCTGTTATCACTTGCCTTTAGAGTACAGAGAAAAAGAGATTTGAAATGTGGGTACTCGGCTAATCTCCTGACTTAAATGACAGTTACTTGACACGAATCCAGGCATGGGGCACTTTGAAGAACTCTCTAGCCCCAGGGAAGCATTGGGTGCAGCCCAAGGCTGGCTGGACCCAGCACCTCGCCTGGAAAACCTCAACCTGTGCTCCTGGCACACGTTTATTTTTGGACCAGAGGCAAAAAAGCAACTGGCACAGAGCCTGGTGTAGCTGCGTCTGCCAAAGCTGGGCCAGAACCCAGCAAAGGTGCCTTTAGGGAGCAGAGCCGGGGGAGAGCGGTCTCCATTCTGCTGAGAAGTGTCCCTGTTGTTTAAAGGGAGGTTTGAAATTGGGAAGGGGGAAAGGAAGGGGCAAGTTTCTGGACCCTTTTCCCGCAGGGAGGAGCTGGTGTTCCCAGGGAATGAGCAGAAGAGAATCCTGCGCTAACCTGCTACACAAACCGGGATAAAGGGTAGAAAAAAACCTATCAAGCGGCACAAAATGAGGCTTTGGAACGTAGATAGAGCCAAATCTCTGCTCTCCAAAGCTCCCCGTGCCACAGAGGAGCAGGCAGGAGTCTGGGTTTGCCCGTCTGTCCCGAGGCTTTCCGTCAGTCGGTGTGGCACCTGCCGTCTGGCTTTGTTAATTTGGCTGAGTTTTAATCACCCTGGGGGGATTTCTTGAGCTGCATCAATTCTGAGCTCCCAACTGAGGACATTCTGTTGAGCACCAGGGTTGCCCTGGCCCTCAGCAGAGCAGGGCTCCCTGATCACCCAGGGCACCGGGACCTGGTGTCGGGGAAAGGGACCTGGGGGTCCTGGTGGCCAGCAGGGTGACCACGAGCCAGCAATGTGCTCTTCTGGCCAAGACGGCCAATGGCATCCTGGGGTGTATTGGAAGGGGTGTGGTTAGTAGGTGGAGAGAGGTTCTCCTCACCCTTTACTCTGCCCTGGTGAGGCCACATCTGGAATATTGTGTCCAATTCTGGGCCCCTCAGTTCAAGAAGGACAGGGAACTGCTGGAAAGAGTCCATTGCAGAGCCACAAAGATGCTGAAGGGAGTGGAACTTCTCCCTGCTGAGAAAAGGCTGAGGGAGCTGGGTCTCTCTAGCTTGGAGGAGACCAAGGAGTGACCTCATTAATGTTTATAAATATGGAAAGGGCAAGTGTCAGGAGGATGGAGCCAGGCTTTGCTCAGTGATGTCTAACAATAGGACAAGGGGCAAAGGGGGCAAGTTGGAACGTAGGAGGTTCCATGGAAACATCAGGAGAAACTTCTCCACGGTGAGGGTGACAGAGCCTGGAACAGGCTGCCCAGGGAGGCTGTGGAATCTCCTCTGGAGACATTCCAAACCCACCTGGACATGTTCTTGTGTGACCTGCTCTAGGTGGTCCTGCTCTGGCAGGGGAGTTGGACTCGATGAGCTTTCGAGGTCCCTTCCAACCCTTAACATTCCATGATTCTGTGACCCGACGTTTAAAAAGAGATGAAAGGAGCCCACAACGTGTCCACCAAACACAAACTCTTCAATGAAGCTGAGGGACTGGGGCTGGGCCAACAGCTCTGTGAGCGGAGGGTGATGTAGTAGCCGGTGTCACTATGAATAGACTGCTTGTCAGCCGGGCTCATGTGCAATTTGCACAAGCGGGGAGGCTGTGCGGGGAAAAACAACGTTCAATGGAATCTTTTTAAAAGCTTTGCTTTCTCAGTCCGCCTTGAACGTTTCAACTGCTCCGAATTTGATCCCCCCAGCTTCGAGCTCCTTCCATTACAGAAGCACACGGGAGGGAGGAGAGAAAAAACTCGTTTGGCTTGATTTTCAGGTAAACTTAGACTTCTTCAGCAGCTTTTTTCCTGGCTCTCTGTATTAGTGGAAAGCAGATAATTTAACACGTTCTTGCAGCCTCATGACAGGGCTCGTGTCTAATGTGCAGGTTTTGCAGATCTCAAAAATGAAAAGCTGAAGACACCAAACTATAAACCCATCATTAAAAACCCCATCTATAAACCCCAAACTATAAACCCCCTCATTTTTCTCCTTTTCAGTATTAGAGAACCTCATCGGAGAAGTGCCCACAGCCTTTCTCGTGTTGCCTTTGCCGATTGATTCCTCAACCCTGGAGGCACCAAGGGTCATCTCCCATAGAGGACTGAGCCAGATATTCCTCTCATCTTCTTCTAATTCGCTTCTTCCCTCAAATGAAGGAGGACATGAATTAGGGACGTGGTTTAGTGGTTTTTGATGGGGCTAGGAATGAGGTTGGACTTGATGATCTTGAAGGTCTCTTTCAGCCAGAACTATTCTATGATGTTTTTAGGATGCTCTTCTCACTGCTTTCTCTGTCACCCTGCATAGACATCCTGTCGCCCAGTCAATCTGTGTTCCTCCTGCCTCTAATGAGGTAAATAACCTGGTATTTTGTGTTCCTCACCTGATTGCCTCCCTCCTACAAATAAGGCAGAATGCAGCAGTGTCGGGGTCCGTTCGGTCGCGTGCCTTTGGATGTTGAGGGGTCGATGACCTGGAATGGGTACCTAGGATGGTCAACAGAAGCTTGTGAGAGCTGCAGAGACCTGGCTTTCAGGAGGCGGGTGCTGAGCAGCTGAAGATCAGCTCTTTCTTGTCAGAGTGGGTGCCCCAAAACATGATGAACTTTTTAGGCACCTCCGGGGTGTCTTCTTAGCAGTTCTGTGTGCTTTTGTCTGCTTTGTGTTCACAGTAGAAAGAAGTTCTCCAGCTGCACCCGCCGTTCCTGCTGTGCTGGGGGGGGCTGGATCTATCACGGTGGTGCTGGGCAGAGACCTGAGCTACTGCAGAAGAGGCAGCTCGTCCTGTGCTAATTAACTCTGCCGAGGAACGAAGCCTGCCAGGCCTGCTGACAGCCCTGCCCTGTCCCGAGGACTGAGGGACTTTGTTCAGCTCAGGTGTCCGGGGAGCTGCAGGCACTGGTTGGACTTACACAGAAACCTTGGCTACCCAGTACAAACCAGTTGGCTCCCACAGCCTGCTGGTGGATGCCCCGGCTCCCAGCGTTTGCTGGATGTTAACATGGAGAGCATCAGCTCTTCTGGTTTGTCTCCTGTTGGGTTTACAGTGCTGGTGCCGAGGGCAGGGAGCAAAAACCACATGGCCAGATAAGGTGGCTGCTCTGAACACACAGCAGAGAGAACCAGATAGGATCACGGACTGGTTTGGGTGGGGAGAGACCTTTCCAGGTCATCTGGTCCAGCCCCCCTGCAGGGAGCAAGGACATCTGCAACTAAAGTAGGTTGCTCAGAGCCCCGGCCAACCTCACCCGGGATGTCAGGTGGGTGATTTGGGAATGAACGAGCCAGGAGGTGATGGGATGGGGGACACACACCAGCCCTTCTCTGACTTCACTCCGCTGAAAATCCAAGCCCATGGTGAAGGGGCTTAAATCAGCAGCTCTGGTAACTCATTTCCCTTGTTTGATTATTATTTTTTAAATTAGCATTGTGATTCCAGATTGCTGAATGCAAACCAGAAGTGCCAGAGTTTGGAAGGGGAGGGTGGCGGGTGGTTTCTGAGCAGCCAGCATGCTTTGGCACTGAGAATTCCACAAGAAGCAGCCAAAATGCCCAGAGTTTGCAAAACCAGAGCAGCAGAGTGAGGAGGACTGGCTGGGAGGGCAACGATAGCGCTGCAGAGCCAAGAGCAGCCATTCCACGCTCAGCTTCGAGCCTCTTCTCATAGACATCTCCTTTCTGACTACTGTTCACCTGCAAACTTGCTGTGGGAAGAGAGGGATGAGGCAGAGTGGGGCTGATTTGCCAGAAGATGAGAGAACGATGAGGTGGTTTTTTCCCCTGCTAACACACACACAGCTTGCTGAAGTGGATGTGGTTTTAGCTGTGTTTAGAGCACGTGCTCAATCATACCCCAACCCGTTACCAAAGTTAAACAGCTGCTTATATTTAAGCCTGTGCTTAAACATTTGGCAGGGCTGGAGTGGCATTGCCAAGACTGGCTGCCACGGTGGCCCTCGCTGCCTACCTGGAGCTCCAGGTGAGCCTCCTCAAGCTGCTCTAATCCTTTTAAAGAATGAAAAATAGCCCCAAACCCTAAATATAGGAACAAACACTCCCGCGAGTCATCTGCTGTTAATTTACAGTTGAATCAATTCATTTTAATCCAAAAACAGCAGAGCAGTTTTACAGTCTCTGCAGACCAGTGAATATTATACTTGATATCTTAAGCGAAAGGATTGCAAGGGCATGTCCTTCCCCCGACTGTTTTATTTCACCAAGAGCATTTAGGGCTTTGCCAGATTCTGTCTCTGAGGGTCACTGCAAATGCGTTCTCCTTCTGCTTCTCATAGAATGCTGAAAAGTGAGCTCTGCTTGTGTAACTTGTTAACTATTCGTGCAATTTTTAGCTTGGAGGCTTCTCTTTTTGAGCTCACAGGCGGGTAGCTTGCTCTCCTGGACTTAGCTCCCCTGAAAAAAATAAGTGTGCAAGCAACCTGTGCACTGCTGCCACGGCAGACTTCTACCTGAAATAATGTGAATTATTTCTCTTGGGGGAAAAAAAAGAGCTGGTTTTCTTTGATGCCTTGATTTAGAGAGGCTGCTTGTGGCAAGCAGTCAGCCTCCCAGCTCTCACCAAGGTCAGCTTTAAATAGGAAACCTTTCTTCTGGATCGTCTGCCGCTGTGTTGCCTCCTATCTGCAGCATCTGGTACTCGGGGTGATCCTTTCTGAGCGTGTCGGGAGTGGGATCCTGTCACTCAACAGCAGAAGAGAAGGTGCAGACAAAGCAAAGGAGCTTACCCAGCTCTCTGTGGAAGTTATTCAGCTGTCAGGCAGTGGTTCCTCCTTCTTGGTGCTCCTCAAACCCACCATAGATGGCCTCAGGCAGCGTGTCCCTTTGCTTTTATCATCTCTTTGATGAGCTTTTTCACTCACGGGCTACAGGACGTGTCCAGGATGGTGATCCAGGGCTGTGCTCAGGCTGATGGGTTTTGAAGAGCTGAGCAGTGAGAGGTGCAGCCACCCACGGGGTGTGATCCCAGTGCTGGGCTGGGCAGGCACTGGGGTCATGGCCACCTCAGCTGCTCCAGTGGGTGCTGCTCATGTCCCACTCCCCAGCGAGTGCTCTCCAACCACTGGAAAAAAGGTCTCGGTCATTGCTCGACTCCACTCGGACAAGTTGGACTGCACAAGGCAGTTAAAATTGTATCTGAAACGAGCAAATGGATGTTGCCTGATTTATGTCTTCATTTACCTTTTTTTTTTTCCTGCTTGATGTCGAGGAAAGACCTCGGTAGGAAACAGTGATGTTATGCAGCTGGCTGTGAGCTGGGTTCAGTGTCTTTTGCTGTGTTTGATTCCTTGCAGCTGCTCAGGGCTAGTTGATTATCTCCTTAAAAGAGGAATTCCTGTTTTTACAGGGTGACTGGAAGGCTGATGGAAACGTGCAAGAGAGCAGAAACCCAAATATTTAGGCAGCGCTGTAAAACTCTCCCCAAACCTGACCCTGCAGCTGCAGCAAACGCCAAACGCTCTGCTTGCTCTCTGGGTCATAGTTGGGTTTTTTTGCTTCTTAAGGGTTAAGTTGCTGGAACAGCTTGAAGTTGAGCATCACCTCGTGCTTGCACAGCCTCAGTCACACTTCGGTGTGGAGCTGGACTGGGAACCAGCAGCGATGTGGTTTTGCTTTACAGAATTGTTCCCAGTTGGTTGTTACTCTTCCCGTGTCATCGGGTGAAGCGTTGCTGCTGCCTTGGTCCCCATTGTGACGTAGGATGCTGCAGACGCACCGCAGCCTCTGTCCTTACGGGCGTGAGCAGAGGGTTGTCTGGGGCAAGGGGCAACTTTCTGTGTGTGGGAAAACTCACAGAGCTTGGGTGGCTGTAGGTCTTCAGGGCTGGGGGGGGCTCTAGAATCATAGAATTGGTTTGGTTGGAAAAGTCCTTCAAGATCATGGAGTCCAAGCGTTGCCCCAGCACTGCCAGGGCACCACTGACCCATGGCCCTCAGCACCACAGCTCCACTGCTTGGAAACCTGTCCAGGGATCTTGGGGACTCCACCCCTGCCCTGGGCAGCCTGTTCCACTGCTTAACAAACTTCACGCAGCTTCCGTCGGTGCGATGCTTCTCGGCACCCCCATGGCGAGTGCCCCGGGGCCAGCACGCGTGACGACACAGCTCGTGCACGTGGGACTGGAAAAAGCATCTCTACTGTTGTAGCTGACGAGTATGAAGCCAAGTCTAGCCTCGCTTGAGCTCACCCTTCCTTGTAGCCCTTCCAGCTAAGAACAGGCACGTGGGAGCGATTAACGCGACCTCGTGCGACCGTTTCTGGTTGGTTGTGCAATCCCCGCCACATGCTTTATCTCCCAAGCCCGAGGTTGGACGTGTTTGGCACTTTGCACGCGAGTGACTTGGCCAGCCCGGCGGGACGGGGCTCGGCCAGGCTGTTGTCACCCCACCCCAGCTGCAGCCAGAGCTCCCAGCTCCTCCCCGCATCCCCGGCGTGTCACGCTGGGCTAAACTGTTGGAAGGAATCACTTATTTTGTTTGGGGTTTCTTAATCTGTGGCCTTTCTCTTCGAGATGAGCTGGTTCTTGGCCTGTGCTGCACAGACACAGCCTTTGCTTCTCTTCTTTGCTACCGGCGATGCCTGGCTGCAGCCGGGGGGTGGGTTTGTCTCCAGCACACTCTTCTGAACCCCCCATGTCCCTGCCATCCATCATCAAGTCTGGGTGGATCCCTCTCAGATGCCAAAACGGAGGATAGAGGGGGAAAAAAACAAAATCTCAGAAAAAAAACTTTTCATCTCCCTAAAGAAATCTTGTTTTCATTGAAAAACATTTAATAGAAAGTTGGATGGAGGTTCCACATTCTGTCCAGCTGGCAACTGGTTCACAAAGTCATCCAAGAAACTGTTTTGAAACCATGTTATTGACAATCCCAACCATTCAACACACCAAGTGAGCTAAAAAATCATGCAAATATTGCAGGAAATCAATATGTAGTGTGGTATATATTTTTAAAATAAGGGAAAATCAAGGGAAATTGAGACTGAAAGTCTGTAAGTATAAATTATATAATCCTGGACTGGTGTGGGTGGGGAGGGACCTTTCCAGGTCATCTCATCCAACCTCCCTGCAGGGAACAGGGCCATCTGCAACTAGAGCAGGGTGCTCAGAGCCCCGGCCAACCTCACCTGCAGTGGTGCCAGGGTGGGGCATCGACCACCTCTCTGGGCAGCCTGGGCCAGGCTCTCACCACCCTCAGCACCAACAATTTCTTCTTTAGATTTAGTCTAAATCTCCTTCTTTTATTTCAAACCCATCAGCCCTTGTCCTGTCCCAACAGCCCCTGCTAAACAGTCTGTCCCCATCTTTCTGACAGGTCCCTTCAAGTCCTG
>WUAM01000287.1:75525063-75555360 GCA_024336885.1 Actenoides hombroni
CTTTACTCGAGTTTGTACTGTAAGCTTTTCTGTTGTGTTCAGAACTGAATTTCACCCTGCAAACATTACATCAATTGGTAAAAGCAGGATTGTTGCTTTTGGATAAAGGAGGCTGTAGCTCTGAGGCATTTCTCAAAAAGCAAATACAACTTTTTGACCTCTGCAAGGAGCAGAGTTTTGCCTGGATTGAAGGTCAGCAGCTCCAAGAGCTGCACGGGCTGGAGAGGCTGATAGCTCCTCCCTCTGATACTCCCTATGGCCTCCTCGGGGCAAAGCCCTTTTTCTTCTTAGGAAATCCCGCTCCTTTTGATGTTTTTCCCATACTTTGTTACTTATCTCCTTGGCTAACTCTTGCCCTTTGAATAACATCCCTCCACACTGCAATGGCTGAGCTCTTGCATCTTGAGTCAGCCATGAAAGAGGCAAGTCTGCCCTTTCTCACATAGGTGGTCAACGGTGAGGGTAGCTGCTAATCCCTACGACTGACTTTTATCAGGTAGAAAGCACTTCCATGCTCAGGTGGGGTGGTCTGAAGCATATCTGACCTTTTCAGCCTGGAAAGCAAATGGGGTTTGATCCCCTCTTCCTCTTCACCTTCCTCTGAGCTACCTGGACCCATCATGTGGGAAGGAGATTGGCAATAAAGCTGCTAGGTCATGGCTTGGTCTGATGTCGTAGGAGGTTTCAAGGGAAGAAACATGGAGCAGAAGTGGGGCCAGGTGGGACTGGGGTCTGCAAGCTTCTGGAGGTTCCCAAGCCAGCCCTGCAGCAAAGCAGCACTGAGGTTGGTGTCTGCCTGGATTCACATCCTCTGCTTTTCCTCCGCGGGCGAAGGAAAATGTGACGTGTTTGTAGATCCAAAAATGTAAACTGTGGTAAAATACCTGCTTATAGCATGACCTCTTAACCCGAGGGGTTTTTTTCTTCTGGGGTGAATTCCAGCACGCCACTGTGCTGCTGTGTTTACAAGGAAAATGCTGGTTTCTGTGTTCTCAGGGCCACAGCTTATCTCACTAAAAATCCTCATTGTGAGAAGCAAGCTGGTTTGTGTTGTTCGCCCCAAAGGAAGCTGCAGGGAATAAATATTCCTACTCCATCCATTAAAAAAGGGGGAAAAAAAAAAAAAAAAAAGAAATCCAATGTAAATAATCATTTAAATAGTGGTTATGCATCTCCTCTGAGTTTTAAACTGTTGAGGTGCGCAGTTACTCTACCCCAAATCAGCCGCAGGGCTCAGAGCAGGGTGAGTGTCCCTCGCAGCCCAGGAAGTCGGTTCTGAACACCAGGAAAGATTATTTAGCCCTCTCTGGGGACTCGCCTGTGCAGGCAGCACAGCCAGCCAGCCAAACAGCCCTTGAGAAGGATGCTGGCTCCCCACTGTGGCAACCAGTGTGATTTTAGCTGGTGAGCGTGTCAGCAGAGGCAGCATGGCTGGGATGGAGGTTGGAGCAGGATGGAAAGGTGATGGATGTCCATTAGAGGTTGGAGCAGGATGGAAAGGTGATGGATGTCCATCAGAGGTTGTAGCAGGATGGAAAGGTGATGGATGTCCAGTGGAGGTTGGAGCAGGATGCAAAGGCAATGGATGGCCCATAGCAGCCAACCGTGGGGTGCCAGCACCCCCAGCCCCCTGCAAACTTCATCACCCCTTCAGCAGCTGCTATTACAGGAGCTGTTTCAGCCCAGGAATGGGGTAGATCACAGTTCCTGTATATGACAGGCAGGGTCCTGCAGCTCCCAATGGTCTGTAAACAGGCTTCTGTGTGCCTGGCGACAGATCAGAGCTGTGCGAATCAGTCCATCCCATTCTGCAGTAAAGCTGCACAGCACACCCAAAGAAAAGCCAAAACCAATATGTTTATGAAATCAAAACATCACAAACACACTCTATTTACACTGCTGACACCAAAAGGAGAAACAGATGCTTCTGGTTTAGGGGCCTGTCCAGCTGAATTTCAAGAAAACACGGAGATCAGAAGGAGTGGAGGGGGGAGGAAAAAAAAAAGGGGATCAAAATGTACAGTCTGTTACATCTCTGGTTTGAAATATCATAAATCATTCGTGTGCTGCTACAGCAAACGGAGCTGGGCTCATGGGGTTAGAGTGCCTGTGTCTCACGGGCACATCCCTGCTGAATCTGACCCGCCTTGGCTCAGATCCATGGCAGGTCGGTCCCTCACAGCTCTGGGCAGCACTTGCCCATCTTTCCATCCTCATAAGCTGCAGCGAGCACCTGAAACATTGGCCACGGACTCAAACGTCATTTTATTTCATGTGTGCTGTTTATTGCTCTCATGGGTATCCTACCACCACGGGCAATTTGACATGCCCCCATCTTTGGGAATTATCCCAAAGCTCCCAGTCTTAATTCCGTCGCCCCTGCTCTGCTCTGATGGGTTACTGTCCTTCCCCATCCCTGTTGCATCCTCGCAGCCGTGTGTGCCTGAACGTACCCGAGCAAGAGGGTTGCTGAGCAGTGCAGGACTCTCGGGCACCCGCTGCTCCTGGTTGTCCCATGGCGAGTGCCCAGAAAATTGTGAGGAGCAGATGCACGGAAACCCGGGGTACAAACCAGCTACAAACTGGTTACGTCTGTCCCAGGGCTGATGACTTGCTCTGAGCGTGCAGAAGAGGTTCTCCTCCCCTTCTCCTCTGCCCCGGTGCTATTTTTCAGCTATTTTTCAGCTTCTGCTTTCATTCCCGGGGAGCTGGAAGTAACATGCTCACAAATACCAAAAGCCAGGCTGCAAATGCAAGTGGCAGACAACAAACCTGCATTTGGGCTAAAAGTTTAACAAAGGAGCTAACTTAGACTAAACTATACCTCTATCCGTGTTAAGTATCAATTCCCAAGGGTGTCAGTGTTTATTTACCACAAACCCAGACTTTACCACAACCTAAGTGGGACAGATTTATTCTTCAGCATCGTCTGAAGGAATTCTTTGCCCTAACTCAAATAATTCTCGGGACAAAGAGGTGGATGATCCACCCTAGTGAGATGTGTTTTTAAGACCAGGCTGGATGTGGGGTTCTGAGCAACCTGCTCTAGTGGGAGGTGTCCCTGCCCATGGCAGGGGGGTTGGAACGAGATGATCTTTAAGGTCCCTTCCAACCCTGACAATTCTATGATTCTATGTCACAGCCCATGAGGGAGAGCTCCCCAAACCAGCTCTGAATAAATGGGTATCGTGCGGCAGAGGATGGAGGTGGCAGGTGGAAGGTGACATGGTGGGACCCCTCCCAGCATCGCCCCATGCCACCGCAGCGTCTGCCAGTGCAAACCAGGAGGATTTTCTTTCTGTCTGGTCTACACCGTGGCTTTCCCAGCAGAGGGCATGATGTGCAAAGGAGAATCACCCTCACCCCGGCCAGAAGCGATTTCAGGAGTGATGCAGCACAAAGGTTGGACACCATGATCCCAAGGGTCTTTTCCAACCTAAATGATTCTGTGATTCCGTGAAAGGGACAAGTGTGCAGAACCAGAACCCACCAAGGCAGGACATGTCGGGGCTCAGCTCTGTCCTTCGGTGCCTTGCCAAGGGTCGGGACACTTCTGGAGCTGACTGCTCCCAGCCTGGAGCTGCACGGGCCAAGGAGCTTCTGCACTTTGGAAAGCACTTGGTTTCATCATAAAACACTCTTAAAGTCAGGTTTAAATGTAATTTGCAGAGTTTTCTGTGAATTAAAGAGAATGGAGGCAGCATCTGTTAGAAGGAACACAATCGCTCCCCGGTTTCTGGGATTTTGAGGCATTGATGTCAAAATAGCAACGTGTTCCGAGACAAATCAAGGTCTTCTAGGGAAATAATTTGCTGCTGGGAGCAAACTCATCTCCTCAGTTCAGTCTGTGCCTGTGAGTTGTGTGAGGTCTAAATTCAAGACCTTTGTTTAGATTATCGGTGCTTAAGAAGATAGATCTCTGAAAGGTTGACCTAGTTGTAGAAAAATACTTTCCTGTCTGACTGTTTCCTTCTCAGAAAAGGCTCCCTGGATTATTACCAAGCTTCAGTTGAAAGAGGCTTCCCAGCAAAGGCACAAGAAAGGTTCTGTCCTTGCCTTAATTGAGGCAAGCATGCTGGTTAGCCTCAGCTCTGGATTTTAATTATTCTGCTCATTCCCATGATCTGGAAATTGCCCTCTCATCTGTTCCAAAATGGCCTGTATTTCAACTTTCTGCTCATATAGTACTACTGCAGTGAGGGGATTCCTGACCTTAAAGCTACCGAAATGTAAACTGATTTTCCTCCAAGAGGCCAAGTTTAGACTCATAGAACGGTTTGAGTCAGAAGGGACCTTAAAGATGATCTTGTTCCAACCTCCTTGTTTTAGGACACTTTATTCTGGACGCTTTACACACATCCTAGATCAGTGCAGGGACCAGCTGGGCTGAGAAGGGAAAACTGACAAGCTCAAGGTCTCCTTGGTGCTGCCACCCAAGAAAGAGGTGCTGCACCTGCTCCTTTGGCAGCTGCCTGTCTACTCACAGCCTCCTGAATCCTGTTTGTCAGTTGTGAGATGAACCAACTGGGCCACGAAGCTTCAGGGTGTTCCAAAAGCGGGTAACGAACAGCTCGGAAAGGATTTCCCCATTGGGGCTGCATGTGTTTTCCAGTTTGTTTTCTGCTGCTTGACAGGTGTTGTAGAAGAGAAGCTGCACCAAAGATAGCCCTGGAGCTGGGCGGGTTGTCTAAAGAGCAGATGGGCTGCAGAGGTGCGTGTGGCCAGCCCGCCCTGCTTCCTCCATCCCCACCAGCTTGTGCTCGGCCCGTGCTGTTTGCTTTTGCTGGCAGCTCCTTTCCAGTCCCAGCACTGAGTGCACCCCGGCCACCTAAAAGCCAAAGGCTGCTCGGCCCCTTGGGGACTTGCTCCAGCCCCTCACCGTAGGGTGTGCACAAAGCGGCTCCTCAGCCCTGGGTGGCAGGAGGGAGGTCTCCCCTCCGCAGACCCCTCCTCAAGCTCCCTAGGTGGCTTTCTGCTGAGAGGGGAAAGGAAACACTTTTGATTTATCAGTTTTATCATCCTGTGTAAGAGTTGTTTCCTTTGCAGTTGAGAAGGTGATCAGAAGTGGGGGTGATGGGGAAATGCCGGCTGTTGCGCAACAGCAGAAAAACGTCGCTTTGCTTTTGCTGCTTAGATTTAGGACAGGAGATAGAAGCACTCGGCAGCCTGTCTCTGTCGTTTGGGTTTTCTCTGTGTTCCTCTTCACTACATGAGGAATTAAATGTCAGCTAATGTGGTTCACTAGTAAAAACCTTCCCAGCTTTGGCTGTGATAAGGTAATTGTCTTCTCTGTAGATCTCAGTGAATCCAACATCCAACATTTTACTTTACACCTGCCTTGTCTTTGAGAGTGTGATGCAGCTTGGGAGACTTTGCTCCTTGAACCATGGCAGATGGGAGAAGTTTTAAGCTCTATTCCAGACCTGATCTGCCACCTCTGAAATCAGAGACAGATCAGGCCTCTGACTTCAGCACAGATGAGAAAGTCCCCACCAGGTTGTTCTTCACCTTCCCGAGGACTTTTCTTGCAAGTCCACGGAGGTGGAGAGGCAGACGTGGTTGTGGGGTCTGTGGTTACCTTTGCAGAATGGGGCTGGTCCCCAGGCTTTGGGTTGGTTTTTTTCATTATCTGTTTTTATTGTTGAAGACTATTTGGGGGATCTGTTTGCTTTTCAGAGGGGTTTGTAGGTAGAAGATGCTGAAAAAAAGTCTCAAGGCTGTGGGCTTATTTGTTTCCCTGTGTATATTCCTCAGGTTTCGAATTGGGAAGGTCACTAAAACGTTTGTTGGTTCTTAACATGTATAAGAGCAGAGAGCAGCACAACAGGTCACCCAGCTCTGGAAACAGCCAGGTTCTTCTCTGCCAGGCTCTACAGATAACCTGCTTTTATTAGTACTTTTGTGACGGATCTCTATCAATGACTTCCCAGAAAATAAAAACTATTGTGAAGAAGTACCCAACACAATATTCTGGGATTCATAATGAGTTTAGTCTGGCTGGAGTAAGCTGATGACCATCGCCACTTCCTCTGCTTTTGATAGGGAATGCTGTAGTACTAGCATCAGCTGACAGCATCTTGGTTGATAGTCTACTTAAGATTAGCAAAATGCTCATTCATACTATGGAAATGAGTCACTTGGGAGGGAAAAGGAAACTTACCGAGCTCCCATTTTGCACAGTGTGAGAGTCTCTTGTGGAGTGCTTTGTGTTAAGTGATTCATTTTTTCCCAAGCGAGTGAATTTTGGCTGCTGCCGAACGTTAGCGTAACAATTGCTGCGGTGCTCCAAAGCCAACAGAAACAAGTGGATGGTGTTGTTTAAAGCCTGACCTCGCAGCCAGCTGAAAGACATGTCCTGGCGTTGGGAGGACAGTAAGACAGACTCATTGCCTACGTGTCTGCTATTGCAAAGGTCGTGGGGGAAGATTGAGAGGCGATGTGCTCCTCTGCAGGGAGGCACGCTGTCTTGCACAGGGGCCGATTTAAAAGCTACATCAAACTATTCTCAGTGAAAAATAGCATCTCTGCTGCTGAGTCCACTTGTCCTCATTTCCCTTGAGCTGGAGCTGAGCTTTGGAATCACTCAGTCGTGTGTTTTTGACAACGTGAAGCTCAGCTGACGGTCCAGGCATTTGGGAGAGTGAAGCAGACAGCTCAGCATCCCTTTGCCTCGTTCCCTCCTGCTCAGAAAGAAGCAGCCCTGCCCTACAGCTGCTAAAAGCTGTGTCCACATGTCCCCCTGGGCAAGAGAGCAGAAGAAGGTACCACCCACGGCATCCCGCACAGCTGCACCATGGTACCTGGGATCTCCATTGCCAGAGACAAGTAAATACCCGCAGTGTTTTGCTCTAGGCTGCCTGCTTTTTACGTGCTTGCTGCTTAAGCCAAGTCACTCTCCGTGTTTGCTTTCATTAATTCCTGAAGAAAAGGATTGTCCTGAGGGCAGAGGCACTTCTCAGGATGAGCCAAGAGGTGAGTTCAAAGATTAAACCCCCCATATGTGTACCAGACACGATGGGCTTCTGCAGGAGGAGCCCAACGTGGAGCAAGTCTTCAGGAAAAAATACACATTTCTAACAGAAAACACACAGGCTTTAACAAAACCAAGTTTTATTCATTACAGCACTTCAAGTAGCCTTTCATCTCCCCTGGAAGTAGCTCTTCAGGCTTCCAGAAGAAGAGCAGCATATCACAGCACATCAAGTTGTGAAGACATCCTTCTTGTTGAAGGGATCGGCTTCGTTAGGCAACGAGCATCCAAGTTTTTTCAGCAACCCGGCTACATTTCTGCTTTTACTGGGCAGCCAGCCCTTAGCGGTGGTTCCATTCGGTCTTCTGAGACACAATGTCCATCAGTCTTCACTCGTTTCCAGCCCCGCGCTCTCCGCAGTGCCGATGTTCATCATAAGTAATGTGCCTAGGCAGAAAACTTTGGTGAGTTCTGATAATCTCACTTTTCATCATTTTTTGAAGTGTCCAACTGCAGCCAAAGGGATTAGAATATCTCCCTGACAGGAGGCTGGAGCCACGGGTAGTCGGGCTCTTCTCCCAAGGAACAAGCCACAGGACAAGAGGAACCAGCCTCAAGTTGCCCAAGGGAGGTTTAGGTTGTACACGAAGAACAATTTCTTCCCTTTGAGGCCTGTCCCAGGCTGCAGGGTGTGGAGTCCCCGTGATCCCTGGAGGGGTTTCCAAGCCCCACATGGAGATGTGGTGCTGAGGGATCTGGTTTGGTGGTGCCCTGGCAGTGCTGGGGGAATGGTTGGACTCGATGACCCTCAAGGTCTCTTCCAACCAAAACAATTCTATGATTCTATGTCTTTAGAACACAAGTCTACGGCTCTTGGCTCAAGAGATCCCTGAGTAATCTTCTAAGCACCCTTTTTGTATAAAAAACATTTGAGTTGCTTTAGTTTTTGCAATCACTCATGAAATGTCATTTGTTTCATCTGGGCAGTGAATAAACTCAAGTTTGCAAACGATCAAAGCAAGCCTGGGGTGCTCTGAGGCTGTCGACGCCAGTACCCGCGGCCCGGCTTCGTGGTGTTTCAGTGCCAAGGGGCTCCCCAGCCCCAAGCTCCTCCCAAAAACCAAGGCTAAACAGCATCAGAAAACAGGCAGGTTTCAGCTCAGCCGTGTGCCACAGTGTGAGCCGTGGTCCCGGTTATTGAACTGTTCTCAAACCAATGGTTTGAAGTCGCATGGAGTTGTCTTCTGTTTGGTGTCCCAGTGCTGCTTCCCCTGGAAATAGGGACTAGACTACTGTGTTTTAAGTGCAGATCGATTGGATATGCTAAAAAATATTTTGTAGTAGATGTATACGTTGACGATCCTTAAAAGTATCCCCAGGAAGTAGCTGAGGGACCTCAGAAGGTCTGCGGCTGTGCTGGAGACGTGGACCCACCAAGGGCAGGGGCCGCGGGTGGCAGCAGAGGAGCTGCTGGCCTTCAGGAGGTCATCCATCTGGAAGAGGGTGCACTCTGCCGTCACCAGGATCCAGACGATCCTGGCTGTCAGCCTGGCCTTTGTCACCGTCCGTAAACGGCGGGACTCAGCGGGGAAGAAGGTGATCAGATAAGCCTCGAAGGCGACGCAGCTGAGCAGCAAGCAGCTGACGTGCGCGTTGGCGGTGAGGAGGTTCCGCGGCAGGGCTGGTGCCAGTGCCGCCGCCGAGGCGCTAACGCCGAAGGCCCACGTGGCCACCTCCCAAACGAGGCCGATGGAAACCAGGATGTCTGCCTTGGCCAGGCTCGAAATGAGAACGGCGGTGGACTTGGACGAGACCTTGGCAGACTGCAGGGTGATTATCGTGTACAAACTGCCCAGCAGGCCCAGGAAAGTGCTGATGGCATTTGAAGAAGACAGGACAAGGTATTGGATATATTTAAGTACCAGGTATCTCCTGAGATCTTTCATGTGGTCTCTCTCCATAGTCAGGGAGGAATACCTAGAATACAGATAAAAAAGGGGGATTAAATGGGGAGTTAGCGAGGTAGATTCCAGGCAAATTATTACGTGCTGGCATTTGTAGAGGCACGTGCTGGTGTCCTGCACTCTCCAGCATTTCCGTTGGTTGGCTACCCAGCTTCAGAGGCTGGTTCAGTATGTGAAATCCCCATGTCTATTATTAATTAAATTGCATATAAACCCAGGGGATAGCATTTTATTGTCATTAACACAGGAGTCATTGCAGGGAACTGGAATGACTCAGGACTAATAAAACTGGGGAAACTGAGGTCAGAACAGGGCTGCTTTCCTTACAAAGAACGCATTTTCTGGTGTTGCAGCAAGATGATGATTTCCATTTGTGCTGTGCAGAAGAATAAATGAGGTATTTATTTGTCATTCTGGGAAGCAAAGTAATGAGGTAGAGGGAATCCTGTCCAGGAACTGTCCCAGTTGAATCAGTTGTTGAGAATTACCATGCACATACTCATTGGATTTCATTTTATGGTCGTTAGTACAACTCTTCCTACACGTTGATATGGCATCTGTAGCTTCTACATACAACTGAACACCTGGGCACAGCGTGGGAAAAGACAACAAATTACAGATACTGGGCTACCAGGATGAGGTGGGCTCAGCAGCCCCCACTGCTACATCTGCTACAGCTTCAGAAGTGCAGAGTTGCTGGAGCCCAAGAGGGGGTTAGGTTCTGCTGAGAAGGGACATGGTCTCTGGTTCTGTGTGTGGTTGGGTGACAACAGCCTTGTGTGCACCGGAGCTCCCCGTCCATGTGAGCTTTGGGCTGTGAGTGCAGGAGTGGAGCTTCTTTGCTCTGAGGGTGGTGAGATGCTGGAACAGGTTGCCCAGGGGAGCTGCGGATGCTCCATCACTGGATGTGTTCAAGACCAGGCTGGATGGGGCTCTGAGCAACCTGATTGGTGGGAGGTGTCCCTGCCCGTGGCAGGGGGGTTGGAACTAGACAGTCTTTGAGGTCACTTCCAACCCAGACCATTCTGTGATTCCCAGGGCCACGCTGGCTGCGGTGTGGCTGGAAACTGGTCCAGCTGGTGCCCAGACTCAGCTGTGGCAACATTTAAAACTCTCCTTTAATGTTCTTGTTTTATGCCTCCGTTTCTTTGGGAGTTAGCTAAAAGCTAAGCACCATCTCAAACATTATTGCTAAAACGTACTGTTTAAGTTTCTTTTTCTTTGGCCTATGACCAACTTGCTGTCCCACCAGTGGGGTGCCTGTTGGCACCCACCAGCATTTTTCTTCTCGGACTTAGCAAAGCTGTAACTAGATACAACTCTAATTTCCCATTGGGAGAGCTATACTGTTATGTTTCCAGTTTGTTTATTAGTTGCATCTCCTAATGCATCCAGTTACATGTTTAGGTGAGATCTGACCTAGAATTTGCTTTAAATTCAGTGGAAAGAAGTACCTGGATGATATACTTCTGCCTGGGGGTCCTTCACATCCCAGTGGGTGGCTTCAAGTGAAGTTTTTTGCATCAGTGAGATTAAATTTCCTTAACAACCCTTCGAGGTCATTTTGTATCCACATGCTGAAGTAATCTGCTAAGTCAGGGCTGCATCCCAAGGCTCTACTCAGTTTCTATTCGTGCCAAGTACCCATCCCCTCCAACTACAGCTTTGCGTGACATAATGAACTGGCTGGAGATGACTAACAGCTCAGGATCTCACCTTGGATGTACGCACTCATATCTTAGGCAGGAATGAAGTTTGTAGAGTGCCCAGATGTTTTTAGGTATTAGATGTTTTAGTGTCATATTTTTTTGTGTAATATTGCATCGGAAGGGCATTAAGTGTGAACTGTCCCTGTGTGGGACAAGGTTACGAGGACCAGGAAGAGGTTCCTTTGGTTCAGCCGTTAGCTTCCTGCGATCTCAAAAGCAAGACAGACATTTACAGAAAGTGGAGGCAGGATTCTATGATGAAGATGAGTATAAAAAAATAGCATAAGCATGTAAGAATAATAGTGGAAAGACCAAGACAAGATGAAGTGCAGTGAAGAAGTGATGTACAGGTAGGAGGAAACGCTCTGTAAATCCACTGTCAGACAAAGGAAGACCAAGGAATGAGTCTTCTCCCAGCAAAGTCTGCATTACCAAGCAACCAGTGGTGCCAGAATTGGAAGACTAGAACTATTCTTTTTTCTCTGAAAGGCTGGACAATGTGCCACAGCAAGAGCTAGAAGCAGAAGATCTCTGGTAAGGTTCCTGACTCGAATGAAGGAAGCATGATATGGATGAAACTTTGGTAAAGTCTGGGTTTTCAAATTCCTGAGCTTCGAGTAATTTATCCAAGAGCACTTGGAAACTGGCTGAAGCAATTTCAGAGATTTTGGTGGTTAGCATGGAAAAATTTTAAAAGACAAATTGTAGAAGTTCCAGAGAACTTGAAATAACAAAGATGGGGCCTGACTTTAAAAGGGTGGAGTGGGGCAAGAGGAGCCAGAAAATTGTAAGCTTCAGTTCCCAGAAAACTACTAAAATTATCAAGCAGATTGTTGTCTAACTGGTAGAGAGGAGATAACAGAAGAACAATGTAGATTTCTCACAGATAACTCACATTTATTGAGCCTAGCTTCCTTCTGTAGCAGGATAATAGATGTCACGGGTGAGGAGAGAACCAGCAAGTGTCACATACCTTGAATTTTCTTAAGATTTTCAAGTCTCTGGTTTCACTTGGCAGAAGTTAGGTCTTGGCTGAAGTGTGCGACCGGTTTTGAGGCTGGCAGTTCAAGGAAGGTATCAGTAGCTGGAGATGTTTCAAGGAGCTCGAGGGGATCAGAGCTTCAGCTAAATGTAACTAGGCCATTTCTTTCAGAGTTGAGCACTTACCTCCTTACGTAAATTCTCAGTATTCCTGATGGGAGCACCCTGGAGCTTGTCCCACAGAGCTTTTTCAGTACAGTTACCCAGCAGGTCTGGGTGGTTGCTGTAGTCCTTGTTTTTCCTTTTGCTGAGATGATGGGAAACTGATAATTCTGAGTGATTCCTACGAAAGGTACCAAGCCAACTTGTTTAGAGAGGGATTCCTGTTGCTTGTTGAGACTTGATTTGTACCAGCTTGACTCATTCAGGTTTCATGTGCACCTTTTCTTTTACTTTTTCTTTTTTTTTCTTTTTTTTTTTTTTTTTTTTTTTTTTTACTTTTCGTTTTTCATCCAACTTTTTTTTGGATTCCCTCAGGGAAAAATAGGGAAAAATTACACCCCCGCCTTCTGCTGAACCACGACACAGTTCATCTTGCCCTAGCTCCCCACAACAATTAACTGGAAAAATAATTCTGCATTTTCTGGTGAAAGCAAAATCTTTCTCACATCACTGGTTTGTGCTCTTTCCATTAAGTCAAGGGGCTTTGCCACTAGTCCTGGTGCAGCCCCTGTAGTGAACCCTGACTTACCCAGAGGTAGCTTTGGTTCAGTGCTGAGGATGCAGGAGGTGGTGAAGAGGAGAGCTGATCTCTGAGTATTGATGTCCGAGCAGAGGTTTTTCTTTCAATAGAGAGCACCAATGAAATTAAGATTTGTTGGCACAAACCCACCCAAATCCAGAGTGTGGAAGCTCGTACAGCTCACTAGCAACAAGCGGAGGAGAACCAAGCTGGGATTTGTGCAGCTGAACACTGATTTATCTTGTCACTCAGGCAAGCTGCTCCTTCTTTGGAAAGGTACATTCAGAATGTCCTATTGTGTTGGGTTTTTTTATTGCATCCTATTTCTGTGCCTATTTTAGTTAAGAATATTTTTGAGGAGAAAAACGATATGCCTTGGTAAAGATCTTTGCTGATTTTACAACAGGTCACTGCTATGAATTGTTCTCTGCTGGAAAGTCCACGTAACGTGGCCCAGGCTGAGATCAACCTATCTGGCTGCAGGACTTAGTTAAACCCAAGGCTGGGATTCCCAGATGAGAGGTAGGAGACACATCTAAGCTGGTCTGAGCAGCTAAATGAGTGAACAAAATGAGCAGTTCATTGGGAAACAAACCACAGCAAACAGAAGTTTTCCATGGGGATGAAACCAGATTTCTCCTGTGAGACAGCCTCATTCATAGATTTCCTTCATCCTTTTTTTTATCCTTTTTTTTTTCACTTAAGAAGTTAAAAAAGAAGACAACACCAATGGCCGAATTTACAGCAGAACTTCACCCTGTCCATGTGGAGCATTTTAACTCTGAGCTTCTGGGTATTGGGTCCCATCTTACACCTCAGGACCCAGTGATGAGCCCATAGGCTCTTCTAGTGAAGAGGGTTAGAAAAGGGTGCTGAGCAGCCAGTGCAGCTGGAGGAGGTGCCCAGGAGCAGCCAGTCTAGATGCTAAAGAGTATCTAGACATCTTCCCATCTAGACATCTTCCCATCTTCCCTTCTTGAAAACATCATCATTTTACATAATGCTGCCAGCATTTTACGTAACACAGCAAGGTACTTCGGAAAGGAACTGGAGTTTCTAGATGGAAGATGCCTTCCCACTTTTTGTTAGGCATGTGGCAGTGGTGTCCTTCCTTTCAAGCCACAGATGCCCCAGGAGACGGGGTCATTGCCATGGCTCCCTCCTGCCTCCCTCCACCCCTTTCACACTATGATTTAGTGCTTAAAACTCTCATCCAGAATGCAGCAGAACGAGGTTTGATTTCCTCCTTTGCTGCAGGGGATTTAGATGTTTATCTCTCATAGGTGTCCCAACCAGCAGGCTACTGGGTTGTCCTGAGGTGGGGATGCTTTTTGCACCACCTAAAGAATCTGGGTAGAATGTAGGAAGACAGCTGACACCCTGGGCCAAGGGGCAGGGAGCAGGAAAAGGCTCATGGATCACAACACGGGGAGCTGCGGATGTTTGCTAGGGAAAAGGGCATCCCCGTTTCCCATACTCACTCCAAATGCTGTTTGGATACCTCTGCTCTAGTGGGAGATGTTCCTGGGTGCTGCAGCTCAGTTCTTCATAGTTTTGAGAGAGCACCAATGGCCCCTGGCACCGTTTTGGGTGCCCCAAATGCTGTGTGGGCATAAGCTGGTCTTTAGCAGGAGACCAGGGATGCTGCCCATGCTGCAAGGATGGTTTGAAGGTCCAGCCCTCATTGGTCTAGCCGAGCATGGTGCCAGAGATCAGTCTGGAGCACATCCCCAGTCAGACAGAGCCTTGATATATGTAAGATTAAAGAGTCATTGGATAGAGAACAGATGTATGAAAAGAGTGAGGGCTGAAGCCACAGGCCCCTCCTTTGGAGAAGGTAGCTGCCAGCACAGCTCTCCTTGAGCTCCTGCTGCCAACATCCTCCTCCACAGACAACCCAGCAGCTTCCCTCCGGCTGGGAGATCCTGCCAGCCCACGAAGACCCTCAGGGAATGGAGAATAAGTGCTTTCCATCAGCAAACCTTTCCCTCTGCCTGCACCGGGGTAGAGATGGATGGGATCACGCCTGGGATGAGGCCAGGTGGGAACAAAGCGGGGCTGTTCCCAGAACAGGCTGCTCCCATCCTGCCAGAATGGCCAGAATTGGTGAAGGAGGCAAACTGAGCCAGTTCATCCATGTATTTAGAGTTCTTGTAGCTGTCTTCTGTGCTGTTCGCTACAGGTTGGCCTCAGGAGAATGGCTGTGCAGGGGCAGCGACACTTGGACAGAGTTTGTTTGGTCCTTATTCAGAGGGAGGCTCAGTTCAAGCTCACGGGAGGTTTCCTTTGCATTTCAGCAGTGCTATTTTTTATCTCCCCAGAAATTGCTCTCCTGAGACACTTTAGGCATGCCAGCTACTAACAACTTCTCCTCTGTCATTGATACACTGCTGTAGTCTGAGAGGTAACACAGAAATATCACCTACTCTTAGAACAAATACTTCCTTTCAAAAATTCCTCCTGAATTGTGTCAAAGAATATACAGAAGAGGAGAGAAAAAAAATCGAAACCCAGACTACCCCTGACTGTAATGAAGTGCTATTAGCTTTTACTTAGTTTAAAAGCAAAAACTACTTACATTTGCTGGAAAAAGCAGCCAGGAATAGTTTTCTGCATCACTGTATTCTGCCTACGGTCTGCAGCAGGGCTAAAATGTGCCGTTTCTCTTGGATTGCTTCCTGGGGTTTATATACAGCGTCACGTATTCGGTACCACGTCAGAGCATGAGGCTGCACTGGCTGGATTTGTTTTGCTAGGCAACATTTCCAGAGCTGGTTTCACAAGAATTACTCGCTTGAATCACGCTGGCTATTAACTTTCAGCTGTCTGGAAAAATTGATGCCCTGCGTGTGGAAGAGGAGCCCCAGACACTTACTTCCTCAAAGACATGTCTCGGGATGGAGCAGATTACAGGGTGTAAACCTGAACCCGTCTGGGTGTCGCGTGAGTTAATGCAGATTATCCATGAGTAAAAATACGGTTTTATTCTGAGCAGAGAAAAGCTGTCCTCTGGCATGAACAGCTGCACTACATGGAGCTGGACTGGGCTATCCCCGAGAAGTGTTTGTGTTGTGTTGCCTGGGATACCCAGGGTGGATGCTGATTACCTCCCTCCTCTATTGTTCTCCAGGTGTGAGGTTGGTTAAGCCAAGTTCATCCATGTTTCAGGGCAGGCCAGTCTTCTCACGAGGTCTCAGTGTGGTGGGGAGAGCAGAGAAGCATCCCACAGACACAGCAATATATCCACACCACGTGGACGTGTCCCACAGCTCCCAGCCTTGTCGAGGCTGCTGATCCCTCTGCCAGAGCCAGGAGCTGAGAGGAGGGAAGGAAAGACGGAGAGGAGGAAGGCAGAGCTCAGAGCGGTCCTGGGCGTGCTCTGGAGCGCTGGGGAGAGGACATCTGCCAGAGCCAGAGCAAGTGCCTGGAAAAAAGGGACTTGGTTGGTGAATAATATAATTTCTGCTTTGATTCAAGTGTATAAATACCTATTTTTGTATTTGATTTTAGTAAGAATGAATCAGCTTTTGCCGGAGGGTCTCCATAGCAGTTTTATTTCTTACAACTACTGTTTGTACTACATTTGTTTCTTCTGCTTGCTCGCTGAGTTGATACAACGGAACTGTCAGCTGCAAGAGCATAAATTCTGCCAGCAAACGACCCACACGCTTCCTCAGCAGCTCGAAATTTCATAATAACTTGCGGAAAGATAAGGCAAACCCATCTGTTTCTCTGGGGCACCACCCCTTTCATCAGAGCAATTCCCCTAGGGCACCAGCTCTGTGAAGAGAGTAATAAATCACAGGGGAGGCAGGAGGGGTGAGATGGGGGGTTCCAGGTCCGAGCTGTGCCCCTCTTCACCTGCCAGAGCTGGGAGGCACCTGCAGAGCCAGCGCGGAGGGACGGGACCGGCTGTGGGAAAGGCGGCTGTGATGAAATCTTTCATCGGTCCCCTGGGTTAATCTTCACTTGCATTAGTAACTGCTCCCGATGTTGATCAGTCCCGGTGCTCCTCTTTGGACCCACCAAGATCTCCCTTCCCACCAGCAGAACAAACGCAGCACGGTCTAGCTGGTGGTGTTGGGTCAATAGCTGGACTTGATGATCTTGAAGGTCTCTTCCAACTCCAGAGGGTTTCCAGGGCTTTTCCCTCACCCGTCTCATTGATGTCCTCCCCTCCCTACCTCTTTCTAGTGCAATTTTGTATCACCCCAAAACACTGCCAAGGGGCGCTGGGGAAACTGCCCATCACTCCTACAGCCTTTTTCTTTTGCTGGTACCAAAACCAACCCTCTTCCTATTTTTTTTCCTTTATACAGTGCTGAGAACTTTGTTGAGGAAATCCAGATAAATTCCATCACCTTGTATTTTTGGGAGGGTTTTTTAACAGGCTTCAAGGTTTCAAGGGAATTGTAGGAAGGTGGTTTTCTTCGTGACTAACTCCACAGCTTGGTCCTACCAACCAAGTCTTAAGTCCTTATTCCCTGGCTGGTTAACCATTTATCTGGTTCTAAAGTCACACCAGCTGCTGTGATTCCCTGAGCCATCCTGATTTACGGCTATGGTATGTTCAGCCTGTGCTGCTCTTCTCCTTTTTTTTTTTTTGATGTTAGGGTAGTTGTGGGTTTTTTTCTCTTAGATTGGTTGAAAAAACAGAACAATTACTGTCTGACCCTCAGCTAGAATTTCCTGTTTCTGCCCTCGTTGAACAGAGGGAGGATCTCCTGGCTGGGCATCTGACTTTAGATCATTTTCCATCTTTCTTATCCTCAGAGAATATGCATTTCTCCAGCTCTTTAGTGATTCCTCACTGCACTTCACAATTCCTTATCACCATCACCTTCTCTTCCTAGTCTCACAGAGCTTGAAAAACTCATTTCAAAATTACCACCTCTCTGGGCAAGCCAGGCCAGGGTCTCACCACCCTCAGCGTCAACAGTTTCTTCTCTCCAGTCTAAATCTTCCTCTTGTACTTTAAACCCATCACCCCTTGTCCTGTCATGACAGCCCCTGCTCAAAAGATTGTCCCCATCTTTCTGATAGGCCTCCTTTAATTATCACTCCGGCCGTGCACAGACAAGAATCTTCCAAGATGCTCATCACAGAGGGAGAGGATGTTTTATGTTGGCCCCTTGATAAAACAAGAAGGGGCAGGTTTGGAGATGTGTGACCTGGGTGTATTCTGCAGCTCTCTCACAAACACAAGTTTCCACTTTCCACCTTTCCCAACAGCTCATCAGCAAAGAAAATAATCAGCTCACTTATTTTATTGCCTTTATTCTCTATTTTCACTATAGTAAAGGAAATTTGCTGTTGATGAGGGCACATGCTGGGATAAAGCATTACTAATGTAATGTTTATTCCTTGTGGGCAGTCAGTCCAGCGATAAAACGTCGTTGCACGTGGCTTCCAGGATTTCATCAACCCTCTTTGCATAGCTGATGGAAAAGATTTCCTTACAGGCAAACAGTGAAAAAGTTCACGGCATAATCCTTTCTGTCTAAGGTATTGAGTGTACCAACGTTACAGACAGAACGTATGAAGAAATGATAGTGATTCATGAAACCAGGGGGAAAAACTAGGTACAAAATGATTGATGCAAACCTCGCTTGGTTTTGCCTTTGTCCTTCACTGGCTACCTCACATTTCCAGTCTGGAAATAACAGAGGTAACAGCATTTTGGGAAGTGCCCCTTGCCCCGGGGAGCCAAAGTGGCCGAGAAGGAAATTCCCCAGAGGTGCCCACAGCTGAAATTTTGAGGACTTCTGGAGCAAGTTTACAAGTTGTCAGCTGACAATTCTTGGAAATGAAAAATGCAGGAACTCCCAACACCTCCCTAGCACCCAGGGTAACCACTCTGGGGCTCTTGCCCTGCCGAGCTACGACCTTGCCCGCACAGATCCCTGCTCAGAGGGGGTCCCTCGTTCCTCCCCGTGCTGCGCAGTGAGTGAGCCTTTGTGCCCCTTTCTCCTTGTCCGTAGCGTGCCTTTATGCACGGGCTGTGATCCTTGTGCAGGGCTTGCAGCAGCAGCTCCCATGGTCAACTCGGTCTGTTAGCAATTAAGGGCCAGGGGAAGTGCTTTCCTTTGAGTCACAGCATTCCTGCCCTGGCATCGCTCGGCTCATCTCCAAGGACGAGGGTGGGGGGAATTTCCCCGGCGCCCACAGACTTGCTCAACTCTGGCACCGTGGCTTTCCACCCAACTCCTCTGCTTTCCACGCTCGCCGCGCCCCTGGCCCGACTGCTTCCATCAGCCATCGGTCCTCGGGGAGCAGCCAGCGTGAAACCACACACTGCGCCCGTTTGGGCCGGGGTAGAGGTCATTTTCTTCCTAGTAGCTGGTATGGGGCTGCGTTTGGGGTTTGTGCTGGAAACGGTGTGGGTGATATGGGGGCGATTGAGATCTTGCGGAGCTGCGGCTCACACTGAATCAAAGGCTTTGCTGCTGCTCTCACCACCCCACCAGTGAGCAGCTTGGAGGTGCACGATGAGTTGGGAGGGGGCACAGCTGACCCCAGCAGGGATATTCCAGAGCATGCCAGTCCGTTCCAGCATGATGTGATGCTCAGCAATGTAAAGCTGGGGGAAGAAGGAGGAAAGGGAGTTCGGAGTGATGATGCCTGTCTTCCCAAGTGACGGAGCCCGGCTGCCCTGGGGATGGCTGAACACTTGGGAAGCAGGGAATGAACTCCTCGGTTTGCTTTGCTCATGCACACAGCTTTTGCTTTCCCTGTTAAACTGGCTTTATCTCCACCCATGAGTTTTCTCACTTTCATCCCATTCTCTCCCCCATCCCACCGCTGAGGGGCGAGCGGCCGCGTGGGGCTGAGTCACCGGCCACGGTTAAACCACAACGGATACCTATGGTGGTTTCCTCTCAGTGCCAAAAACTCAGTGTGATTTTTGCTCTGCCCTTGGAGAAGCACTGGATGCAATTGTGATATCCCCTCCAAAGGCAGTGCCTCCACGTGGCCCCGCTCTCAGTTCTACCCTCTTGCATTTATTCTCTTTCCAAGGCATAATAGTGTCACTTTGCCGACTGAAATCATCAAGTTAAGTATATTTGAGTTTAAAAGGACTTACTACATCCCATCAAAGCAGAAGGGTTTTTTCCACTGTAATTATTTGTCTAGTACTTTGTCTTGATTAGATTTTAATGCCTCCCTCTAATGATCCTTCCTTCCCTTCCACAATGCACAGGCCAAGAGCTCTTCTTACCGTAAATGACGTGTTTGCTTGTGAAGTGTCCCCTCGTTAGTTGCCTCCATTTGTCTAAATTGTCATTTATTCGTATCCTGTGTTTTCCCACTATTTATTACTTCCTTGGTGTTTCTGTCTACCTAGCACAGGAAGAATTTATAGCCTTACTCAGAGTTCAGTATTGTGCTCAGAAACAGGGCCGATTGTTCGGACTTTTTTAACTTGAAGAGGATGCACGCGACAATCGGTAAGGATATGTGATGAATTTTTACCAGCTTTTCCAGGAAAGCAAGAGGCAAAACCATAATCATCAGCACCAAGTTATCCCGTGTGCTCGGCGTGGTTCAGGGAGGCTGGTTTTCAACCCCAGGCCAAGACACAGGGATGCAAAATTTCACTTTTCTCCTATTCCCTGCATTTCACAAATCATCTGACCAAACATCTTTAGAGACTCTGGGTTTCCTTCCAGTTCCTCACACCTGAGAATGAACAAATACACCATGTAAAGCACGTGAGTGGGTAGGAAACCACATCCCCCCCAGCTTGCCACAGAAGAGTGAGCACTTTTTTGTGGTCTTTTGATAGGAATTGTGCTGCCTGATTTAGAGCTGCATCCTCCATGCAGCCTACATTTGTTATTGCTCCTGAGAGCAAACCGAAGCGTGAGAGCAGCACTGAGGTGCCTCTTGGAAACACAACTGCCTGCAAGAGTTGCTCTGCATCCAGCCCTCCCAAGCAGAGGGAAAATGGGAGCAAGCTGGGTCACTGGGAGCAACCGGTCCACTCATTCCCTTGCTTCACCGTGGACATTTTGGGTTATTTCATTAACGTTTGGGTAATAAGGCTGCCAGAGATTGAACTTGGCTCCAGAGTAGGTGAAACTGCAGCGATGTACGATTCCCATCCCACACCACCACCACTGCTCAGGGTTTAGGAGTGGTCCTAAGATGCCTACAGTTTGAGTTGTGCTGGGAATTCCCCGTGCTGCTCTCCCCTCTGCCTGTGATGCTCCCCCAGCCCACACTGCTCTGCCCCCCAAACCTGCCCCTTCTGTTGGTTGCCTTCTTTCTGTTCGTAGTTGTAGACTTGGTACAGTCACACATAAAGAGGCTGCTACGTAGGCTTGGTCTGCTTGAAGCTGTTTGTTGTTGTATCCAGTGGTGACAGTTTTGCCCTAGTTTTGGTCCTGCTCTGGCAGGGGGCTTGGACTCGATGTTCTTTGGATCCAACCCCTGATATTCTGTGATGCTGTGACAGCAAATCTTCTTTTTGGTCTGACTTAAAAAAACCAAACAAACCAAATGTGTTGGTATCCTGAACATCTCCAGTCACTGGTGCTGGTGGGTGCTGTTCAGTGGGCACCAGAGAAAAGCAGTTTCTGCTGCATGTGAGCTCTGAGTCACAGAATCATAGAATTGTCAGGGTTGGAAGGGACCTTAAAGATCATCTCGTTCCAACCCCCCGCCATGGACAGGGACACCTCCCACTAGAGCAGGTTGCTCAGAGCCCCATCCAGCCTGGGCTTTAAAACTTCCAAGGATGGGGCTTCCACCACCTCTCTGGGCACCCTGTTCCAGCATCTCACCACCCTCATGGGGAAGAACATGGTGAAGAGTCCTGGCAGGGCAGGGGAGGAGCAGGTACCAGCAGCGTGTGTCCCATCACCTGTCCTTGCACGGGGGGCAGACAGGTGTGGAGATATTCAGGACAGGCAAACCTTGCAACAGGCTGTGATGGTGCCTCCTCCATACGGGTGCGGTCCATCGCAGCACCAGCAGCACGGACTGGATATCTGCTGGCACTGGTTAGCATCCATCAGGCCAGGGAGCAGGCGAGGACATGGTCACGCAGATGTGTGGTGACCGCTACTCTTCTGGAGTGGTTTCAACACAGATTTCCCAGAAACGTGTCCTTTGCTTTCCTTGAGACCCTGGGGGTACGCACAGGTTGCTCCCCCCGGACTTTCTTCGGGAATAGAGTTCTCCAGAAACACTTCTGGTGCTTCCCCTGAATATGAGTCTAATTTCTGTTTTCTCCTGAGGGAAAACAGAGGACACATTACGGAAATTGTTTTCCAGTGACTGGGGCTACGTTAAAAGAAAATATTTCCAAATGTATTTTTCCCACTTGGCATGAGTTGGTTTCCAAAGCTGTCTCGGTCTGAAGGTGAGATGTTCTTTTGGCTCCAGTGGGGCCTTTTGTCCTGATGTCTAGGGGGGTTGTTTTGCTTTCTGTCGTGTGGTGTGTTGGTTTTGTTAAGAGAACAGTTTTGTTCGGGTTTGTAAATGCAGCAAATTATCATTGAGTAAAGAATGAAGAAAATGAGAAAAAGCCTGGAGGCAGCACAAACCCTTGGAACTGAAGAATTCAATCCTGAACTGAAAACAGTGCTTGAGGTCTGGAGATGTTGCACATGGTTATGTCTGGGAGAAGGAGATTGCTGTTTCCCGACAGCATCAGGAGACAGAAGATTTGCTCAGGTCGGGTTGGGTTTTAATTTGGGGTGGGTGACACACAGCGCCAGTGCCACTTCCAGAATGAGGTCCCAGCTCAGAGCACATCTTCTAGGTGATGTACAAGCAGAAATAATGTTGTTCCATGTCCCATCAGATGCATATTTACCCAGAGTAAGGGCATTCTCCAGCCTTTACACCTTTGTGGCAAATGAAGGCAGAGCAAGAGCTTGTGGCAGTGGTGGGAGGTAGATGCAAAATCACCAGAAAAACCTAAAAGAATATTTGGGATTGAAAATCCCAGTTGAGCAGACAAAGCCTGTACTAAGCAGTGGTCTCTGGTAGCTCACTCAGCAGCCGAGCTGGAAATCCCAGCCCACCAGCAGCAACAGCATGAACACCACGACCTGTCTCCCTCCGGACCATCGTACGTGCAGTCTGAGCATAAAGCAGCCAAGGGAAGCTGAGAAAGGTCCAAGATGCTTGCCAGAAATCTTGGGTTTTTTTCCTCTGTAGTGAAGATTACCATCGGTTATCTTCAGTTGGCAGGGGGGAAAGTTAGCTGACAGAAAGAAAAATTTGTTATTTCTTTAACTAAAGATCTCAGGAGCTATTTAGAGTGTTATTGTTGCCTGGAAGAAGGAAAGGAGGAAACACATTCTGCACTACTTCTGAGTAGTAGATGTATTTTATTTGGACAGATGACAGGCAGTAGTAAATTGTTTCCTTGTGGGACCCACGCAGATGGACAAAAGTATCTTACGTAGAAAAACAATTAAGAGAGTGAACTAATTGTATCATTGTCAAACTACAGACATTCTGAACAACCTCAGTGGCAACACGAGAAAATCATTCAGGAAACATAGTTGCCTAAGGGCGTTCCTTAGGCCTATTTAATGCTTATGTTGTTCAAACATTGGCAAACTGGCCCTCGTCCCTCGTTGCCAAGATTTCTTCATGTTCCCATTTAACATTTTTGTGGGGGAGACTGAGTATCTTGGGTTTTCCCATTGCGCACAGCCCCCAAATGCAGCCCGGTAGCTCCTCGTGAGCAATCATAGGTTTGGGTAATTGCCTTGGTCAAGAAAAGGCGGGGAGGGCTGTCCTTGTGGAGCGGGTAGGGTGGGGATTACTGAGATTGCACGGCTGAGGTTGAGAGGGTCAGCTGGGAAGAGGGAGAAAGTGGCTTTGACCAGCTCAGTTGGGATTCAGGGAAGGATAGAGTTGTTCATGTCTCAGTTCTGGATGAAATATGCTTTCCCCAAGCTGTGCAGAGCCTGCAGCACACCCTCAGCTCTGCTGTCCATGGAAAACCCTCTTACCCGTGTTCTTTCTCCAGTAGACCTGCGTGCCTTCACTCCACACCTTCGTTAGTGCCCAGCTCTGAGGGAGAAGAACCTCCGCAGCCCTCTGATCACCCAAGAGGGATTTGTGGCCTCCATCTCCTTCTAGAGGGATTCCCAACCCGTCTGAACACTGCGCTGCTGGGCCCCCTGCTCTGGGTGACCCTGATGGATGGAGCAGGGGGGTGGCACCAGATCATCCCCAGAGGGCCTTTCCAGCCCCTACCATTCTGTGATTCCAGCACAAGTGACTCCTTTTTCCCAACGCTTGCTCTTGAAGTGACTTGATCCATCTCATCTCACCTCACCAAGTTGGTGCTTACTGCTCAGGTGGCTGCAGACCTGTTCTCACACTGCCTTCTGAAAGCTCAGGCTCACCTGAAGAACCAAGCAAGGAGCTGGAGGTGAGAATATTGGTACCTTTCTCTTCTATTCCCTCTGGCCTTTGCCTTTTCACGTTTGCATTATCATCTCTTGCTTCACTTTCTCCTGCTGCAGCTCACACTCGGTGTTGGAGGTTCTTGCGTGAGCCGTTGCTGTTCTTTTGCTTCTCATTGTCTCTAGTAGTGATGCTGCAACTCTGAGAAAAAGCCTGGAGCCAGCACAAACACTTATCAAACCAAAACAGCCTTTTGTTCACAATCCCAGACTAGTTTGGGTGGGAAGGGACCTTTCAAGCTCATCCAGTCCCACCCCCCTGCAGCGATCACTCGATCAGATTGCTCAGAGCCCCATTCTTATCCTCTCTTTCCGTTGTCCTATCTCTCTTGCTCCTTTTTTGTGTGCATGGCTCCTGCACTAGTTTGGCTGTCAGAGGTTTGTAATGTGAACAAACTGTTTACAAACTTTGTTTACAAGTTTGCACCCATGGACAGGGATGTGATTGCAGTATAAACAGGACTGGCTTCAGTGCTGTGAAAGTTCTCTGGTGAGTTTCAGCCCCAAGCTGCGTCCTGCCAAGCAGCTCTGCTCAGCTCTGCTGCCCATCAGGGAGCACAGGCAGGTACCAAGCCCATGGTGTAACCCTTCATGACAGGCAGGAGTCTAAAATGTTATGGTGCACATCAGGAAGGGCCTTGGAGAGCAGCTATCAAGACTGCCAAGCAGATCATCCATCCAGTTTAGGGACATGTATCTGAACAGACAGCCTTTAACATCAGTCCCTTGTTGGTCTCAGCCTAGAAGCGAACCAGCAGAAGAGCTGATTTATCTGAGAAGTCCTCAGATGGCCAAAAAAAGGCCAGTTTTCATGATGCACAATGATATTCAGGGAGCAAACATCAGCCATAAATCTTGCAGCTATGTGTGGGCAGCTTGCACAGAAGTCTGAATTTTCCTAAGAAGCAGCTGGCATTGGCCAGGGGTTTTCTTGCCAATCCAAGGTCAGAAGTCACTCCTTGCAAAGCCAATATGTTTTTGACATGCAGACAGACGCAGATTGAGTAGCTACAACTCTGCTTTATATCCGCATGTACTCCAGGCCGTGCAAACTCAAAGCAAAACCTCATAAAAACAACTTCAGGGAGCTCATGGCAAGGTGGGGGAAGACCAGTGGTACCTTTGGGCACTGGCACCAGTGACCTGCATCTCTGTAACTCACACAATGATGGATCAGAAGCAGCTCAAAGATGTTGCTTGGCAATGGGTAACGAGCTCCAGTCTTTATTAGACAGTAACTGATCTACTCCCTTAGCTCTCCGCTTCTCGGCACTTGGATGTTTCCTGGAAGAGACTAAAAGGGCTTTAATTCCAGTGTGAGCACATCCCAGTTTGGCAAAAGCTCCAGAGATATCTGCTGGACTGGGTATGGTGTTTGTCATCCCCATAGCATTTGTCTTCTCTAGCAGTAGTTGCATGTTCTGAGCGACCTTCAGAGGGATGGGAACAGCCGCGCGGTCTTTGGACTCAAACCGCTGTTGCCAAAACTCGGCGTCGATCTGATTACAAAGCTGTGGGTTTGAATTGCTGCCATCTCAGATTTGAGGTGAACGCTAAGGAATCGTGGTAGGGCTGGTTCACAGCTGGTGTCCTCAGCCACAGCCTCGACCGCCTGGCTTTCGCCAGGAGTGGCTGCCCAAGGACTCCAGCCTGGGCTCTGGGTTGCTCCCAACCTCCCCCCCCACACCTTTTAATCATCGGTGAGCACAAGGGAGATGAGCTTGTGTGGATGTGGGGTTATTATTTACTTTTTTTTTAGAAGAAAAGCCTTCACGGTGGCTTCCTTAGCTGCTTCCCTTTCCTTTCCCAACCCGGATGACAGGGTGACCTGCAGAGAACCCATCTCCTTGTGTGAGCAGCATTCCATCTCCTGAAGAACAGCCAAAAGCCAAGCAAGTGTGCACGACCCAGCACCTCCTGGCAAGCAGAGACCATTTCCACCAGTAAGTGACTGGAGCAACCACAACTAGAGACCCTTCTGCTACACGTTCTCCCTAAACATCAAGAGGTGTGTGTTCTTCACGGGTTTGTTTATGGATTTTGGAACTTTCTGCAAGTTTCTTCCCTCCTCCCAGTGCTCTAAGAGGAGGGGACCGTAGAGCAGTTGTCAGGACAGAAAAGCCAGGAGAGGGTCCTCTGTTGTATGACTAAACACAGTCGTAGGGTGTTTGATACATCTAGAGTGAGATGAAAGCGAGAATCTTGGTACCTTTAGGCCCACAAAAATTAATACATTGTTTATTCAAACTCATAATTCATTTGGCAATACAAAATTAAGGAGCTGTTTTCCATACTAAAACCCTGAGCATGGTTAGCTACTTTTAGGCCTTTACTGACTCTGATTTTTGAGTGGGTTTTTGCAGTAAGGGCAAATTTCTAGTATGGTCTGGCTGGAGACTGGCAAGATTCATTTTTAAGTGGTGATCCTTTGGGGTTAGGAGATGAGAAGGGCTCAGGCTACAAATCAGTTTATGAATGAATACAGATGAGTTTATTAAGTGTTAGAAATCCAGTTCTTGTTCATTTTGAGTTACTTTTCTTTGCCCAGTATCATAAAAGAACAGGAAAACTAATGTTTCTGGCAAGAAACAGCTCTGTTTGACCCAGATGGAGTGCAGAAGTTTTGGTACTAAAGAAGAATTGAGACTTGTGAAATGAGACAATGGGTTGGTGCAGCTGCTGTTCCCTGCTTTGTCACACAGCTAGTCCCATCTTATGCTCTTCTCTTGTCATTTCTTTTAGTTCAAAGTCGTTCTGAGTTGGTTGTTGTGTTGGTTCAACTCGTTCTGCTGAAATGGGAATTGTGTTGAGTGCCTTTCGGGCTGAGCGGCCAGAGCTGGCCAGTCACTTCGTGCTGATGGGTTTTCTCTCCATCCAGGGAGGTTCTCACAGACGGGCACGTCTTGGACTGGGAGCTGATCAGGTGCTGTGTCTGTGTTGGTAGGCGGGTACCGAAGTGGATGTCTGCAGGCTGTAAACCAGTCTGATGTGGGCAGGAGATGGCCTTTGTGGTCTGAACTGGAAACTCTCCAGGAGTCCTCCAGGAGAGCAGGCTGGTAAACAGGATGGCAGCAGCCCTGCAACACTTATTGGCAGATGGGAGGGACACCAGCGAGGAGCAGGAAAACAGGAAGAGCGTGAGGGGCTGTCTGAAAGAGGAAGGGTGATGGATTGAAGTCTTAAAAGCAATTAAATAGCTGAAGATGTCTGATATTAAAGCAAAGAGGTTTAATACACTTCACCGAATCTTAACAGGCAAGGATTTGCAAGGGGGGTTTAGAAATGGCCAGGCAAGGGAGTGGAAGAGGGAACAGGCAACAGCCCAAGGTTATTAACACCAGGAAGAGAGAATAATTATTGGAAGTGATGCTTCAGGTTAGAACTGGAAATAATAGTCCTAAATTAAAAAGGTCCTTTGAGGGTAAACATTGGAATAACTTTCTGATAGAGAGGGAGCCCCAAGAGGATTTTGGTTTCCAGGAATTAGATCTACCTACGTGAACATGTAGAATGTGTGTCCGTGCTTAGCTGAAGCTGATGGGTAAAGTTTCCACACTCAGATTTTGAAGGAGAAATCCCTTTTCCCAGGGCTGCTCCTTATTTCTGCTCTGCAGGAAGCAAGAGTAACACTGGGAGAAAACAGAGTCTCACGGTTCTGCTCAGAATTGGAAAGAGAGCGTTTTTCCTGAGAAACAGCAGAGTGACTTTTCCAAGATATGCTTTTTATTACTTTGCAATTTTTTACAGCCTGCCCTTGCCCCCTGGGTTTTTTTGTTGTTTTTTTCTCCGCTTGTAAACTGGAGGAAAACAAAATCCAGATCGGTGTAAGATCTGACATAGTGCTGGGAAACAAAACCTCCTGGCTCCATTGTCCGGACAGCAAGATGTCCATCACTGGAAAGCCACCTCCCGTTGTCTGTCCAGGCAGACAGTCTGTGTCATGTGAGGTTGACACACATAGAAGGTTCCTGATGGGTGGCTTTGGAGGCTGCAGTTGTCTGTCCCAGGAACATCCGGGACTAACGTGGTCCCCTCCACCTTATTCTTTACATGAGCCTGGGAGGTGAAAGACATCACTTCACATTTTTTGCCCCAATTTCCACAATTCTTATTTGCCATGAAGGCTTGAGATTGTGCCAGCACCATGCACTCAAGCCCCACAGAGCACTCACTGAACATCCATCGAGTATTGGCACCCATCACCAGGCATTTCAGCTCGGGACTCAGCAATGATGTTCTCTCCAAGGAATGTGTGGGTGCATTACAGCTGGGGCAGCATCAAACCATCCGCTGCTTTTGAGTTAATCTAGAGCAAAAACCTGCTCAGGAAAACTCCAGCAGCTTACACAACACCTGGTTTGAAGGCCAGTGGAGAACAAGTCTTCTAACCAGTGACTGGCAGTTATGCCATGGAGCTGGGCAAGGAGGAGCCTAAGGGAAGGAAAAGTGTCATCCTCTTCCATCTATCTTTCTCCTGTTTTAGAGTGATTCTTAAATTACATGCTCTATACAATAGCTGACTCCCTCAGTAAAAACCAAGATTGATTCTTCATCTTCTCTGACCAGGAATGTGAATTATTTTCAGGTGGTTCCACCTCTAGGAAAGAAGAGGATGTAACTAATTAAAGCCCAAACTTCTACTATTTCCTAAAACTTCCCAGTGACACCTTCCCCAATCTGTTCCAGAAGCAGGAATGCAGAAGTGGTGTAGGTGGACTCAAGATGTGAGAGCATCTTTTCACTGATTTCTGGTGTATAGAGTCCCATTATCTCAACCTCAGATTTGAACCCAATTAAGGATGTCATCATTCTTGGGGGGGGTGGGAGTTCTCTTGACATTTTTTCTTTTAAATCAGCGAGAAAAATAATAAAACCAACCAACAAGACGAGCACTCGAATGCTCAGAGAACAGGAAATGCATAATATTATTTCCTCTGGTGATTCTAACCACACCACTTCGCATATCTGGCAGTCTCTAGTCATCAATCTCCTGCCGGATGTCTCGGGTTTTGTTCACTTAAGTGCTCCAAGTGCCATTACAGGTCCTACAACAGCACTGGCTGTTGGACAAAGCACAGGGTTTGTCTGTTGCTCCATTGCCATTATGTGCTACGCTTTGTTTTGATTCAAAGTGGCTTGTTTGGGTTGGCATGAGCTCCCCTAATGTTTTTTTGTTGGTTGGCAAGCCTCTTGGGGCAGGCACGGAGCTGCGTGTTTAGCCGTGGGTGAGGCTTGCAGCCTTCCGCCTCCTTTCTCCAAGAGCTTCGTTAGGCTTTTGCTGGGTTGGTTCTGCTTCTTTTTTTTGTTTTTTTTTCTCTAATACCTTTTTAAGATTTTATTTCTCTCCCTCTTTGTGCAGGCCCCATCTGACACCAGTGCCAGTTTGTGCCTTTGCAGGCGTTAGAAGGCCAGGAGCGCCGAGGTGCCAGGATGCCCAGCAGTGACCTCAGCTTTGACATGGATGTGGGGCTTTCCACATACAAACCAACTGGTAACCTCATCGTCCTCCTAACGCAGATTATTCACAGGACCTAAATTTATTCCAGAAATCATATTTATGCTAAGGGAAAATAAGAAGGAAGAGGCACAAAACAGTGAATCTGTTTTCTCTTCCAGATCTGTCACAGGCAGAGATCAGAGAACAGGAGCTATGGACACAGGACATGAACTGCTCTCTTGGTTTGAACGTCTGCCACAGAAAGCACTGTGGCAATGGCAAATTAGAAAAGGCAAGTGTCAAATGGAACAGTAGAGACCGTTTCCACCGGCCGCACGGCCAGTCCACCCAGTGCCAGGACAGATCTCATCGGCAGAAGCCCTTCTGTAGGTTGGCACACCATAAAGCAGTATGAGACTACAGCAAGGATGCTGGCCGGTCACCCAGAGCCCTGCCTCTATCCCAAAAGTGCTTCAGTCTGTACAGCTTCAATCCCAAACGGCTTGAATGTGGAGTGCCTGCAAAGTTTCTGAGACCTAGAAGAACAAAAGTGTGATGGCTCTTCTGAAACATGGTGGTGGTCCATGGTGAGCTCATGGTGATGCCATGTTGGGGACTGGCAAGTGCACGCAGAAGACTGGACATCAAAGCACAGGTCTTGTGTCCTTTCCCCAAGCCCCTGCTCAAGGTGAGCAGGATGCTCTTCCTCCTGCTGACTGTCCTGGTCACATAGTGACCTACAGCCAGGGGAGACAACTGGCCTCTCTTTCCAGAGTTTACAATGGGGCAGAACAACACTTCTGTGCAGAGCTTCCAGGCACACACCAGGCTGCTTAACACAAGTTGTCCTGGTAGTTCCTGTGTGGGAGTTGAAATATCTGAAGGGCAGGGGGCAAGAGGATGGGGCCAGACTCTTGCCAGTGGTGCCCAGCAACAGGACAGGGGACAATGGGCACAAACAGAAACTCAGGAGATTCCATCTGAGCAGAAGGAGAAAGTTGTTTGGTGTGAGGGTGTGGGAGCCTGTGCCAGGCTGCCCAGAGAGGCTGTGGAGTCTCC
>WUAM01000287.1:75556583-75573115 GCA_024336885.1 Actenoides hombroni
CCGGGGGCCGGGGGCGGTTGGGAGGGGCCGGGGGCGGTCCCGGGGGGGTGGGGCGGTCCCGGTTTAAGGGCGGTGGAGAGGCCGTCCAGGCAGAGCTCCGTGCCCGCCTCCGCTCTGGTAAGTCCTGGCCGGGGTCCGTTGGGGTCGGGGCCGCCGCCGGGGTCCCGGCTCCGGGGTCCCGGCTCCGGGGTCCCGGCTCCGGGGTCCCGGCTCCGGGAGCGGTTTGTAGCCGGGGGGACACCCGCCGAGCTCGGCTGGCCCCTACTCATCAGCTGGCTTGTTAATTAGCGGCTGCTGCGCGCGTCGGTTGTTCGTTCCGTTCCTCTTTCGAAGAGCGAACCCCGCCGCTCTCGCAGCAGAGAGTTTATCTTTTAAGGTTTTCTCAGGCAATTCCGATTCCTCTTCCACCAAACGCCGAATTCAGTCTGTGTCAGCGCTCGGAATGATCCCGAGGACTGATGGTGCTTGACTTCTGAGCTTAACACAAACGGCAGCATCTTCTTTGGCCGTGTTCTTTATGCCTGTGTAATGGTATTCGTTATGATCTGCTTAAAACCGCCTCTAGATCGGCTGCGCTGAATGAGGCTGGGAGACTGACAATGCGGGGCTTGGTTGTGTAGGGTTTAGTGTAGTCTGGGATGCTTTTCTCAGCCAGCCCTTGCTGCTCCCGCTCGCTTCTGTGTGTTCCTAATGAGCCGGATTCACCAGAACACAAAACCAGTTCGGTGAGCTGCAATTACACAAATTTAAAGTGCCAGAAGTGAGACTCATCTTCATGATGCAAATCTGGTTTAAAGCCTCAGCTAGGAAATGGTGTTATGTGGGGCTTTGGGGTTTGCAGATATATGTGCAGCTCTCTGTGTAGTTTAGAGATCTGCCTCAGGATTGCAATCCTCAGTTTTCCTTTTGGTTACATAGGACACTTTAGATTCTGCTTAGAAATATGGCAGGTGATAGGTCTCTGTTGTCTTTTAGACAAATACTTCGTGTGATTGTTCACTATCTGCTGATGTCTTTAAGAGCAGCAGCTGAAGAACTGAAATTTAGTCTCTTAAGGAGGTTAAAAGTTCATAATCTACTGAAGAAGTGTGCACAAATAGGCACAGAGATTAAATAAGGGAGTTTATTTGATGGGCTGAGACTTTTACCAGTATCTAGTGATGGTCTAGACCGGGCCCGTTCTGGGAAAGGTTGGACCTTGAGGGTGCTTCCAACCTGGGGTTCTGCAATCTCTGGGTTGACAAAATGGGCAGGAGGGAGGAGAACTTTGCAGTGGCAGGAAAGTCGCAGTAACTTCTGCAGCCTCTTTGCTTGTGCCCTCCCAGCTACGCGTGGGGAATCCCGACCAAAATGCGATGCGGGTTCTGTCTGTGCTGCCCAGCTCCTGAGCGTTTCTCCACCTGCAGCCCCCTCCCTTGAAGGAGAAACATCTTTGTCCCCTGGGTTTGCCGTGCTGCCCGGTTTGTCCCGTTTTTCTGATCCTTTGTCCTGGTCACGGGCTGCAGGCGGAGGGAAAAGGCTTCCATGTCCTAAAGAGCTGATTCCGCTGCCTTAATAGCCAGCATTTTTGGCTGCGTTTGTTTTAACGCCTGAGAAAGAACTGACATGCGATGCCTTGGGAAGTACAGAGATTTTTATCTCGGTGAGTTTTCACGAGATAATTGGGCCGCTAATGGTAGCACGGTGGGGGTGTGCTCGGCGGGGCTCTTTGAGAGGCGTGAACTTGGTGATAGAAGTAACAGTAGGAAGAGCTTCATAACCTGCCTCAGATTATCTTGGCAGATAAGAAACAAGCAATGGGGATCAGGCAGGTTTTTGCAGAGAGTATTGCAGTACTTGTCGCTCCCAAGCCCTGGTTACGGCAAACGTGATTTTAGCCCTGTCTGGGACCTTTTAAAACATTGAGTGTTGCTCTTTTCGTAAATTGAACCTCTGAAGTGAAGACCTTGGGCAAGTGAGGATGCCAGCTGTATGGGATGAAGGCTGGATCTCTTGGCATTGTGCCTGGTCTCCTCTGTGCCACTCCAGTGGGGCTGGTCCTTGCAGAGGAGGGGTGGCTGGAGCCACCAGAAGCTCGTTGTGGTGGTCAGACCCACTCAGCACTTTCCATTGTGCGGGGTTGTGGGGAGCCTGACTCATCTAAGGTGGTGCTGAGCGCTGGGTTCTGTCAGCACCAGACCCAGGCTGCTGAGAAGCAGCATTTGTGGGGCATGGAGAGGACAGGGCTATGGCTTTGCTGCCTCTCTCTGACTGAGTTATTTGTAGTGAGCATCTCTAGATAAGCCTCACTTCTGCCAGTGAAGGTGAACTGTAAGCCGTGATGTACAATGTGCTGGTCTGTGGCATTTGGCTGAACTGGGTAGAGCCACGCTGAGTTTTGGCTGCTTCTTCTGGCCAAAGACCTCTGTGCAGTCTCAGGGTTGGTGGCTTGCCCATCTCGAAGTGTTTGCAAATAGCCCCAGGAGGGAAAAAGTATCTTCTCTTATGTCAGGCTTTGCCTTCTCTCCTGTTCGTGCCACCTGGCTGATACCTGCTCAGCTTTATTGCGTTTTATGCACTGTAGATAATCAAAGGATTCTTTTTAAGGGTGCAAACTCCCAAATAGCTGAAACGTGACTGAAACCTGGAAGCCTTGAGTGTCCCAGGGTGGTTCTGAATTCCCAGTAAGTCTTGGAGAGGCAGGGACTCTGATGCTGCCAGAGTATTTTTGTGAATGCAAATAGGTACCGTTTGGCATTGCTGTTCAGCACTATGGGGTGTGGGTTCTCATGACCCATCTTCTCCCAGCTGTTGCTTTCAGTGATAAGTTTCTCTTAAGTCCGGGCATTTCAGCCTGCACGTATCCTGCAGTTCTCGTCGTCGGGCTTCTTCATGGTCTCAGACTACAAGTGTTTCAACCTCTGGACATAGAAAATGAATGTGGGGGGCGGGAAATATGTAAGCATGTGTTTTTCTTTTGGTCTGTTTCAGGACAACCTTCGGCCTGAGGTTCATCAGCAGGTGGGATCGATGCCTCAGCCAGGCAACATGACGGGGCCGTTCAATAACTTGTCGTGCCACCACTCCATCGACGACTTCCGCAACCGAGTCTACTCCACTCTCTACACCATGATCAGCATCGTGGGCTTCGTCGGCAACGGCATCGTGCTGTACATCATCATCAAAACCTACCGGCAGAAGACGGCCTTCCAGGTGTATGTGCTGAACCTTGCCGTGTCCGACTTCCTCTGCGTGTGCACCCTGCCCCTGCGTGTCATCTACTACGTCCACAAAGGCAACTGGTTCTTCGGCGACTTCCTGTGCAGGATCAGTTCCTACGCGCTGTACGTCAACTTGTACTGCAGCATTTTTTTCATGACGGCGATGAGCTTCTTCCGTTGCATAGCCATCGTTTTTCCCGTCCAGAACATCCACTTGGTAACGGAGAAGAAGGCTAAATTTGTCTGCATCGGCATCTGGATCTTTGTCACCCTGATGGGCACTCCCTTCCTGCGCAACGGGACGTACCAACATGGCAACAAAACCAAGTGCTTTGAACCCCCAGGAGACTCTCAGAAAACGAATCTGGTCGTGATCCTGGATTTTATTGCCCTATTTGTGGGTTTCATTTTTCCCTTTATCGTCATAACTATCTGCTACACCATGATCATAAGGACCTTACTGAAAAATTCCTTGAAGAAGAACCAGGCGAACCGCAAGAAGGCGGTCTGGATGATCATCATCGTGACCACCACCTTCCTGGTGAGCTTCACCCCGTACCACATTCTGCGTACGGTCCACCTCCACGTGCTGTGGTTGAAGAAGGCCAGCTGCGAGGACGCCTTATACCTCCAGAAATCAGTCGTGGTAACCCTCCCCTTGGCAGCTGCCAACTGCTGCTTCGACCCACTTCTCTATTTCTTCTCGGGAGGCAACTTCCGGAAGAGACTCACCACGTTTAGGAAGGCTTCTTCTTCCAGCTTAACACAAGCCTTCAGGAAAAAGTTCTCTGTGAAAGAGAGAGATGAAGAACCCTTCGGTGAAAGCCGTAGGGAGAACGGAAAGGCAGCTGTGGTCTCTTCATAAGGTTAGACCATCCCCTAAGATCTCAGATGGGTAATGGAGATCTTGGAACTCTTCCAGGAGATGTGATGGAGGCTCGCAAGCCTTTGTTGCAATTAGATGTGTAATGGTAATGGTGGATGGTCCCCGATTTATGCTACGTGGTGATACAGCTGCTGCTGGGGCTGGCAAGCCCCTTCCCCACGAGTGCTGCTTGGACATGCACGGCCACTTGGGATGGAGGAGCCAGCACCAGAAAACTGTTGAACTGGTGAAGAACTCACATAAGCAAACTCTTCAAAGCCTTTATTTGGGCATTTACTTCATTTCACAACTTGACAGAGAGGGTGAATTCTCTGAGCCAGTGGGAAATGTAAACACAACTTCTGCTGTCAGCGACGCTCGGGGAGTTACTGGCAAACAGAGAGCAGGGTTTCCACTGAATCTTTAAACAGCTGCTGAAGTGTTTACCCAGCAGAGGCTGGGACAATTCCTGCCCTGCTCCCAGCTGCCTCTGCTCTGGATTTCAGTTTTCAGGGTAGTTCTGTGTGGAAGACTCGTAGTGTTGGTACCTGGGTCTGCAAATTCAGGAACCTGGGCTTGAACACCTCTTTCACCCCAACGAGCAGCTCTTTGGACACACTCTCTTGGGCAGCAGATCTGCCAGAGTTTTCAAAGTTTCAGGAAAAGTCTCATCTGTGGAAGCAGTTTTAAAATTGCAGCGTCCTAGTGTGCGTTTGAAACTTATTTCAGTGGGACTGGTCCCAGAAGTGATGGGCTGTGGGAGCTGAATGATCACACCAGTTTTTCGGGAGACTGTACCTAAAAGTAGAGCTCTGGTGCTTGGAGTTCAGTGTGGAATGAGGCCTGACCTTCTGAATTATTGACCAAGCTTTTTAAAATAATGATTAGAAAATAATGTAGAAGTCATTTAGAAAAGCAGCTACGCGTGGTGTTTGATCCTGTTCAAGGGTGTCCACCTCACTGGTGCACAAAAGAAGCAACCCAAGGCCCTTGGAAAGATCTCCAGGAAGACCTGGAGATCCGAGGGGCTGGGTCTGGATAAGACAGGAGTGGATCTTATTTGGAGTACAGTACGGTGAGGGATGAGGGGGGTTGGGAAACAGCCCAAAACAAACACAGATTGGGCTGTTTCATATGTAATGAAAAACTGAAATCTTGGGCAGGAAGAACCATTGCTGTGCTTTCCCAGTGAGAAGCAGCGCTGCCTGCCTTCTGCTGGAGCAAAGCCAACTCCAGATGTGTGATACATCAAGACAGAGATAGAAATTCTTGTAGGATTAAGGCTTTTAGCTGGGGAAAAAAAAACCGCGGTTGATAAATCAATAGCAAGTATGTTTTGATGTGGTGTTTATGAATTTACTTGATGTTATCTCTGGTAAAGAAAACATTTTTAATACTGTAGGGTAAGAGCAAGCAACAGTTTACTTGTGGACTGGGGGCTGCCGGAGAATTTATCTTTTCTAGATAATTAGAGAGCGTGGGTTTGCTCTTTGCACCACGGTCTGCACATTCCTTGGTCAGAAAAAGGCACTTAGAGGGTAATTTTTTTTTTTTTTGCTTTAATGGATGTGAATTTTCAACAAGATCTGAAAAACCCCTTCAGAAAATGTTAAGGATCTGTCAAGTGGCAGAGGGCTGGAAGCTGGTCATGTAGAGGACCACTAAACCCAGAGCAGGGCAGAGCCTGTAGCTCAAAGCTGCAGGCAGCTTGGAGAAGGGGTTTGGGAGAGTTGGCTACAACTTCTTCTTTCGAAGGGTTAGCACTGGGTGTTACTCCAAGTGGTAAAGGTGTTGTGTAAATAGAACTCACCACAGAAAACTGAGTGTCAGAATATGTAGAAATCATATGTACATTCTCAAATCTTAAAGTATTGTACAGTAAACCTATATATATATATATGTGTGTGTGTCTGTGTATTGCAAAGCATTTTTATTATACCAGAGGTAACTCTCTTTGTGTTTTCTTTTTAATGAGACGACTGTTATGGCAAGAGAAATGGCAGTGGCCTTTTGTGCAACAGGCAAGACTACTGAAGAAAAGAGTTCTGAAAATTAAATGAAAATGTTACAAGCTAAACTTTAATTATTACTGTTATCTGTGTCTTATTTTTAATTTCTCTGCACCCAAATTCTTCTTCCCTACAACACATTTTTGCCTAAGCACAGTATTAGAGTGTAATAATGATGTACTAATCATTTATAATGAAATAATAAAAGCTTAGTTGAAGCAGCCCAGACGTTGATGGGAGAAGCACCTGGAGCTGGCTGAGATGTTGGGGGGGGTCTCTCTGGCCCAGCGTCTTGCAGATGGAATTTGGTCCAGCCAGGCTGACCTTTGCTGTAGCCCAGCTTTGCTGGACTTGGGGCACCATCGAGGGCTGCTGGACCTGTGGAAACAAACCACTTCTGATGGCAGCCGGGGGCTTGGTGGGTCGTACAGAGGTGGAGCACCTCAACAAATAGTAACTGGGCCCTCAAGAAATGTGTATTTCCAGATAGAGAATGCTTGTCAGACACGGGGAGGGAAGTGATGCTTTTGGTGAGGGTGATGTATTCGGGTGTCCTGCGTGGCCACATATCACACATGGCTTCCCATGTGGAAAAATCTGCCAAGCATGATGTTTTTCTCCTTGGCTTTTCCTAAAACAGGCACAGGGTGTTTCGTTCTCCCACTCAAGCCCATACTGGTGAGGAGGGAGCTTTGTCCTGGGCCCAGCAGGTGAGAGGCGAGGGTGGTTGTTTCACGCCTGTGACGTTGCCTGGTGGCACACGGAGAGGTGCCACCCTGGCAGCAACTGCCGAGCGGGTTTTGCTGGGGGAATTGGGACCTGGAGAGAAATACGTGCCAAGGAAAACAGGACCTGTCACCCTGGTGAGGTGAGTCAGACACGGCGGTGTTTGCCACGGGCTGTAAAAACGACAGGAGTCGGGGAGCGGGGACCCAGTGCCATCCTGGTGCCGTGTCCGCGTTGGCAGGGGCTCAAAAAGGGAAGGGTTGGGTTCCGTGCTGGGAGCTGGGGTGGTTTGGGTTGGTGGTTTTTTGCCGCACGCACTGCGGTTTTTGGTACAATAGTGTCCCCTAGCGCTGAGCTGTTCCTGGAGCTACAGCCTGTTGCCCATTGAGGGGTTTTTTGGTGGTTTGGGTTTTTTTTCCCCTTAGTCCAGCCGCTCCTCGCCTGTAACGTTGTCCCGCTTCCTCCGGTGTCGGTCACACCCGGTTCTCCTCCCACCCCGCCCGCAGTTTCTTTTGTAATCTTTGGGGTTTTCCCCTCTGCCTCCATCCCGGTTTTTCCCGGAGGGATGCTCAGGCTGGGAAGGAGCCTGCCATGGAAAAGGGTCCCTCCCGCCCCAGGCTCCATGCCTGCTCCTTCCAGCAGCCCTTACTGGGGCAGAGGGCTCACTCGAGTATGAAGGGGCCAAAAAGGGCAATCTCACTCTGTAGCACATCAAAGTACCCACAGCCTGCAGGTGAGAGCATAAGCAAGGGCTGAGGCTGCGAGGAGACACCAGTTCCCTGCTCTTCATTCATGGTTTTGGTATAGAAACCATACATACAAGATTATAAGTGGCCTTGGGACATCTTCTTGCCCTCAACAGCTCCCTGAAAGGAGTCTCTTCTCCCAAGGAACAGGCTCAAGTTGTGCCATGGAAGGTTTAGGTTGGAGCTGAGGAACAATTTCTTCCTCTTCAGGTCTGTCCCAGGCTGCCCAGGGCAGTGGCGGAGTCCCCGTGATCCCTGGAGGGGTTTCCAAGCCGTGGAGCTGCAGTGCTGAGGGACAGGGGTCAGTGGTGCACTGGCAGTGCTGGGGGAACAGTTGGACTCCATGAGCTTAGGTGTTCTTTCCAACCAGAACAACTCCATGACCCCACAATACAGATATTGTGGTTTCTGTTCTTAGAACAAGTAAAAAATGGGTGGATCCGGGTCTTTTCCCAGTGGATTGAATTAGCACCACCAGCTTCTTAGAGCACGAGGTGGAACAAAGCATTTAAATACAAGAGAGGAAAAAACCTGCATCATGTGTTGATCGTGACAATAATCCCTTCGGGGCTGGGGGCCTGTAGTGTGGCAGGTGACAACATTCAGATTCCTTCAGGGGAAGGCAGAGTTTCCCCTAACGCACAAGAAATCCTGCTCTGGCAGGAGTTGGTGCCTCCCAGGCAGACAAAACCCATCTCCCCTTACCTCTTGGAGGGTGGGTTTCAGGATAAGTTTGCACGAGCAGAGAGCACCCCATGGGTGCGGGTTTGTCTCCAGAGCAGCCTAAAATGTGGTTTTTATTTGTTCTCAGTTTCAGAGAAGGTCACAAGCAGCCACCTGCTGCCAGAAGTTGACCGCAAACTAGATTTCTGTTTTGCAAAAATAAAACAATCTTTCTGTTTCCAAGAGGACAGCGCAGATTTTGGTTTCCAGTTAACCTTGCCCTTGACAGCTCTGTGCTTCCCAGCAGCTGCTTGGCGTGGGCATCGCCTCCCACCCACACATTGCTGCCTTCCCCCCCAACCCGGGGCCAGGCAGGTGTTGGGCAGAGGGGTTTCAAGCAGGAATCTCTTGCTTTTTAGCTTTTTTTCATGTTCTTCTTGAGCAACAACTGTAAAATGACCTGACCCTGATGGCAGGGAGAAGAGTGCTTTCTGATTTAGCCCCCAAACCCCACTGCTCAGAATTGCTGGTCCCTGCTGGAAAGGGTAAGTCTTAGGGGAGTCTTCTTCCCACCTGCATGTATATGCTTGATGTAAATATCAAAAAAACTATACATCACAAAAGATGAAGCTGTATTTTTAATGCTCTGTGGCATGTCTATCTTGTTTACAAGCCTTCAGTGGTCTCCTTCCCTCAGGCTGTAAAAATATTTCTCCTTTTTTTTCTTTTTCTTTTTTTTTTTTTTTTTTTTCACCCCTTGTTATACTACAGCAACTTGGCATTTTGGGTTTTTTTTTTTAATACCATGCCAATTTTGCTTGATCAAAGGCTGAATTCCAGCACAACAGCCTGGGAAATTCAGCAGCTCCACACAGGATGCACCCACCCTTATTCTATATGAAGTGTCTTCACCTAAAATGCTTGCAGGATGTGAGAAGGAAACAACCCTTCAGTTTAACAAGCAATAAACTCCAAACACTGGCAATAAAGAGAGATTTCCTGCTCTGAGCAAGGTACTTTCTGCCCCATCGTTTTGCAGGAGCCTGGGCACCTATTTTGGGGTTGGGAGGAGGGGATCAGTGCAGCCCATGGTGTAGCTCCCCCTGCCTGAATCCCCCCCCACCAGCTGCAACGGGGGTCTGTGCACCTAGATGCTGCAGGTCCTTTAGCAGGGGCTAATTCTCATGCTGAATTTTAATTCTCCATTTCCACTGTGGTCTGAGATTGGAAGAGGGACCTCTTCCATATGGCAGGAGGGAGAACACCGGGCTCTTTATCTTTCACGTATGGCAGGGGAGGGTATGACCTGATTACCTGGGGGGGGGTGTGGAAAATGAGCAGCAAAAATGAAGGAAAGTACATCAGATTTTGAAATGCCATCAGTGTAAGCAATGAAATGTCTTAAAAATGGTGCCAAAAGCAAATCTGAGGGACGAAGGAGCCTGTCCTGCCACTTGAGGTTCCAAATCCATCTCCCAGCGCGCAGGTCAGCGGGATTGGGAGCTCACCTCTCCTTCTCCCATCCTTCCCATTTCAGTTCTGCGAGCGGCCACACGTACAAACAAATATTTGGAGTATTTGCAGACTTCACTCGAGGGTGAAACGCGCCCGTTTCTTTCCTGTCAATGCATCTCCTCGCGCTTCAGAAGAAGCTGGGCAGCTCTCGGAGCGAAGTGAGGACCCTGTGTTAGTTCAATAAATGTATTCCAGATGGGTGGTCACCAGGTTTGGGCCAGGGATAAAGGGGAGGAGGTAGCAAAGCCACCCTATTTTGGTCATTAATAAGAACTTAAGTGTTCCAGGAATACTGCTGCATGTCTTTGCTAAGAATGCTGTAGACTAAACAGGGTTCAGTTTTGGTTTTAGCTCATGGGAATCCCTTTATTTGTGAGGAGCACGTCTCGGGGATGCTCTGCTTCTATTCTTAACTTCAGAAAGGGTCCACGCAGCCCCTGTGAATCCCACAGATAAGGCTGTGTGGGATCGAGGGCAAAAAGCACAGCCTTGCCCAGTTTAACTGTTCTGGGAACTACTCTCAGCACGAGGCAGGAGGTTTCTGCAGGTACTTTGCCTGGAAGCCCTTGCTGGGGGTGCTGCAAAGGGCTGGGTTTGAGAGTGGTTATTCCTTCTGTTGAGGAAATCTATCCCAGGACTCAGATGAGGCTTTCTATCCTTTCTGAGTAACCATCTGAAACCATCCCTGCTCTCTGCTCTTTCCTCCTTCCACATTATTCATGGCAGGAAGCTCACTGGAGTGAGAAGTGTGTGCTGCTTGTGTGAGTGAAGGCTGAAAAATGCCACAGCGACCTCTCACTGCTCTTTTTCAAGGAAAATGGAATGAGAAGCTCCCCATGATTGCCCTTGAGCCTCTGCCTCCTGTCAGCAGCATCTCCTCCCACATGCCTCTATGTCCTTCATCACCCTGACTTACTAAGCCAGGGGTTGACAGGACTTCAGAGCTGGTTCCTGTTCCTCCTTACCCTTCCCCAGTGCTCAGGTGGGAAGGGCATCGCTGCAGCTCCCATTCCGGCCTAGAGCAGCATCCTCACCCTGTGCAGCAGAGCTCATGGTCCCCTGCTGCCAGGCAGCACCCCCCTGGACAAAGGAGACCAACAAGGACCTGTGTCTGCAGTCCAACCCGCAAGGTGAGGTGGCCCAGAAGACCTGCCCCAGAGAAGCTCCACGAGCCAGGTGCAGGACCTGCTTGGTCCCATCCATGCAGGACTCAAGGTGGGCAGAGGCGTTGTGCTGAATCCAGGTGGATTTTCTGCTTCAGGATGTGGCACGATGACTCCAGTCAGTGTTAATCATATCCTGTGGTAGGAAAAACAGACCTTGGGGATGTGAACTCATAAAACAGAGGTGCTGAGAGAGGGTTGCCAAAGCCCTGGGGCCCAGTTCTGCACATCCTGATGTCCTGGGTGCTTTTATCTTGTGATCTACCAGGAGCTTGCTCAAAACTGAACTGCGCTGCTCGTACTGAGTGACGGTGGAGTTGGCTCCCACTGCAATCAAACCCAAACCTGATTACAGTCTGGGGTTGTTTGGGGGGGGTCAGCGAGTGCCCTTGGACCATCTGCTGACTTGACAGCCGTAGAAAGTGGCACCAGCCCATTGAAATTCTCAGTATAGTGCCTCGCTCCCCTGCTGGGAAGTTCTTCTGATGAAATAACTCCCAGCTCCTTAAGACGTTCGGTATTACACCGGGTTTACACAACTATGAAGGCACAGATCTGCCACCAGCAAGAGGTGCCAGAGCTCCTGGCCTCCTCCACAGCCACTGACCTTGCAGCAGGGTTATAGATTTTTTTTTCCCCCTGATTATTGCTACTGGATGTGCCTCTAAAACAACGCTGCTCCAATGAGAAGTGTTGTGGCAAGAGACAGTGGTTGCATAAAGGGCACATTTCATTGGTAAAGAGACTCTTCTCAGTTAGAAGGAAGTTGTGAGAGTTAATTGATAGTTGCAAGGAAAAAAAAAAAGTAGAAATATAGTGTATTGGCCATCAAAGCTAGAAAAGCTCTTTCTGGAATCATCCTCCAGCAGCAAGGCAAAGAGAGAGAGGAACAAAACATTGTTATTTGTGGCCACACTATCTCTAAGCAACCTCTTGGTTGGGGTTCAGGTATCTCACCTGCTTTGTCTAACCAGAGTATTCTTGGGGCAGTAGAAAGAAGGAAGCTGTTCAACCCTTCCTCCATCCCATTCCCGCCTGGAACAACCAAGAAGAGAGAGAATGAAAAGTTATAGTTGAGAATTAATCAAGAATTCAGAGCAGAGAAGCCCAACAGCTGAAGTTTCAATCCCAAGTGTAATTTAATGACATAAAATAAAACATGAATGCTTCAGCTCCTGGTTTCCCAAGCAAATGGGAATCTAAAGATGACAAGACCCTTTCTCTCCCCTCTCTCCCAGAGTCCATCAACAGATTCCCCTAAAGAGGCACCAACAGCGTTTTGTCCATCACAGGGAGGATTTTAAAGCCTCGGCCACATAACCTTTCATAAGACAAGGACTTGGTGAACCTCACTGAGTGACGTGGTGATGAAAGGCCAGCTCTGGGAAGGTTCTACCCCCAAGGCCATGCTGCTGGCACAGCCACGGCACCAGGCCAGCACCAGCTGCTGGGGGAAAGGCTGAAGTGTCTGAAGAGGGGAAGTGAAAAATATATTGCTTCATGGTTTTGGTTTTTTGTTTTAATGCAACAAGGGTCCTGTAGTTCTCTCCTTTATGTGTTCCCTGGTTTCATTTTAGAGAAATGGCTGGAACAGACACTGAGGACACCCGCGTGTGTAGGTTTCTGCTTACAGGTGACTCCTGGGGTGACTGGAGGTAGCTGGTCAATCACAAGTGTAAGTATTTCAGGTTTTGGAGGCTTTCCCTCAGCTCTATTTGGAATTCTTGGGACAAAGAAGAGCAAAGAGGGTCATGTCAACCTTTTTATGGCTAACACTATGGAAGTTCAGGCCGTGCCGTGACACTGCGCTATGGGGAATCTGCTCTCGAGTCACTTCCTTCATTCCATAGAACCACAGACTGGTTTGGGTGGGAAAGGACCTTTCAAGCTCATCTCACCCAACCCTCCTGCAGGGAGAAGGGCCATCTGCAACTAGAGCAGGGTGCTCAGAGCCCCGGCCACGTTTCCCGGTGTGCGATGCCACTTTACCCACCATCATATGGAACGAGCTGTAAGAGGAATGCAAAGTGAAACGTTGCCATTTGCTGGGTTTAATGGAGACCTCTGTAGCTGCACGGCAGCCAGGGCGATGCTCGACAGCAGGGTTTGCCTGACTTACCCCTCTCTATAGTGGGGTGTTTGGCTCGGGGGTCTCAAATCAGTTCCCAGCAGCTCATCACCCCTCTCCTCCAGCTCTAGCAGGAAACTGTCCTCCATCACCTCAGTACTTATCTCACCCTCGTTAGCAGAGCACAGAGTAACCTCTAATGAACGTGGGCTCCTAATTTCCCTCTTAAGCAGAGAGTGACTGTTATTCCCAGCGTGTAAATGAAGAAGTGAGGCCGGAGCTTCAGGTCACTCTCAGCCAGCTTCTGCCAGCTGCAAGGTTCATCCTGAGCTCACCACCAGCAAGACCATGGTGGTGACCAGAAGCGTGGCCCCGGCATGAAGGCAGCTCCAGGGCATGTTCACAGTGATGTGGCTGCTCTGTGTGCTGCTTACACCTCTCTTGCTTCTGCTTTTCTCACAGATGACAGGACAATCCGCTGCTGGGAGCATTGGAGGTGAGTCCATCCCAGTGGATGACCTCAGCTGGCAGCTGCTCAGGGCCTCTGGAGCCACCAGCCCCTTCTCCAGAGCCCAGCATGTGCAAGGAGCTCGGCAGCGAGAGCTCCACGTTCCTGGCGAGGAGCTTTGAGAAAAGCTGTGCAAAACCTGCCTTCTTCCAGCAGCCTCCATTGCAAGGCACTGACAATAGCTGCAGCAGGGGAGGCAGGGCAGAGGGGTTTTTCCTAGCAAGAGGAGATGGGGAAGGTGGGAAGGGGCCCATTTTATTTTTATTTTTATTTTTCCCCTGCTTTCTTATGCACAAAAGGGTCCTTATTCATTTTAATGGCAGGTCCTCTCACACAGCGATCTGCTCTGCCAGCCCATGGAGGAAGCCTCCTTAGGCAGCTGCCTCATGCAGAATACTGCTGCTTAGACCTCCTCTGCTCTCTGAGGACGGGAAACCAGACCCATGACAAGCCGAAAAAGGAGAGCATTAGCCCTAAACAAATAAGTAGGTTGAAATAATGGATACAATATGGAGGTTTCCTCAAGGAGCCAATATTTGTGTTCTTCACAGCTGCATATTTTTGTTTTGGTTTGGGATTTTTTTTTTTCCCTCTATTTAGCCTGCAGTGCTCCCAAATGTTTCATGCTGTGTTGCTGCTTTTTATTTGCATCAGAGACCTGATTCATCGCTGCTCTGCACGTCTACAGATTATGTGTGCAGAGAGAAAACGGGCCGCAGAGGGCAGAGGGAGAGGCCCTGTTGGAGAGAATGGTGAGCAGAGGGAGAAGGCTTGCTGGAGAGCATTGGCGAGCAGAGGGAGAACGCTTGCTGGAGAGCAGGGCGAGCAGAGGGAGAACACACATCGGAAAGCACGGTGAGCATCTTGAGCAGCGGTGCGGACACCAAGCAACACGAAGGAGATGGTGCCTCAGGTCCAACATGGCTGCTGCTGAGTGCTCCAGATGGAAGAGGAACCCCCAAAGCAATGCAGGGACCCCTGGGCCTCCATCAAGTGGAAAAAAAAAAGAACCCAAACAAAAAAAAAACCCAACACCCAAAACCAAAACAAATGAAAAAAAAAAAACCAACAGCAAAAAGGGAATGGAAACAATAATGAGGAATGGGGATATTGTAGGAGAGAGCAAGTAAAAGGGGTTGTCTGGGGACAGTGAGGAAAATGCCAGATAGGAAAGAAATAGTGCTCTGAAGAAAGACAATAGAGAAGTAGAGGGAAACAATTGGAAGCCCGTGTGAAAACAGAGCAGGGCCATTGCTGATCACGGGCGAGCAGCTTTACACCAAGGTGCTGCAGCTTTGTTCTCTTCCAGCACACACAGCTTAGGGGGTGCAGATAAAGGACAAGAGGAACCGGCCCCGAGTTGCCCCGGGGGAGGTTTAGGTTGGAGCTGAGGAACAATCCCTTCCCCTGCAGGGTTGTCCAGGGCTGTACCAGGCTGCCCAGGGCAGGGGTGGAGTCCCTGTGATCCCTGGAGGGGTTTCCAAGCTGAGGTGCTGAGGGACAGGGGTCAGTGGTGCCCTGGCAGAGCTGGAGCAACGCTTGGACTTGGTGATCTTAAAGGTCTTTTCCAACCCAAACAATTCTAGATTCTATGAAAACCGTGTGTGTAGTTACGTTGAAGCCAGTGCTGACGTGATGCCCTGAGGAGATGGGTTGTACTTCCTGGGTTAGGAAACAGGCAGCAGTCAGAAAAAGGAGTGAGCCTGCATCAGTTGGTGGGAGGTAGGAAACCAGCCCCACAGGCAGAGCAGGAGAGAAACCACCACAGCCAAAGGGAAGAGCATCACCTTACAGGCAAATATTTTCAGATTGCATCAGTCCTTTATTGCTGCTGCTTCACCTGCAGCTCATCCAGACACGAGATTTAGAACGAGTTCAAAACAAGCCCAGCACTCCAGCAACTCAAGTCTCAGCTTTTTGTCTGAGGGGGAAAGAAAGAAAAAAAAAAATCAATTCCAAATGTGGCAATTTCAATACAGACGATAATTTTGTTGCGATTCAGATTTATTCTGCTTGTTTGCTTTCCTGTTTGTCCTCCCCCCTCTGTTCTTCAGAAGTTGGCTCTGGTGCTTGGCTCTCACCCTCCAAAGACCCTTTGCAGCTGAGGGTCATGCAGGGGGAAACGAGCCCCTGCCCAGCCCAGGTTGCCAACCAGCTCCTGCCAAATCCCCCAGCTCTGGGACAAAAACACACGACCCGGGTGCTTCAGCAGCTTGCAAGTTTTATCTTAGTGCAAAGCAATAACTTAAAAAAAAAAAAGGGGTTTCTTTTTAAAGCATTTCCAGTGTAGTTTAAAAGAGCTGGTGGGGAGCTCGTGTTGGCGTTCTCCTTTCCTTGTTAGAGTGAGGACAAGCATCCTCCAGCTCTTACATGTTTAAGTTATGGTTGTTTTGAGCATTTCTGAAGATCCAGCTGCTCCGATTACTTCAGACGACAACAACATTCATGTCCGGCCAGGCCAGTGGACCAGACTGAGCTCCCCTGGCTCTGCTACTAGGTCAGCTGAAGAACCACATGTGTGTTTACCTTGGGAGCTCTGACTCTGCTCCAGCTCCTCATATCCTGAGCTTTCCCACCACCACAATGTCCCAAATGCCTCCTGTGAGCTCTTGAGATGCTGCGAGACCAGCAAACAAGGCTGGGATGGGCTCCCTCCGGCAAGGAGAAGCTGTTTGCAAGAAGATGGTGTAAGTTTTGCTCCAGAGTAGCAGATCTGGTGCCTTGTTGCGGGTGCTTCCCCAGCATCTGCTTGGACCTGCCTGTTCCCACTGCTCTGCTGCAGCACAGACTTCTTCAGCCTGTTTGGTTTTCTTAGTTTTGGTTTGGGGTTTTTTTGTTTGTTTGTTTGCTTCTTGGCTTGAGGGAAGAGTTGTCAATTTATGGGTAAACACAGCTCGTTTTTGGAATTAGACCGATTCAGGATATTTGATTCCTATCTGGGCCCTCGCTGAATAATTTCATAGAATTTCATAGAATCCCAAACTGGGTGGGAAGGGACCTTTCAAGGTCACCTAGTGCAACCCCCCTGCAGGGAGCAGGGCCATCTGCAACTAGAGCAGGGTGCTCAGA
>WUAM01000287.1:75581220-75592546 GCA_024336885.1 Actenoides hombroni
ACCACCGCCGTCCAATGAAACATGGCCCGCCGCAGAGGCCCGCTGTCGCCTGGGTGCGCGGGGGGGGGGGGGGGGGGGGGGGGGGGGGAGGGGGCGGAGGCTGCAGGGATTCGTGGCCCCCCCAGCCTCAGCAGCCCCTCTGCTACCGAGCCTTATTTGAGGCGCTTCGAGGGGCAGCGCGTCGTGATAACCGCAGAGAGCAGGGTAATAATGTGCTGCTGGCAGGTGTGTGTGCTTCCTTTAGCAGCTGGCGCTCAGCTGGCTGCTGAGTTTGGTTGCTGTTTAAAACGTGCCACTCGGACTTCTCGTTGGGTTGGTGGAAATTTTCGGTAAAGCTGCTCTGTTTGCAGAACCGAGGTTTCAATTTCTGTCCGTTCTTTGAATACGTTACATTTTATTTTTTTTTTTTTTTGGTCCGGTGGCAGCTAGGTTTTTAACGTTGGCACTCCTTCCTCGCTTTATCTGATGCCTAACTGTGAATATTGACACGTGGTGCTGCTGCAGATTAAGTTCTTCGGTCTCCCCGTGCGCCTAGCCGGCGATTCCTAATGTCCTTCTAATGTATTTATCTTTATGACACTTGGTTGGTTCAATAGGGAAATACTATCTCCGTCACAGATGGAAAGACTGAGGCATCGAAATATTTATGGCCCAAGGTCACACAGGAAGTATGTGGTGAGGCAGGGAATTGAATCTAGATTTCCTGAGACTCAGATTAGCATTTTAACCAGGGAAGCATCCTTTCTGTATTTTAAGCCAATAAATTGACCTTGGAGTTAAGATCCAGCGCAGAAGAAAATGCTTTGTGTTTTATTCGGTATCTTTCTGAGTAAGGAGCAAAAGTTGCTTCCCACACTTGCATTCCTTTCCTTGGTTTTTCTGGTCGGTTGCATGTGGAGAAGGATAAGGTGGTAAAAAAGGGAAGATGTTGACTTTCTCCAGGCTCTGTGTGTGTGATCATACCTGCTGAAAACCAGCCAGCTATTACGCTGTCCTCTCCCCGGCCTTTTTACCTTCCTCATGTTCCAAATCTCTGCGAGTTCTGGAATGCTGCTGTTGTCTGGGAATAATTTGTTCTTAGCTAGGATCAAATAAATCTTAATATTCCACGAAGCTGAGTTGAAAGCAGCGTGCTTTGTGTTCGTCGGTGTCCTGGATCTTCGTTGGGGATTCTGGATGCATCGGGCTGGGAATAAACAGGGCTCATGTGGACTGTCTTCCAGCATCTCCCGGAGCAAGCTATTACAAGTCGCTCGCTGGGTTGTTGGCTCAGTATTGTTGCAGCAAGTTTGGGGGGAAAAAAAAAACCCCAAACTTGGCCTTAACTGCAATTAAGCAGCACTTTGACAATGAAATGGAATCACTTCAACTCCTCAGGCCTGGTATCTGCTCAGATACATATTGCAGGCTGGTTTCATTCCTCTTGCATCCAGGGGGCTTATTTTTGTAGGATTTGGTAGTTAATTTTACGCTGGCGCTTTGAGGAATGGGATGTTAGAATAAGTTTCAGACAATAATTCCTCGGGCATTCACCTAAAGATAACTCTGTCTACACAAATAACTTTGTCTACGCCAGTGCGCTTCCTGCCGCAACCCTTGATCACAAGCTGCATCTTGCTTTGATGTTGTACTGCAACTAAATTTGCGACAAAGTTGAGTTTAAACGTTCTATAGAACGGTTTTAAGGGGCTTTTGTTTGGGTTTTTTGGGAGGCTGGCATTTGCATCGCGTTGGCTCCGCGGGTTGTCACACCCATGCCAACGATCTTTCATCTTTCAAGTTTATTTTTAGGAAAGGTTTGGTGAGTCGTTAATAAAAAAAAAAACCCACAAACAAACAAACCCGACAAGATTTCATATGCACTGTGAAAACAGTAAAAAAAAAATCCAGTGTTCTGCTCACAGGAGACAGTGCCTGGCCCTGGCAGCCCCCTCTGGGAATGCTGTAGGTTTGAGTGGCACTGTGGGTGAATTTGTAGACCCATCACTGGGGAAAAAAAAATAAAAATAATAAAAATCTGGAATCCCTTTGGATTAATTTCAAGCCAATTAAAATACATGTTTTAAGCTTGAAAGACTGCAACTGGTTCTTTTATCTGGTGAGCTGCTCTTCCCCCGTCTTGCAAGACTTTTTGTTAAACAGGAGGTTTGTAACTTTTAAGAAAATAAGCTTGTAACTCTGAAAGAAATAGAGAATTGGGAAGGCATTCTTGCAATATTCTGCATCAGAGTGATAAGCTGGTATGAAATATTGTAAGAATGCCATCCTTAGTTACATGTTTTCTTAATTTCCTGTCATTTATTAAGAGAAGAATTTAAAATTCATCTCTGAAAGCAGAGGAGAAAAACCTCGGTATCAATAATACCGTGACAGTTGAGCCTTTAGGGAAAAAAAATTTACATTTCTCACTTCAAATTTTGCTGTGTCTCGGAGCGATCAGGTCCGGACCGTCGGCGTTTGAAACTGTGGCTGCTCATTGCCCTGGTTTCAAGGCTGGGGAATATCAGAGAAGTCAGGTTCTCCGTTTTTTTTTTTTTTCACCTGTTTTTAGCAAGTTGTCAGAAGCTTAGGAAGGTCAAGCTGGTTAGTTTTCAGCTGTTATCTTTGTTGCAAGCCAGACCTTAACTGAAAAGTTTTGGATTCCTGAGCGAGGAGCGCACACTGAACTCTTTATTGCATTCTTGAAGAGCTTATTGTAAAAGCAGCGATAATTTATTCTTTCAGTGGTGCTAACACAATCCTTTCTGTGTATTGACCGGCAAAGACAGACCACTGGCTCGCAGCCCTTCGGCCGCTCCAGTCGTAATGTAAATCTGCTATTGTTCCCAATATCTTGATTGATGTGGAAAATGCGTCCGTTTGCTCAAGGTTCGCTTTTCCAGCGTTGGAGCCTTGATGCTTTATGGGTTCTTTGTTGTTCTGGGGGGTTGTTTGGGTTTTGTTGGGTTTTGGGTTTGTGGGGTTTTTTTTTTAGCCCAGATCTTATTAAAAGTAGTTCAGGAGGAACATTTATTAGTCTGTGACTTCAGAAACATCTGCGACTTCCAGACGGTATCACCTTTCTGGGGAAAATAACAATGGATCTGCTGTGTTTGCTGGAGGAAGCTGTGAGCTTCTGCTGGCTGGCTCAGTGCAGAGCGAGCCAGCTTAGTCTGTTAGCTGCCTCAGGCAGCAATTTCATCCAGTGCTCCAGTAAAACATACCTGCCTGTGCCTTATCTGTCGAGAAACTCCCTTGGGAGGTGACTATTATTTGTAGACTTCCTAAATGTGAGGAGCCGAAGCAATCCGATTGATAATCCTCAGTGTGCAGGCAGTGTAAGAACTAGAGTTTGGTACTGGATCCAGTAGCTTGAGAAGGAGAAATGTTTTTTACATTATGAAATTTAACATCTTGAACAGCTCCAGTGACTACTTGAAGGTGTTTGTCAGCTTCTCGTGGTGGAGAATCTCTAGCAGAACAGTTTCTAGAGTAAAGTTGTGCTGCCCCGTAGGAGTAAACTGTGATTGTATTTTCCAGGTTGTGCAATTTATGGGTTTTTTTTTGTGTGTGTGTCCCCTAGCAGAAGATAAATATGTTTGTGGTACTTTAATTCTGGATGCATTCACATACTTCTCGGGTATTGCTTTTTTTTATTCACCATCATTGTCAAATAGAGGAATAGGTCATTGAGTGAGTGAACCGAAGTAGGTTTAATTACCACAAAACACACTGCTTACAGAAACCATCTCCGCAGCATTTGAGTTACCTTTCACCAATTAAATCACATATAAGGGAGTGTCTTGGGCTCAAAGGACAGCGTGCGGTGCCTGCGCGGTTGTCGGGTTTCGTGGTTTGTACCTGGCTGAATAAGCAGGCGAAGGCTGCGTGAGCTCTGCTGGTGCTTTCCCAGCGCACTCTTCCTTGAGTTTTATTTGCTGATTCTAGGGGAGTTAATCACTGCCTGGCCTCTGATGGCTCTTGCTGCTTTAGGGAACAGGGGTTGTTGTCCACACCTTTTTTCTTAAGGCTTTATGCTTGACAAGTCACCGAAAAGACAATGATCTTACTTTTTTTTTTGTCTGCAGAAAGAAGAGTTTTGGGGACAGTGCAGCACGTTGCTTGTACTCCAGCAGGCACTGCCCGGATAACGTTGATCAACGGGAGCGAATTCAAGTCAGGAGAGTGTCAGAGGTAATTAGACACAACTCACTATTCTCCCAGATTTTATGAAGCACTTTTCCCTGTTAAGTCTCTCAGTAGCACTTTAAGGTGAAATAATATAAAAGTATTTGACAGGCTTCTAAACTTAGGACTCCTTGTATGTTTTTTTTTCCTGGAAGAATTTTTTTGATAACTTGTTATCAACTGGAAAAAATGAATTCAGGAAGGAAGAACTGATAGAGTCCTTGAGGTAAGAAGAGGTTCGGTATTTCCCCGTAAACACGATGGATTTTATAACCTAGCAACCTTATCTTTATTTTCACATTACTTTCTCTCTCATTCCTGCAAGTTTGGTCTTCGGAGACTTGAATAATTGGCTTTGGGTAAAGAAAGTAATTTCTGGGTTTAGTGAAATGCATTTCCTGTGTAGAAAACAGCTGAAGGGGGTGGTAGCACACTGATGAGTGACTGGCTACGTGGCCTCACTTGGAGCTTATGGAATTGAGCTCCTCAGTCATGGAATTGATCGGGTCGTGGAACGGACCCGCTTGAAAAGCGGAAAGAAAGCGAATCAGAAAATCCCCATCAGCGTGGCACTTGGGAGAGCAAGAATTCAACAACTTGCTGTTTTCTTTTTTAAATGAAGATTCCCGGGAATTCTCTTCTGCTGCACAGTGCTGCAGGACCCTTCTGAAACAACAGCAGTTGCATCCTTAGAAAGACAAGGAGCCCAAAGTAAAGATGAGTTTCAAAAGCTGTTGGCTAGAACGGTGTGTTTGACGTGGGAGGAGAATAAGCAGATGCACTATCGAGCATTTGTGAATCAGAAGTCACCTTTTTGATAGAAAGGCATAAAGTAGTTGTGGAAGAGTTGACTTGAGTATGTCCTGAAGACCTTCATCAAGCTTTTCCTCAAAAGAACGTGTAGGTATGGACCCACTTGGGTTGATGGAGGCCTGGTCTTCCCAATTCCTCTTATTTGCTGTTTCACCATGTGTCCGTGGATGAGAAGGGAGCCATTGTTAATATTGCTCAAAATGAGTCTCTGTCGCTACTACACGATTATCACAGTCACTAATTGACCATCTCCTTTAATGTCTGCGTGGATGTAAGGAGCTCTCGTGCTCTTGAAGCACTTGCAAGACAGTCCATGTTAGGATGAAGCAGAACGGCTGTTGTAAGCTGCTTACCAAGCCATAGATTTTTGTCCGTTTCAGGATGTCAAGGGTGGTAATTATTTAGAAGAACTATTCGGTTATGTAAACAACTTTTTGGTGTGTTGTAAGCTGCCGTTTTGCTTTTTAATGCCTGGCTTTTTCATAATATAAACTTCATAAAAAGATAGATAAACCGTCAGCCTTCGATTCTTCAAGACTCTGCTAATTTCCATTGACCACTCTTCTGTAAAGGTGTGATTACATCCCTGACCTGCTAGCAGATTAACCGATTCACCAAGAAATAGTCAAAGCTAAGATACAGAAGCAAATTATTGTAGTGTTTCTGTGCATCAGAGGAACTGTGAGAAGTGATTATATACCTGGCCCTGGCCCGTCACAGGCGCTGCGTGAAGCGTGCTTGCTTCAAACCTCACGGCTGTGATCTCACACTTGCGTTTTCCATGAAGGAAAAAAAAAATGCACATGGTCTGTTACCAAGAGACTGCTCAGATGTGGTAATTTAAGTCGTTTATTGGTGTGTTTTAGCCCCTGGTTTAAGTATAACCTGTTTTAACTAGACTAATTTGATCTGCTGTGCAGCTCAAGCGTTACAGCCTGAACCTCTTCTCATGTTGCGCAAGGAAAACAATCTTCAGTGGGTGTATCAAAATAATTCTGCCTTGCTTGAAGTTTGCATGATTGCTCAGAATCTGAAGAATCCTTTGCTTTCGCTGGATTTTTTTTTTTCTCTGCTAGTTTTTGAAGTCATGTTTTGTAAGAGAGTTCTTAAATTGAAAAGCTTGTTTGTGTCAGCGCATTGACAGGATCCGGTGAGCACGCTTCAGGTTGAATTGGAGCTGCTGGAAAACCAGCCTCTGCTTTCCTGAGAAGAACCTGAAAGCAAACTCCCGCTCGTATGAACCTTGTGAAGTCCTTGTTTTACTTCTGTTTTGTTAGGTTAGACAACAACTGACCACTCTGAGCAGTCTCGTGGTAGGGAGCCCTGCCTGGAAAGAACACTGTTCCTGTAGGTTGAATTAATCTGGGTGATGGCTCTCTCTTAGTCACGTGTGAAGTGAATAAAGAGTTGTTTAAGGTTTGGAATGCAAGTGTTTGGAAAACAACTTTGGGATCTTGATCATATCATGCTGGCTGTGCCAACCTGCCGCACGTGTCTGCCATCCTGTAATGCTCTCTAGCTCAGTTTAGGACAGGTATTTCCCAGCTCTGGCACTAAAAAGGTCTGAGTTTTGGTCTCAGCCCAGAAGGTTTCATTGGCTCAGCAAACTGACATCCATCCATGTTTGGTGTCTGGAAATACACCACGTAGGACAAGGTAGACCAGCCGAGCTCAGAGTGGCACTTAAACTGCCCCCGTTGCAGCCAGCCCTTGTGAAGATGATAAGAAAAACTTTTAAAAAGAATTAGATATTTATTGCTTCTTGTGAACTAAGGGGGAAATTAAGGTGAACGGGGTGCTCTGGAATCTGTGCTCCTGCTGTGGATTTGTCTGCACGTACAATAACAGTGTCTTTGGATTGTTTCCATTCTTTGAAACGGGCTTTCCCCTGGAATCGAAGAAGATTGGTAAATAAATGGGCAGAACCTGTTTCTTTTGAGGAGGGAAAAGTATGGTAAAAGGGATTCAATTTTACGTTCCGCTCCAAGGCCAACTTGGTCCCATAGGGAAGAATTGTGTGTAGCTATCCAAATCCTTAACCTCAATTTCAGCATCCTGGAGCACGTGCAGACTCCCTGTAGAAACTTGCAGCTCCCATCTTGTAAATCTTGGCGTGGTTTTAAACGTTTTACACCATCTGTTCAGGGCTGTAGGTACTTAAAGGTGTAAACTCCAGCTGCCTTTTTGCTGACCGCTGAAGGTTTCTCTGCGGCCGTTGCCGCGTTCTCACCACGGTGGATTTGCAGGTACGTGGAAGGGCTTGAGCTCTTAGGAGGACAGGGGTTGTCTCTTCTAGAGCTGTGTGGTTTGGTTGCAAAGAAATACCCTCTAGGCTTTCTGGCTGTTCCTTCCCACTCTTAAGACATGACTGCACCGGGAGTCTGGGAGGACACTGTCACTGCTTTTATTCTCTAGGCTTTTCTTTCTTATTTTTTAAATATTTTTTTTTTCCATTTCAACAGTGTGTTCCACTTGTGACTTGAGTCAGGTGGTTTTTGTTGAATTAGTTGTCAATGGACCATGGCATATGTTGCTTCCATAACTTCAAAGTGACTTAGCTAGACACCGGGGTATAGAATTTCAGTAGTATGTTGTTAATGTGTAAATAAACCAGTTTCCTTCGAGGCCTGAACAACTAGAACAACGTTTTGAAATTCAGGGGGGTGAAGTTTCACACTTCAAAAATGATATTTAAAACAAATGTGTTGTTACATTGCATTTATTAAAAGCTTTGTCATATAAGCTTGAAAACGTCACGCCTTGAGGAGCTTCAGGACATTAGGATGAGCAACTCTACTTATGCCACAACGTGTCATCTCCTTAGCCAGTGGAAGAGAGCAGTCAGATGTGCAGTTAATTCCATGTGGGGTCTTAACAACAGCGGTAACAGCTGGAAAAATATCTGAATCCTGTTCCATTTCTAAAGCTGAAATAAGAATGGAACACATGAAGGGCTCAGTCCTTTGGGGTGCTTGGTTCTCTTGAACTCTGCCAGGAGTAGGCATAGGACCTTTTCTGGGTTTTGTTTATATTTATCTGAAAGTAACTGCATGTTCGCCTTGTAGATGCTGTTGCTGCAAACTTCACAGGGCTCATAAATGAAGAATTTAGAGGACAGACCTGGCCCTGATGTGACCACCGAGCGCGGTGTTAAAGACCAGCTCAGATCAAGTCAAATCTCCTGTACTCTGGGCACTGACAGAGACTTTTCTTCCCAGCTCCCAGTTCTCAGCAGTGGAGTTTCTCTGGCGAAGACCATCAGGAAGTTGTGCAGTGGCTGGGACAGTGTGTCTGACCCTCTCGGGTGAGCACTGCCTGCACATCTGCCTTTCTTTGTCCCATGGAGTAGAGCTCCCAGACCTTGAGGGATGTAGTTTCAGGCTAAAAAACGTTTCCTCAGTGCTATGGGCAGTTGCTTGGGTAATTTCTATCTGAGGGTGGAGGAGAACACATTTTTTTTTGTCGTTGGTTTCCTGGCACAGTCACATCAGAAAGCTGATCCTGGTTGGTGAGGGAGGATGCAAGTTGATACTGCCGCTTATGTCAGAGTCCCCGTGTGCCTTGCCATGTTGTGTTTTGCTGCCGTTTTAGGGTGGTTTTTTGGTGTCTGTGAGATGAAGACTTTCCATCTCAATCTTCCTCCTCCTTCAGGGAGAACTTCTATGGGCTGTCAGGTCTCACAGTGCCCCGAGAGATGAGCACGAATAATTTCATCGTCGGGGGGTGAGAGAGAGAGGGTCCTTCTGTAATTTGCTAGTTGCTTTGGGTTTGGTTCCCCTCCTCCCCGCTCTCCTACAGAGCATTTACCCTTTGACTTCCCCTTCTTTGGGTCGTTCTCGGTGGCCACAGGAGCCAGACAGCTTTCTGCAGGGTGTAGGAAGTTACCAGAGGTCCTTCTGGCGAGGGGCCTGATGTGTTTGCTGCCCGGATGGTCTTTGTGAGGGCAGAAGGACTACCCGTGATGAAAGGCTTGTGGTCACTTTGATATTTGACGATGGAAACTATTAGCACTGCTTTGGAATAAACATTCAAGTAACGGTTGAACTTTTTCTAAAAACACAGAGAAATATCTCGGAATTGTCACTTTTTTTTAGTGTCAGAAGAAAAAGAGTTTGAAGGAGTTCCTGGAGGAAGACACTTGGCGCAGAGTGTGGAAACCTTGTACTGTGTGTCTGTGGAGTTGGGGTGGGTGTTTTGTTGAGGGTGTTTTGTTTTCCTTGGGTCACAGACCCCGCCTAGGTCAGAATACCTAGGTCAAAATGACATTTCCAGCTGCAAGAATGAAGCGTTGGACTGCGGGCGTTTATTGGGTAAGCGGCGAAGAACGTTTTCAGTACTGAAGCTGCGGTGCCTTTCTGTCGAGAAGCTTAACTTCACAGGGGATGCTGCAGGCTTAGCTCACTGGGGTGTCCTTGCAAACGGTTTCCAGCGTTTTAATCAAAACCTGTACTGAGCTGTGAACAGATGACTGTTCTTGGGGGGGGGTGGTGGTGGTCTCTTCAGAGCCGAAGTGGTAACGGAGCTTCTGTTAAAAGTCTGGGTTTCTTAAGTCGAAGTTGAAACTGAGCTTCTGTTAAAAGTCTGGGTTTGTTAAGTCTCTTGTTGCCTTAATCTTGCTAAAAGTAATGTGGTCCCCCTAGAAGGTCTCCTGTGTGGTCCTGTGGCAGCAGAGAGCTATTTTAGGATGGGGATGATATCTTAAACACCTTGTTAATAGTGTTTATTTGAAAAACTTGGGTGGGAGAGGGTAGCTTGTATCTTTTTTTCTTTCCCCCGCCCCCCTCAAATGTTTCCTACCTCAGAATTACGTGGGACATAAATTTCAAACCTGGAGGGCTGAGGGAGGGCTTTGTTTTGTTTCACAAGTCACAGATGAGGTTTGATCTTTCTGACGAGGCTATTCCTCAGCCTGAGCTTGGGGAAGAGTTTTATCTGGGTCTCCTGGTGTTCTTTTGAACAGCCTTTGGAGATGATGGGCGTAAAATTTAACTGACAGGTTCGAGTGTGTTTAAAATGCTCAGAGCTTGCAGGAGATGCGGAGTTCAAAGCATGGCAGGGTCTCAACGGTTTCTTTCTGGAGTACATGAGGTTCCTCAACGTGTGTCTGCAGATCCAGCTCTAGCTGTTACTTTTTTTTTTTTTTCCCAAAGGTAAAAGACAAATAAGTTGCTTGTAATGAAGCTGTTGGTTTGGGCTTTTTTTTCCCCACTTAGAGAAAGTAAATAGATATGTAAAAGTATAGTTGATATGTGATACAAGTTGGTTAGTTCCATTAATATAAAAAGCTGTAATTAAAGCTTTAGGGGTTCATGCAATACTGCTTTTAATAAATAGCAATATTGTAGTTGTTTTACTTCCTGTAATAAGTACAAACTTATGAGGTTGCATGAGGCACTGAACCTAGAAATCAGGAAGTCTGAGCTACATTTCTAGCTCTCCATCAGACTTCCTCTTTGCTCCTGGACACATTGTTCTTTCTAACTCAGGCATACTGTATTTAAAACAAAACCCAAACACCTCCAGTTAAGTAACAAGCTCCCTGGAATAGGAACTTTCTCATATTAAATCCAGCACTTACTAGAATGAAAATTGAGTCTTTGTGATAGATCCTGTGTGGGATTAGAAACTATTTATTTGGGGTTTTTTTCACTGTTTATGAAAATCTGTTCAACTTCTACTCCGGACAGTGGAATGAGGCTGACCCATTTCTATCTACAGTGTTCCCTCCGTTTAATTTCTGCGTGATATCTTTCTGGAGAGAGATTTTTAATATACTAGGAAAATATTTTAATAGGAGACAATAGGATTTTTGGAATTTACTAAACACATCATACTGATCGACAATAGATGATTGATACTTTATTAAGATGATTAAACAATAAACACTTAATACTGGTCAACAATAGATAATTCATATTTTATTAAGATGATTAAACAAGAAACACATCCTACTGGTCAATAGGTGATTCATATTTTATTAAGATGATTAAACAATAAACACGTAATACTGATCAACAATAGATAATTCATATTTTATTAAGATGATTAAAGAATATCATTCCAGTGAAGATTATTTTTTCAGTATGTGAGTCTTGCTAGTTTTATCTAGTGCTATGAAACACATTTAATGAATCCACAACCTTTTCTTGGTTTTTACCTACCCTGCACATCAGCAGTTGCAGATTTCATTGTTTCTGCCCGAAGAGAAAACACGTCTGTGGAATCGTTGATGTGCTGTTGGTGTTCACTGGCGACTGCTCTTGATAAAACAGAAGCAGGGAATTTATAATATATATATATACTAACAGGCCTCTAGTATAATTGCCTTCAAGCTCAATAAAGCAAT
>WUAM01000287.1:75592646-75609433 GCA_024336885.1 Actenoides hombroni
GAAAATTATTCCAGTCATAACTTTTTCTTGGAGCTGTTACTGTTAGAACATTGAAGTTGTGTCATCCGAGTGGAAGCGCCGGAGTCGAGCGTGGCAGCTTGTTCCAAGCTGTGTGGCAGCACATGACCAAAGGAGGCTTTGTAAAGCAATAGTAGTTTTACTACCTATTTGTAAGGAGCTACCCCATCTCCGCGTCCTAGAATCACATCTTTATTTCACTTTGGATTGAAACTTTTGATGACTGTTTTAGAATTCCAGTTGTCCCGTGAGAATCGGTGCTGTTTTCCAGATTTAAGGTACCACAAGCAAGTATCATCTCGACTTCCCTTGGCTACCTTTACTTTACACCTTCCACCGTACAGAAGGAGCATAATAGCCCAGTTTGATGTAAATACGAGCCCGGGTCTCTGGGCTGCAGCCCTGACTTCAGGCAGCAATCAATGAACACTGGGGCCAGCGCGAATCCTCGGGCTCTGGCCGGGGGCCAGGATGACTGCAGCCCTGCTCGAGAAGAATCTGAGCTGCAGAAAAGGGAAGGCCAATGTTTCAGTCTCCCAGTTTTTACTATGTCAGGAAGTGAGGTCAGGCAGGGCCGCTGTGTACTGGAATTGTTTTCTGGAAGGCCAGTCATTCAGATTTTCTGTTTTTCTTAGAAGCCTTTGTAGCGTGAGGCTGTCCGTGGAAAATGTTGCCTCTTTTTTTCTTTCATTCTTTTTCCCTTTTTTAATATGTTTAACGTGATTAACTGTATTACCTTAGCCCAGTGTTCAGTTACTGGGGGATGCTTCGGAGCGGACATTTCTAAGACATGAACTGGTTTTATGGAGTTTAAAATAATTAGTTTTCTTCCGTGGTGCGAAATAAACGTTCCAGCTTTTTAGATGCGTGTGTCTGGAACAAATAACCCCTGTAAGCAGCACCTCCAGGTACTTCTAGTGTAGATTTCTGCTAACTTAGAAATGCCATAGCCACCGTTACTTCTCTCAGCTTGGCTAAAACAGTGCTCGGTGTCTTTCCAAGATGGTTAGTCCCCATTCATGGGTGTTTTTTAATGGCTGTTGTGCTCTGTAGGCTGAATTCATCCTTCAGCTCAAGACAGGGTTTGGGAATGACCTTTAGCTGATGTCTAATAGAAACCACGGTAAAGAAATGAATCAGGCCAGAAGTACCCTTGCAAAGTGTAACCTTTCTGAAAATTAAACCTGTTTCATTCCCTAGCAGCTCAGAAAACTCCAGTGCCTGATGACAAAGCTCTGGCAGATACCTCTACAAATTCTGCTATTGATTCATCTCTAATGATTCACTAAAATTCTCAGTATATTCCTTTGCAACTCTGAAGACTCCACGATTTGCCTGGTCTTTAATGTTTGCAGATGGGATTTTCCATGTTTATTTTCAGTCTGGAATTGAAAACTTCTCCTATTAGCTCATCTTTAACGTCACAGCAGCTTGTGAGTTCTTAGTGCAAACACTTTTTTTCCCTCTTCTGCTTCTTTTTTTCTGCCCTGACCACTTGACTAGGCAGTAGTGATGATAAACTTAGAGCACTGCCAGGAACAGAGCCTGGAGAAGAGCAGTGTGAGCCTCGATTACCCAGCACAGCATCGTCCCTGCTCACTGCAGGGGGGTTGCACTAGGTCGCCTTTAGAGGTGCCTTCTATGAGTTCTATAGAACAAACTAGTCTTCGGGGACCTGAGGAGCTTTTTGATGCAGTTCTACCTCCAGGTGGGTTCTTCCTTTTTGGGCCACCTACAGCTCACCAGCTGGATTTGCCTCTCCAAGCAGAGTGGGTCTGGGTTTGGGGCAAAAAGAGGTTCAGAGAACGCTTGGCGGCAGCGGCAGCGTTTGAGGGGAACCGTGAGACCTGGGAGGACTTGGACAGTGGGAGCTGTGGATGGAGGTGGGCTCAGGATCCTGGTCCTGCTGCTGTGCTGCATCACTTACCTTTGGGGTGAGAGCTGTGGGGCTGGGTGCCTTGCTCCCAGGCTGGGGTGTGGGTAGTGGCTTTTCCATGGAGATCTCTGCTGCTTGCTTTCGGGTTTTGGCTTTTTTCAGGAAATTGTGCTGACGATGTAATAACTTTTCAGGAATTCTCTTTTTACTTAGCCATATACCACCTGCTTCCTTCAATGGACTGGAGACTCTGGGGAGAGGAACCTGTTGATACCACATTCAGTGGCAGCCCCTTATTTCACTTGAAAAGTTTTGCCTGTCACCCTGGGGAGGGGTTGAGTCCCATGCTCATTTACCAGCAGAGGTGCTACCTTTTGAGAGCAGCAGCATCTTTTGCTGCTCTCTTATCAGTATTGTCAAGGAATGAAGCTGTGCTGTAAAAGCAAAAAAACCCCTCTGTTTTTGCAAGTCCATCAGGATGCAGTGGGATGTTCCTCTGTCGTTGGTGTTCTGCCACTTGCAGGCATCTGAGCCCAGCTGTACAGTAAAATGTGAGTGTTCTGAGCCAGGTTATTAAATATCTATACAAATATTTATTCAAATATATATTTTTAAAAATCATTTGTGCTGGTACTTCCATTTTTTCTGTCCGTATGGTGATTCCTACTATGACATGAAATCATATTTGCAATCTGGGGGGGGGGAATTATTATTAAACACCAAAACAGTTTTTCTCCTCATACTCAAAAATATTAAGTTCTTCCTCTGAAAAACGTGAGGTTCCAGCACTAAGCAAGTAGAACGTTTGTGTGTCTGTAGATGTAAATGTAAATATTACCCCTGTCATTAGCAGAGTTGATGAAGGATTCTAGTTGTTGGTGCTCTGTGCTGATGTAGACAAAGCCTCAGAGAATTATATCCAGCTGACTTAAGAGACCAGGACAGAAACTGGACGTTTATTTAAAGTTGCAGGTGGTTTGGGGACTTGTTTCACAACACGTTTCTCTACAGCTGGTTATCTGGGTTAGTTGAGCGTTTGAGTGCAGCTGGAGTTGGGTTTTGGTGGTAGGGTTTTCCCCGTGACGTTCAGTGGTGATTTCTGGCACCTTTGAGGTTCTTAGATGAAAGAAATGGAGACGACACACACATATAAAAGAAAATCTTTTTGGTCTGCCTGCGTCTGCTGCGTTCGTTGCGGCTCTTAGGACTTGAATATAACCTCTAAAAATGGGAGAGGTGTCACGGAAGAAACTTCTGCCTTAATCTTGGCACCCTGACTGGTGCTGTCACCATGGGGGTATTTTTAAGCGGGCTGGTTTTATACAATCAGCTGAGCTTGTTTCCTTGGCAGAGGTAGCTGAAAATCTGACAAATAGGACGGAAGGTTATTTTATTTGGGAAATAAATAACACGTTATGGTAGCGAAGTGTGTTTAGGACAAACCTGATCCAAATTTAAAGTCCGGAGGTCCTGTCTTGGAGCCCTTGCACCTGCACGGTCATAGTTGGCCTCTTAAAATTGTTGTTACTGGAGCAGACCCGGAAAGCAACTGGTGTGCTGGAGAAATCCTTGTAATCTCCACTTTTATTACAGATCCTTACTGAACAAAATGAGTTAACACTAGAGTGAATTATTTTTTTAGATATATTTCCCCCCCTCCCCAAACACTGTCAATGCCATACTGGTGTTGGAGAACTGAACAAGGATTGTGGCAGTTGTGTATAGATTGACTCAGTTTGTGCACAGATTTTTGGGGAGTGAGAGGCTGGTTTTTTTGGTTTGCTTTTTAATTTCACTTTAATGCATTGGACTATCCTAAGGGCACTTAGTCTTCTGCCTGGGTTTATAGGAGGTAATGGGGAAGGGAGAAGGAAATGTCAGCATTTCCTGTATCCTGTTATCTTGTGCTTTTTATGGATGCTGCAGCAGCTACACACCAAAAAAAAACCCATCACTAACGTGGCTTGATTTACTCTAATTGCAGATTACACACTGGAAGCCCCACACTGTGCAGCACTTTTCCATCTGCAGTTCTCCGTGGTACTCAAGTTAAAGACCCTTGCACAAAGTACTGTGCTCCCTTGTGCTGCCTTCAGCTGCACTGGATGAAACGCGGCGATGGAGAAATTGCACAGCCCAGGGGGGTGTTGATCACCACAGGGGCTGAAACCTGCTTGTAGCCTGTGAATTATTTGGCCTAAAACTCAAGTTCTGGTGCACAAGCAGTGGAGAAGTTTTAGTGACAACTGTAGGACTGAAGTGTCAGTTATGCTCCTGTACGATCGCGTGGCTTCCTTGCGGCGTGTCGGGTTGGGTATGTGTGATAGGTGTTCAAAGAGCCTGGTTTTAGAAGAAGGACAGATATTGCTTAAGTACAGTGCTTGCAAACGAAAAGTAGGAAAATATGTTGGACTCCCTGGGTGCGCTCCCTTGTGAAGAAGCAGGTTATGTGGTGTGATCCCCTCCCTGCTTTGACGACGGTCAATTCACAGGAGTTTTTAAGTGAGCAGTGAAGCCCGAAGCGGACGTTCTGCGGGAGCTTTTGTCTCCAGTTCAAGTCAGTTTAGTTGTAAAAAAATCTTTGGGGAGCGTCGATGGTGTTTTCCCGTTGGGTTTTCAGATACTCTTGGATTGCCACCATTGGTGTGTTGTTTTTCTCATCAAGCACTGGTTCCAACTTGGGCAAACGCCGTAGAGAACTGTTTGGGGGAGAGGAGTGAGGTGATTCTCTCTCTGACATAGGTGCTCTCTTTTTGTTTCAGCAGGTAGTTCACGTCAGCAGTTGTCCATGAATGGTTTCCAGACATGATGGCTGACCAGCCGCCTCCACTAGAAGCTACTCCTATCCTGAATGAAGTGCCGCTTCTACCTCATATGGTCAATGGGGACAGCATCCAACAGGCGAGTAAATCCTTGCCCTGCAGGTCACCTCCCGCTGCGCCGGCGGTGCTGGTAGGGAGGTTGATGCTCAAGTATACTGTGGGAAAGAGAACGCAGAGGAAAATCCCTTCCACAACTTGTATGGTGGCTGAAAGAGGAGGAGGAGGCTTGAGATAAAGCAGCTACAGTACTGCTTTTTGCAAAGCTGGAAGAGCGTGTGGTTCTCAGTGCTGATACCATCAGTAAAATAGAAGTGCAAATAGGAGGAAAATCACTCACCGTTAACGCAGAGGAAATGTGAAAAGATTGCAGGTGGGAAGGAATGTTTGTTACAGGTGTGTGAGCACTTTAAAATGAAACTACAACACCAAAGAATACAAGGAAAAATATGACTAGGGATTGAATAAAGCACTAGGGGTTTGAAAGCTCTTCTTCAAGCTCATGTAAAGTCGATAAAGATTAACAAGTGGTTGCAGTGCTCTAAACCAGGAAATCTATTCCAGGGAAATGAGAGGAAAGACCTTGGCTTCCTGGTATTAAGTATCTTCATTAATAATTACAGTGCAGTGGTGAAACTTGAGTATATTTAGTTGAAACTTGAGAATTTTATTGGACCACGACCCTTCAGAAGTGCCTGGCATGACTAGAAATGCAGCCAAAAGTGAAAGCAAAACAATTCAAAGCACAAGCTTGTGTAAGTTGTCACTAAACTTGAAGTGAATTTAATTTACTCTTTGGCAATAGAAGCCAAGTGCCTTGTGCTGCAAATGCTGAGATACTTTCCCATCATTTGGAGCCATTACAGGCATCTCAATGTTTTAATGCCAGATCTTAATTTCAAAAGCATCCTCCCCCTGCCCTAACAGCTACAAACAAGACAGATCCTGGTAGGAGAGAAAAGGTCAGTTGGTTTGTGTGAAATAGCAAAGTGGCTGTTTGTTGGCCGGCTGCGATTGCACAGGGTGCTAAATAACCTCATCTGAGCTCCCTTTCCCACAGCCCCTCAAGGTCCCTGCCAGCCTGGGCTGTCCTAGGTTTCTGTAATAACAAAATATACATTTGAAGGCTTGACGTGCCTGGCGTTAAATAACCATTTGATTGAAGCAGGAGCCCAAACTGCCCATTGCTTTAATCTGATTGTGTGTAACTTCAAGTGTCTGATGCTAATGGAAGTAGGAATTAAGGGAATTAATCCAGAAGGGAAAGTTGCATCAAAGGTTAGCATGGAAGTTGCATAAAATAGGCTTTATTTTAAAAAAAAAAAAAAAAAAAAAAAAAAGGAAAGGAAAAAAAGTGCACTTTGCTTTCTTCCCTCAGACTCCAGAGATAAAAGTCCAGTGGTTGTGTTTCGAAACAAGTAGAGCTCTAGAGTCTTTAAGCTATTTCTTCAATTCTAGCATCAGCAAAGTGAAATTTTAGACACTGGCCAGCTGTGAGGTTATTCAGTAGCTGCTGTTCCGTGTTACACAAGGAAGAGATCCAGTAGATCTAATTGGACCCCATCTCTGTAGCTGTGCAGCACATCTTGGTGTAGATCAGTGTGTAGAGTAATAGTGTGTGGGGAGTGACCCACAAGAAGGTGGCAGCTGCTGAAACTTTCGGAACCTGTTTGCAATCAGGAGGAGTTAAAAGAATTGAAAGAAAAAAAAAAGAAAGAGGAAAAAAATTGTGTCTTGGAGCTGCATGGGAAAATGGCATCTAAAGGGTAAACATGAAGACTGATAGTCTCCAAGACTTTTAATTGAATTCTGTTGGGAAATAATGGGTAAGTCTGCCTAAAAAAACCTTCACGGGACAGGGAATGTGATTTCACCTTAATGTGCCAACATTTCTCATTCTAAAATGTCCGTAAATAAACAACCGTGTCACGTTGCCATCCTTCAGCTGCCTGAGAAAGCCACTTGCTCTTGATTGTGACACTTCCCTCCCTCGAGGGGCTTCTGAGCCACGGTTTGCTTTTTAGCAGAGTATTAACTTAGAGGCTTTCTTAACAAGGGTGGGTTTTCATTCTCTTGGCCGATCGCTTCAAACAGTCACGTGCAGAAACGAGGTCATTAGTTTCATTTCACATAAATCTAAGTTGAAAGTTTTCTGGAAGGGTTTCTTGTGCCATGGCCAGCATGTGAATAAGGGGTAAGAGCAAAACACTGCCCTGTGCTTTGAAATCACTTGATCCCAGTGGTTCTGAAACCTGAAGGTGCGGGCGTTACTGTCCCTCCCAGCACTGCTCTGTCCTCCAGCTTGGCTTAGCTCGGCCCTTCAGAAGTACTGAAGCTTCCTGGAAATGTTCCTTGGTGGAAAGGAGGTGGAAATGCATTTGCTTCATTAATTGTGACTCCTCTAAGACATGGCCCCGGGCATTCCTGAAATTCCGGTCTCTGAACTGCTCTGCAGCCCTGTGATTACACCACTTAGGATCCTTTTTGCTCAGCTCAGTTAACAGTTTCCTGAACTGTTTGCGAGAACTTCAGTTAATGGAAACCTGTTCCAAACATCTGACACATTCAGAGGCTTGGAATTCCTAAAAGGATCCTTTTCCTGCCTCTGAATTTTCTTCACTGGAAGATGAGACTTGCTGTGAGGTTTTGTAGCTGCTGATGGAGCCCTGTCCCTTGCTGGAGTCCTGTCCCTTGCTGCTGTCCATCCCCGGCTGGCAGCAGACCTGAGCTTTCCTGGTTCTTCAAATCCCCAGCCTGTTATTGTCCATTTCCTTTAAAAAACAAAACCAAACCCAAAAAAACCCCAACATTGCTTCTCTCTCTTTACTCCTAGCAATTCATCAGCATCGAAGTCATAAATTCACTTAAATACTGAGATGACAGATTAAGCTTCGCTGTTTTAACGATGCCCTTTTCAGAAGTATTGTCTGACAGCTCTCTTTGTGGAATCATAATAGATATTACTGACCAGCCATATGGCATTTGCAGAGGTTTTGGGTGTTTTACTTATTCCCAGAAGCAACTCATCTGCCTGAAGTAAAATTCTTCTGCAGTGTGAACTCCCTGGAGCAGGGTCTGTGTTTATATATGCTAAAAAAGAAAATAATATAGCAGTATGCAGAAGCTGCTCAATGGGTGTTAAACAGCCTTTCACAGTCTGCTTCTTGGAGTGGTGTTCTACAACTGTTTAAGAGGCCTGTGCAAACCTCAACCTCTTTCTGTGCTGAAGTTGCACACTCGAGAGTAGAGAGAGAAGCGGGAGCCGTGAGCTGTGAGTTCAGGAAACACGGGTGTGTTTGCACTTTAATCTCTTACACCTTAGCTGGAGAAACGTGCTTTGCTTCATGGCAGCCTGGCTTAGTTCAATTTTTACACCAGCCTTTCTCCTTTATATGCCACCTGTCACCAGGGTGGCATTTTAACTGTGTAACTGAGTTCTTCCAGGGCTCAACCACTGATTTTACTGAAGAATTCGACCTGTGCCAATGTCACCAGTAGAATCCCCCTCAAAACTCCTCTAGCCACGTTGTCACGTTACAATAAAATTGAAGCCCAGCTGCCAGTTTTACAATAAGCCTGAAGCACGTGCTCGGGAGGGGTTAGAAGGAGGTGCTGGTTTGTTACCCAGCACAAGGGAAAGGGTGCTGCCCGAGGAATAATTCTGGCAGATGTCCACATGGATTTGAGTGACAGCAAAGGCAATCGTGTCCGAATTGACCCCCAGAATCTCACTGGATTTCTTTAGCTACAGGATTGCACAAATGTGAAGAAATACAGCGTGGCTGAGTCTGGGCCAAAGCATCCTGTTTCTTTGTTGTTTTCTTTTTTCCTGTGTGTGTGTTTTGTTTTTTTTTTTTTACCTGTGTGTATAATCCTGATTTTGCCACTTTAGCCCCAAAACTGAAATAATCTCGTGGGCAAAGCATGGAAAGCAAGGTGACTCTTAGGTGATTTATTGCTTCAGGGAAAGAAGAAAAAGCTGTGTGAAAACAAAAGCTTAATTAATTATTTCAACTCTCTCAAGGGAAGCACTTCTGGTAGCAAGCAGAGAAGAATACCGATTGTGCAAAACCATTGATTCATCTCAACCTATGAAAAAATTTCACTCTACCCATCAGGGTTTCTCAGCTGGCTTTTTTTACTCTCTCAGGTTGCCAAAGCTATACTGTTTTAATCTAACATGGGTATAAGGAAGAAATGGGGGGGGTTTTCCTCAAGGTAATCTGTAAAATTAACGAAAAACCACCTTTCTCTTGCATTTTGTTTTCTGCAGGTTATTCTTGTCCAGGTAAACCCAGGTGAAACTTTTACCATTACAACCGAAGATGGGCACATTCAATGCATTCAAGGTGAAGGGAAAGCTTAATGATCCAATGATTTGGGTTCTGCCAGTAGCACAGAATTAGTGCCAGTATTTGTTTCTGTAATGTCAAACGTGGGTTTTATATGTTCTGCCAGGTAATAAATTGGACTTTTTTTCAGTTCATACTTAGAGCACCAGGAAATTGCCAAGGTAGACTTTGCTGCTAATGTATAAAAGGCTGATGGCTCAGCCAGTTTTGTAATGATCCTGGAACAAATGTCAGAATCTTACCAAGTGAATTTACATGGGATTTAGTCCACGCGAGTCTGAACACCTTTAGTAGATGCTGTGTGACCTCACTGCCCCATCAGGCAGTGACACTGGAGCCAGCAGGTCTTGTGGGAAGCATTGCTCCCCTCTCAGGGCACCAGCAACAGTTGGGTTTGATGATCCTGAAGGTCTCTTCCAACCAGAACAATTCTCTGGTTCTCTTTGTGTGCCTACAAACTACTTCTTACCTTCCGGGTAAATGACAGATCTGCACATCTGAGCCGGGTCAAAATATCCCCTGTAAGTCAAGTTGAATTTATCAGTGCTTCCATTTTTGGAATATTTTTCACCATTTCACATGGTATTATATAAAATGTGTCCATTCTGCTTTCATCAAATCTGAGACAGGAGTACTTTTCTTTTGCCATGATGTGAAAAATGCTCTGTGCCAGTGTTGTTGCTACAGGCCTTTAACTCTGTCACAAAATAAGAACTAAAATCTCTCCGTGCTGATTTTTGTACAATTAAAGAAACACTGTTGGCTGCATAAGCGTGGTGGTTGGGATAAATAACCTTGGCAAACAAATGTCCAGCCACGCTGGCACTCACCAGTCTCATCTAAAGTTCTGGATGCTTCCTGAGAGTTATTAGATCATAATTAATGTGTATTTCGAATGTGAAAATGAGTTCTCCCTTGATGACGTAAATTGCACTGGTTTTGTTGATGGAAACGTGATAGGGTCACTTTGTTAGTTTTTAAACTGGCAGTCCTGATGATTTCTCTCCTCGCCGAGTTTTTCATTGGGTAGTTGAGGCCTTGCTTCTAAATCTACCTGTCTAAAAGCAGGTCCATAAATACAGGGTTGGGTGCAGTGGCTGGTGTGGGGTTTGGGTGCAGTGGCTGGCTTCTCAGACACCAGAGCAAGCCACCAGCTCGGGGTAAAAAAAGGTGTCTCGAGTTTGGAAAAGCCTCGTTTGTTAAAAAGTGGCACCTTGTTGCTTCTCAGGTCCAGCTCACGTTCCTATGATGTCACCAAACGGGTCGATGCCACCTATATTTGTGCCTCCCGGTTACGTATCTCAGGTAAACTTTCAGTTATTGTTCTGTTTCAGCGTGTGTGTGGGCACGGCTTTTTAAGGGTAAGGCTGTCGAGTGTTTTATCTGGCACAGCTCTTCCAAAGCGTTGCTGGTATTTTTTTTTCCACTGAACTTATCACCTATTTAACTTGCTTTGTTGTAGGCTCTGTCACCTGCCTTTCATTTAGTGACATTTGAGCTAATTTTCAGGAGGGGTTTTTTGTTTTCTTTTTAGAAGGCAGTAAAAAATGACTGGTAGGATGGTAGATGGCTCTGGGCTGTCTGTTGAACTCCGTGAAGAGGATCCACTTCTCAGTTTTATTTCAGCCCTGTTTTCAGAGTGGGTGCCTGGATCATACGAACCCTCAGAGCTGACAGCAGACAGAGTGTAGATGGGGGGTGAGCTTTGATGGGAACACAGCCAGGGGCAGCCTCTGTCCTGAACGTGTCTCTCACCTGCCCTGGATATGACACTCGTGTTTCTTCCACTCAGGTCACGTCCCACTATCATTCTCTCTTCCATCCCCTAGATCTCTTTTTTTTCCCCTGGACTGTGTAAGCTGTTTCTCTTCAATATCTTCTCATAATTAATTTTTTTTTCTCTCCTAATAAAACTCTATCCAAATGCTCCTTTCTTTACCAGCTCTGATCTCCCTCACATTTAGCACAGGAGGAGTGTTCATGCCAGTGACATGTGCCTGGGGAAGCAGCAGGACTCTGGGCTGCTCTCCCAGCTTTACTTTTCCATTTGCACCGATTTTTCCACTCCTCTGGCTTGTTAAGTCCTAGCAGATCAGCTCCGCGCGTGGTATTTGAACTGTTATCAGACACATTTGAAGTCACCGGTTGATTTAGTTTTACATTAATGCATTTTTAAAAGGAAATAATGAAAAATAAACGTTTAAACAGCACAAGCTGGGTTTCTCATTTTCTAGCGATGCTCAGAATGAGGAGATTTCTGAGTAGGCTTGAAAGCCTTGTAACTGGCGGTTCTTGCGTTCCCCAGGCAGTTGTCCTTTTTGCATACAGCTGCCTCTGCATTTTGTGCTTCTGCTATTAGCAGGAGGTACTTTCACGCAGACCCTGAAGAAAGATCCCCCAGATAATTTATGCATCGCTAGGAAATGGAGTCTCCGGTGTGAGCGGCGTGCAAAGCACCGGCAAAGGCTGAGGGCCACCGACCGAAAAACACCTTTGTCCTCTGCTTGCCATCACATGGAACCAGGGAGGGTGGCTTGCTTGGTTTTGTTTTCCATCGGTTCATCGTGACAGGGAGAGACAAGCTGATCTAAAGAGACCAAGAGCTTGAGTTACTTGTTCTTGCCAGTAGATGAGACCTTTAACTTTCTGTTCCCAAATGTGTCCGGAGGAGCCCAGAGATGATGTGCTGGCTTTTGCCCGAGTGGAATGCAGCCGTTCAGTCGTGGGGAAGGGGACACAGCAACTTCAGACTGTAAAAGCACTAAAGGCATTAACGGAGCCCTCCTACCCAAAGCTGTGCCATGTGTCGTTGCTCAATGTGTACGTAACAGAGAGCGAACACAGCCATCAAAACATGTATGTTGCAGCGTGTGTTACATTATCGTGCCATGTGATGTAGTTCTCTTGGTGCATTTCGTGCTGTTGGTGAACCCAAAAGCCCCCCACGTTGTTTCTAGAACAAAGCGTTCACTGTACGCTTACTCTTAAGCGACTTCTTGTAATTTTGGGGGGTTTTATCTTTCCGTCTGAAGTCTGTTAAGAATTGCTGCTAACACAGCTGCCTCCGAGGGTGTCTGACAGCTGAACTTTGGCAGAGCGGTTTGCGTGGATGGGTTCTGCTTCAGAAGCAGCATTTCTCCTTCCTTTGCTCTGCCTTTTGCCTTTTTTTTTTTTGCCTTTTTCAGACGGTACTTTTGGCGTAAGCAATATTTCCCCATCCTTAGGGCCTTCTTGGCCAAGCAGGAAGCACCGCAGCGATTCCGTAGGGCCAAACTAAATACGTTTTGAGAAGGGATCTTGAAGGAACTAACAGGATAAAACCCAGGGCCTGCGTTTGTGAAAGGGCTTTCTTTAAACTCCTGCAAACAGAAATTGTGTGTATTTTACTCCCAGGGCGCGACGTGGATGAGTTGAAATCCAAGAGCAGGTTTTCTTTGGTACGGCTGGCTTTATGGATCGCGTTAAAACAGCAGTGTTTTTGCCTCTGGATTTGGTGTGCCAGCCTACAGCTGGAACGTGCCCCCTGCTCTCATCCACGGATAATATTTTCTGCTGTGGCTGCGTGATCCAGCTCTGTTAATAATGAAGTGGAGGAGGTGGCTGATGTAGAAGGAAGGAAGCATAAAGCTGCACACTAATTTTAAACCAGTCTAAGAAAATTGCCTGGTTTTCCTGCTGAGACTCAATTACTTTTGGAGTGACAGTTTGCCTTTAATAGCGAACATTGTTCTATCATTGATTTTTTTTTCTTTTTCCAGTTACATTGGTCGTACCTCTTTAATTTTTTGTGTGTGTGAGGAAGAAGAGAAAACAGATGATTTGTTGCCTGTCTGTAAATAGGATTGAATACAGTCTAGTTTGCTTCCGAGTCAGACTTCCCATTAGATATAGCCCAAACTTTATGCCAGTGGACTTCTGTATTGTGGCAGAAGAAACGAACTGGAATATGACCAGTTGATTTCACTTGATGGTCAGCTCAGGAGCCTTTGACCCCTTGAGAACTGTAGGTGCTGAAAACCCAATCCCTCAGATAATCAAACTGGACCGTCGCCACGGAACGACAGCAGCTTGGTGCCAACGTCCCGTGCCTGTGCTGTGAACCCCACCTGGAGAAAGGACCCTGCAAACCTCAGCCTCTGGTTCTCTGTTCCAGGTGTCTCAAAGATGAGACTAAACTGGGCACTGGTTTACATCAGTATCATCGTGGTTCAGTATGTCTTTTTGCAGCTCCTGCTCCAGTGTTATTTTTTGACCTGTGCCCTCTCCAAAGTATCTTCTCAGTTTTAAGATTTAGAGGAGGATTATTGTATAAAACCTTAACAGATTTCCAATTCCCCATCGGAGAAGCAATGCGTTGAGATTTCACGTATTTCACGCTGGCAGAAGGATGCCAGGACAGATGCTCAGCATCCTCTGCGTACACCCAAAGGCACATACTAGCTCAGCATCTAGGGTTCAGGCGTGCAGATGGGTTCCGTGTCTGAATTCTCTTAGCCTGTGGTGAATGTGAAACGCTCTGATGTTTGCGTTGGGTTGGAGTGTAGAAGGAGCCAGCAGAGCTGACCTGTAGTTCTTCCTGCTTGCCACCAGCTAAGGACGTGTGTGCAGACATGTACCGCGGGTCACGCGGCCCGCGGCGGCTTCCGCGTACGGTACCGCTGTCAGTCAGGATGTGGTCAGAGGCAGCTCTTCTGACTGCAATGACAAGCAGACTGGGAATTACCCCCTGGTCGATTCACATGGCTTCTTTAAAAGAACGGGCGCGTTACTCGTAAATGGTAGCTCGCTTAGCGCTTCAGCGTGTGAGGCTCAGCCTCTTAAAACTGCCTCGGGCTCCAGTTTGTTCCAGTGACATACGCTGGGTTTCCCCTGGAATTCGTCTTGCTGTCTGCATCCGTGACTATAAATTCAGGCATAGAGATTCCTTATTGAATGTACAATATCTGTGAGGTTTGTTCTCCTACTGACGTCGGATTTCTTCTGTCACACGACAGGTGGTGGAAGAAAATGGAGTTCGTAAAGTGGTGGTCCTGCCACACTCGGCCGAATTCCACCCTTCTATGCATCCTCCTCCCCCTCCCCACGTGCCACATTACATGCATCACCACCATGCTTTGCTTCCCCACCCACCTCACCCGGTGTACCCTCCAGTTCCTGGGACGGGAGAGCTGCCACCCCAGTTCATTCACCAGCACCCACCACCACACGTGTTTCAAGAACAAGGTGAGAGCACGAGCCGCGTTTAAAAACCAGGTGGCCTTTCACTCGGGGCACGGGGACCGAGACAGCCCACTTCTGTCAGGGGCTCTTTCACACCGCATGGTGATTTTGGGGGCTAGTTATTAGACTTCCTGAGCCTCACGTGCATTTGTGGGGTCTCTTAAAATACACTTGTGTGACAAGACGCCACAGAGCCTGCGCTCCAGATGTGCAGAGTGTGATTGTATGAGCTTTAAATCTTCTGCTGTTCTGGTTTGAAGGATTTAATGCAAAAGCAGCAACTTAAGTGTTGTAACGCTGCCTGTATTTTTCATGGATCGTTATTTTTGTCACTGTAAGTGCCACAGTGACCGCTTCTGCCTTTCTCCAAAACTGCTGTGTGTTGTCACAGCTTTGGCATGAAGATTTTGGTTGATTTGCTACATGGTTGTGTGGTTTGGGCTAGACAATGTCCAAATACGACTGGAAAGAAAACAAAATTGAAAGAGATAAACCAAAAATGGTAGTAATCCATGATGGAGGGTCAAGTGCAAGTCCACGCCGTAGTTAAAAACCTAAGTGAAGCAATACTTAATTGGGGTCGCTGATGATGAAACCAAGCTGTAAACCTTATTGCAGAAACAAGCATTTAACACGGGAAGAAAACAGAATCTGAGAGTCCATTTGCTAGCTCTCAAGCTTAAATTGGTCGTTGAACTATTTTGGCTTCTGTCTAGGGTAAAATACTCAGTAGCACCCAGGCTGTGTTTTAAAAAGTTAGTTTGGGTGCTAAATTTTGCTTAAATGGCTGTATCAGGGAAGAAAGATAACTGTGATGCATAATTTTGAGCAGCTAACAGAAGAGAAAAACCTGAAGAATTACATTTAAAAACAAAAAAGAACCCCAAACTTGGTGAGTCATCAAAAAATACTGTTTAGGAAAAAGGACCAGACTCAACAGTTTGGGTTCGGGTTAAATAGGAAAACGGACTTTGGCTTGCAGATATTTTGTATATCTCACTCTGCAGCATTTAACATTGACAGCGATGCAAAACATGGATTAAACCTCCAGCGTGTCCTTCTCCTACCTGATCTTTGTGCTCGTACACTGGTTTGAGCCCAGTTCTGCCAGTCAGCAGGGCCATATCTCTGTGGCTTTGGCCTGTTGCCACCCAGAGACACATGAGTACTGTCCATGAAACTCAAGTTCCATGGGTTTTCCAGTTCTGGTTTTACTGGAGGTTATTCTTCTAACTTAAGAGCATTTCTCAGACGACAAATAAGTTGTTCTGAATAACGAAGTTAGTTCTTTCTTTGTAGAACCTCGTTCCCATGGAAGGACAAACTTCATTCAGCGAGATGAAAGGAGTCTCAAAATGCAAGAACACCTGAAGAAAAGACTAAAAGACAGACAAGCCAGTGGTCACACTAACAATAAACTTAACAGTCCTCCGTCTTCACCGCATAAAGTTGTGAATTCTTCCAGTGCACCACTTCAGAATGGAAATGGAAAGGGACAGCAAGGGGCAGGAGGACCACTAAAGCAGAAGCAGATTGGAAAAACAAAGGGCAGTCCGGATGCAGAATTGGGAGGTAGGTTCACTGACAAGGTAAAAAAAACCCAAACAAACCAAACCTAGGTTCTTTTGCACTAGAAGGTGCTGTAAATTCATTGCAAAGTAGCTTCTGAGAAACCTGAAATTGTGAATTTATTGGGCTATTCAGGATTAGTGAAAGCCTGGAATCATTTTCATTATGTTTAGAGGTTTTTCCTCCCCCCTTCTAAAAACAATAGTTATGTCAAGTTTGTTAGTTTGAGAATTGCCAAATAAGGTCTTCAGGAAGATTGAATTTTACAGCTTTTGTTTACTTCGCTGCCTTTTCTGACCTGGAACTGATCAGTATTCCAAGTGAGGATGACCTGTGGATACTTAGATAAAAGAATTCCAGGGTCATTCTTCGTGGTGCTTTTCAGATAACCAGGATTTATTTAAAACTCCACGAAACAGGAAGATTTGAGCGACTGTCTGTACAGTTGCTGTTTGATCAGTTGTCGTGTCAGTTGGCTCGTTGTTTTGCTCAAACCAATGTTTGAGCTTTTTAATTAAAAAAAAAGAGAGAGACAGAAACCTGACTTTGTATCTTGGGAAGTAAATAGAAGTGGAAGCTTTTATCCAGCTCACTTCAAGGATGAAAAATATATTTGTTTATTGGAAATAAAATAAAAAATTATGTCATTTTAAAAAGACAGTTTATTGGAGGGGAAAATAAGGCCTTTTTTTCCAGGCAGAATAACTGAATTGTTTGACAGCTGCGGGCAGTTGTAATGCGAGGATTAAGTTTGGTACCTGTAGGTGTTTTTAGCGTGCAGTTCTGTTCAGGCTTCTTCCAGATGGTGCCTGGAGACCAAGAGTTTTGCACGAGAAAGTCAAGGAAAGCACAAACAATAGAGAGATAAGATCTTACTGTCATTTTTTTTTTTAACACCTGTTCTTTTCGGGCGGACTGTGTGTTGCCCGAGCA
>WUAM01000287.1:75632570-75651054 GCA_024336885.1 Actenoides hombroni
AAACACTTAGTATATAAGAAGGGGTCTTCTGGCCATGCCATCCAGGGTGTCCCTTTGGCACCAGGCAGCTCCCAAGCGGTCACTGGCTCCGGGCACCACAGGGACACAGACTGCAGCTGGGCAGACTGAAGGACACCCCCAGGTACCCCCGAGTGTCTCCCCGGTGCCAGGCACTGGCAGGACACCCGCCCTGGGTGCCAAAGCACCGCGACACGGCTCAGCACGGCTCGGCACAGCTCAGCACAGCTCAGCATGGCTCCACATGGCTTGGCACAGCTCATCATGGCTCTACATGGCTTGGCATGACTCAGCACAGCTCGGCACAGCTCGACACGGCCCTCACTGGCCTGGACAGTGGCTCTGGATGCCAGGTCCAGCCTGTCAGGTCCATCCCAGGCCTTGGGGCTTTGTGTTTGCTGGGGGAACCACCCAGGTGGGGAAAGCAGCTTTTTGGTGTCTCCAGCACAACCCGTAGTCAGCCCAGTGGCGAACAGGAGGAACTGAGCGCAGCAACGGGATGAGACCTAGACAATGCTTCAAAAAAAAAAAACCCCAACCCACAAAACCCCCCACTTTTCTAATTTCCAGCTGCCTGCTGGTGGGCAGCACGGGCAGGTGGCCTGGGCAGCTGCTCTGCTCGCAGGGTAGAGGAGAGGACAGAGAGGCCACCTCGGCCGCTTCCGGCCACCTCCTCCTGCTCCCAGCTCCCAACCACCCCAGGGGATTATTTCAGACGAGTAGGACAAGTTTGCTCAACCCACAGGCACTTGTTACGCTATGTTTCACTGCCCCAAAGATTCGTTGTCTTTGTTCTTCGGTCTGGAATGATCCTGACTCAGATTTTCTAGGGAAGGTTTGTGGGGTGAGGCAGCTGTCCTTTTGCTCGGTAAAGTCCTCACAACTCCCACGCTTGTGTAAATCACTTTGAAGCAAACATCTTATGACCATCAGGGTCTTTTTGTGCTTGGAAAGCAGGAAGAGGACTGACGTTAGAAGAGCAGACACGGACCAGCTCTGTGCTGAGGAGGGCAGATGTGACTACATTGGGCTGGGTCTTGGCTTGCAGCTTCCACAGGCAACACACAACAGGGCAGGTTGAGGTTAGAGCTGAGGAACAACTTCTTCCTGGAAAAAGATTGTCTAGGGCTGTCCCAAGCTGCCCAGGGCAGGGGTGGAGGCCCTGTGACCCCTGGAGGGGTTTCCAAGCTGTGTAGCTGAGGGACATGGGTCAGTGGGGATAGTGCAGTGGTTGGACTGCAGCTGTTTAAAGGTCTTTTCCCACTCTCCCCTAAAAGGACAAAATTGCATCCCTCCTTCACCTTGATACAGATTTTATTTGGGAGGAACCCTGCCCTTATCCTTTGGTGCTGACTGAAGGCTGGTTGGAGCAGCTTCCGTGCAGCAAATCCTGCTCAGCTCCCCCTGAGCCAGAAGCCCCACGATGGTGAATAGTCCCCCAGCCCGAGAGGGAAGGCAGAGGGGTCTCAGGGAGGGTGCAGCAGCCACCTGCAAGCTACTCGGGGAAGAGAAAAAATAAAAGGAAAAGAAAAATACATTTGCCACTTTTTCTTCCTGCTGCAGCTCCAAACCTGGGATGTTGGGAAAGGAAAGCAGCAGGAGCCTGGCTGGAGTGTCACACAGCAACTGAGACCAATTTCAGGTAAAAGTCTGGCTTTTTTTAATAGTTACTTTATTAAAGCTACAGAACCAAGTTAAAATTACTAAACTCTTCAGAGACATAGAACAAGGACAGACAGGAGCAGGGGGTAGCTGCCTGCTGTAGTAAGACTAGAGGAAGTGCCTCCTGAAGATCTAGCTTGGAATGTTCCTCTTGCTGCAGGGGAAAGAGCCCAGGCCCAGATTTCCAGTGCAAAGGCAAAGTTCTTTCAAGTTATGCAAAGTTCTTTCAAGGTTACGGATCAAAGTGTACCCAAGGCGTTCACAGGTCAGGGGGAGGGGGGCAGGGGAAAGGAGCAGCCTCACTCCATCACCTCCCCTCGGCCCAGAGGAAAGAAGTTCTTGCCCCACATACAAATATTTACAAAGAACAGGACACAATCGAGCAAGAGCTAGTTCTTGACACCCTTGCTGAGGCCAGAAGGTGTCAGGCACAACAGGCACCAGGCTTTTGTGGCAGCAAGAGACCCCAACATGTCTCAAAGTCACCAATCTAGAGAGGCACAGCACAACCCCCTCCTAGGGCCTCTTCTGGGCTCGTCATTTGAGCTCCTCTTTGATAGGGGTGCAACCAGAGAAGAAGCTGATGTTGCTACTCAGCATTCGCTGCTTCCTCTTCACAAAGGGTATCTGGTTCTCTTGGGACTCCTCATCTCTCTGGAGCAGGGAAGCACCCATGCTGGGCTTCTTCAGGAACACATCTTGGTCTGTGATATCTTTCAGAACCTACCAGAATAAACAAGGAGGACAACTTTGGAGTCGGTCGCTGCCCCGAAGAAGCCAGGCAGGTTGCACTGGGGCTGGGAGGCAGCACCTACAGAAGTCACCAGGCCAATATCAAGAGTTGCTTAGTGAAGTCAAAATCCCAAGGACAAAACTCAGGGGCTGAGCAGGAAGAGAGGGGAGGTGCAGCGGTGCACAGAGGGCACACACAGGACAAGGTTTAATCACAGCCCTGGCAAGGTGTTCACACACTCAGAACCACAGCCACAGGTAGTACCTTGTTAGTTGGTGTGATGCACAGCGGCTGAAAGAAGGTCTCTCCTGCAGTCACTTCCGTGGGGTCTTCAAGTTTGAAGGAACCTTCAGAGTCCTTTGTTTGGTCCACGTTCATTGTGGCATCCTAAGGGGCAGAGCTATTTTGAGGCACTTTGACAGTATCCACCCTCCCTTCCTTCCCCACCAACAGCTGAAGTACCACCAGGGGTCCCAAAGGCACCTTCCCTCCAGCTGAAGAGGATGCTCAGTGCCTCTGCAGGCAATTGCCTTCATTAAATAGTCAGTAATTAACAATCTGCTTTTGGAGGTGTCTGCTTCAAACCTCCACAGAGCCTGTTCCAGGGCTCCACCACCCTCAAAGAAGTTCCTTCTCATGTTTAGAAGGAACTTCACATCTTCATGTTTGTGTCTGTTACCTCTTGTCCTGTCACTGGGCACCACTGAGAAAAGACTGGTTCCACCCTCCTGACCCCCACCCTTTAAGTATTGATAAGATCCCCCCCTCAGTCTTCTCCAGACTAAGACGACCCAACTCCCTCAGCCTTTCCTCCTAAGAGAGATGTTCTGGTCTAGACATCACACCCATTTCTGTCTTTAGTGCAAGAACCTGGTACCGCAGAGGAAAACTTAGTACTAATTGCCATAGATCAAGACAGAATTAGGGACTTTCACAGCTGCTTCAGAAAGCTGCAGAAAGCATCAAGCTAAAGCTTCAAACTGTGCACGTCCACCAACAGCATCACCCCCTCTCCATTCACCCAGCCTCGCTAGCACACGCCGTGTCAGGTGGATGTTTGGTGTGACCCCTTTTGCCCTTTCTGCCCCCAAAACGCAGAGCTACTCACGGGGCAATGAGCATCTCTGTTCCTGCACTTGCCCGAGTCGCAGCTACAGCTGTCGGTGCAGCCCATCTTCTGCCTCCTGCAGCCACAGCGCCTGTTGCTACACCGGCTCTTGCAGGAGCACTGCGAGAGAGAAGAGCTCTGAGCAGAAAGAGCTGAGGGGTGTTACAAGCCAGCAGCATCTCAGTGGCCATCACTGGCACCAGCCCAAGCAGTCTAAAGGACAGTGCCATCCCCAGCTGTTTGTTCCATTGTCAGTCCTGCATCCCAGGAAAAGCTCTTCCCACCCATAGCACCATCTCTTGCTTCAGCATCCCCAAGAGCAGCACTCCCAGGATGCTTTAGTTTGGAATTTATCAGGTTGACAGGCTGCAGTGAAAGGAGCTAAAGACAGACCTTAAAATGCATCAGTTTTTCTGCAGTAACTGGGGTTTTTTTCCCCCCTAAAATAGGCTCCATAAAGGCATAATGCAGCTGCTAGAGCTCACTGTTCAGCAGCTGGAGGAAACACTCAGGCCAGTTCAGCCACGGGTAGCCCGACAGAACGCGTGTCCCTCGTGGTAGAAGAGGACTAGATCCACAGCTAGTCCATGCAAGTCATTCCCTAACAGGTATCAAGTCAGAGGTAACCTGATCTTACCCCAGCCACGTTCTTCTTTGCTCCTTTGCCTGCTTTTACTGGCACCCAATCTGCATCCTCTGTCTCCCCTCCGGACTCCTCCGACTCAGAGAACAGCTCTTTCACATCCATCTCCGGGGTTGGTGCTCGGGGTTTAGCTGTTGTTTGCCGGCGAACCTTGGGCTGCACAAAGAAACGACACAAGGTTGAGGTTCCCAAAAGAAATAACATCACGTTTACATTTTATTAAGGCACCTCTGAGTCCCACCACCATAGCCCCATTCCTCCCAGACAGCCCAGAAGGATGTGAGGGAAGCCAAAGAGCAAGTTGACAGATGAAAAATTCAGTCAGACAATTTAAACTGCTAGAGTTTGTAAAAATATACAGTTGTAAATCCTCAGAAAGTTAATATATTTGTGTCACTCTTGGCAAAGTAGCTTTAGATCATTTATTTCTCTCCAGAACTAAGATTTGGCTCTTCTGCAAGGCAACGATTAAGTGTTCTACGGCAGGATGCCTTGCTCCATGATTCAGAGTCTGGAAAGGCTACAGAGAAAACACCTGGATGACTAAGGAGGATACAGAGTCAGACATACATAATTAAACACTGAGGAAACAGGTTTGGAGTTTTAAAAAGATCTGAAAACTAGTCCAAGGTAGTTTCAGAAGTACTCTGAAAACAGAAACCTTAAGGACAGGTCTGCTTCGATAAGCAGAACAAGTTGCTGTGTAAAAAAAGCAATTTGGGATGAAGAAATCAAGACTATTAACAGCCAACATTAACTGCTGAAAAGATCCCAAGTACTACACAAGCTTGAAAATTGGTCTGGAGCGTCTTTACTTTGGGTGGAATGTAATCAAAAGAAGAATCTGGGGACTCAGATGACACCCGCTGAATGTGAGAGAGCTTCTGGCCACTGGCAACTTGGAGGAGCAGCAGTTTCTGTTAAAAGGGACGAGAAAGAAAAAAAAAAAAAAAAAAAGTAGTTAACTTTGCAAAACAGATTAATCTAACTGCCCAGAAGCTCTTACAGCTTAGTCCTGTACTGATCTCTACCTGTTTAAGAGTGGTGTTTTCCTGGAGAAGTTCTTGGTTCTTCTCACAGATCTCTCCCATTTTCTCCAGCTCTTCCTCCTGTTTGCAAGACAAGATGAAATTCTTTTGATGGGGGTAGCACTGTTTGGGACAGATTTTTCCTGCTTGGATCTTTCTTGCAAGATCAAAAGGAGCTTCTTTCATATTCTCCATCAGGAGCTCAGCTCTGACCAAATCAGGAAAATCATTAGTGCCACTCCTTTCTTTTATGCCTAACACAGCCGATACTGGAGAGAGAATTCAATCCTTTCAGACTGACCATTTAAGACCTAAAATTCCCCTCAATTTCTAAGGCTTATCTCCAAATAAGTGCACCTAAGACTGGTTTTGCTTTCATACACCACTCAACGTGCCGTTCCACAGGAGCTTGCTACACCACCCCATCCTCCTAGTGACAAGGTGCAGCTTGTAGCATGGTTAGATGATCAAGTAAAGTGCTTCCGTTGCTGGTAGCTCAGCAAAGGAGCAGTAAGAGCGCATAGCCCCGATGAGCACACCCATCCCAAGCCACAGCCAGACACTCTACCTGGAACCTGAGTCGCTCCTGCAGCTGTTTCTCCTTCTCACTTGGTGAATCTTCCAATTTCTTCTCCGCTGCTTCTTTTTGCTGAAATTGGCTAAGCAGGTAGAGGACCTAAAAAGAAATAAATTGAGCAGAAGCACATAGGTGTGAAGTCCTAAGAAGGCCTCTGGAAGCTTGAGCATCAAAGGCCTTGATGATTTCAGAGCAGTTCTTTCTGCCACTTCCAGCATGATTCCACCCTGATCTACTTCAAAAGTTGTCTCCTGTTTAGGTGTAACAGCCTCCCCTAAAGCACTGCAAAAAGTTATTGAATAGCAAACAAGATAAATAGGGAAATTCCTCAGGCTTTTGTTAGCCACCTGCAAGAGTCTAACAGCTTAACCAGGTCTACAGCAACAGATTGGCTTCTGCACATCCCCTTTGCCTTTATCTCTGGGCAGCAGAGTCCCAAGACACAGGAGCTCTTGGGATTTCCATCACTTATGTTTCACCTTTTCCTGATGTTGTTGTTCTCGCACCAAAAGCTCATTTTGGAACTCAGTCTCCATCTCTGTTAAGCGGTTTCGCTCTTCCATCAGCATCTTCTGTATGTCTGAGCAGCTGGTTTTACTCTGCTCAAGGCTGCTCTCCAACTTGCTTTCCTGCACTTTTGAGGAGACCAGCTGAAAGACAAAAGCAAGCTCAGGTCAGCGAGTTCCAGCTCTCACAATCTCTGCTGGGACAGACAGGAAGCATTTCTGCCTAACTTCCAGCCGCCCCCAGAACTGGGCTGGCCATCAGCAGCAAGGAGACCGACGAGAGATTCAGAGCTAGACACCTGACAGTCAGGGCTGAAGTGCCAGAGAGCAGGAATTCTTGTTAACAGTTCTAGGTTAAGCTCCTTTCCTGCAGGGTTTAGAGTATTGGGAGGAAGCCAAAAATTAACACTCTCCCATATTAGCTCCTTCAATCTTTTAATTTCCAAGGACCAGGACCTGTCATACCATTGTTCTTTCCTTGACTGCACATTAACCTAATTCTCACCCTCTCCTACCCCGAGTCTTGCTCAAACTTCTCCCATCTCAACATCCACTCTGACCTCAGAGTGCTCCCCTTGTTTCCCCACAGATAGTCTGCTTGTTCAGGAAGGATTTTTCAGTTACTTCCCCTCCCCACTTCTCTTCCACTTCTGAAACATGTCTCTTCCTTTTTACTATCCCCATGCAAGCCTTCTGTAAGCCCAGCTTTAGCCAATAGACCTCCAGACTCGCACCTATTCCATTTCCCTCCTCCCTGTTTTTTGGCTTTCACTCCCCAAAGCACAGGAGGGTATTTTAATCAGAAGTTGCGAGAGGAAAAACCTCATTCTCTCCAAGAGTGCTTCACCTGAATTCATCTCTCCTGTCAGCCTGTTAGTCATTTCCTTTCATTCCTGGCTAAGCAGACTTCGAGATGTTGTTTTTAGGGGGAAAAACAAAAACAAAAGGAAGCTTCAGAATTTACCTCTCCAAGAAGATATTTCAAAGCACATTTAGCCTCCAGAATCGTGGCAATGCTGTCCCAGCGCTGTTTTGCACGGTCTCCGCTGTCAGCATCCAAGAGCTTCTGCTGCAGATCTGCTATCTGGGCGCTCCTTTGGAGGAACACATGTGTCTGAGGTTACTACACAGGGGAAAACCTGGGCTAAAGTTACCCTTACCAGAATAATAGACAAAAAAAGTTCAAGTTAACATTTTCACTTCTTACACACGGTAGCTGGAGCCTGCAGTGCTAAAGTGCAGTGCTTCCCTTCTACGGAGGCTTAAACAGTTAAGATAAAAAGCAAAAAAAAAAAAACAAAAAAAAACCAATCTTTGTGACTGAGCAGTGTCCTCATATCCCCACATTTCAGGGAAAAACTAAAATAAATCAATCAAACCATCAAAACCACATAGTCTTGTCTCATCATTTTTTAGTGCCAGTGTAACAGTTATTTTACTTTCCTCTTCCGTTTCCCAGAAGAGTTGTACGTAGAGATGAGGAAAACAAGGGAGGCAAGGCTGTGCGTGTCAGCTTTGTCGTGCTGCCTCACCTGAGGTCCATCTCAGTTTCCAGGCTTTCTATCTGCTTTGATACGGAAACGTCCATCTGTGATGCCTGCACGTCGGCGAGGGAGTAGGTGCGTCTCTAAAGAATTGCAGCCACAGACAGAAGTGAGCAATAGGTGAAGAAAAGCACACCAGACTGGGCTTTCACTTACAAAGAGCAGCCGTGCTGTTATAAAAGCCTCCAAGTAGCTCTTGGTAGCTTAAATTCCATTGCTCCCTCCCCACAACAGTCTTTGATAAGGGGCGTGACCCACTCGCACCCATCAGATTCACTGCCTTAAGGAACAAGTTACGTCAGCAGCTCTGTTCCCTGACATTCCCGAGGACAAGGAACGGTGGTTTCCATTCCAGAAAAGGAATCATCTCCACCCTTCCCTTCTGAGGGTCAGACAGGAGGGAATAAGTGACAGCACTTGCTGAACAGCCAGAGGTGTGCAACAGGAAAGACATGTCCCTCCCTCTTACCCGGAGCTTTAGAGGTGGGTTTTCCCCAGCCTCTTTCTGCTGTTTAAGCTGAAGGAGCTCCTGTGCCAAGATCTTTCTGTCCTCCAGAAGGTCTGCAAGGTGCCGTCGAGCCTCCTCGGTACTAACAAGAACTTCCACTTCATTTGCAAGCCAGCTCTGAAGAAAAACAAAACACCCAAAAAAACCCCAGTGGAGTGGTTCACCGTAGTCTCAACCTCAGGACCAAATCCTTCACAGATGAAACGCAACAATCACATTGCATGATCTGTCACTCCCTGTTCCTCCCCTGGGCTCTCCAGCCATCCGGCCCAGCAGCACCCCGAGTCAACAAAGCAAAAGCTGCCTGTTAATTGGCACACACAGCACAGACACCCACTTTGACTCGTGCAGCGACTCCTTCCATTCCCCGATGCTGACTTTCCTTCCGTTTATCCGCAGCCTCGCGTTGTTTCTGCAGAGCGTCCTTCAGGCGCTTGTTAGCGGCTGCCGCCTGTGAAATATTGCACACCAGAGCTGAACAGCAGTCACTGCACCTCCTCTGCAACAGCTCGGAACGCGAAGCGTTCACAATGCAAGGCAGACATTGAGACAACGGGAGCGTAAGGTTCATAAACCCAGAACAGCTTTAGAATTAAGCCAGGACTAGAGTCCCCGAGTTGATTTCCTTTGCTGGCATTGCCAGTTTGAAGAGAACCTGCTTTTAGGCCTAATAGTAGAAAGGAAAGTGTGCAAAACAATGTTTTCAAGATGCAGCCATCCTGAAAGAATTTTGAGCTGCAGTCTGGCATATCCCCCACCCAGGCTCATTTTAGACTTTCCAGCTGGGGTATCTGTGACAGACGTGCCACAGCAGCCGGACACTCAAAGCCTTTAATTTAAGGCAATTTAGCCTTTAAGCAGCAGATTTAACTAGAATCCTTCAGAGGCCACAAGACAGAAACAATTTTTCTACAGAGAGAAAAAGCACCTATTCCCAGACCTCCAAACAGCTTTGAAAACACTTCTGCACATCCTATTACAGCCCCCAGCCACACTTTGCAGACCTTTAGGAACCAGTCGGGAGTTTCAAGCAGACATTGGCTCCTTACCTCTTCCGTTTTGCGCCGGAGTACGTTGGCCTGCTTCTGGAAATCTCGTTCTAGCTTCAGCAGCTCATATTGCCTCTTGCGATCCTGCAGGGAAATAATGTGAAGAGAGATGGAGAAATGACAGGTCCCGTGAATACCTACGGCCAGTTTCACACTTCTGCAAACAGAACCCTTCCAATCGCTGTTCTATAAAGCAAGGGCTTTGTGATTGCAACTTCACTGGTCCCGACAAGCTTAAGCCACGTGGTGCCTCTGAGGGCAAATGGCTGTTAGGCTTTAAGTGACTAGAAAGGGCTCCACACTTTCCATTAAAAAGGTTTAGGAGCCTAAAGGCTGTAAGAGTATGCAAACAAAAGTTTAAGACTTCACCACCCAAAGCATTGAGGGCCAAACTCATTGGAGTAAGAGTTCCTGTGAGGCCAGAACTCAGGAGGTACAGGTGTTTGTCGAATGCCACGAGTGGCTGGATTTCAGTAACAATTCTGTTTATCTGCAGATTCAATATTCCTTTGGAAGTTTAAAGGCCTCCCATTCCATGGCCAAACCCTACAACTTCAAAAACTTAAAAATAGTTCATCTTTTTGCCTTCTGTTTTACAGCTGAATCACAACAACTCTGTTGATAACTATAAGGTCTCAAGACATAAGCAAGAGTCCATTTATGACAGCTGGATAAAGGTGGGAACCATATGAACCAACATTATCTTCCAAGAGTCCTCCAGATGTTTTTCAGATGCTTGTCACTAAAAGCCTTGCAGCAAAGACTAACAATTTGTTTCACCCTTTGGAGGGAGGTACAGCTTGGAGGGGGGCTTGTTGTTTGCTCACCCGTTCCTTCAGCTGGATCACTTCCTTGTCTTTCTGTTGCTTCCACTGCCTGAATTTCTCGGCCTCCTCTTTCATTTGGCGCATCAGCTGGACCCTTTGAGTTTTCATTTCCTGAAAAACAGGCAAAATAGTTGAAAAAAAAAAATTGTCCATTCTGGGTAGTTTCAACCTACATCCCCCTAATGCGTGTCAGGAGCGAGGGGTGGCAAGCGGGAAACGTTACAGTGCATTGCCCACTCAGAGTGCATGCCCAAGGACACTCTCCAAGTGGGGAAAACCAGGATTTCATCTTTTAAGGCAAAAAAGACGACAAACACACACACACAGTACACATATGGAAATCAAAGCGAGGTGATTCGACTGAGGCCATAAATTATCAGAATAGCCAGAAGAGACTTTGGACTGCTTTTATTCCCCCAAGTCTCAATAGTCACCTGCCTATTGTGTTATACCAGTAATTGTGGTCACGTAGCCAAAGGAATTTTGCCCCCAAAATGGTGTTTTCAGTTTAAGAGAACAGTAAGTGAGCACCTTCTGCCCAGAAGCTGCTTTGTCTGCACTGTAGCAAGCCCAAGAACTGCATGTGAGGCTTAGTTACCCTGATCTCCTGGTTCAGTTTGGAGACAGTGTGTTCTGTAGATTCCTTCAGCTTTAAGAGCTTGGATTGCTCATTCAGCTTTTTCTTCAGCTCGCTCATTTGCCCTTCCAACTCTTGAAGCCTTTTCCGGCGCCGTTCGCTCAGCCTGTAAAGAAATCACGCTATAAAAACAGCCCCCTCTCCCCCAGCCACTGCTCTTCTCAAATAGTTCTCTCTAAAGTTAGAGACACCTTATGAAAAATGAATCCACTGTGTGGCTTTCCCACTGATGGAAGCCCACTATCAGACTTCTCTGCAACCATACAATTCACACAGCACGTTAAAATGTTACATTTGCATCAAAATAAGAGCTTTTACAAACAGCAGGAGTGCAAGATGGTGAATTTTCACCACAGGCTTTTCAGTGATCTAAGCTTGCAGCCACTCTTACTTGGCTTGGTTGACATCCTTCTTTGTCATGTGCAGTGCAAGGACCAACTCCTCCTTTTCCTTTTGCAAACTGCTGACCTCCGATTCCAGATCCTTGATATTAGTCTAGAAAGGACAAGAGCAGTAAGACTCCAAATAAAAATCTTGAAGCTATACTTCAAGACAAAGCTTTAAGATAGGAGGCCTCGAGAAACCACATTCCTTTCCAACAGGCTGTAAACCACCTTTATCTAAAAGCAGCATGAAATCTTAGTCCACAGATCCATGGTCCCAAACTACAAGTTATGCCTGAACAGCTTCAGAGATGGAAGGTCCCAGCACAGCCAGCAAACAGGGGAGGCCAGAGCAGCTGTATATACCATGAGACCTCACAACGAAGTACTTGCTGTTTGGCTCAGTGTGGCCAAGCAAACCTCCCAGTCCAAAGCAGAGAAGCCCATTTCACATAGAACAGCTAGTGGCTAATAGCTTATTTCAGGGAAAAGACCATCTTCTGGTGGTAGAGCTGTTTGTAGATAGCTAGGCATGGTCAGCCCCCCACCTTCTCTGCTGACACTGGTGGTTAACTCCCCTGCCTATGCCCAAGGGGGCTGTGACCCAGCTTAAGGAAATAGAGCCAGTAAGAACATGCTAGGGAGAGGAGAGATATTCCCCCTTCCCTCCTCAGCATGCAGGGACTACATTAACTGAGAAAAATAAACTGAATGTAGCCTTACAAGAACAGTTTCAGATGATCTTACCTGGTACTGGGACTGAATGGGTTCCAGTTGACTGTCATTCTGAGTCATTTTTTTAGCAAGTGCCTCTTTCAGAGCCAGGACTTTGTTTAGTTCAAGCAGCTCTTTGGACATCTGTGCTTGACGGAGGGCATGTTGAGTAGTGAAGTCATCTGAGGATCTCTTGGTATCCTGGCCCACTTCTGTTTCCTGGAGGAGACACAGCAATGAGCAGGAGAGGCCAAGCCAAAGCTCTTTAACTATGTGATCCCAGTTTCTGCAGAACACTTCAAATTCAGTTTTTAAGTAAAAAAACAATATATATATATATTCAGAAATGAGAACGGATTATAGCTCTTGAGCACATTGAGCAAGTAAGAAGATAGAAAGGCAGCACATACAAAAATGACACCTCATTTATCAAACATTTGGAACAGAAAACTAGCATAAGGATGCAGATTAAAGAGGAGTGATGAGGTGAAGAAAACATATCCCCAGTAAAGTCTGCTCTGCTAGACTCCCCTCACTTACAGCATCCTGTTCAGAGTTTGCCACCTCTGCAGCAGCTTCCATTGTAGCAGCACTTTCACTCTATATATAATCACAAAGAGAAGAAAGTTTGGTTAAAGAGGGAGAGATTAAGTAAAATGAAGCTAAGTAACAGTCTGTTGGCCTATAATGACAAATCATAACTTTATTCTCCTCTGCCCAGAGAGCTGCCTCTGGAAAGAGGATGCCATTGTCTTCCTCCTTTGGTACAGTGAACATACTCCTCCTCAACTGGCTGGACAAGCTGTTCTTTCTAGTTTTGCCTAAACTCCAGCACCAGCAGCCAGCTCCTTGCAAGAGTAAGGAGTCTGAGAACTGGGGGAAATGTCTAGTGAGGAAGAACAGAGAAGTTCCTCAATTAATGATTTGGTAACTCCTATTTAACAGTTTCAGGTCCCCCCAATTTTATGACTCTCCTTCCAATTTCGGATTATAAATCTGTGCTAATCTCCCACTATCAGATTCTTTTATGAAGATCCTTTGTTCTCCTCTCCACCACGTGCAGCCCCCTCAAGCACAACTGGCCTTTCTGCAGCATTAAAAGCACAGCAGGAGAGCTCGTTTTGAAGTGAATATTGAGAGTTCTTTAATACTTGCAATTCCTTGGCTCCTTAAGCAAGGAATCCACCGCTCAGCAGATGGGCAGAAGAGCTCTAGGTTTCATTAGCAAACTCACTTGGCACACACACACTTCTCTCCCTGGATTCAGCCTTACCTGCAACTGAGCCAACACTTGCTGCAGGTCACAAATCACCTTCACGTTCTCTTTTAATTCCTCATCTTCCACAGTCTCCACCAGCTTCTGCAGATCAAGCTTGCACCTGCAATGCAGACATGGGAATAAGTCCAGGAGTAGGGCACGGCACGTTTGTGTCACATGTGCCAAAAAGGAACAACCATCCCCACTGAACGTACAAATGAGTTCTGGATGAACAGACAAATGGACTGCGTCCAATTTATCCCAACCAAAACCCAGTTAGTGCTGGAAGACTCAGCAGGAGCAGGGTGTGGAAAGATACTCACACAGCGTGTTGCTGAAGTTGTTCTAGCCTGGCATTCATCTTCTCATTTTCTTGCTCTGTCTAAGAAAAGTCAGAATTATACTGACTTGTAGGAGAAGTAAGATAAGAAGCCAGAAAACAACTGGGTTTTTTTTGCAGATACATTGCTGGGCTGTGGCGAATCAACACACTGAAAGACTTTGCATGATCATCACACCCCTGGTTTGTTGAGACTTAACACCCTTTCTCACAGGAAAATATGCTGCAGTGAACAAAAGCAAAGCTGAGCAGGGTGGGGAAGAGAGGAGAGAATAAAACCAACAGAAAGATTCAGGTCTGCTTTTCCCCACTGAAGTCACCAGATCTATAGGCTCTGGAAGACTTTTGGTTCTGCGTCACAGGCAGAGATTTGAAATAAAACTAAAATGAACATTAAAGACAGAAATGTCTAAAGTGCCATTAGTAAAGGAGCTGTTACTGATTAATCTTCAGCTACAAGGGGTGAAACTTAAAGCCCTTCCTGGGTGGCTAAGCCTTACCACAATGATTCTCTCCAACATCTGTGCTGTCTGACCAGCAGCCTCACTCAGCCCTCTGCTCAGCTTTTGATTCTCCTCCATCAGCGACTGGTTCTTCTCCATCAGGGACTGGAGATTCTCCGAAGGTGCCATACTACTGAAACATTAAGGACCCCACTTGCTTGTGAACACGACATGGCTAGAGGTTTGTAACAACACTGAAATTACCTCCGAGCTTCCTAAATGACTTAAAATAAGTTACAGTAGGTTGTAGCAAACCAACAGCAGTGACAGGAGGAAGTCTTATCTGAATTGAAAAATTTAAGCAGCACAGAGTACCAAAAGTCAACATTTGCAAGAGAAAACACCCTTTTCAGCCATGAATATTGTTTAACCAATGGCAAGTCTGTAAACTGCGGGTACTTGGGTTGAGAGACCTCCTCAGAGGACACCACCTACACAGTGTAACTCTGCCCTGCACTTTGTGCTTCGCAGAACACCGGAGATAGAGGTGCCCTGCATGTAGGGGTAAAGGGGTGAGGAAGAAGAGAGCAATGGATGGATCTGAGAAACTGGTACTTAGGAGACATTGCACAGTTCCTTTCATATTTCCTGCGGTGGCTTTTTGCAATCTTGAGGGGTTTGCTACAAAACTAAGTGACCCACACGCATAGGGAATTTCAGTAAACATGACAAAAAGAACAAAAGGAGGAAAAAAAGAAGTTGTCCAGACCCTATTAGAAAGCAACCAGTATAGAGAGTCTAGAGGAAAGGAGATTTAGAGCCTTTGCTGGTGTGTGATGGTCAGTTACATTGAGCATTAATCACAAATCTTACTTGATAGACACTGGGAGGGTCCCTCCATGGGCCTGCAGCAGTAACACCTGTAGCTCTTGCAGCTGGAAAGACAATTATTAGTTATTAATCTCTCCCACTTAGTAAGTAGATGGCTGAAGGAACTTAAGGGAGCACCCAGTACCTGCTGCCTCAGATGGCACAACTCGGCTGCCTGGGGATCGAGGTTGACAATGGGTTTATTTTTAATTTTCCTCGCTCTGTCAGCGTAACGCAGAGTGTTCAGAGTCTCTTCTAGGTTGGAGTCCGCTGGGCTTACACAGGCAATCATGAGAGTGTGGCTGTTACCACCCAGAGAATCTGAGAAGGAAAGCGAGGCACAACCAAAGCTTTGAGAAGGAGCACGAATGACTGGTAAGACATCATCAAGACAGTTAAGACCACGTGAGTACATCTCCACTCTACAGCTAGAGGATACCCACCAGCAGTTTTGTGTCACTGTCACCTGCTCTCTCCTCTGTCCCAGACAGTTTTTTTGGAAAGCCAAAGCCCCAAAGTTGTATCTCAGCTCTAAGCACCAATGACTTCACATCAAACCTCAATACTATCGTTATCCTGCTAAGTAATTTCTGAGACACTTCTGGCACAGTGCTTTTGGGTTTCCCCCTCCCTTCTCCCACACAACAATACTCAAGCCCTCCAAGGACAGGGAGGCATCAGAATTCAGACCATCTTCCAATTTAAAGAATTATTGGCTAAGAACCTATCCATTCAGATCATCAAGCTGCATGGCCCTCGATCCTTTAATTTTACACTGTTGGGTTTTTGCTGCTTTGCTGTTCCAAGCACATCTGTAGGTTTGGGGTTCATCCTCAGTGTCTTACCTTGCAGCAGTCTCGTTAACTTCGAGTCTCTGTAGGGAACAAAGCCACCCTTTTTATTTTCATCACCAAGAGCACTAATGACATTCCCCAGGCTGAGGAGCCCTTTGTTGATGCTGATGCCTGCAAGCAAACAGGAAACTGTGAGTAGAGCCACCCCAACAGCTACCGATTGGTCATTTCCTACCCTTTAAAAACAAAACAAAGGCAAACCTTTATAATGTGCTTTTTTAACCTTAAAGAACTGCTTTGCTTTTCCTGAAGAGGACTCAATTTTGGGTTGTAAGAAGCCCAAGCTATACCAGCCCTTTTGCTACAGACCTTCTTTTAGTCGGTCTCCCTCAGCCTTGGTCTTCTTTTGTCTCTCAGAGCCAGCAAGATCAACCAGGTGTAGCTTTGAGCGAAAACTGCTGTTCCTATAGCAGAAATAAACTCTTTCACTCTCTCAAATAAACGTGTAGTTAGGAAAGGAGCACTCTAGTCCTTACTACAGAACTACTAGTGGGCTGAAAAACACACTTCATATCAGAGAGAGACAAATAAAGGAACTGCCTCAAGAGTAGCTCAGCGAAGTTCATCCAAGATGGAGATGATAACAAGAGTATGACACTTTGAGGCAGTCTGACCCCAACCAGCTACTGGCAGTGGCTGTGCCATCACACTTACTTGTCATTTTTCTTCTTCTGATCAATGCAGACGGTGAAGATGGCGTGGGACCGTGAAGACTGGGAGTTCATTGCCGTGGAGGCCACCGTTCTGGAGTTGTTCCCTTGCTCTAGGCAGGACACAGTATCTTGCTCACAGGAGACGTTTCTTTCTGTTAACCCTACAATCTGGATGCAGGAAGAAAGCACCATTTATCCCTCTCCTTCCTCTTCACCCTGACTTACATCACAAATTTTTTTCTGTGGCTTCAAACTACAGAGACAAATGGAAGTCTCTGTGTAAACGCACGTTCACAAGAATCAGTCTCACTTCAAGCCAGGGCCTCATCACGGATTCCCCAGCAAAAATCTGTTCTGGACTCCGTAGCAGTAACCAACCACACCACCTCTCCCTCTGTGTCTGCTTTAGCTAATAATGGGATGGAGCTTGAGCTACAAGGCAGCAGAGCTGTGGGAAGGAGACAGAACTCCTCAGTACTATGGAGAAATCCTTAACTGCCCTCGGATATCCCCAGGCCAAGCTGGGAGCTGGAAGTCATACCAGTCACAGGCAGAGGCTAGAGAAAACTGGCTGGTGTAGGTGGGGACCTGTGAAAACAGCATGGAGGGGAGGCAGATATTAGGAACTTTAAGGACAGAGGTGACCAAGTAACAAGGACCAGTTGTGCTCCTTGCCAAGCTCAGGTTTCCCCTGGAGGGCCTCTCTCCCAGTGTCACTGCTGACAGGCAGACAGGTCACACCCCAGGCCTTCAGAGATGGAGATTACACACACCACACACATCAGTGGGGCAAAGCTCCAGATGCCACGCACACCTAAGCTGCAAGTGTGAAGCTGAACAGTTCCTTCAGGATTTCTTTGTCACGGCCCAATTCTGCCAAACTGAAAAGCACAAGTGCAACAAAGTTTGAAATTTGGTGAAGTAACCCAAAGTACAACACTCCCAGATATTCAGCTCCATCAGTCTTCTGGAAAAGTCAGAACAGGACTTGCAAGTGGCTTTGTCACAAACTGTCTAACCGTACTGGTGTTACTCCGAGTAAACCTAAGGGGGATGAACAGCTCCATTTTGAGAGGAAAAAGTAGACGTGATGATTTCACACGTGCTAACACAAAGCAGTGCTCAAGGAGGCAGACAGTGGTTTCACCAAAACATTCACCCCGAGCCACGTCACCCTCTTATGCCCCCATATCTAAGAAGACCCAAGACCTTGATGCCTTCTTTTGGATCTTCCCGTATGCTGATTTGAGAAGATCGCTCTCTTGAGGGGCACAGCAGGTCTAGGATGTCCTCGTTGTAGATCTGAAAGCATCAGAACAGCAGTTCAGAGTCAGCAGCCTCACGGGGGAGAGCACCTCGCCTCGAGAACGCCGCACAGCTACGCTGAAATCCCGGCTAACTCTGCACACCACTCTCCCCAGTTTACCTTTAGAGAAAGGTACCCAGCCCAGGGCTTGGAACCCAGATCCTGACAAGGCCTTACATAGTTTTAGGCTTTGATTTAATTAATACCCATTTCCTTGAAGAAGGAGGCATCCCTAAATCTCATTTAATGTGCAATTTGTAACCCGAGTTTGAAAATCAAACCAACTTTTACCTCTAGATAAGAAACTTTGAGGAGGAATTCCCAATCCTGCCGCTGCTCCTTCTCCTTAAACAGCAGTTTGATGACGCGAGGGATGACGCCCACATTAGGGTCATGCTCCTGATTAGCAGTGTAGCTACTTCCCATAGAGTAGGTTTTTCCAGACCCCGTCTGTCCATAGGCTAAGACAGTGGCATTGTATCCTGGGGGAACAAAGGGATGGCCACGTGAGAACCAGAAGAAACTCTGATGAACAAAAGCCTCCTTCCATGAGTCCAAATGAACGCCGATTCATTTCGGAGTCCATTTGGTTTATATGCTTTCTGAGGTGTTCCTTCAAGAAGACCCAATTCTCGATTAAAAACAGACTAATTATGTCAACACCTTCAAGGACAGCATCCTCATTAGACACACTAGTAGTTATCAGAAGGCCAAAGTAAAATTGTAAGCCACGTCTGGATGGATTGCAGGTTGCCCAGAGAGGTGGTGGCTGCCCCATCCCTGGCACCATTGCAGGGGAGGTTGGCCGGGGCTCTGAGCACCC
>WUAM01000287.1:75659630-75670820 GCA_024336885.1 Actenoides hombroni
CCCTGGAGGGGTTTCCAAGCCGTGGAGCTGTGGTGCTGAGGGCCATGGGTCAGTGGTGCCCTGGCAGTGCTGGGGAACAGCTGGACTTGGTCTTAAAGGTCTTTTCCAAACAAAATGGTTCTATGGTTTTGTGAAGGAACAGAGAACAGGACCAGTAGATAAAAAGGTTGCTGTCTGTTCCTTCTCAGTATTGAGTAGAGCCTATCCTGCCTGCACAGGATCAACTGCAGAACCAGTGCACTTGGCATGTCAAGACCATTTAGAGGACAGAGCCCACTTGGACAGGTCTGTGCACAAGACAGCCCTGTGCAAAAAGAGGCAAGTATTTTGGTGGTTTAAAACTAGGCAAATTTTATCCTAAGCAGAGAAAGCAAAACTTGCCCTTGCCTTTCGAAGCAGTTGTGTACATTTATGTATCACCCACAAGCAGGGTCCTCAATCTACACCCGAAGGTGAGCACCACCACACTGTTTCAGCCACGTCTCTGCCAAACCCCAGTAAGGACCACCCCTGGGATGTGCTGGAAAGTCATTGAGCCCAACTTAACAAAAGAGGATTGTCACATTCTCTGGGAACAGGCAGAGTTGCTGATGAGAACAGAAGGATACTGTCTTCTTTGCTCTTCTCCGGTGTGCTGTCCATCCCAGGTAAGGCAGCGGCCACACGGCGGAAAAGCTGAAAAGTAGCAATAAGAAAGGTGAAGGCTTCTCAGGGAAAAAAAAAAACCACAAAAATCATGTTAAAACAAGCAGTTTTATGGCAGATCTGCGAGTCCAACAAACGTTGTCATGTGGGTACTTCAGCAAGCAAAGTGATGATCAACAAATGCCACAAGGATTTTACCTAAGAAACTTCATGGGTTTTATCGACAAAGTTCTTTGCTGTCTATAAACCAGAGAGTTTGATCTGTTTCTACTTGAACAGAGCATGGAATTAATTAGTAACAGTTCTTCCAGGGATGCTCAGAAGGATTCCCTCCTGCACTCAGTGTCACCTACCCCTTCCAGCCTCAGCTGCTTTTGGACACGGCAGAGTTCCAGTGCACAACTCAGGATTTCTGACAAAGGGCCTTGCAAGAGGCCGGAAGGTTTAAGAAGTCTATGGAATAACTGAGGTTCTACAGCCTGTCCTTCCAGTTCAGCCCTGCTGCAAACCAGCCATTTCTGAGCACAACAGCTGGTTCAAGTGAGCTCCCTCTGAGCTATTAAGGATGTGCTAGAGCTGGAAGGACTATCACATATCCTATATCCCTATAAAAAAAAACCCAAACCAAACATAACCCAACAGAAAATGGGTTTGCAGGATTGTTCTAGTCCGTGCCTAGAGCTCTTCCTGCTGCCACCAACACAGCCACAGCCAGTCAGGCAGCTGAGAAGAGCTGCAGAAAGAACTGGAGGAATGACCAGCTAAGGAGGATTTTTCCCACAGCAGCTTGGCAGGGCCTTCCCATCTGCACCTCCAAATTGCATTACGTGGAAAATGAGGGCACTGAGGTCCCAGCAAGGTGCTGCAGGTAGCATCCTTTCAGTCACAGGAGTCCTCCCCACAAACACCAGCTAGGAAAATAAAGTCAGAGCCAAAGACTAAAGTGGGTTCAATCCAGAATAGCCTAAAGAAACCACCCCAAGTCTCTGGAGCCTGGGGCAAGGGCCTCCCAGATCCCAGTGAGAGGGCCTCCTAGACCTCACGTGGGCAGCCAACAGTGGACCCCTGGACCTCAGGGCCACCTTATTCCCCACGTTCTGTCATGCTTCAGAACAATTCCTGAACTAGCAGAGTGGGACCATGAGCTTCGAGCCAGAGGCACAAACTGAAATAGAAGAAATGCTGTTTGAACAGCTGCCTGGAAAGATGGAGTCTCCATCCCTTGAGACTTGCAAAACTCAGCTGGCGTTAGCTCTGCTCTGGGCACGAGGGGTGGGTGAGATGCTCTCCAGAGATCCCTTTCAACCTCAACTATGCCAAGATTTTCCTCCGTGGCTTGCAAACAGAAGCAGGAACTTCTACCCCACTGCATAAGCACAAGCAATTACCCCTGAACGGTGGCAATGCTGCTTTTAGGGAACGGTGCAGTAACTCTTAACAAAAGCAATGGGAATGTACAAAATGCTGTCGAGTAGCTGCACAAAATAGTCTCCTTTCTGTCTCTCTGGGTTTAGAGTCTCCTTTCTTTCCAGCTGAGTTTGCTCAGCTTTAACAGAGAATCACTGACTGAGGAGCACAGGAGATTCCACTAGATAAAGCAGCAGCAAGGGGCATTTCAGGGGTTGACATTAAACACTACAAGCAAATATGTGATGGACCATGAACCTTAGATGACCTTTAGAGGTCCCACCCAACCCAAACCACTCTATGAGCCCCAAGCAGAAGCAGACACACACAGAGAAGCAAAGCACAGCTTTCCTGTCTTTAGAGCAGAAGGTTGATCTACCTGTTTGACATTGTATCCAGTCTTTGCACTGGTCTCAATGAACATCACGTTCAGCTCTTTGGCCCTCTGTTCCCCTTCTTCTGTAGTGATTTGCCTGGACAAAGATGCAAACAGAAGCAGAAAGGCAGAAAGGCAGACCAGATGGGAAGAGTTAGAGATGTCTGTGCCTGAGATGCTCTCCAGTGGAGGTTGTTTCACCACCCCTTACAAGAGTGTCCACCAAGGAGGCGTCAGGACCTCTCTCAGTCTTTAAGACCTCCAAGGTCCTCCAGCTAAGGATGAAACCACCTCAGATAAGTTACCCAGGGAACCTGGTTCACATTATATCCTGCTTTAGCACTGCTTTCAATATACATCATACTCTGTCCTTGGGCTTTTCACTCACTCTCCTCTATAGAAACCTGTCTACAGCAATGAGAACAAATCACAGAAAATCCAAAGCAAAGAAAAATAGACCAAAAACCGACAAAAAGAAAACCACAGGAAAAGAAAACCAACCCAAAACAAGAAAAAAACCCAACAGCCACCAACTGAAGCAACATTCACAGGAAAGAAAAACTTAAAACAGGCTGCACCAAATCAGAGCAGTGCTATTTTTAGTTGGGCTTTTTGGCCTCGGAACTTAACTTGCATCATCGCTCGGTTTTTACCGTAAGATGAATGGCTTCCAAACGCGGTATTCTAGTCTGAAAAATGTAATTGAGACTGTGGCTTTGTCCAGCCTCAAAAGGCCCAGGCTTTCAGCTTTAAAAGGCCCAGGATTTCAGCCCAACACAAATCTAACCCTTTTAAAGAAAGGCAAGGCAGCTTCTTTTCCTGGTACCCAGATACACACCCTAACTCCCCATCCCAGCCTGAGCACCAAGTTTCACCAATATTTCTGAAGTGCAAGGCACAGGAGACTTAGAATGGCCTCCCACTGTACCAAACTGGTACCGTTTGAGCAGGAGTGTCTCACGGACAGCCAAAGGATAAGGGTTTGATTTTACAAGACCTCATTTTGCCGTGAGATCCGGGAAGCCAAGAAGCATTAAAATAAAACCCTTTCCTTATCTGTTTGCAATGTCTTTATAAAATAAAGCACAAAAATCTCTGAAAACATTCAACATTATTTTTTTGCTAAATCAAGAAAAGAATTTGAAAAAAAAAAAAAAAGCAGCCTTTTGCTTTATGACATGTCCCAAAACATTAAGTCCACGTGAGTCTAATTAACTCTTTGTCTCTTGGGGAAATCTGCTTTTGCCAATCGAGTTTCCTCTGGCAGATCCACAGCATCACAGCTTCTCTTATGCCTGACATGAAGTTCATGCTCAGGGTTCCACCTTTGTGATCGATCCTGTAAAAGCCGGTGCTGCGTCTTGTCACAAGAAGAAACTTTACTATGAATTTAACAGCTGCACGTGCAGAAAGCCATCTAACTAGGATATTGAAAAAAGGCAGATTTCCTTGCTTTTGCAAGGCTTCTTTTTGGCTTTCTCTCAGCAAGAAAAGAAAAACCAGACAAAATACACTAATTTGAAACACGCTCTAGAGTTACTTCATTTAAGTAAAAGGAATTTTTTTTTTTAAGGTGGGTTTGTTTTAACCAAAACCATTTGCAGCACAGCAGAAGGGAAGAACTTTGCACATGCTGAAACTAGCAACATGAACTTCATGACAAGCTCTTTATGCTTCATTTAAACATCAACAGCTGTTTTGTAGACAGACCAGTTGGCTGGCTCATGGCTTTTACTGGTCAGGGCAGCAAGGCCACCATTACCTCTTGTCTGCCAGGTCAGTCTTGTTCCCCACCAGCATGATGATGACGTCACTTCCTCTCTCTGTCCGAACGTCATCGATCCACTTGGAGGTTTGCTGGAAAGAATTCAAGTCTGCAGGGAAGAATCCAAGGGGAGCGATGAGGATAAAGCTCCTTCCCATACTTTTGCTACGTACAAACACAGGTGCTTCTCCCAATCTCCCCACACCACAGAAAAATGACCCACAAAACAGGGCGGGGAGGGGGAACATTTCCAACGTTAGTAATCTGTGTGCAGAACTCCTGGTTGTAAGTTAGGAGTTCTGCTGCCAAGTCGGGTTTCAAACAGAGAGACACGGAAGCATCACTCACTTGTAATGTCATAGACTACCACGGCTATGGTGGAGTCACGGATGTAGCTGGGGATGAGGCTGCGGAACCGCTCCTGGCCTGCCGTGTCCCAGAGCTGCAGCCGAACCTGCTGGTACCAGGCCAGGGAGAGCAGAGAGAAAGACAGAGAGAAAGCAAGAGAGGAGAGAGAGAAAAAAGAAAAGAAAAAGAAAAAAAAAAAAAAAGGAGGAAACTGTCCTTTAGAGAAAAGGCCGTGGCTAGAGTTCGCTGCATGCAGCTCAGCCTGACAAGCTGAGGCTGACCTTTGTCATCTTGCCCCAAATATCCAAACGCCACAGAAACCGGCTGTTCTCACTGTTTGTACAGATAATGTCATTTAATTATCTCCTCTGCTTGCCTAGAGATTCTGCTGTTCCCAGCGAGCTCGAGGTTATGGCTGGAGCCTCCCTGCGGAGAGCAGAGCGAAGAGATAATATATAGAGCTGGTCTTCCTGGTCTACCCAGGATTACATATGGGGTCTCCACAGGACTCCTAGCCTAGAGCAGCTCAGATCAAAGCTTTTGGGGCAATTCCCACATGCCAGGCATGCAATCCCCTCAGCCCAGACACCACGTTGTATAACAGCATCCATCTGTCAGCATCCAAGATGGCAATGGGGATGTTGAATCGATAAATTCAGGAGAAAACCCAAATGTTACAGGCTGCACGTGACACGAAGGGCATCGGGTTCTCCCTTTCGGAGAGGCACAAGAGGTGCAGTTCGACCTCCGGAACTACGACCAAACACAAACTGACCTTTTATATGTGCCAGCTCTAAGGTCTGGGACCTGCCCGTTGGAAACAGCAATGGCCAGAACACGTCCAACCAAAGGCTGAGCAAAAACTTACGGGCTCACAAAGCCACTTGTTGGGCAACAAGGTTGGGGGAGGACAATGGCTAACAAGGCAGCTGACAGGAGACCGCCTACAAGGGAGAAAGTTTCAGACGGACCAATAATTGGCTTGTTTAGAAGCTGGGCAGAGCAGATGTCTGCAAAGTGTTTCGCTATAAGCAGATTCAAAACAATTATTGTGTCTGCATCAGGGTATGTAGATCTGATGCCGTGAGGCTTAAGGAAGATTAGGGCTTACAGTTAAAGCAATTAACTCATGCTTCATTTTGAAGGCAGCCTCGATTACAGTAGCAGAAGTCAGGGCTCTTCATTATCCTGGGAAACAAACTCCAAGCACCTGGACAATATCACCCTGGTGCTGGAAGATCGGATTGATGACGACAGCTTCTGGACTTCACAAGCAGCTCCACACAGTCCCCGAGGCTGCTGCTACCCCAGACAATTCACCTGGAAAGTTTACTGAGGTGGTGATTTAACCACTCCAACCTTCAGACTCACAGTCAGAAAGGCAACTAGAGGAAGTACCACGGAACTGGGGAAGAAGAACTAGGCACAGTAATCTTGTTGTCGTGAAGGGCAACGCTGTTTGAGGGAAGGCCTTCAGCTATGTTTCCATGACCAGCTTTAAAGTACAGGAGACTACCTGAGGTTCCTAAAGGCAGTTACCACTAAAGACAATGTAAATAAACAGCTCTTCAGAGTGGTAAAGGAAAGGGTGTTTTCCTAGTCTCACCAGTGCCCTCAGAAGTACACAGGCACCTTCCTTCAGTAACACATGAAAACTGAAAGCCTCTCAGTCGCTGAGAACAGAACAAGAGTAATAATGAGAAAAAAAAATTAAAAGTATCCAAAAAGATCAGACTGTGACCAAGGCATGATGAGATCAGCTCCCACTTCATTATTTTTGACTTGTCTGGAAGCTGTTAAGAACAGCCTAGACTGGAAGGATTTTCCTGAGCTGTGCAGCTGGCCACGCTGCCTCACCAAGGTGAGCTAACAGCCCAAGCGACGGTTTGCACACCTCAGCACACCCCAAATGGAGCACTGCAGTTTGCCCCAAAGGAGAAATCCTTCCCGAGTCAACTACTTAAACTACAGGACTGGGAGAGAGCCCACGGAGGTATTTTGTCCTCAATATGTACAATAAATGTGCACGTGGTGTTGGCTCACTGGTATAAATCCTGCCCAGATATTTCTGCTGATACTGTAGCTTAACAGAAAAAGCCCGATCGCATGGAATTAGTAACAAGGAGTTATCATTAAATAACTGTGTTCCTGTCTTCGTAGCTTACACTAAAACATTCACACCAAGACTTTTAGAGGATTTCTCTCTAAGTTTATCATTTAGAAAATACATCTCTCCTCTTTCAAAAGCTCTCTCGTCGCTCCTATGAGTCGCCAGCTCCCTTCAGTGAAATGGGAGCCTTGAGCCCTCCGAAGTCACTGCACAGCTTTGATTTCAATGGGTGTTGCTCTGGTTTACCTGCTCTAACAGCATCCCTTTGCTTTGGCATGTGAAGGTGCTGCCTCTCTAGTTATCCAGAAAGGGGAAAAAAACCCCAAAACTTCATTCTGAGGGTTAAAAATGGCCAAACAAGCCAGGAAAAGGACAAAGCTTTCCAAGGGCCACCAATCACCCCACGTTCCACTCGGCACAGCCACACGAGAAGCCACAACCCCTACTCACCTACCTGCCAATGCTTCATGGCTTCCATCATTTGAGCTCCGAGCAGAGCAGGGTTAAACAACTGCCCAGTTGAATTATGGGATGGCGTTCCCACTGGTTATCCCCTCAGCCCCGGAACCACTGACAGTCCTGGGGCCGATGGCCTATCTGAGCTGCTTTTTTTTTTTTTTTTGTTCCAGATACCATCACCGCTTTCTGTGCATCAAAGGGACACGTTAAAAGCAAGGTCCCTGCAGACGCTCCGGCTCAATACCTACTTGTGAGGTCAAAGACAATGCCAGCCACAGCAGAGTCACGGAGGTAGCTGGGAATGAGGCTGCGGACCCTCTCCTGCCCGGCTGTATCCCACAGCTGCAGCCTGATCTGGGAAATGGAAAAGCGTAGGGGAAGAGGGAGAGGGAAGAGCAGGAAAATGGAGAACAGTAACATAAAAAAATAAAAAAAAAAAAAAGGGAAAACAAAACAAAGAAACAAAACCCAAAACTCAAGTGAAATAAAAATAATAAAAAAACCCAACAAAATTGCAAGGCAAACACAACGCAACAAAAGGAAAGTCAAAACGGAACAGAAACATGAAGAGCCAGCGACGCTTCCAACAGCGTTCTCGCGGTGACCTCAGCCTGGGAAACACCCCTCCCTCCACGGACCCACTCACACGCACCAACACGCTCCGCCGTCCCATCGTAAAACTAAGACAGCCCTGAAACCCACCTTCCAGCACCACCCTCTGAGGAGGGAAATGGCACACGTACCTCGGTGTCGCGACTCTGGCTCCGAAGGCCGCACAAGCAGACTGCAGCCTGCACCTACCCAGGTGTGGTGGCTCCCCACTGTAAGGACGTCACCCCGCTACCGCTGAATCCCTCGGGAAAGCCCGATGTGGTGGCACCCAGGAGCAGGGTACAAGCCAGAAGAGCAAACAGCCTCCAGACTGGCTTATCTCGCACTTCAACCTACCAAGTCGGTGTCTCGGTATCTTCTCAGACAGGGAAACACCGCTGAGTCTTGCAAGAACAAGGCTGTAGCTGTGACACGGGACCAGCAGCCTGAGGACAGGGCTTCTCACGGCCCCAGTTCGCTTAATGCCACAGGTCCCAATGCACTGGAAGTGGCACAGTTACACTGGCCCTCTGTGGGAGGCTATTGGAAAGGGCTTTGAAAAAATCAAACTCCACAAGTATTTGTCCCTTCTGCTGCTGAGTAATGGCTACCTAGGTGTATTTAGAGCCGAGTGATCTAGCACAGGTATCATATCAGGCTGTGTTATTTGGTGTAAGGCCACACCAAATACATCAAAGCACCCACAGCAGTTAGAGGCTCAGCACTGTTCATTTCGAGCCTGGCAGTCAAAGCCTGTTTCAAAACAGAGCATCAGCCACCTCCAAGAAATTCTTCCAACACCTGAGTTTTCCTAGCTTGTGTGGTTTATGTTTTTCCCCTCCTGTTATCTCCACTCAACATCTCCCTGTTATGAGTTCTGTGGGCCACTCACATCCTCAGGAAAGTCAACAAAACACCTGACACTGGAAAGAAAATGGTGTTTTCTGGATGGCAGTCCAGTGGGTGAATGGCATCCTGACCCACACGGCCACTAGAACTCAAGGCTATGCTGCTGAGAAGCGGCGTTTGAACTCGCCTTCGCAGCAGGCCAGAAGCATTCCCAAGACCTTTTTCTTCTCCTGCCACTACAAGTACTACTGAAGAAGGTTATCCAAGTAGTTTCTCACAGACAAAGATTAAGCAGGGTCTTTTCTAACAGTGGCTTCCTGGTAAGGTGGCAGAGGAGCGCTCGGGACACTCATCCCACCCATGGGGCTGAGGCTTCGGGGGAAGCGACAGCCGCAAAGCAACACCCAGAGCTTTCAGCACACCGCTAGCCCCTTCCTCCCCGCAACAGTGTTGTACTTCTCAGCGAAGCCAGCACAAAAGGCAAGAGTTAGCAAAGCGTGAACTAAGGAAAAGACAAACGCCGAAAGACAGAGGATGGATGGGAGGGGTCTCTTCATGCAAAAGGGAATCCAGAATTGCTTTATTAACGGGGCATTACAACGGGAGCCTCTCTGCGAGGAGGGGCCGCGTCACTGCTGGTCACCGGGAATGACCTCAGCGCTGGGAACTGCCTGGGGTCTGCTCAGACCCATCCAGACTGATGATCCCAGAGGGAAAGCAGCAAATCTGGGGGAGGAAACGAGACCCAAGGTCCACACAGCAGCCTGTTCCCCGGGCGGCGGACATCAGCTCGCGCCGGTTTCGCGTAAGAGATTGCCGATTTCACGCTCCAGGTATTGGATGCTGCCGGGTGTCAGAAGCAGGAGAGGGGGTGAGGGGGTTGATTGGGCACCGGCTGGGCCTCAAAGGCTGCAGTGGGGTGGCAGTGGGCAGGGGAGCAGAGCAGGGCTGGGCGAGGCGATGGCTGCTCCCGCCACGGCCGTTGCCAGGCTATCATGTGGTTGCCTCACTTACCGTGCGATCCTCCAGATACATTGTTTTTGACAGGAAATCAATTCCGATGGTTGCCTGAAAAGAGGAAAAGCATTAGGAACTGCAGCCTGCCTTCCAGCGTCTGCAAATCAAGAGCTTTCTATACCCGGCTGGCTCCACGCTCGCCAACTGAAGCCGTCGAAGTCATCCGCCTTCGACGCAGCTGATACAAACAATGCCGCCTGGATATCCGCGCCTTCCTCCTTTCACAGCCTTCTCCCAATGCCTCCCAACTGCACCAGAGCCCCAGAGTCTGGGCTTTAGCCTCAGACACTCACACACGGACCACATCTCAACCGGCATCGCTCTCCTGCGATTCGCTCCCGGTGAGGAGGATCTCCTTAGAACCAAGCCAAGGGGCGAGCGAATCACAGGGACGAGCCGCAGGCGCCCGCGCCGAGAGCCGGAGAGCGGCCTTTGGTCGGGGCTTCCCACTGCAGAACGCGCTTCCTTTCCAGTGGCAGGGAAGCTCTGTTCCCCAGGAGGCTCTTTCTCTCAGCCTCCTTCCGCTCCTGTTGCCACTGCTGCCCGGCAATTCCAGTACAAAGACATCGAGAGTCGGTTACTGCGTTAGAGGAGCTCCCAGGCACTTCAACCAAGCAGCTGTCCTAGCCCAGTGCAACCCCAGGCAACGGATGGGATGGATTTTAGCATTTTAGACAAGATTTTTATCTGCAGTCTTAAACACAAGCAGTGCAATGTGTTCTGGGAGGTCTCCATCAGAAGGCGAACCAGTTAACATGAGAAGGGACTGCAACAGCCACATTCTGCAGCGGGTGCTGATGGCCAGGAGTCCTGTTTTCTGCAGCCAGGACACAGTTTGTAACAACTACAATAAGCAGATAAACCTATGATGGCACCTCACAAGTCAGGAAAAGAAACAGAGAAAGCACCAGAGGACTCAGTTCCACTGGATGGTGAGCCATCAAGAAAACAACCTTCTCTTCGTTTTGCAACCTAAAACGGTCCCAGTCTAAACCAGTAAACCTTTCTGACCTTAATTAAAAGATAACGTCTCATCTTTAAAGATCCTGGTACTCTGAGGGAATACCAAATAAGTGCTTTCAATGCACTAACTCCTCCTGAAACCTTCAGGCCTCTTACACTCCCCCTCAGCCTCTTCATCCCTACCGTCCTCTTCCCCTGCCAAAACTTCCTCAACTTTTTTCCTATCGATAGCCTTTTAGTTAAAAAACCAGCCATAATAAAAAACACAACTGAGAGAGAAAATACCCCATACACTGCCCTCCTGCAGATCTACCTGTACACTCTGGACTTATTCAGACTTAAATGGAAAGCCTACAAAGATGCCAGAGACCAAGAACTATCAAAAGCATGTTCATATCTTATTCATTCTCTCCGTTTCCCCGAGACGTCCCCATCCCTCCTCAGGCACCCTGTCCATCACTTCCTGGAAACCAACATTTCTCCCTGTTTTCCTGGAGGCTCCTCACACATCCAGGCAGGATCAGAACCTTGCTGCTTTTTCATACGCTGTGTTTCCTGACATTGTACTGGGCTCAATCCTGAAGTCTCATCTTCATTTCAAGGCAAATGACAGCCTTACATACAATATCAAACTGATAGCTCGTGGAGAAACGTGCTTGG
>WUAM01000287.1:75722377-75738494 GCA_024336885.1 Actenoides hombroni
GGGGCTCCCCCATCCCCGGCCCCATTGCAGGGGAGATTGGCCGGGGCTCTGAGCACCCTGCTCTAGTTGCAGATGGCCCGGCTCCCTGCAGGGGGGTTGGACCAGATGAGCTTGAAAGGTCCCTTCCCACCCACACCAGTCTATGGGCTGGAGAGCTGGGGGGACATCAGGTCTGGCAGGTCACCCCACTAAGTGCTCAGCTGCCACACACCCCTTTCCCCAGCCCTGCTGCAGGAAGGTGCTGGGCTCCGTTCTCACATCCCACTCCACAGCCCTGCCCATGCCAACAGGGGAGACAGCCCTAAAACTGAACGTGCCCATTAGAAACATGGCTAGAGCAGGATCCAGCTCAGCCCGGGGCTGTCTTTAGCTTGTCAGCACTGCAAATCCCAGTCCCTAGTTGGCTTTGGGCTTTCTGTTGCCTTCAGCAGCCCACGGGGGCAGGAGGGACAGCTACAGGACTTTGCTTTGACTCCATCACTGTTTTTTCCAGGTCAGGACTAGAGCTGTGATGTGTAATTCCAGGCTCCTGAAAACAGCATAACCAGCTCCCACAGCAGTTTGCCTCTCCAGGACAAGAAAATGAGCTTAAAGTCCCCGGGCTGTCTGAGAGATGCAGCCAGGGAACGGGGGGCTGCCTTGCTGTTATGTTTTCCACAGCTTACACATGCTTGTCACAAGATGTTTGCTGTTGTTTTTTGGTTGGTTGGGTTTTTTTTTCTCTTTTTCCCTCTGAATCTTTCCCTTCCATAAGTAGAAAACCAAAAGTGCAGCCTTGCTGCTGTGAAGACCTGCAGGAGCCAGGTAGGCTGGTATCCTCCCCGCAGAGGGAGGTGACATTAGAGACAAGCCCAGCTGACACCAGCTTCTTTTGGAAACAGTCACAGGTTGGAGACCTCTGCTTTGGGTTTTCACTTTCTCCCTCGCTGTGCAACTTCCCCTCTGCCTGGAAGGTGCTTTCCCTTTACAGGGCCTAACTGGGTGGCTGGGTTGTAATCCCCCCATGACCTGCCTCTGACTTGCTGTCACGTGCACCCAAAGTAGGACACGCAGCTTGAATTGTTGACCTTCCCCAAGAGCTCCCTTGGGTTGAAAAGGCCGAGGTGCATTGTGCTGGAGCAATGGCCCGTGAGGAAGGGTCCTGCCAGGACACCAACGAGGTCACTCCCCAATCCCAGAGTTACAAGGGGCTTAATTAAGGACAGAGAGAAAAGAAAGAGATGCTGGACTGAGCGTTCCCAGTTGCTTCTGATCCCATTGAGTTGCCTCTCCCTGATGCCTCTGGACTGACACCAAAGGGCTCCAAACCGACACCGAGCTCTTGTCACCTGAAGAATCATTTTTCAGCTGGAGCAGTAAAAGATACAGGATAAAAGCAAAATTCACTGGGCTGCTCATCAGAACACATGGCTGGGATGTCTCTGTGGAGGGCACGTGGAGGTCAGCGAGGGCCAGTCACGGATTGCTGCTTCGGAGGGGTCCGAGCAGGAAGCCTGCCCAGCTCTGGGCATCCTGCCGGCTGCATTGCCACTGGGACTCCTGGTTTAGGGCACTGGGACTCCCTGGTTTAGGGCACTGGGAGCCTTTTCTCACTGAAACCCACCCGCAGGGCATCCGTCCTGGGAAGCCCCTCTCTAGGCTTCTGTCTGGTCCCAGGCACAGCTCAGGCACCCCGACTGTTTCTACAATGTAACTCACTTTGTCACCATTGGGTGAGGCCCATGAAAAAAACCAACCCTCTCTGCAATGGTGCCAGGGATGGGGCAGCCACCACCTCTCTAACGAACTGCTCTTGGCCTGGGAGTACCTGTAGCAAAACCCACAGGCCAGTTTGAGGCACAAGCGTGGGAACTCATTGTGCCACAGGGAAAGAGCCAGGCAGAACTGGTGGGAAGGCTCCCACCACCACCCAGCTCACGTATCCCACGGTCTGCTGGGAAGACCCACAGCCCACACTGACCCTGAGCCTCAAGACAGCCTCAGCTCACCCTCCGAGGGCCAGAACCAACCAGTGCTGCAGGACAGGAGACAATGTTGTCAGTTTTCTACAAGCTCCTGGATCTTCAGCCCAACTCAGCTGCTCCCTCCCCAGCCCAACACCTCTCCCAGCATTCCTGTTTTTTAAGAAAGCTGCTGTCTGCTTGGCATCCCGGGTACCTGAAGCCTGGCCCTGCTGTCCCATCAAGATCAAACTCTCTGGCTCCAATTGCAGGTGGCCCGTGGCAGAGGTGAACTTGAACTCTGAGCCTGGTCTGCTTCTCCTGAGGGCTCTGCAATGAGACATAATCTCTATTAAGTTGCTGGTGTGATGGGTTTTGCTTATACACATCACAGGACCCCGAGGGTGGAGGTAGAAAAGCCCCATGAAGCAGCAGCTGCTGTTGGGGCCAGCTGTGTGGGACAGGGCCCCGCTGTATGACCAACAGCTTGGTCCTGAGAGACTACTTGGGGCCTGGGGTGAAGCTGATGACCTTTGCCATGAAGTTATCTGTCATCTCTGGAGAGAGGCCGAAGTTAGACTGGTCTCACCGCAGTGACATGGTTCAGCTTCCACCTTTCTTGAGTCAGTCTGGTCCTGCTGGTACTCACTGTGCTCTGGAAGTCCCTGATATTTCTTTGACATCTCATCTTCCCAGCCTCTGCAGATCCTCCTCTTACCTTGACCCACAATCAGATGTGGTGTCCACACTTCTCCCTCGTGCTGGCCCGAGAGTTCCTTTCACTCTAACCCTGAGGATTTCGGCGTTATGAAATCATATTCTCTGTAAATTCCCTTTTCAGCCTTGGGGACTGGAGAAACGCCTTGGGCCCTGAGGGGACATTGTGGGGAAATCTGAACAGCTTCTGGGAGGATTAGGAACTTTCTGACCAGGAAAAGCTGCTTTTGTCAGGGTTGGGAGGTGCCTGGGTGCTTTTTTTGGGCATCACGTGCTCAGTGGGCAGAGGGTGAGCAGCAGTTCACCAAGCACCTGCCAGGCAGGAACTGCCAAGCAAAGGCAATCCCACTTGCTGGGCATGTCTAACCAGACACCTCCTTCCTCAGACTCTAGCAGGAACTCCAGTGGCTTCCAGTCCCTCCCAGTTATAGCCACTCTGCCCTTGACTCCTCTGCATCAGGTGTCCTGCATCCAGCCTGTCTGGAGCAGCTGCTTTGATGGTTGTTGCTCCCAAGGGTCCCAGTGCCACATCCCTGCTGAGGGATGAGGAGGTCTTGGTGGGAGAAACGCTAATTCTTCTGGCATGATTCCCAACCATCATCTCATCAGCTGCCCAGAGCAGCCCCACGTGACCCAAGAAGTAGTGACCACCAGCACAGCTACAGCCTGTGACAGAGGATTTCAGCCAAGAGGGTCAGGAAGGTCGGCAGGGCCGTCATCCCATCCCCCCCAGGCAAGACACAAAGGTGGGCAAAGGGCAAGCCCACCTCGCTGCTGGTGGGACAGGAGGGAGGTCAAGGGTTGCTGTCGAGGCAAAGCTGCCTTCCAGCTGGGTAGCCCCAGCATGTACTGGTGCCTAGGGCTGTTCTCCCCAGGGCAGGACTTTGCACCCCGACCTGACCACCACTGAGTGGGACATGGAGCATTGTCCTGCCATTGCCTGAGCTGTTCAAAGCTGGGGCTGAGTGGAGTTAGAGTTTCCCAACCCAAGCGAACCCGTTTGCCGGCACAAGGGGCTGACCCCTTCTCTGCTCTGCACAGAGTCAGGCCCAGAAAGGAGAGGGGCTATTGCCACCTTCTGGCCAGTGGTCTTCCCTTTAAGGGCCACCATCTCCCTTTGGGTCCCTGGAGAACCTGCTTCCACCACTCTCCTGCCTACTGTGTTGGGACTGGCACATCTCACGGTGCAGCAAGGCACCTTTTTCTCCCCCCAGCCATGTTGCTTTCGGGCAAACCCCCCAGGGTGCGGGTGGCACCTCATTCTGGGACCTGGACGATCTCAAACGGGTTGCCATAACCAGTACATACTGGGGTTGGATGGCAGCTGGGAAGGGAAGAGGACCTGGGTTCTGGGGGTTCCAGCAGAAGCCTTGAGGCACAGTCCCAAAAAGCTTCTGGAGAGCAGGAATGCAGAGAGGACCCGTGTGAGGAGGGGCTGTCTGCTGGAGGCATCTCGTAGCTTCCCAGGTGGTGGGAGCCTGACCGCCCCAGCCCCTTCCTCTGGGATGTGAGGTCACCATGGGAGCTGGGCAAGGACACGAGAAGCCAGTGCCAGCCAGCATAGGGAACGCTGCCCAGTGACTTCTGATGCCAGTCTCCTGCTGCCTCCTACGAAAGGTGGTTTTTACCAATGGCTCGTCACAGAAAAGTTTCGCAACGACCAAGTAGTAGGAAAAAAAACCAAAATAAATTGAAGGCTTCCTTTTAAAGCAAAAGCAAACCCTTCGTTTGATGTCAATTCCTCTTCTTGGCCCAATCCTTGAAACAACCGTAGGGCAAGTGTTACAAATAGCCCTTCCCCTTCTGTGTCAGGCTCTCTCCCGGGGAAGGAGGAGGGCAGGAGGGGATTCCCAGCCCAGGAGAAAGGCTTCCCACCCCCAGCCTGCCCACACCGAGGAGTCACCCTGGGGAGAAGGAGCAGCTGCTGCTGGGTGCAGAGCAGAGGGGAGCAGGCGAGGAGCTGGGAGGAATGGTGGGAAACGTCACCCCCAACCCCATCTTGCCTGGTGTTGGCTGCCCTGGTGACGCAGCCAGGAGGGGAAGGCTCCCAGAGGAGCTGATGGGCGGGCAAGGAGAAGACCTGCTGCTGGGTCAGGACTCGCCTGCAGGCAGAGCTCGCTCCTGGGGTTAAGCTGGCGAGGGGAGGGATGCCACAGAGTTGTCCTGGGTGGCCAAAGATTTGCGTCTTCTGCTACTGGGACTCGGACAGGGGCCAAAGCAAATACCCGTGAATGGTTTGTGACCTGCGTGAGCACATGGGGACCCCTCCCCACCTACTGTCCCACCCTGCAACAGCTTGTAGCACCCAGACTTGGGAGTGGCAGCTCCGTACAAGGACCTTCCAGGGGTTCCAGACCTTCCAGGGATTCCCCACCATCAAAGTGCCCCATGTCCCCTCAAGCCCCTGGTGACCTCAGAGCTCCCCCCACCCCACACTCATCTACCGATGGGCCGGCCATGTGAGGAGCCATGTCCTTTTGCCTGGGAGGCTGTGACAGCCGGGGCTGCGGTGACGCAGGTGGCGGTGGCATGCTGTCATGTGGCACTGACGTCATGCTAAGGAGGCAGGTCGTGCTCCCTGGCCAGCTCCTGCCGGGTCTCAGGGGTTGGGGGTGAGAGCCCTGCTGCGGGCGGGCACCTGGGGACACCCCATCCCCTCCAGAGGCTGGGGACACCGGGGAGGGCCACCCTGGGTGCCAGGTGACTGTCCTGCTGCACAGGGCTGCTCTCCTTTGGCGAAACCATCCTCCTTCCTCTTTCCGATGTAGTGGTGGAGCCGGTGGCCTCACCACAGGACGGATACTGAGAAGCAGGCTGGGGGTGACGGGGACTTGTTCCTGCCAGCTGATCTCCTCCTGACACTGCCTCCCAGCTTCACCCGGTCCCAGAGCCGGGACCAGGGGCTGCACCGGCTTGTGGGGTCAAGCTGTAAGGAGACCAAGCAACTTGGCGACACTTCAGGTGCTGCTGAGACCAGGGATGGTCACAGCGAGGAGGCTACGCACGCAGGTGGGCTCTGCAGCACGAGGGGATCCAGCTGCAGAACATGTGTCAGCATCTGCGCTCGCCCAGGGACAGCCTGGGTGGGTGACGCTGCAGGAGACGCAGGATTTTGCAAGGCAGGGGAGATGCTGGGAGCTGCCAGCTGAAGGTCTGCGTGCTGGAGAGCTGGTGGCAGGTCCCAGCCTGGCCAGAGCCCCATCAGACAGGAAGAAAGTGTCACAAAGAACACATCCGAGCTCAGTGACCAGGCTGGAAACAGCTGCCGGGGGAGTTCTGTTGAGTCAGGCAGAAGGGGCCGTGAAAATGAACTTACCAGAGCAGCTTGAGTTGGGTGAACCCAGGGGCAGGAGCTGCTGGGAAGAAAACAGCTCTAGGAGCAGAAGCAGCTCTGGCTGTCATCTCCGTGGAGAAAAAGAGCAAGTTAGTTGCAGACAAGGTAATTTCCGCATGAGTTAGCAGAACAGCTAGCTGGAAATTTTTGATAAAAATCTATTTTTCTCTGAAAAATGCAGATCCAGTGAAATGTGAAGGCTTTCCACTGGAAAGAATGAGTTTTGCTGGATTTCTCAACTGGTTCTCTAGAAAACTTGTAAACGGTCACACTATTTTAACAACCACGGCTTGGGTTTTTTTTTTTCAGACCAAAATTTATACTCCTCCTGCCCTACAGCTTGACATGGAAAATGCAACATTTTTTTGGCATCATTGCTTTATTTGTTTGGACTTCAATATCTTACAGATCTTTTACCCTCAGTCTGGGTCGAGGAGAAGCTCGAGATGCCAGGACTGTGCCCTGCTCCCGGCCAAGCCGAACGCACGTCACTTTTCCTGGCGCTGGGAGAAGGGGCATTGCCCTCAGCGCTGACGTGGGTTCAGTTCTTGGAGCACACGGACATCAACAAAGAGGAAAACCTGATGGGTCATATCCCTGCCTTAGTTTCTGTGGTTCTTCAGGCTTTCTTCTCTTTTCTAAAGCCTATCCGCCCCTGCTCTGGGCTCTGTCCCTTTGCAAGGTCACCATCTCTCTTCCACCCTAAGGTGTAAGTGTCTGGGAGGCTTTCCTGGATGGCAAAACTATGACCAGGAGCCTTTCTCCTACTCCTCTGAGGGACCTGGGCTTGTTCAGCCTGGAGCAAAGGAGGCTGAGGGGAGACCTTCTGGCTCTGACAGTTCCTGACAGGAAACTGGAGCCAAGGGGGGTTGGGCTCTGCTCCCAAGGAACAAGTGACAGCACAAGAAGAACCATCCTCAAGTTGCCCCCGGGAAGGTTTAGGTTGGAGCTGGGGAACAATTTCTTCCCCTTGAAGGCTGTCAAAGCCAGTCCCAGGCTGCCCAGGGCAGTGGTGGAGTCCCTGTGATCCCTGGAGGGCTTTCCAAGCCCCACATGGAGCTGTGGTGCTGAGGGCCATGGGTCAGTGGTGCCCTGGCAGTGCTGGGGGAGCAGTTGGACTCGGTGATCCTCAGGGTCTTTTCCAACCAGAAGAGTTCTGGTTTTAGTACATACTTCAGCAGATGCTTTAATCTCTGTTGTCCCCAGGCACCTCTGTCCTCAGACAGGCAACTCACCAGCTGCTGCTGGTCTGTGGGGACACAACACGGCGTCACCAGCGCTGGATAAACACAGCTTGGGAAGATCAGTGCCAGGCACTGCCCCAGGCCAGTGTCCGGTGGCACCCGATGTCTCTAGGCACCGGGTGACCCCACCAGTCACCCAGCTCTGCCTGGCTGCAAGGCTCCAGCCCTCCGCAAGCCTCGGCGTGAGGAGGAGGTCGGTAGGAGCTGATGAAGCAGCAGCACAAAGGGCAGGACATCTTAGGGCCGCATGCACGGAAAGTACAGCCTGGGAGGGGGTTTAAATGAGGAACAGAGGCCACACAAAATGTACCAGAAACGCCCACCAAAGGTGACAGCAGCACTTTGGGCACCGGCCAGGCTGCCCTGATGAGCGACCCGGGCTGGGGCACGCAGCGGGACTTTGGGGGATGAGGGGAACGTGGGAGCAGGGGCGGGGTGTCTGTGGGAGGAGGAGATCGAGCCAACAGCCCCTCTCAAGCAGGAGGCTGGGTTTTCACCAGTGCCATGGTCCCAGAGGTCGCTGTGGGGTGGTGACACGTGGCACTGGGCTCCCCCACAACACCCCGGGCACTGGCACGGCTGGTGCCTCACTGGGACAAGGCACAGAGTGTCAGATCAAAGGGAAACTGAGGCAGGGATGGAAACGCGAGGCCATGGAAGGTGCTGGGTGCCCATCAAAGGCCAGGAAGCTGCAGGCCCAGCAGCAACGTGGTCAGTCTGGGGAAGGCACATCGTTTACAGCAGAAATACCCTTTGCTTCATAGTAAAACCACAATAATCTTGAAAAAAACCCAACTAATTAAATTAACTAATTGGGATTTTAAGGGCCTTCCAAGCCCTTCTGCTCTCAGAGTCTCCACCCAACAGGTGTGTGGACAAGTAGGTGGCCTGGGCCAGCAAGGGCCACCTTCAAGGTGGAACCAAAGAGATGTGAAATGTAAAAAGAGTTTCATTTCAGGCTTAGCTTTACCCTTCCCCCAAGGTGGCCATCTCACCGCAACAACAGCGATCCACCTCACTGTCCCACTTCACACCTTCTCCCGAACTGGGGGATCAGGTTCAACCTTGGCTGCTTACGGACCAGATGCTCAGAAGGTACCAGAGGCACCAAGGACCATGGCTCTGCCAGCACTTACCCCTGGGATGGAGGCTGAGCTGCTCCTGTCACCACCGACTCAGAGTCTAGGTGCTGAAGGTTTGGGATGTCTTTCACCCCCTCAAAGAGCCCGTGACCCAGCATCAACAAGGGACAGCACAAGGCTGGTTTTCTCATTCTCACCATCTCAACAGCTGAGGACAAGCCACCACAGTGGTGCTGTGGTCATTGTAAGCCCTGCCAACTCCACAGCACCCTTCACACGACAGCTTGGTAGGAATAGGCAGAAGAGGGTGTGTGTGTGTGTGTGTGTGTACAAGGGTAGGGCAGAAAATTCACTCCTCGCGTGCTTATTGAGCATCTGACTTCTTGCAGGGAACAGAGGAGATGGAAGCACCTTCCTTCTTGAGAAGGAGAGGAGGCCCAGAGCCCAGCACCATCCATGCTCCCTTTATTGGGTTTGCAAAACACACAGGATACCGGTGAGGGGGTGAGGTCTAAAATACAATAATATTATTAATAATAATTAAAGAGTTGTGAGCGATTGCTCCAGTTTCTGCTCCCGGGAGCTGGGCTACACTTTGGTGACGCTGTCTGCTGGCTTCGCCTCGGCCGGCTCCTCGCTTTTGGGGTGGGGGGGGAGGACCCCCACCCTGTTGCTCTGGAGCCCCGCGCACTCTGGCGACTTCTGCCCTTTCTTCAGGAGGCAGCGAGCCCCAAAGCTGAGAAGGAAGAGGCTCATCACCACCGCCAGCAGAGCCAGCGAGCCGGTGCCCTCGGGGCGCGGACAGAGCCAGCGAGGAGGGCCGGTTATCTTGGCCGAGAAGTTGCTGGTGCCATCGCTGTAGGTGCAGAGGGTTTGGTCCAGGTCCCGCACGCCCACGCCGGCTGCCCGCAGCGCGTCCAGCCAGGCCAGCGAGCAGCAGCTGAAGGGGTTCCCAGCCACGGCCACGTCCCGCAGGCTGCGGGCCCAGCTGGCAAGCGCCTGCTTTCCCAAGGCCAGCAGGTTGTTGTTGCGGACGTCCAGGCTTTCCAGCGGCGAGCAGAGGAGACATGCGGGCAGATGGCTCAAGTTATTGCCCGAGAGGTCCAGGACTTTGAGCGTGCCCAGGCAGGGGAGCTCTGCCTTGCTGTCGTCCATCTGGTTGCCCCTCAGAGAGAGTTTCTGGAGGGAGAACTCCAACCCCCCCAGGGCTTCCTTAGGCAGGAACAAGTCCTTGTTCCCGGACAGGTCTAGGGAGAGCAGTGGGGTCTGGTTGAAGGCGAAGGGGAGCAGCCTGGGGATGCTGTTCTCGCCAAGGTTCAGATGCTTCAAGTGAGGCACGTTGTAGAAGGGGGTGCAGGTGCCTCCTGGGGACGGTACGTGGGACCCCCCACCCTGCCCACTCCCCTGGCTCTCGCAGGGCTGGAGGCCGTTGGAGCCCAGGTCGATGGCCTCCAGCTGACGCAGAGACCCAAAGAACCAGTGTGGCAGCGCTCGGAGGGCGTTGTCCCGGAGGTCCAGCGAGCGCACGGACAGGGTGGGCGAGCGGCTGCCGGGCTCTGTGCCGCCAGCAAGCGACTCCCCGGTTACCTCCTGGAGACAGTTCCTAGCCAGGCTGAGGCTGTGCAGGGAGCCCAGGCTCTGGAAGAAGGGAAACGGGAACAGCTCCAGCCGGTTATCGCTGAGGTCCAAGTCAACGACGCGTGTCAGCCCGGCCGCGACAGGCCGGGTCCTGTTGGCTCTCGCCATGTCCTCGTAGAGCAGGACAAATCGCCCCAGGAGGCCTGAGCCTGGGAGCAGGGAAGCAATGAGGTTGTTGGAGAGGTTCAAGTGTGTGAGATAATGGGCTCCGGGGAGCTCTGGGAAAGAGAGGAGCCTGTTATGGCTCAGGTCGAGCACCTGAAGCAGGTAGGGCTCCGCTCCCTCCTCCCAGGCGAAGAGCTCCAGCGCGTTGTGGCTGAGGTTTAAAACTCGCAGCCGCGTCAGGCTGAAGCCAGAGATACAGTGGAGGGAGTTCAAAGCCAAGTTCACCACCTCCAGCTCTTCCAGAGCCTCGAAAGCTCCCTCCTCGATTTCCACGATGTAGTTGTCGCTGAGGTCGAGGTCGCACAGCCGCGGCGAGCTCCGGAAGATCCCCGCCGGCAGCCTGGTCATCTTGTTCCCGGAGAGATCCAGCGTCCTCAGCCCGGTGAGGTTGCTGATGTACCAGCCTGCCGCCTGGCTCTCCAGGTTATTTGCTGACAGGTCCAGCACCTCCAGCTTCCCGAGGAGGCGAAAGGCTCGCCCGTTGGCGAGGGAATTGCGGTCCAAGCGGTTCGATCCCAGGAGGAGAGAGCGCAGCTGGGGCAGCTGAGCCAGGGCCGTGGCTGACACGGCTTCCAGCTGGTTGAAGCACATGTCCAGGTACTCGAGCTGTGCAAACCCTGGCATGGAGCTGCCCGACAGGCTTTGGATGAAGTTGTTGGAGAGTTCGAGGTACTTCACTCCATGGCCAAGCTCCTTGGGAAACTTGCGCAGGCCGGCTCCTTTGCAGGACACCTTCGTGGGGCTCTGCAGAGACGGGAGAAGCCATCAGCGTGAGAGGGTCTACAAACCACGGCTCCGGCCAAGCCGCTGAGCCGAGATAGGTGTGAGCCATGTGGATGTGAGCACTGCTCCTCCTTCCCAAACCAGGGATGGGAAGGAGTCGGACCAAGCCACTGCTCAGAGACAGGAAGCTGGTCCTAAGGGTTAAGTGTCTTGGACTTTCCAAGACACTGCTGAGCTGTTTCTGGTGGTGCCAGGAGAAAGCTCAGCCTCTGGCCCCACAGGCTGGCCTTCCGTTTGCCCCAGCAAGCAAGATGGGGGAAAAAAAAGCAGCATAAACACTGAAGATGCAACAGGCTGGAGGGGCAAACCCAGCCTCTGAGGGCACTGGGACAACCCAGGGAGTGGTCAAGAGTATCCCTGTACTGTCTGGGCAGAGAAAGGGCAACATCCTGGTGGGATCCACCTTCCCTCTCCCTCCAAACCAGTTACCTCTGCCAGTTTGGAGTCAGGAGCCTGGATGTGGAGCAGCTGTTTTCTGTCACGAATGTGTTGGGGATGGGGACAGGAACCAGCTGCTCCCCATCCAGTCTCCCGACTGCCTTCCTAATAACCACGACCACTCTCTGAACCCCTGAGAGACCCTGCACTCCATCCTGCCTCAAGGTGCCACCACCACAGCAGGAACACAGGAGCAAGCTGGGTAGCTGGGGACAGGTTAATGGAAGACCGTCTCGGAGAGAGGAGAGCAGAGAGGAGATCAAAGGTGGGAAGGTTAAAGAGCTGGAGGCTGGAGGGAGGTGACGACAACTCCTGTGCTGCGCAGAGGGGTCCCTGCAGCCCCCGCTGCCCAGCTTGGACCCAACGATGCTGCCGGGGCTACCCCAGCCCCTCGGGAAGCAGCCTCACCTGCTGGCATGCCATGGACTTGGCCCTTGCCTCCTCGCCAGCCTGGGCTCTGAGGATGGACGGGAGCAGCCAGAGCAGCAAACAGCCTCGTTCCGCCAGCCTGTGTTCCAACAGGAGCATGTTGGGCTGTGGGGCCAAGCCAGCCCCGTCTCGCTCCTCCGGCGCTCTCGGGCAAGCTGGGCAGGGGCCAGGCTCTGTATAAATAGGTTTCAGGATGGGATGGGGGAAGGAGATAAGGCATGTGGGTGTTGGTAGCTACGGAAGTGGGAAAAGAAAGACCTAAGATTGCAGAGAGGGGGAAAAACAATGCAGAAAGCCACGAGGAAGGGAAAGAGAAACGGCGGGACGGGGAGGAGGCAGGTGATGGGCTGGACCCGCTGCCAAAACGGGATGCCAGGAGGCAGAGGTGGTACCTGGGAAAGCTGAGGGCTTTTGGGGAACTCCCCCTGCGTGGACCTGCTCTTCCCTCAGCTTCCTCTGCCCTGCACCAGCTCTCCCCAGGCAGCTGGTGCCGAGGACGCCGGGAGCAGCTGGTGAGGGCTCCCCGAGCACCCTGAGCTCCTGGCCGCAGCCGTCGGGGATCGCCCCGTGGGGCTCCCGGCAGCTCCGGGGCCTCAGGTGGCCTCACCACACCAAGGCAGAGCAGATTTCCCTCCCCACACCATCGCAACCCAGCCGAGGGGACTCTCCCACAGCACCTGCCCCTCCTTGAGGAACCAACAGCTCCCTGGGGCTTACAACCAGTTACCAGCAGGATGTGAAGAGCTGGCATCCTCCTCTTCCTCTCCTGGAGTCTGCTGCCACCTCCCAGTGTCCCCACCAAGCCTGGAGGTCGATGTCTGTTGGGTCACCTCCTCACCCAGGGCAGGAACCAGACAGGGACTTCCCTTACAGCAGCTCCAAGTGGAATCCAGGTGCCCAGAGCCACGTTCCTCGGGGCATTCTGCAGCTTTTGGGGTTTTTGGCTCCCCGCAGCCAGCTTCCTTCCCATCCGAAGGAGCATCTCCAGGCTGCCAAGTGGTTGCTCCAGGGTGCATTTGGCTGTAGTTCCAGCTGTTGCTCTAGCCCTAGATGTGTCTGGCAGGAAAAAAAATACACATAATAAATACAAAACATATAAATACTTATACATTACATATACTTATATATCTATCTACAGACACAGACATACACATCTGGAAGACGAAGCGGCCCGGCTTCTGCTGCCGTGGCTCCTCGCCCTCCTGACAGCCAGCATGGTGGCTGGCACTTTGTCACCTCGGGGATGTGGCTCAGCCTCGAGCGAGACCAAGGTCAGCAGCAGGCCGTGGTGACGGCCGATGGGGCTTGGCCCCAGGGCGGGGGTTTCGGGGCGATGCTCTGCTCGCTGCAGCAGCCAGGGCCAGCGGTGAGGACAGCACATCTGTGCAGATGTGAAATCCTCGCGGGCTGCAGCCAGGGAAACACCGACCTTTGGATGACCCTTCGCCTCCTGACGTCCCTTGTCCGCCATCAGCAGCCGAAGGCGGAAGGCGAGGCCGGGGAGGAACTGCGGCCCTGGCTTCCCATAGAACCTTCTGGTTTGGCCGGGGAAGGACATCCCACCCAGGACACCGAGATCCGGGAAAAAGCTTTATTTGCAAAGGAAATATGGACAATTTACATAAACTTACGCCCTAGTTTATATACATTATGTATATTTTATATACAGGTAGCGACTCGAATAAAGATGGCGAAGCACGAACCAGCATCGGTATCACCACCGTGCAGTTCTGCCAGGGGATGGGGGGGAGTCGAGTCTCTCCTCTTGCTCGCCCCCCTCCTGCCGCAGCTCGGGTGCCCTTTTCAAAGCACCTGACGTTGCTCAGTTAGAGAAAGGACGATGCCGAGCACCTGGCTGGGGACAGTGGGTGGCAGGGAGACCACCACCGCTTACCTGGGTGAGAAAGGCGCCGGAAGGCAGACATGACCCAAAGCCTTTACTGAAGAGCATCCTTCCCTCGAAAGGAGCCCTGAGCATGACGGCCGAGCTGGCTGCCCTGGCAATGGTCTGGGTGGAGGGAGAAGGGTTTTGGGCACCGTGTTACACACCGGGCAGCTGCTCCCCGGGTCTCTGCAGCTGGAGCTTGGGCAGCAGAGCCAAGGTGTAGGTAAGAGCAGAAGCAGTGCGTGCCAGTGGGAGGAAGGCTGCTTCCCTCTCCACCCTCTCCATACACAGACGGTTGTCTATAAATGCAGCATCTCCCTCTCAACCCCGCTAGGAATTGAGATGCATCAAAATTCAAAGCCAAGGGAGGGAAAGACTGGAGCAAGGCTCTGCTCCTGCTGGCCTGTGTTAAAATCCCCCATACACATACTGCTGACACTCCTCTGAGCTGCTTCCGGGCCTTCTTGGCTCAAGATCGAGGGGAAAAGGCACCAAAGATGGTGGGACAGCATCTAGAGAAGCATCACACGGAAGCAGCTGTACTGCAGCCTAGGTAACCTGCACTGGGATGCTTTGTCAGCCAGGACTTGCTGCTAGAGAGGCCAAAGGGTTTCAAGTAGAAAGCCTCTCCAGGGCTGCTCCAGGACTGGTGATCCACCCACTCACCCCGGGGATGAACACGGCTCCTGGACCATCCCCAGTCAGGTACTCTCTGCTCTCCAACTCCACACCCAACTCCACCTCATCGTGTCCAACTCGGCTACAGCGAGCATCACAGAAAGCCTGCCGACACCTTCGGAACCACTTCCTCCTGCTGCCCTGGCACGCATCAGCCACGCCGGGGGCTTTTCCAGGGGGAAGGGATTGTCCCTTGGCCTCTTCCTGCCCGCAGGACCCTGCTGCTGGGGGACAAGGAACTCAGTGGGACAAGGAACACAGCCTCTCCCAAGTCGCCGCCTTATCGATGCTCGGCCCCAAGCCCTGCGCTCTCCAGAGATCCCGTTTAACAATCTGCTTCATGTTCTCACTACACGCAGTTGTCCCGATTCATTCTTGTCAAAGGGACATGGTCCTCCTTAATCCATTTTAAAGGAAATAAACCACAAAGACCAGTTAAGTGCCCCTAAGGCTCTTGCCAGCCCGACACACTAAGGCCAGAAAAGAGAAGAACATATTGAAAAAAGCAATAGCAGGCCCTTTTTTTTCTTTTTTTTTCTTTTTTTTTCACGCGGTTATTTTACAAACTGCACGCCTCCTGTGAATAGCGAGGCTGGAGCCAAAGCCGGGTGCCCCCAAGAAATATTCATCTCCCAAGAAGCGCGACACTCGGCGAGCCAAGACCGCTCGCTGCGGACGGGGGAAGAGCGTCGGAGCTGGGAATGCCGCAGAGCAGCGGCTGCAGCAGCGTGGTGCCCAGACACGGTCCCTGCAGGTGACACTGTGGCCGAGCCACCTCAGCTCGGGCATCACTGAGGCGTCGCGTTGGCGCTCGTCCAGTCAGCCGCGTAAGCTGAAACTTCACTACCCTTCTTTAAATGAAAAAAAACCCCAACCCAAACTAGCCAAACAAAAAACCCCGCGCTCTGAAAAGAAATCCGGTTTAAAAAAAAAACCAACCAAACCGACCCCAACACAACAGAACCAAGCGCAAGCCAAAGCAGGACACAAAAGAGCAATTAGCACTTCGGCCTCTTCCTCGGCTCGAGCACATCTTATAGCTTTAGGTCTCCCCAGTTGAAGGGAGGTAACGGGAGAGAGTTGCTCAAGAAGCCAAAAGAAACAATAGTGTCCCAGCTCTTGTGTTAGTCACCAGAAATCGAGTTATGACTAGACTCAGCAGGGCTCAGAGGAAAGAAAAAGTGGTGACTTCATGCTGGACCAAACTCTTTAAATACAATTATTTTTTTCTGCTAGAGACTCCATCACCACTTACTAGGTAGAAGGGTGCCAAAAGGAAAGGGGTGAGGGGAGGAAGGATAAAAGCCACATCTAAAAGCAGGACAGTTGCTATTAAAACGGGGGGGGGGGAAATTAAAAAATTTAAAAGTTTAATTTCCTGTTTGAATATTTTATTCTTAAACATGACAAACTTCTTCAAGAGTGTTTTCACAAGTACTTGTGTCTGCTCTACGCGGCTCGGCGCGGCCCGTAGAAACGTGTTCTGGTTTGCAAAATATTAATTAAAAAGACCGAGAAACAAAACCAAAACCAAAACCAGAAACGAAACCAAAACCAAAAACAAAACCAAACCAACCCTACCCCGACAAACCACAGGTTGCTGTAACAGCAGCAGTACGTTCAGGCAGCCCCGTCGGGGCAGCGTGTACCTCTGGGGTGATGGCAGGAGCTGAAAGGCCTTTGCTTTGGGACTCAGCGATTTCTGGAATGTGGAGGCACTTTCCTACCTGCTAAACCTGCTCGATGGAGGGTTCCTTCCTTCTCTCCTTCCTTCTTCCTTCCCT
>WUAM01000287.1:75738539-75761771 GCA_024336885.1 Actenoides hombroni
ACCCGCGGCTTTCGCAGCCGGCTTCCCACCCTGCGGGCAGAGGTGCGAGCCCTGAGGATGAACGTAAACGCCACCACCCCCCACCACGTCCCCCTCCCTCCGCACCCCGCCGCCCTCCCAAGTCGGAACCGGGAAGGCACAAAACCAGAAATCCCCTTTCTTGCTTTGGTTAGCGTGCAGAAGCAGGAGTGCCTGGGTAGGACAGCTGGGACACGATCAGAGTCTGTCTTTCTCCCGCTACCGCCTGGGATGCTCTTGCTAGTGCAACATAAAAGCAGAGACCCACCCCCACCACTCTCGACATGCCGCGACGGAAGACCACAGCACAGAGTATCAGTGGAGTAATCCTTCCAATCCCGAGGCGGGTCAGGCCCGACGGCCTTCCCCCTCCGCACAACGCTTCTTTTCAGCGAGCTTTTTGTTTTTTGGATCCCAGTCTCCACGTAAAGTCACGGAAGGTGATTGTGCTTCCTGCATTCACATATAGGAATAAATAGCTCTGGATCAGTTTTCTTTATGGCCGGATTACAGAACCCCCTGAAATACTGATACGCTTATGAACAGCAGCACAGTGCAGTCCTGCGAGTTATCCTTGGACGTGCCAAGTTCATCTAGGACGCCGGCGCATCTCCCAGGCGGATGGCCCCGAAGAAAGTTGTGTGCTTGCTCATGTTGATGGAGATGTCAGCGTGGACCATCTTCACGGCGATCTTCTGCCTGGCTTTCAGGAGGCAGACCCCAGCTGTGTAGCAGGTATTGAAGTTGGTCTTGCCGGTCTCAATACTCCGAGTGCATTGCAGAAAGGGCTTTTCATCCACCACCACCTCATAGCTGGCAAAATCTGTGAAGTTTATGTAGTATACCTGATGTGAAGCAGGAAGAAGAGAGGTGTTAGGGAGCGTGTTTGGGCACATGGAACAAGTCCACATTCCTTTCAGCGTGTACGTAGATGTTCCCTCCGCTAACCATCCCTTCCTTGGCCCCGGGGCACCTACACTCACGGCAGGTTGACTTGTTCGAGGCAGGAAGAACCCCAAGCCAACCAAGCATGAGGAGACTCTGTATTCCGCTTCCTACCAACACAAGCAGCCGTGGATCCACGTAGCTAAGGCTGAGCTACGAGTCCTCGCTCTGGACCCTGCTTATTATGGGAAAAATTACAAACCTGCGCAGGCCTGGTTACAAAAACATATGGCCAACCCTACCCGAGACAAACAGTGCTTCATCCAACAAACACACAGAAATATTTTAACTCAAGTCCTCTTTCACTTACCTGGCCAGTCCTGCTTTCTGGGTCCCATGAGCCTCCTTTAGTGTTGACATCAAAAATGCCCTAAGATGTACTGGGAGCTGCCGTCTTTGTAATGGGACTTGAGGTGCTCTCAAAGGCATGGGCTATTATGGGGAAGACACTCTCCCAACCTCCACAGCTTGGAAGCAAGTGACCTTAGAGTGTTTGCACTGATTTGAACCTGCTCTGGCAGCGGGGTTGGACGAGATGATCTCCAGAGGCCCCTTCCAACCCCTACCACTCTGTGACTTAACTGAACTAGTAGATCGAGCACCTAGCTCCCCGTGACTCCACCACTCGTTACTTGACCATCTCCCACACGCTGATTCCAAAGAACTGCAGATGCATGAGAAAGACCCAGCCAAAGAGAAGCCAGGCCCAGGGAGCTGCTTCCTCCTGACAGAAGAAAACCAGCCACGTTGGATGCAGCTGCTAGTTCTCCTTAGCCTACACCCTGTGACCACAGAAGCTACACGAGACTGACTGCCCTTTTGCCCTGATGGACTACAAATGACAAAGGCTTCAGAGGCATGAAGGTGTGGCTAGCAATTAGCATTAAGCACTCAGGAAACAATGACACCAGCTCCACGGTCACATCCGCAGCCCACTTTATCCGACTTGGCGCAGTCCCGCTGGGGCTGCCAACTGAGCAAAAGCAAATGATGAGCAGGAGGCAATATTAGAAGGCTGGAGCAAGGTGGGAGTTGCTTAATTGTGGTTGTCACATGGGAACCCTCTCTTGCTAAAAACTGTCCCAGAACCTGGACAGTTTTTCAAGTCCACAGGCAGGTGGACACCTTCCGTGCTCTGGAAGGGCTGGGAGAGCTTCGTAGCTCACACGATGCGGTCGCATCGTGTTGGCCTGAAGTTGGGAGTTACCTGGGCTGGAGTTTGGCCAAGCCACCCGGGGCCGAGAGTCCTACGCTCACAAGGGGTGGCACAGCTTTGCAACGAGCAGGAGCTGTCAAGGGTGTTGCTCTTACATCTCTGCTAAAGCACAGAGCCCAGCGTCCTGCCGGGACCCTGGCTCTGCCGGGAGGTTTAGTTGGGCGTGCGGTGGGCATGGGCAATAGGGAGGATTACAGAAAGGCACTGGTGGAGTGTGGGTAACTAATCTCTGGCGGCTGGTGTCACGGCCGGACGTGCGGCCTGGCGCTTGGCAACTCTAAGGTCTTCCTCCGACAGGCTTCTCCTAGAGCACCGAGCAGTTAAAGGACAGACAAGTTCTTGGCATTTGGTAGTTGTCTGGAGCCCTCTCGTGGTTCATGCAAGGCTTCCATTGGAACACAAGAATAGGAGTTAGGCCCAGGACCGTACTCACTTCTACCTGACTATAGATGAAGTATGTGCCGTCCACCAGTACCTCCAGCTCCCCACTGCGGGCATGCAGCTTAAACACCTTGGGGTTCATAGTGATGCGAGACCAGTCATTGAGGACTCCACCTGAAAGATCTCAGTATGAGAAAATGGCAGTCACTCAGTACCCGTCAGAATGAAAAGCGCGGGAGCACAGAAATACAGTGACATTGCAAGGTCATCATCACGCCACGGCTGGCACAGACTCCAGGTCAGCAGTCAAGCCACTCGGTCAGCAAATCCCAGAATTAAAGACGATGGGGCGGTAGGTTGGACTCCTCCCTGCAGCTCTAATTCCACTATCGCTTGCTGGTGGGCACCCGTTTGATTCCGCGTGCAGCGCAACGGGTTGCCATCTCTACTCGTCCTCGCCCAGAGCTGTTCTTAACTCAGCTGAGAGGCCAGGGGCTGGCTTCTCACACTATTTTTGGATGTTCAGATCCCAAATGACTTAATGGCAGCTGTGACTCTAAGAGCACTTCTTCAGGTGCCTCCTGAAGAGCATCTGCTCATGGCCCTTCTAAAAAGCTTTGTCAGTAGCGAATTCCCTGGTACCACAGAAGAAACTCTGCAGCAAAAGCGGCACCAGATCCAATTCTCCAAGAAAGACCCTCAACTGACACCACCCAGCCTTGAGAACATTAAATCCCTTCCTGTATTTCCCATTTCATTTATTCCCCTCCCCACGCCTCTCTACCCAGCTTCCAAACTAAACAAAGAGGAGCTTCAACAGAAGGTGTGCTGATGGGTACGTCTGTAAGGACCACAGCAAGGCTAGGGTGACAGTGGTGATCCCTGTCCTCACAGGAACGGGAATGTATGTGGCCAATCTGCCTGCTCCTCTCTCAGTGCTGCTGGGCTGGAAGATGTTCTCAGCCAAAGCGTCGTGATAGAGCCTCCACCACCCTCACTTTAAGCTGTGGGATCAACCCTAGAAGAAAGCTAGTCCTTGCAACAGAGAGACAACAGTATTATGGAAAAAAACTCATGTGCAACCACGGGACTACACCGTGTCTCAGGACACGTCTGTGGACAGAGACCAACTCGGGTTACACCATCAGTTTTAATTCTGGTATTTCTTGACTTCAACATTCTTGACTTTGTAGCCAGCATTATTTGAACAAATGCTTTGTCATTACATTTCCTAGGTTTTTGAAAGCCAAAATAACAACCAAGTAGGAAATTGCATCATGTCACACCACATTAACCCCCAACTGGTGGCCTCAGCACAGCCAGGAATTTATAGACCCACCACCCGATCCTCTGGCATTGCTGCCAACAGAGTAACTGACAATATGAGCAGACCCCCTGTGCTCTGGACAGGCCAACGAGCAGGTCCAGAGGACACACTTCACTATGAGACTAGATCAGAGACATTCTCTGTAGGTGTCTTGTTTTGGGCCCCTCATTTCAAGAAGGACATTGAGGGGCTGGAGCGTGGCCAGAGAAGGGCAACGGGGTTGGGGAAGGGGCTGGAGCACAAGGGTGGTGAGGAGCAGCTGAGGGACCTGGGCTTGTTCAGCCTGCAGAACAGGAGGCTGAGGGGAGACCTTCTGACAGGAGGTTGGAGCCGGGGGGGGTTGGGCTCTGCTCCCAAGGAACAAGCACCAGGACAAGAACCAGCTTCAAGTTGCCCCAGGGGAGGTTTAGGTTGGAGCTGAGGAACAATTTCTTCCTCTCCAGGATTGTCCAGTGCTGTCCCAGGCTGCCCAGGGCAGTGGTGGAGTCCCCGTGATCCCTGGAGGGGTTTCCAAGCCCCATGTGGAGCTGTGGTGCTGAGGGCCATGGGTCAGTGGTGCCCTGGCAGTGCTGGGGGAACAGTTGGACTCCGTGACCTTAAAGGTCTCTTCCAACCAAAACCATTTGGTGATTCTAAACCCAACTCTTCTCCTCCCAGACTCCATCTGCCTTAGCTCCCTGCCCCAGCTGCAAAGCAGCCAGGCTGTGTCTTCTGCTGGCTGTCAGCTGGACAGTGTCCATGGCTCAGGGCGCTGGATTGTTCCCGAGCAGCGGGGAGGTGCACCCAGGGTGGTTCCCACTCTTCGAGAGCAGCGGATGCTCTGCAAACATACAGGCTGCTCATTAACGAAGGGGTAATTACTTCTGAGCCCTGTCCTTGCTGCACCGACCCTTGGGAGATGCACCCCTCCAGGTCCCGGAGAGCCCCACGTGGGGACTTAAGGCAGGGGATGGGACAACCAGCTCCTCTCCAGCACAGCCAGCCACGGGGAGCTGGGAGGCAGCAGCTAATGCATGAAGAGCAGGAACTGGAGCAGAAACTGGACAGGGATCTGGGGAGGAAGGAGGGGAGCAAAGAGCTGCCTGTGGATGCGAGATGGCTCAGTAGTTGAGCTGAAAGGCTCAGAGGCTGTTGGGTGGGGGTTGTGGAGATATCCTCACACTGCAGCTGTGCCTCTCCCTCCCACAAATTACTGGGATGACTGGAGAAAGCCACTGGGCTTTCCTGTCTCCTACCAATGGGGCTGAGACAGGGAAAGGATACACTGGGGGCTTTATGGATAGAAGGAGGAAGAAGGATGGGTGGTGAGGGGCTGGGGAAAATTGATGACAGGACAGCAGGTTGGAGGAGACACCACGTACACCTGGAGGTCAGGGAGAGGAGAGATCCAGCAGGACAGAATTTCTGGGATGTACAGGATCATCTGGGAGATAAACAGGAGCATGGGGGAAATGGGGATGGAAACTCCACAGAACACTCCTCTAAGTGGGTCCGGGCACGGCAATTGGACTATCAGACTAAATCAGAGTAAAGGAAGAAATTATTGATGCTGAGGGTGGTAAGAACCTGTCCCAGGCTGCACAGAGAGGTGGTGGCTGCCCCATCCCTGACACCATTGCAGGGGAGGTTGGCCAGGGCTCTGAGCACCCTGCTCTAGTTGCAGATAGCCCTGCTCCCGCAGGGGGGTTGCACTAGGTGACCTTAAAAGGTCCCTCCCCACCCAAACCCGTCTGTGGTTCTATCTCATGGGGAGGCCAACAGCGGGGACATTCAGGGACCTGTTATAGGATGGACTTGGTATGAAGCTAGGGTGCAGGATGGGCTCTTTTCAGTAACGAGCAGTATCAAGAGATCCTTACCATTCTTCACTTGGATTGCTGAGCCTTGGCCTTGAAGGTGGACCACAGCTGGCTGCAAAGGAGATCACAGAGATTTAAAATTCATGGCAGACACCGTGTCCTTCTACAGTCACTCGAGACATCTCCACAGCCCTGGGGACTGGCAGAGGCACGACAGCACCCCGAGATCATCCATGCTTTTCATAAATGAACAAAGGAGACCAGAGCAGTTGATGACAACCTGTGTAAATACTGGAGGAGAGGTGAGAAGCCCACACCGTGGTCTCAAATGAAAAGGGTTTGCTCAGGCAGTCCCGCTGACCACAACTTTACCAAACGCCGGTAACGTTTACAAAAATGCAGCCAAAGTTGAGTTTTTCCCTTGCAAGAAGATCAACCAACCTGGATGTCTCTGGAGCCGGCCTTGTCTGTGGCACCTGCAAAATGCAATTGAGCATCATTGGAGAGGGAGCTGGAAAGAGCTGCAGTAAAATCTCCTATAAATAAAGCTTCCCTTACCCCATGACACCCATTAAAAGCCAGTTTGTAACGGGACAGTGCCAGCTCTGTGGGGTGCAGCTTAACATTAAAAAGCACATAAATGAGAAAAAGATTTCATCCTACTTTTTCCTATTTTCTTCCTACGTTTCCGTCTAACATCGCCAACGTTCCCCCGTGCTCTTCAACCAGTTTCCACTGGAAGGAGAAACTGCACAACCCTTTTCCTGATCGGTAGTGGCACAAAAGCCTCTTGGCTGCAAAGATGAGGAGTTTCCCTCTGCAGGAACTCGGGTCACTCATCGTACTCGAGCTGATGCTGAAATCTCTGTGCTCCAAGAGCCAAGTCTCGATTCAAGAGGAGATGCTCACGGGCAGCGCCCTGGAAGGCTACGGACCTCATGCTGCTCCTGGCCTCTGCTTTGGCACTTTTGAGATAGACATTGAGAAATCAACCGAGTTCTCCTTTGAGAGCTGTGTGAGCTCTAGGGTAATAGCCCTGATTTCTCTGGAGGTATGTTTCTTTAATACTAGACTGTATAAATATAAATGTATAAAGATGGGGACAGACTTTTGAGCAGGGGCTGTTGGGACAGGACAAAGGGTGATGGGATTAAACTAAAAGAGGGAGACTTAGACTATAAGGATGAAATTGTTGACGCTGAGGGTGGTGAGAGCCTGGCCCAGGCTGCCCAGAGAGGTGGTGGCTGCCCCATCCCTGGCACCATTGCAGAGGAGGGTGGCCGGGGCTCTGAGCACCCTGCTCTAGTTGCAGATGGCCCTGCTCCCTGCTTGTGCTAGGTGACCTTGAAAGGTCCCTCCCCACCCAAACAAGACTGTAATTCTATGATTTCATGTGAGGGATTTTAACAAAATAATTGGCATGTAACTCTCTGGAGAAACAACACGGACCAGCTACAAAGAAACAAAGAAAAACGAAAAGGAGACCTGCAGGAGAAAACCTTTCCTCTGGCTGGTTACAGGAGGTGAGCTGGCCGGGCTCGTGCAGGCTCAGCAGCCGTGCCAAGCACCAGCCTTCCTAGTCCCGATGCAAAGCCAGGCTCTGCCTCAGCTTAAGAGGAATTAAGACGGACAGGGAACTACCCCCGGGAAGAGCCAGTCCGTGCAGGCGGACATCGCTCACCGGCAGACCTCAGAGTGACGCTTTACAGCACACGAGGCTCTGCAGGTCTCTGCTGCTCCTTCTCCGCACCCTCTTCCGACAGGCACCACCTCACCCAAACCACTGCCCCTGGGTCCCACCGGGCTGCAGAGCTTCTGCTGCTCCCCCCGTCCCCACCACAGGCACAAGGATGAGCCCATCGCCTCGGATGGAAACCTGGAGCTTTTTTATCTCCTCCTGCGTCCCCTGGGTGTGTGGAGCCTCTGGGCAGAGAAGGGGACAAACCAGTTACCTGAGGGGCCCTGCAGGCCAGGTGGTGCCTGAGGGCCCGGTGGGCCAGGCGGGCCAGGCGGTCCCATGACGGTTGTGCCGGGAATCCCCGGGATGCCAGGAATGCCAGGGGGGCCCTGGGGCCCAGGAGGACCTGGTGGCCCTTGGGGACCGTTGGGTCCTGGAGGACCAGCCTTCTTACCTGAAAAACAGAAGGTCAAACGTTAGCCTCTCTGCACGCTGAGCGTGGGATGGTCTTTTGCCTACAAGGAAGCCCCAGGAACATGGAAAGCAGAAGACTGGGGATGGCTCATCCATAGCTGGAGGGCGTGGGATGGTCTTTTACCTACAAGAAATCCCCAGGAACACAAAAAGCAAAAGACTGGGGATGGCTCATCCATAGCTGAAGGGCAGGGACAAGGAGCAGCACCCAACTGGGGAGTGGGACCGGAGAGAACAGTGCTAGGAGGTCCCACAGCCCTCAAAGGCAGCCCACCCGAGAGCTGGTCACACCCTCTGGCAAGATCAGGATGCTCCTGTTGACCAACTGTGAGAGCTGGAGCATTACAAGTGGAGATGCACCGCTCTGCAGTTTCTCAGATGCCTGTTTTTTGTCGGAAACCAAGTGCAATCTTTTTCTCCCTGCTGGATCCAAGTTTTGCATACGATCCCCATGGCCGGATCTCCTGCCTGAGGGAGAGAGGTGCCTCCAGAGGGCAGTTCAGAGCTGAACTTCAGCTCCACTCCACCAGCTCCTGAGCGCCCATGGCTACGCAGGAGGCATCCAGGGTTCCGCCCTGCCACCAGGATGTGCTTCAGCTTCACCAAGGCCTGAGATGCTACAAGGCCTCTGGGGAATTCAACGTGCCTTTGGGGGTTTGGCGCCGAAAGCCGGGAAGAACTGCCACTGTCCTCGAGCACATCTCACCACGCAGCCCCAGGAAGAGGAACAGCACGACCATCTGAGTAGACTCTGGCCAGTCCAAAACAGCGAGCTGAAATAAGGCCTGCAGGGGAAGCCTGACCACGATCTCCTGATCTTCCAGACCTCTGATGGAAATTATGTCCTTTGGACGTAGCTTTTAAAACGCAACTTCTGTAGCAGCTTTTCTGCCAAAGAGCTTTAATGATTTTGCTTCAACCGCCGAGACCAAATCCACTGTAGGACAGAATTAAACACTCTAGCAGATGACAGCAGCAGTTAGGATATGAAATAAGGGTTACTGGAATGGTTTGTGAGTATATTTATGTCCTTGTTCCTCTACTGAATATCCATCATTGTCAGGGAACAAAGCTAGGAGAAACCCATCTGGTTTTGTTAGCACAGAAGTGGAAACCTCTAGATGCCACTGGCCATGGACCAGGGCACATGGGAATCAGCGCAGGACAAGGGTGTGGTTGAGTTTCAATGTATGGAAAACTACGTTAAAGTAAGTACAGGTGGTTAGAGGGATACTGGGATCCTACAGAAACGGGGCAAAGCTTAACGGGACAAATCGCCCGCAGAAGCATCTCTGCCCAGCTCAGCAGCCCTGCCTCCAGTTCTGAGCTGGCCACAAGCCAGCTTTCCTCTCCTCCAGCAATTGTCCTCCCCCTCAGGACAATGACAAGCTTTGGAAACGATCACCCTGACTCAAACCCCTCACTTATTTCCCCAAAAGCACACTTAGTCAGCTTTTCTCACCCGTACCCACTCGGGATGGGGCTGTCTGAACGCTGGGTCACGGGCGGCCAGTCAGGAACCCCTGTCACCACTGCCTCTCCTTTTTGAGAGGGACACCAACATCCTTCCCCCTCCTCAAATGGTTTAACTAATCTGCCTGCTCCTGAACGAGCTGCTTGTTTAGCAGGAAACTGACTGCACATCATCCCCAGGCTGCACAGGGATGTTGAGTTGCCTTGCTTCTTCTTCAAGGGTTTTCAGCTACTTTTCCGTGACTTCTTTTTATTAAAGGCAAAAAAAGAAATAAATGTGTATATATATTCACTAAGAATAAAGCTCTTGATTCATCTTCTGAGGGGACCCCAGCCCCAGCACGAGCACCTCTCCAGGGAGGGTGTCCAGCCCCCGTGTCCCAGCGTGCCAAGTCTCCAGCTGTACCCGCATGCACCGGGCAGGCTCCCAAACTCAAAGTGGGCAGAAGTGGGAAGTCTTCCTTACCCATCGCTCGCCAAACAATGGGCCCTAAATCATGTTTAGCTTTAGGAACTAGTTCTTTACTCTGAGGGTGGTGGAACACTTGCAAAGGTTTCCCAGAGAGGTGGTGGCTGCCCCATCCCTGGCACCATCCCAGGTGAGGTTGGCTGGGGTTTTGAGCACCCTGCTCTAGTTGCAGATGGCCCTGCTTGGACCAGATGAGCTTGAAAGGTCCCTCCCCACCCAAACTAACACTCAGAATGGACACATTAAATTATGAGGTTAACACACAACCAGAAGTGAGATGCAGAGCACATCTGTGTTGGCTTTGGCGGGTCTGAAGAAGACCCCAACCTGCCTGGCAAACAGCAAGCAGCTCCCGATAGCTGCTACATGACTCAGCTCCACTCAACTATTTAATTAGAGCATCTTCAGAATTACTTCTACAGAACATAATTAGCTTCCTTCAGCTTTTCAGAAGTGAGTGCTAATGGGTCATGCAGTCCTGCCATGGCAGCGTGGGCACACGAGAACAGCTCGTGGTCCATGCTGTAGGACCACAGGCCACGTCAATCCTGCCCTTCCCAGAGAGAGAACCTGTTGTTGGTTTCTCCTTCCTGTTGGTCAAAGAGAATTTATAGCCAGGTACCACAGGCACAGAAAGGAAAAAATTACAACTCAAACTTACCCTTTTTCTTGTTTTTCACTGAACTTGGACCTGCAAAAAAAAAAAAAAAGAAAAAAGAAAAAAGAAAAAAAGAAGAAAACCAGTGAAATTCAATGATCATCTCAGAAAATCCCCACTGCCATCACCACCCATCCACCCAGAGGGTGCTTCTCCAGAGCTGGACCAAAACTGGCAACAAAAGTGGTAAATCAAAGACGTGGTTTTCTGTTTTCCCCTCTCTCAAACACACAACCTGTGGCTGGTACAACATGAGAGAATGACTTTTGGTGGGTACCTCTCCCCCTTATCACAAATGTGAGTTAAACCATCTGCTTGCGGCCAGCGGCAAAGCTTGAGTGATGGATGCTCTTCAGCCTTGGGCCAGAGCTTTACTCTCAGATACCAAAGAAATGGCCAAATTGAACATTTAAAGCTGATGCACTTTACCTCCCGACGAGGACAGGTTAGAAGAAAGTCAGTGTGACTCAGCTGAGAGCAGGAACCCAAATATTATGGTATTATCTAATTATTCTGCTAATTTACTATTATTTTTTAGTAATCCAGATATTCACAGTGTTAAACTACGTAGCTAGGACAATACAGAGGTTTCTAACAATGCCAGACCCAGGATCTTGGAATCACAGAATTGTTCTGGTTGGAAGAGACCTTTCAGCTCATAGAGTCCACCCGTTCCCCCAGCACTGCCAGGGCACCACTGACCCATCTCCCTCAGTACCACAGCTCCACGGCTTGGAAACCCCTCCAGGGATCACGGGGACTCCACCCCTGCCCTGGGCAGCCTGGCACAGCCCTTGACAAACCTTGTAGGGAAGAAATTGTTCCTCAGGTCCAACTTAAACCTCCTCTGGGGCAACTTGAGGCTGGTTCCTCCTGTCTTGTCACTTGTTCCATGGGACCAGAGCCCGACCTGCCCTGGCTCCAACCTGCTGTTAGGGAGCTGTCAGAGCCAGAAGGTCTCCCCTCAGCCTCTTTTTCTCCAGGCTGAACAAGCCCAGGTCCCTCAGCCACCCCTCACCAGACCTGTTCTCCAGCCCCTTCACTAAGGAGCAACACCGAAGCCAACACACAGGTCCACCACCAGCAGATGAACCCCAAATCCTTCTGTTTGTCAAGCACAGGCTCCTCTTTTTGCATTTTCTGAGCCCCTGCGATGCAGAATGAGCCACAATTGTGCTGTCGATCTCCACCAGCTATCTCCACCAGCGATCTCCACCAGTGACCTCCACCGGCACCAGCTAGTTAAGAACACTTTCAGCAAAGAGAAGAAAAAATTGTCTGGGGGGGACATCATTTAAAAAACCAACCCAACCCAACCAAACAACCCACCAAACCCAACCCAGGCAGCCAAAGGCGAGTGCTGCGTCTGCGTCTCTTCAGGCCTCGGAGTCACAAGAGTTTATTTCATGTTATATATATCACACCATTAGCGCTATAACCAGAGTGAAAGTACAAATAGCTGCGGCCAGCCAGACACATTGGAACTGGATGGAACCAATTAGCTTCAAAGATGAATGGGCGGAATGAGAACCACATGTGATGTCAATGTTCACAGTCTATATTACAACACGCGCATCTGTTCCAGGCACGGCAGAGAGAGATGTTACGGCTCTGCAAGTGAATCTTTTGACAAACACACACAAAAAAGTACTTCTGACATGAAAAAAAAAAAAACCAAACCCAAAAACGAGGAAAAAAAAAAACCAAACCAACGTTATTAGCCTTGGGAGCTTCTGGGTCTCTGGGGTTTGCATCTGTTCCCCTCCCAGTAGGAGCAGAGGGGAGGGGGTAATTTCATTGTATAACGTTCATCCCGTGCACCAGGAGACAGAATGTTCCTCTTTTTTGCTCAGAAATGGTAAACTCACCAGCTCTTCCTCAAGGTAGTCGGAGGTGCTGAGGCACAAGGCTTGAAATCCTCACTTGATACACCTTGTCCCAACACTTTATGCTTCTGCCCACCCTTTCTGCCGTGTTTTGCTGAGGCCACCCCCCAATATTTAAGCCAAAAAGACTGTTAAATGCTGCAGTGGTTGGAGACGCATGACCCGCTGGTTATCTGTTGACTAGTGGAGCAGGGTAAATACCTACGTCACGTTAGGCAAGCAGAAGTCTTTCCTAGAGTCTTCTCCTACACTGTTCATCTCACCTCACCATCCCGCTCCTCCTGCAGAGAGGCTCCCAGCCTCAAAGCCTTTCACACTACCCACACATTTACTTAGTGTAGTTTCATGGAGACCAGCAGATGACTTGATTCCAAGGAAGGTCTATGAGAAAACACTTTTCTGTTCACTCTAAGATTCCAATTACAGGCACATCCACAATGCTCCTCTCCAGTATCCAAAGCCTTGTAAAACCCCAAGCTATAGGACACCTACTGCTGCTCCGGAGCCCACCAGACCTGCCATCTTCTTATAGAAGGAAACTGGTTTGACGTGAAGATTTTCCACTGCTCTCCTCTCTGCTGTCAGGGGCTGCTCCACAGCACACCTGAGGATTTGTTCCAGTCCCAGTGGGATCTAAGCAACTCGATCAGTCACCACTTCTTTTCCCATCTTTATAAAAATAACCTCAGGTTTGCTTTACCTGGCCTTTTCTAGCATCACATCTGAGGTTTCTCCTGAATTCCTCCGAGTATCTGTTAGGAACGTCCTAGAGATGAAGCTCGTGGTCTGGAGTGCTGGTATGAAACACACCAGCTACCCAAGCAGGGCTATTTTTCTCCAGATGTGCTTGTGCTCCACTTTTGTACGTCTTCCCACCAATCCCACCTATCTCCTGGTTCCTTTCTGCACCTTCTCTGCTCGTGTTTGAGGTCAAACCAGACCCCAGACCTGGGGATGTCCATCTTCTTCTACATTTCCTGTCTTTCATCTGAAATTGATTTTATGTTTATGCTCTGAAGGCCTCCTCGAAGGAGCTGTCAGCTCTACGCAACCTCTCATTTTACCTTTGCTTTTGCGGAGGAAGGAAAGTTGACAAGAGCTGTTAATGTGGAAGAGGACCAGGATATCAGAGAGGACCAGGATATCAGAGACGACTGGGCTATTAGAGCAGACAGGCTGGATGGTTTTGAAAAATAAGAAGCATGGAATGAGATTCAGTCAGACAAAATGCCTAGTCCTATAAATTCTATATACCCAGGGAATAATAAACTTTGCTGGGTGGCGGAGCTCTCCGATGGAGCTGAGGAGGAGCACGTCCGCACGCGCAGCCAGGAAAGGCAGAAATACAATGGTAAAAGGGATGGGTGGAAACACCTCCAGCAGCCACGGTGCCACTCAGTGGTTGGGGGTGAAAACCCCAGGAGTAATGCAGTCCACCCTGATCACCTACGTGCAGAAAGATGAATTTAAATTCATCACAGAAGGGCTCCTGGGAAGGTCAAGTGGTCAAGCAGAGCTCGCCTGGTTGGCTGTCAAAGCTGGGAAAGGGATGAGAGCACCACTGGGAAAGGCTACAGTGATGGACAGGGAGGGAGAAGACCTGTTAGGGCTTAAAGGACAGTGCTGGCACCTCCTCACATGTTCAAATTGCTCCACAAGACCATTGAGCTGGGAATGAGACGGCTTCTTCTAACCTCTTAAAGGAGAAGCACAGGTTTGGAGAGGGTCTTCTGGCTTGAGTGTCACGGGTCACTGCTTAAAAAAGTCTCTCAGAAGTTCATCAGTCCCTTTGGAAAGTGGTGAGGTAATTTTTTGCCTAACTACTTAACGCCACAGCTACTAAGCTCTGAAGCAGGCTGCTGGCCTGACATGAACGGTTGAAGTTAGCTACCTAACCTACTTCCAAACTTCACCATCTCTTGCACTGGATTCCCTGTAGGAAAAACCCAACGACTCCTGCTGTAACCGCTCGAGCCAGCTCCACCATCTGCCAGACGAGCTCTTCATCGCAGGATGGGATTTCCCCAGCAAAGCTGTTGAAGCAGCAAGGCTGTGTGCTGGGCTGGTGAAGACCCAGGCTTTGGAGCAGCGCTCAAGACCTAGACTTCTCCAAAAGCTCATTTTCCACATCTGTTGGGAAAATTAAAACGGACTGGTAACGGAAAAGAAGGGAATATACAACCAGCAAGAGCGGTGAACTTCGAGGGAAATGTAAGAGGAGGAAAAGTCAGCTTGGAACGGTAACAAAAAAAAAAACCCAAGCCAAAGAGAACAGCCACCCTGGAAGCCTTCTGCCCGCAGAGCCATCCAGCTGGGCACCTGCCAGGGGAAGGCTCCAAGCAATGCCAAGTCACTTCTTCTAGCAGAAGCACTATGGCCACGGGTTTTAGCGATGACTCAGTTCAGTTGCCAGCTTCTCACTTCAGCTGAAGAAAATATTTGCAATAGATGAGGGTTTGTTGTTTGGTTTTTTTTTTTTGTGGTGTAAACCACAGCTGTGGCCCAGCAAGCAGCAGAAGACATCTAGCTGTGCTTCAGGGAGCAGGTTCTAGCCCCCAGCTCCTGCAGCCCCAGCATCTGCTGGCTCGTTTCCAAGGGCTTCAGAAAAAAAACCCAACCAGATGGTGATGCAACTCGAGGATATTATATATGACATGTTTTCTCTTATAAAGATTGATAGAGTTTACTTTTTCCCCCTTGATTTTTTCTTTCTTGCACGCTACACGCTGCTGGGATTTACTATAAATACAAAAATATCAAAAACTTCTTTAGGACATATGCCGATATAAATAGTATATTAAAAAAAACCAACCCAACCCCTGCGTTCACTTATTAGTTGTGTGTGTGGATTAACAAGAAATAGTTTAAATTCCTCCAAAACAGTTCAAACTGGGTTTATTGGTGGGAACAGATCTTTGTAATTATGCTTATTTTATATAAAAACCTACAAAAGGTTGACCGGTATCGAAACCAAAGGGCAGATATCTGGGAGGGCTGCTGAACCTTCTCAAATTCTCAGTGGCCAAGAGCAGAACTAAGTCAACGGGCACCACTACCACGTTCCAGCAGATAACACAACGCAGTCATCTCCACATCGCCGTCACCGCTCTGACCCCCAGAGATGAGAAGATGGAGGTACCGAGAAGTGATTCTCATCCCGGGCTACAAACAGAACCAGAGACAAAATCTGGAGGATTAATCAGATGTTAGTGTCTTCCACATTGCTTCTCATCACTCATTCAGAAAACAAGGATAAAGTGACTTGAAATGATGAAGTCCACGGCTGCTTTCAAGAGGAGCATCTGATTTTGAAGGCGAAAAGAGAAGCGGGGAGCTCTATGTGACTTGTGCAACATGCACAATTCCCAAACTATATTGTCTTTGTGCACTAAAAAAAACCCCAAGCAACAAACAAAAAAGCAGCTTTTTCTTTGAAGTATGAGCTTCTGGCTGCAGTTGGAAGAAGAATAGCAGGTTTAATGATCACTGTTCTCAACAGCTATGGAAATTTGTGTGAAGCATTCTCCCGAACCCTGCTAACCATCTGGTTTCACAAAGAGGCCACTTGCTAAATCTCAGACAAAGCTCTGACTGCTGCCCAAATCCACCAGCTTCTGGAGAATAGGCAGCCCACAGAATCTGAAATGAACTCCTGGACATTACTTGCAATACAGTTATTCATGGAGAAGAAAGAGAAGCCGAGCGGGACAACCAGGCTCTGTAGTACAGCAGGTGAGTGTCCCAGGACTCGAGTCCCGCTAACCATCCAACCCAACCATGTTTCCATCTCTCCCAGAAAGCTCTGACCACCGAGTGCCCTCCGGCTGAGAAAGCTTCCATCTCTCTGGGAAGGAAGTTCTCTGCCACTTGGGGCTTCCTGAAAAAAATGGGGCAAAGCAGCTATTAAAATGTCACTGTCCCTGACCCATGCCTGGGAATTAACCAGTCCTGTCAACTTTCACAGGCACAGAGACCAGAAGGAACCACTATGATGATAAGTATGAAAAGAAATCCTACTCATTAAGCCTCCCACCAATCCCACGATCTCTATTTGACCGATACTAAAGGTGGAAAGAAAAGCTCAAGTCTTCCATGAGATTTCAAGCCATGAAGAATCCACTGCCTCCTCCGATATCAAAGTTGTCCCGATGAATAAGGTCTAAACCCTCACTTTAGTCAACCCGCCCGAAACCCGGTTGATTCGTTTACAGAACTGGCATAATGATATTTCCTCCGTTCACATGGGTATGAGATATGCAAAGCTCTTCAGATATTTTTAAGTGTGCTGTTATTAATGCCAGACTACGGTGGAGCTGGGGAAAGAAGGCTGTTAGCTCCCAAACACATGCTTAATCTAGAACACGTGGGTTTGGGGGAGGTTTGGAACCAATATGTTTTCAACATTTTCAGGAAATTTGGTCTATCCAGATGAAAGCTTCTTGGACCCTACTGGAATATCAGTCAGTGGTACAAATACTGAAACAAGATTAATTTTTTCCTTTCCCTGAAAAAGCAACTGCTTCTCCACCAAACCCAGAGAAAAAGGCAATGGATCTCGAAGAGCAGCGCTGGTGTTATTCCTCTGGAATACTCAGAGAATAAATTATAGCTCTAGGAAAGCATCCCAGAAATAAAACACATCGTGCACTGCTCAGAAACTTCTGGCGTGCTTTGCCAGGAGTGTTTTTTCGGGAGTGGGATGAGGAAGAGAGGTCTTCTGCTAAGTGTGGAGGAAAGATGCTGCCCACAAGATCCAGGCAGGGCGGCTGGATCCAAGGTAGGGCTTCGATGTCCCCAGTACAAGGATAGTACAAACTTCGAATAAAGCAGAATATAGCGAGGATATTACACAACAGAGGGGGGGGGAGCTCACTGGACAAAGTTGGGGAAGGATGAAGCAGTGCTGCTGGAGATTCCAGTACGCCAGGCAGAGCCCAAGGCCACCCAGTTTGTCCTCAACCGCCACTGGCGCTTCTCTCTCTGCTTTTGTTGCCATTTGTTTTAAACTCTTCAAAATCCATCTGTCGATGTGGTCCACCCTTAATTGTCTTTTTTTTCTGGTTAGATCTGAAATTGAGATGCTCCATGACAGCATCCCATCAACGAGCGCTCCCTCCTTTTCCTTCCCCGAGCAGCATCGTCCTTCCCCAGGAGCACCCAGAGTCAGACCTGGAGGACATCCCAGCCCGCGGCTCTACCTTCCCTGTCCCAAAACTCTGGGCACAGCAGAAACACAGGCCCTGAAATTGCAGCAGTCTTTGCTTAGTGGTAGCCCTGTCACATCCTGGAGTTATAGGCTGTTAAGTGGGCAAGCCCAGAGCCAGTTTGTAGCTGACACTTCTGATGCTCCACCCCAAAGCCAGTCTCCTCCAGCCCAAGAGATCAAGAAGAGTTTGCAGCTCATACTCTTTTGAGGCACTCCCTTGGCTATGCCCATTTTTTGAGGCTATTCTTCGTCTCTTTTACAGAATTCCACCCCATGTCTCCAGGGGATGCAGCCTGCACTGAGGTCTCCCCCGACACTTCTGGGAGGCTACGCTGCTTGGCCAGGGGGTCCGAGGAGAGCTTGTGCACCCACACCAAAGGCTGAGAACCCTTTTTCTTGTGGTGAGTTAGGTATGAGAGCGGCCTTCTGCTGCCCCACTGCTCTTCTCCTCTGAGCAATCTGTCAAAGGACAAGCCTACACCCATGTGTCATCCAGATGATCAGATGCTGCTCCGGGAGCTCCATGGATCAGTAGCCTGCTCCCTCCCCATTCCTCTGATCCCCTACACCAGACCCCAGTTCAAGCTTATCGGTCTGAAAACAAATGGGCAGAAGTCACAGCTCATCCCTGCCCCACCTCTCGAGTCCCTGGCGTGACACAATGCCAGAGAGCCACAGTCTTTCTTCCTCAAACAGCTTCAGACCGTGTAAGATCTCATCACGTAACAGGATTTTTTCTGTTGTTGTCAAAGTTGTTTTGAGTTTTTTTTCTCCTGCCAATACCCAGAGAGATTTTTGCCTGGTTTGATGATTAAAAAACAGAACTCTTCACATCAGGGAATAAATTGGTCAAGCTCCTAAGGAACAGGAGGACAGTTAAATGCAAACATACAGAGATACTGGCCAACAGCAACAGTAGGTTGTGATGGGCTTTATACTGATCTTTGATCATAGTAAAGGGAAAAAAAAAAATAAATCTTTAGTTACTGCAGCTCAAACTGATCAGAACTGAAGTGCAAGCAAAAGAGACAGACCTAAGAGACCATCAGTTGACAACCTGTTTCACTGGTCCAGGTAAAGGTGCCTTGCTGGGCAACCACCCCCTGCCCCAGCTGAAGAGGACAGGAGCAGGATGAATGCTATTGCTCTCATGCATTTATGAGGTTTTTCCACCTTAAAAAGAATGGTGTAACTCATAGGACATCAGCTGCTCTTTCATGGGACCTGTGCTGGAGCACGTAGAGACCTACCAGCCCTGCCTATCTCCTAAGGGCTTTCTGGCATGAGGAACAACGTGGATGCAGGGCTGCAGAAGAACCAGGCTGGAACAGCAACCATCCGTTAGAAGTCTGTCACCTCTGTCATGATGTTGGTGCCGCTTTGGGGAAGAGGGCAGGACACAGTCACCTCCCAGGGTCCCCTCCACCCTACGTTACTCCACAGCCTTCGCTTCGCTTCTCCAACAGACAGAGCTCTGCTGAAAATCACTCCTCCCTGCTTTCTCAAGGAAGGCAGAGGCATCCTTACTCACTGCACCAGGAACACCCATCATTTTATGCAGCATGAGGAGCCACCAAGTTGATTTATCTCCTAGATCCCATCCAGATCCAGTTGGGGATCGGTGGCAAGGCACCAGGACAGCCTACTGACACCACGAAGGCTCTTGCAAAACCAAACCCAGTCTCCACTGAGTAGATGCAAGTGCACCACAGTGCAAGTGTGTTCACCAACAAAGGCAAACCCTGCTCCCAATTAACTGCAGAGCCACTGCTGCTGGCAAACTAATCTCGCGCTGCCTCTTCCAAAACATAAAAACCCAATCGAACATAAATCTCCACCCTTCTTAACTCCGCTCCCACATAATCAGTCCCAGCCAAGTTCCTGGGGTTCACAGCAGAACCTGTGGCCACCATATTTCACTTTCCGCGCTCTCGCTGGCTACGGAAGAAGAATCTGAGGTGCCTTTTGTTCTCCTCCGGGCACTTAGGTTGGATTCCAAGGGCTGGCTCTTTACAGCGGAGCTGACAAACGACGTTCCTTGTTCTAGTTGGGAGTATCTCAAGGCTTTTTTTGGCTTGCAAGGCTTATTTTCTATACGCCATTGCACCCTATTGCTTACTTTATCAATACCACATATTTGAATTCGATGATTTAAAGCATAGTATTACAGCTGTGTTTTTATTTTGTTTGTTTTATTCGGTTGTTGCTTAACACAAAACATTCTGACATTTTTAAGTCATATCCCACTAAGATAAACAACTAACATATGTCATGAATTCCAGTAGAAACGATTCCCAAGTGGTGCTGCAGCAAGGTTTTAACCGAGCGTACCAAAAGCTCGCTGAAATCGCTGGATGTTTTAAACACGCTCATCCCCACCGCAGCCGTCCGCAAGGAATCGAGGGCAGGTGGGAGGAAATCTCATCCCTGCAGAACTTGACATGTTTTCCTTCCTCCCGTATGTAATTCTGCCTGACTGGATGGAAACCCTCCGTAGTGTTGAACAGCTGTCTGGAACCCGATGGGTTAATCGCACGGAACAGCGTGGGACCCGTGGCCAAAGGTGTATCTGTGGCCACAGATGTGTACTCAGAGCTCTATGTATCTGAGAAGCGGTCTGATGGAAAGCCAAGAGTGACCCCACCACTCTCTGGGAAGCCGAAGCCAAGTCATGACACAGCCAAGTGTTGCCTGGCTTGGCCAGCTCTTGAGTTTATCCATTGACAGCACTTCAAACAGCTTAACGGACTGCACCAAACCCGGCTCGTGTCAGCGAGATCGGTTACAAACCCAAAAACATCTCAACACATCATGGCCACCAAAGCCCTAATGAAAACCTGGGACTGCTCTACCTCCTTCACAGCTTCTTCCCCAGAGAGTTTCCCAGCATTGTTCTTCAGCTTTGGGCAATTTTTCTTATGGTTAATGAACCTGGGTCCACTATAACCATGGGGATTTGTCATGAGGCCACAACTGAAGACCACAGAATCACAGAAGCTTCGGGGTTGGAAGGGACCTTGAAAGATCATCTAGGCCAACCCCCCTGCTAGAGCAGGATCACCTAGAGCAGGTCACACAGGAACGCGTCCAGGAGGCTTTTAAATGTCTCCAGAGAAGGAGACATTCCAACCACCAAAGACAATGTCCCAGTTCCCACCACCAGCACAGCAGCTCTGGCTTTGGCTACTCAGTCCCACCCCAGCCTCCCCTCAACAGAAAAAGAAGCCTCTCTAGCCCGAGACGTGCAGAAGGCAGGTCACCCATGGGTGCTGCAGCAGGACCCTGAGCCTGGGCTGCCAGACCTGGCTGTTGGGAAGGTGTACGTGCTCCTCAGCTTTGATGCCAGAGCTGATCCGTGAGCAGAAGGGATTGGAGCACGTGCTAAGCAACCCGGCGTCTGCCTGCAAAATACTGCGTGGACGCGGCCTGCGGAGCCAGTTTATGCACAGAAATCAAAGCTCAGCTGCAAATTCTTCAGCAAGACAGACAGACAATAGAGCCTCTGATACTGTGGGAACGGAATCACCAGCTACTTGTCGAGTTCAGCATTTCCAGCGCTCGGTGCGTGGCATCCATAGTTCAGATGCACACAGAGTTCAGATGCGATCGCATTCCTGCCTGGCTGGAACATCTGTTCTCCTCTCGTTAGCCCTGGCCGTGTTTTGTAACAGAAGAAACTATCTGAGATTCCTCAACTTCAGTATTTGACCCGAGGCGCTCTGAAAAGCCCCGGCTTTCAGAAGTGCAATTCATACAGAATCACCAGTCACTTCTAATAACGTTGGTCCCTGTTTAACACGCAGCTGTAAAAAGAAACCAAGCAAAAAACCCAACAAAAAAAAAAAAAAAAGCCTCCAAGTCTGGTTCCAGCGCAGCCTGCCAAAGCACACACCGTACGCTACACACTGAGGATCCATCAGCACAGCTCTGAAATCCCCCCCAAACTGGCATCAGCACAAGTATCTGAAAACGCAGCCGAGGTGGGATTCCCACCACGGAATTCCTTCTTAGCCTTCTGAACATCCTCAGCATCTCAAAATCTTCCAGCAGCTGCCCCACCACCTGATCAGAACCAGACGGGAGGTACCAGGGAAGCACAAACACACCCCAAAGCAGCTCTGGGGGATGGAACGAATCAACAGCTCCTAACCCTGGCTTCAGAAATAGTAAGGATAATATAGCAGGGTTTCTTCTGGAACAACCCAGATCACAACTGGAAGGGCTGGTGAAGAAGACAGGAGGTAAACAGAGGCTGTGTGTGGATCAGAACACATCAACCACTGTGACCTGGAACAATTCCCCATCGTGGCCACCATGCAATTCGCCTTGTACCTCTCCCGGCAAGTTAATTGCTTTGAATATTTAAGATCCAATTGGGATGGCAATGTACCAGAGTTCAGTGAAGAATTCTGGGCTCCATCAGCTTTCAGACCCTCGTCCCATTTTGCTACTGATGCTTTCCCAGCACGCTCGGGCTACGTGGAGCTTCCCTCAAATTATAGCTTGCTTGGGTATCTACCGCAGCAAGACAGACAGACAATAGAGCCTCTGATACTGTGGGAACGAAACATGACAACCAACCGCCCACGGCTTCCCAAGACAGGCTTCAGCAAAGATCCTCAATGGACACTGCAGAGGATGTGACCCCAAAGCAACTGCAGTATTAGAAGAAATGAATTCAGAGTAGTTTGAATCACAGATATGCTGAAAACGGTTCAGCGGTCTAAAAATGTATTCCCTTAGAAGTTATACCTAGAGGAAGATCACCCCCTTTAGTGTCACCTGCACCTTTGCTTGTTTCCAGAAGTGACATGGCATTGACCTACAGCGCAGTGACAGAGCTGAAACCAGGACCTGAACATCATTCTGGGGTTTTTACCCAGTTGTGAAGCCTCTCTGCAGCAGTCACAGTGGAATTGTCGGTTAGAAACGAGCGCAGAGGCAGGCCCATGGGCTGAAGGAAGTTACCTCTGTATTTATCACCCCATCTTCATGGCTGAGAAGTGCCTGAGGTGTCAGACCTTACGCAGATATCGCAAGCACAGGCATCCCCCGTCGGTAAGGGTCTGTGAAAGAGCCGTGGGCTTAATTTCTACTGCAGTAACAACAAATCCTGACAGGAAAGGGATGGTGAATGTCCACAAAGATCCAAACGCCACCTTAATTCCCCTCTTCTCCCATTTTGGGGGAAATGGGAGAGAAATCCAGGGTGGGAAATGAGTAAGCCTGAGCACTTTGTGGTGAGCCTTCCTTTTTGGGCCGGTCTCCCGCGCTCCAGCGTCCAGGAAACGTTCTGTATTTAGGGAGTGCTCATCACCATGGTTTCAGAGCACAATGAGGCTCTATCACCCCACGTGCATCTGCGTTTCTGGGAAGGCCTCGGCTTTGGGGAATTGGACGGGGCCGACACAAAGGGACCCATTGTTCTGGAGGCAGGGGGATGAACCTGCCCTTTCCAGAGGAGAGGAAGCCGGCAGGAAGAGTCATTATTGTGATCTGGGTATTAAAAGAATAAAAGCAAACAAACAAACAAAAAAACCCAACCCAGCCGCATCGCATCATGAGTGCTGACGGGCTGGGAGGGGGGACGGCAGAGACCTGGCACCTGCAGGACCAGGGGCTGCCTGGGAGGATGGAGGCAACCAGGGAACCCCAGCCCGGCTCTGCCATCTACCTGCTTAACCCACCCGAAACCCACCCAG
>WUAM01000287.1:75861569-75871961 GCA_024336885.1 Actenoides hombroni
GGGGAGGGAAGGGGCGATGAGCAGAGCAGCATGTGTGGTGGGGACGCACGATTTAGCGCAGCCGTCCTTCCTGCGCCGCTGCTGACAGGGTCCCGACCCGCGGGGGAGACCCCACGGCAGGGAGGTTTGTGCGGCTGCAAAGCTGATTAAACTGCACTCGGTGAGCAGGGAAGGGGCCAGGGTGGCTGTGCCCTGGCCCAGGAACCTACGTGGGGCTCACATGGGTTGGGGTTTATTTTGGTGCCGAGCTGCGAGACTTTTGCAGGGCCAAAGTTTGCTGCTGAGCTGGGTGGATATGACCGGGGAGGATTTGGCCCCTCCTGTCCTGCAGCTCCTGGGCTCTGGTGCCCTGAAAAAATGCCCCTTGCTCAGGTGCTTGTGCTGACCTCATCCCAGTGGTGCTGGGATGCTGCTGCAGTCCTCAAAGGGTGAAGCCAGGATCCCTCCCCTGCAGGGCAACCGATTAACTTTCTGGGTTCACACTTCTCTGATAAGGGCTCAATGAGGTTGTCTGGTGAGGAACAAGCAGCCGGAACTGGTGCAGAACTGGTGCAGCCCCAGCAGCACCTCATACTGGGGCAACTGTGGGGAGAGCACCAGAAACCTCATCCACGAGTGTGTAAATGAGGGGGAGCTGCTCAGAGCTGCAGCCACAGCTCCCAGCAGGATAGGGGGTGCAAGAATCCTTTGTGTCTTGGCCCAGCAGCAGGAGAAGGTCCCCATGAGGCGTCCCAGGAGGGGAGCTGATTGAAGTGGGGGTGGGATGTCCCCGCATGGAAGACCCCACACTTTTGTGCCGAGCTCTGCCTTCACACACTGACCCGGGGAGGCCGCGAGCTGGGGCTGGGAGGAGCAGGAAAAGGTCTCCATCAAAGATCGGTCACTCTCGTAAACACATCCGAGCCACCCCACCACTCCCCTTCCCGCTGAGCATCTGCTGGGTAATGTCTTTCAGGTGTCCCCGAAGAAGAGAGTCTCAGGGGGAGGTTCAAAAGGAGAGGTTCAAAAGGGGAGCGAGGGCTCCACGTGTGAGCCCAGGGGTGCAGCGGGGTGGGGGGGCTGCTGGGGAGGGGGGAACAGGAGGCTGCAGCATCTGGATAGGAAAACGGGTGATGTCAGAAAAGCCCATTCTCCATGGGACTGCCACGCACCGTCCTTCCCGCCCTGTACCAGACAGATGGGGCTGATGAAACATCCTTTTTGTCAGTCCTGATGTGGAAGAGTTTGGGTAGAAAAAGAGAAAATTTGAAAATGGGAATTAGAGGAGAAGTTTTCACTTTTCCCTATTTTGCTCCAAGAAACAATTTCCTGTTTTCTATCTCCTTCACTTTCTAGGAAGGACTAAAAACTCTCTTTCTTCCATCTGTCCTACATGCCGGGGAGGTGTTGGCTGGTTTATGACCGCCCCCCCCCAGTTGTACCTCACCCCTTTGATTTGACTGAGTCATGGGTGCCTGCGGCAGCCCTGCCAGCACCAAGGCGGAAATGCTGCGATGCTCTGATCGTCTTATCACGGCTTCACGAGTTACCCCGTGGCAGCAGGGCTGCGGCTAGGCCTGGAGCTGGCAGCAAGCGTGAGGTAAAGGAGGAGATGAAAGAGATTTCATCGCCTGGGATGGAAAAGGACGTGTTTCACCCCATGTTTGCCCTGGCCACAAGCGCTTGGATGGGCTGGCCCGGGGTAAATACAAGAGAAGAGCCCACAGGCACCTGGCGCTGCCAAGAGCATGGTGTGGATAACCAGAATGGAGCTGGGATGCTGCTGGCCGGTGCTGGTCCTGCTCAGGCAACGGAGACGTTGGCTGCTGCGGGATCCCAGGGAGATGGGGCTGATCTCAGAGCAAACACCAGCAGGGCTCGGTGCGGGGAAAACAAAGGGGACGTGTGGGTTGGAGGGAGAAGGGCTCAGTGGGTCACCCGGTCTCCTTATCTGCTGTGACTGTTTGCTCCAAGATTAAGTCAGAGCCTGCAAGATGCAAAAGTCCAAGGAAAGGCAGCTCGGGATGCATTGGGGGACTCTTCCCCCTTCCCACCACAGGATTCCTGGGCACCTCCAGGGAGGGCTGGCGTTTAAAGTCCAAGTCAGATTGCTGGTGTGATTTACGACTCATTATTCTTTGGTGCGAGAGTTGGTTAATGAGCAATGAGGGGTAGGGCCGGCGGTGGGGGCCGTGTGGGGAGGGGGCAGGCTGGGTGCACCCACGTGAGCCTGTGGGGAAAGGGTTTCACCCCGGAGCGAAGCCCAGCAGCTGCCTGGGCAGGGGAGCAGGCAGGGGGAAGAGCATCCCCAGCTGCCCCCCCCCAGCCCAGGGACAGGGCACTGGCACAGCAGTGGGGTGGGCAGGCTGCTGGGAGACCTCTCCCTCCCCAGACCTGCAAAGCCCAAAATCTTGGGCGAGAGGGAACCAGCTCTGCTTGGCTGCTGGTTTCCAACCAGTTGGCGATTTCTGCCTGCTGTCTCACCCCAAACCTGGGAGCCAAGTGGGGACAGGATGGGGCGAGGGGGCTCCCTGCACCCCCCCACCCCAGGGTTTGCCTGCTGGGAGCGGCCTCTGACCTGCCCTTCCCAACTTGGGCACAGAGTGTCATAAACATTAACAGATAATAAAAATAAATACGTAACTAAACCCTGCTGAAACTAAAGCACTCCCCGGGAAGAAGGAGGGGAGAGCAAAGGTGAGCAAGGTTTATCTCTTGGCAATGCCTCAGGAGGGTACTGCACCTCCCCACTCCTTGAGGGCACCCCAAAACCCATGAGAAAGGCCAGGTAGCCCCTGCTCGACCTCCAGACCTCCTGCAAGACCATATATCTGCCTGCCTGGATGCCTTCCACCCCTCACGGCTTTCTCTAAGGGCACTTGTGAAGCTTTGATTCATGCCTTCCAGCCTGGCTCACCCCAGCTCGCTCCCAGCAGGGTGGCAAGGAGGGGCCAGGCTCCACGGGCAGATGATCTCTGCCTGCTTGAAGCAGAAACACCCGTAAATCATTGCCCGAGGAGGGGTCTGCAGCCAGAGCTCCCCGCGAAGCCGGGGCCGCCGCGACGTGCTGCCCACAGGTCACCGGCGGGGGGGCAAAGGGCACCGGCCAGGGGCTTCGTGTTTGCTCTAGGAAGTGGTTCTGCAATAACAGCTCCTGCTCGACTCGGGCCACGGCTGCCTGTGGACATCCCACCTTCCCATCGGACATCCCACCCTCCTGGGAAGCGGGGGGCAGAGGGGTGTGCGTGGGGGGGGAACGCGACGACAGCCCCGACCCCCCCGGCCCGTGTGCGGTGGCCGCACTGGCCACCTCTCCCTCCTGCCCTGAAGCGTTTCCAGCACCCTTGGGTGTTCCCAGCCCCGCTCCCCTCGCAGCAGGAGCCTGGGCATGGGCCAGGGGCAAGCTCCCCGGCGAGCTCCCTGCGTGGGATGCTCTCCTGTCTGCCGGGCAGAGCCCACGGGAAGCCATCTGTTTGTAGAGAGCCTGGGCAAAGCGCTCCCCTTTTCCCCTTGAAACCATGGTTTCATTAAAGTGGTATTCAGCTAAAAGGTCAGCACAACCCCCCGGCTGAGTTCACTGCTTGCCACCCCCACCCCGAGCTGCACCCACAGAGCTTCACTGCTGCGGGGTGTGCGCAGTCCACCCTCTTCCCACCTCTGCGCACTGGTGAGGGGTCCGGGGGGGCTCAGGGTGGGACGGGCAGGGCAGGGCAGGGCAGCCCGCACAACCCCTGCCCAGTGCCAAGGTTGGGGCCACGGCTGCACTGCAACTCTAAAGCCCCCAGGAGCCAGGGGCAAAGCCAGGGATGGAGATGGTCCATGATGGGTATCCATGGTTCACCCCAGGGGAGATGGGGCTCCCCTGGGGCTCCCCACAGGACCTGACCACAGCTTCACTGAACCCTGTGTCTCAGCTGCAGCATCCCCAGCATTGCAGCCAGGACCAAAAAGCCCATCCGATCTCCATGAGGTGACAGTGGTGACACCAGAACTGGAGCCACCCACTCACATGCTCTCCTGGAGGCAGTGGGTGACTGGTCCTAGGACAGGAACCATCCAGCAAAGCCCATATCCCTCCATCCAAGTGACCCAGAGACAGCAAACAACTCCCTCTCTCCTCCTCCCTCTGCTTTCTCTGGGATGCCTTTTTAGGGAAATGAGAAGCAGGTGGCAGAGAAGGGGGTGGAGGGTCCAGAGCTAATTAAGATCAAGAGCTAATTTAGCCCAAGGAGCGTTGGCTGCAAATGGGACTTTGTGGAAGGTGCTTTGGAGGGGATGTCAGGAAGAGCTGCTGCTCCCAGGGCATGGGTACAACAGACAATGATTAATATGTGTGAGGAATTAGGAAGAACTTGGAAACCAAGTGGCCTTAGAGTAAGTTAAACAGCCAGGTGATCTCAGCTTTGGAAGAAATCTGCTTTCCTAACTGGGCAGGTGCTTCCTGGCAGCAGCAGGGCTGGGTGGCTAGCAGTGATGGTCCCCAAACTACAACCCCTCTCACCCAGGTAGCACCACGGCTGCAAATCACCCCAGGAATGCCCCCTGATCCTGCACCCACAGCCTGAGGCACCACCTACAGTGCCAGGGCTCAGGGAAAGGCTCAGAACACTTCAGGCAGATGCTCCAGCAGTGCTTAGTCACTGGTCTTAAGTCCCCTTTGATGGGGGCAGAGGAATCCTCTTTTCCTCCCCAGTGATCCAATGTCAGGGGAATTAAGCAAGAAGCAGGATCCAAATGCTCCAGTTCCTCCCTAAGCCACCTCTTGCACACTTGGGTGCCTCCAGGTTGGTCCTGTGTGTGCAGCACCTTCCTGCCTGGCCTGGCTTGTCCCCAGCAGAGGTAGCCCCCCTTGCCTGTGTCCCCACCTGAGCTGGCAGCTTGTGCAAAAGCACCTCAGTGGCTCTTCTCTGGGGTCACAGAACCAGTGCTGCTTTTGGGGTCCTCTGGGCTATTTTTTCAATATTTTTTTTTGTCAGCAGAAAGCCCAGGCTGCAGGTCCAGGGGTGGGAGCGGAGGAGGACGAGGAGGAAGGTGAGCACTGGGGGCTATTTCACTTGAAGAAAGCACCACATTTGCCCCCCATCTGGCCCTGCTGCCCTTTGGGGGTCACTGTGAAACCCCCCTGCTGCAGCATCAGCCCTGGGGCGGTGGGAGAGGAGCTTTCTTCTGCCCCAGCTCTTGGTCCTGCTCATGTTTCCTGGGGCATCCCAACCCTGGTTCTGGCAAAATGGGGCTGCGGGACCAATTTTCCCATTTTGCCCCGTGCTCGTGCCCACATGCTCTCCCTGCAGCCTGGCAGCCCTGCTCCGGGAGACCCAGAGCTCTCCCTTTCCTTGACACTGCAGCTCTGCCTGCTTCTTCCTCATCTCCTCTTCCTCGCCACGCTCCCGCCCGGGGCAGGCTGGCTCAGGCTCTGCTTCCCTCTGCCAAAGTCAACGCGGCCCTGGCGATGGGCTCAGCCCGGTCCCGGTGCTGACAGTGCCCCGGCCTCCAGTCGACAGGTAGGAAATAAATAATGTCAGAAAGATAAACAGAGTAAACACGGCCCCAGGTATTTCATTTCAGAAAATATTTACAGAAGAGGCGCGTCCATCCTGCCTGGCGTGAGTCAGCGGCCAGGCAGGGTGCGGTGGGGGCGGGGGATGGTGGCAGGACCCTGCCTGTGCCCGTGGGGCTCCCCAGAGCATGCGCTGGGGGTGCAGGACCTGCCTTCCCCCGGCACTTCTCTGTGCCCACGAAGGGGCACCAGGTGCCTTCTACCCGCTGGGAGGTGGGCAGTGGGCACCCAGGGGTCCGTGCGGGGGGAAAGCTGCCGGCTCCTGCAGACCCTGATCCTCCTCTCTGCGTTGTGCAGAGCTCGTCGGTCACCTGGCACCAGGGTGGGTGTCAGGACCCACAGGTGGCCCTCCTGCTCTTGGAAGAGACCCCTGGAGATGCTCGAGGGGATGCCTGGTTCCATTGTTGCTGAGCTTGTTGAACGAGGACCCCAGAACCCAGCTTCCAGGAGATACGGAGGGGCTTGTGAAGAGCCCTGAGCACCTTCAGGGACTGCAGTGGGGGCTGACCGTGGTGGCCTCGCTGACCACGGAGCAGCTAGAGCAACCGGCCCAGCCGGGAGATGTTCTGCAATAATTTGGGTGCTCAGCACCACAATTTATCTCGCCTTGCTCACAACTTTGCCTCTTCCTTCTCTCCTCGCATCTGGCCGCACGTGCTGCCGCAGCAGCCCCGCGCCTGCAGCCCATGTGCGCCCTGCTAATTGGTGGTGATGGATGAGGGAAGGAGCGGAAGCGTGGCTTACATCCCAGAATACTGCTCTCGGCGTGACAGTGACGGATCGGCCTCCTCGGACTCAACGGGAAGCTCAGGCCGGGCTGCTTGCTCAGGCACAGCCTCTGGGGACTTGCAGAGGAGACCCCAGGAGAACATCGACCCGTCCCACAGCCCTGCTCAGGGCACACAAAGCATGAATCTCATCGGCAAGGGCAGGTTGGGGGTGCTGCAGAATCACAGAATCATTGAGACTCGTGGAATTGTGGAATCGTTTGGGCTGGAAGAGACCTCTGAGATCATCAGGTCCAACCGTTAACCCAGCACTGCCAGGGCACCTCTAGAATGTGTCTGAGAAGTCTGAGAAAAGTCCTAGACTGAGGGTTTCCTGGGGGGGGGAAGTTTCTGAAAAGTATTTGGAGAATTTCATAAGAAGGTTCTAGACTATTTCTTGAGAGCCCTTGTGGGATTCTTGAAATGCATTGGGATGCTCCTCGACAGGTTGTAGATAAGGAGCTACCAGAAAACTCCCGAAAGATGGAAAGCTCCTGAGAAAACCGGAAAATTCCAGGGAAGTTTCTAGATGGAGGAAAGACGATGAAGCTCTAGGGCTTTCACTGAAATGTCCCTGGCTGGGGAAGTCCTGTGGAGCCCTTGGGTATTTGTGGAAATGCTCTAGATACAAGTAATAGATGTAGGGAGACTGAGGATTTCCTGGGAAGATATGGAAAAAATCCTAGAAAACAGTGGGGCATTGAAAGAAAGGATCTAGATGAAGGGTTTAAGAGGGGCACCCCCTCCTGAAGTTCATAGCTCTAGAAACTATTGACACATCAATCCCTAGAAAGCTCCAGAAAGTCCAGGGGAAGGACTGGAACACGGTGCCCAGCTCGATCCTCTTCGCTTTCCCTCAGCCCGTACCCTCTCCATTTTCCACGGGAAGTGCCGCAGAGCTGGTGGGACATGGCTTTCCTGCCTCACAGAGCTCGACGTGTTGTTTGATTGCGATGCTCAGACAGAGGTGGCACATGAAAGGGCTCTGCCGGGGCGGGGACAGCGGCCGGCCAAAGGGCCAGGCCAGGTCCCTCGCTCAGCCTGAGCCCCAGCGGCAGTTATCTGGAGCTGGTTTTGCTCGCTGCCTGCTCTCAGGCTGCTGAGCTGACCCCAGGGAACCCTCAGGGTGGTAAGGAGGCTCCTCTGTTGACAAGCCCCCACAGTTCGATGAAGCCGCTTCGTGGGAAAAGTCTAAGGGTTGTGTTGTGATTTTTTTTCCCCTTCCCCGATGATTTTCTGTTATTTGTCTCTTCATCCTCTTTTCCAGGCTGTGAGGTCACGGTCCGTTTGACCTCTCCCCATACAGGTGCCATCCCCAACCTTTGGTCAGTGTTGTGATGCTTTTCTGCGCCGTCTCCTCTTTCTCTGGTGTGGGTCATTTGGAGCTGAGCTGCGGGAGCTCCACAGCTCCAGATGAAGGGAAAAAAAAAAAAAAAGTTATTTTCTCTTTTGTTCTCTCTTCTGGCTCTAGGAGTTCTTAATATTCCACTTGCCTTTTTTTGACTCTGGCTTATCATTGGAAGGATGTCTTCAAAGAGCTCTCTGCCATGTCTCCAAGATCTCTTTAAAGACCAGTAATTGCTGATAGGGATCCCGGCGCTGCGCGCGTGCGATGAGAGCAATGCTCTTTGTGTTTGCTACGTTGCAGTCCTGAGTAGTGAAGTTCATCTCACATTTTATTGCCCTGTTCCACACCGTCATTACACTTCTCTGCAGCTCCTCAGTGTCACCCTTAGATTTGGCCACCATGTACAAGCTCACGGCCCTTGCTGTGCACTCTCCTCTCCCAGATGGTTTCTGGGAGGGGGCTGGTGGAGGTCCCTGGCCAGGCTCCTGCAGAACGTGGCTGAAGGTCCTGTCCTTCCCCGAAATGGGCTGCTGACGCCAGATCCTTGCCTGCTGTCTTTAACCAGTGATGAAGCTGCAAGACCTTCTCGTTTAACCCAGGGCAGGTCTCTTGCCTTGCCTGCCTCAGCTCCGCAACCTTGTAGAAAGCTTCTAGAAAACCCAACTATTGCACAGCAACCTCCCTGCTCTTCCGAGAGCTCAGCTCAATTACACTAATTGCAGTCGCGTTACAGCACGGCCGGGTGCGGACAGACCTGTCCTGGCCCCAGCGAGATGCCAGGGGGCAACCAGGCTCAGTCAGGGGCAGCCAGGCTCAGGCAGGGGCAGCCAGGCTCAGGCAGGGCCCACAACTGCTTGGGGACAATACCATCCCTGCCAGCACTCACTGTTCCCCCTGCTTTCCTCCCAGAGCATCTAAAGCTGGAGGCTCTGCAGATGTCTATCCCATGAGATAGATGGTCTGGAAATTCAGAGGATGGGTGATGTGCTCCTCGGCGCTCTGCTCTCCAGCTTCAGCCTGGCCAAAGAGGAGCTGGGCTGGACAGAAGAGGTGTTCCTTCTTTAAAAGCTTCCAGGAGCAGCAGCACAAGAATTACAGAATTGTTTTGGTTGGAAGAGACCTTTCAGCTCATGGAGTCCAACCGTTCCCTCAGCACTGCCAGGGCACCGCTGACCCATGGCCCTCAGCACCACATCTACATGGATTCTAAATCCCTCTGAGGTTTGCCCTTCTCTGGACATGCTCCAGCCCCTCAATGTCCTTCTTGGAGTGAGGGGACCAAAACCAAACCCCGGATTTGAAGTGTGGCCTCTCCAGCGCCCAGTAGAGGGGCACAGTCCCTGCTCTGGTCCTGCTGGCCACACTGGTGCTGATACAAGCCAGAAGGTGAAGGAAGGTAGAGGGAGCTTTGGAAGAGCACCTTGGGTGTGACAACAGCTCTGTCAATGGTACCCGCTCTTTCGGCCAACACCTCGCCCAAGTTGGACAGCTGGGAGGAAAGGGGTGGCCCAACGGCCTCTTTTTTCCAATTTTTCTCTCTTCTTGAGTGAGGAGCTTGACAGGAATTGGCTTAAAATAAACAGAGGAGTCCTCGGGGTGGGGTGGCCGGTGGTTCTGCAGGGCTGGCAGAATTCGCTGAGGTTGGTGCTGCCGTGGACAGGGAGGATTAAGCGTGGGATAGTTCACTGGGCTTTCCCAGCATCCATAGGATGTTAGTTTTCGGACTTCATCAATAAGGCTCTTCTCCTGCAGCTCCCAGGGATGTTTATGAAAAAGATACAGGAAGGGAGGAAGATCAAACCTGCTTTAGCGAGGCCTTTCTGGCTTTATCTGTGGTTTATGAGGTGACCAGACCTTGGCGGCTCTGTTTTAACTTGTTTTGATCTGGCTGTGCTTTATGACTGTTCTTCCGAAATGTTTTGACAGGACCGAGCCTCACCCGTCTGGGCTCCTCTGAGGGAGCTGCATCTCCCCACCACGGGAGTCTCGGGGCCATGGTCTGCAGGAAAGAGCTCCGACAGTCCGGTTTCTCCCCCCTAAAAAAAGGCAAAATGCAGAAGGAGCTGCAGGGGAGATGGTGCCCACCCTTGAGATGCTCCAACTCGGGTCTGGTTTGGCCAGGGAGGACTCGACTCTCTCGCGGTGCTTCGCTTCCTCTCCTCGCTGGCGCAGAAGGTGCGAGGGTGCGTCAGACTGGTGCCAGATATCTGCATTTTGGTCAAGTGAGCTTTTTCTCTTTGCACAGGGAGCGGGGTGACTGTGGTTAACTGGGTTGAGTGATGCGTGGACAGCACCGATGGGACCTGGGTGTCCTGCATGTAAGAGCTGCGTGTTGGGGGGGTGAGCCCACCCTGGGTGCTGGGGACCCCGGGGACCCTTCTGCCTCGGGGATGCTCTGCTGGAAGAGAATCTGCCGGCTCCCATCCAAAGGTTTGGGAGACTTTGTCTCCATGGTTTACAGCCATGAAAGCGCAGTCAGTGCAGCACAATAAACCACATGCCATGGAAAGCAAGTCACCAGCCCACACTGCAGCTGTGTGGTGCACACATGGGAGGTGTAATGAACCTTGTGGGGATTGAATCATAGAATTATAGAATGGTTTAGGTTGGAAAAGACCTCCAAGATCCTTAAGTCCAACCGCTAACCCAGCACTGCCAGGGCACCACTAACCCATGTCCCTCAGCACTGCATCTCCCCAGCTTGGAAACCCCTCCAGGGATCACGGGGCCTCCACAACTGT
>WUAM01000287.1:76007008-76023853 GCA_024336885.1 Actenoides hombroni
AACATCTTGGGCAGGCTGCGAGCTCCAAGTCCTGCCCAGTTTCACGACGGGCCCCCCTCCTCATCCCACCACGATGTCACGTTCTCCCGCCTGAGCGTGCCGCGCTGGGTGGCAGAGCCTGGCTGGCATCGCTCTCGCCGCGCTCGGCGCGAACGCGACAGATGGGAGCGAGGAAGGCTCACTCTGCCTGTGCCAGGGTGAAAATGGCTCAGCTGCAAATGAATATTTCCAGAAACCTCTTTTTCCTTGGTTTATAATTATAAGCAGATTTTCTTGTGGATAAAAGGGAGGCTGGTTTCAAAAAAGAAATGACCCTGTGTGGGAAGAACTGATTCTTCTTGGAAAAATATGGTGCCTTGAGTGAGTTTAACTCTTCTGCTTCCTCCAGGCAGGAACAGATTCGCTGCCTCTGAATTCCCATCAGCCATCTCCAAGCCTGGGGCTTGGCACTGGCAACCTCCTGGTGCGGGAAACGGAGGCTGATTTAAAAAGATGAGTTCCTCATCGCAGGCTGCACATGCTGGGACTGCGATCCTGGGTGAACACCCCCCCCCCCGCCCCCGGAGCATCTGTGGCAAGCTGGACTCCATGCACAGAGGTCTCTGGCATCGTGACTGGGATACACCGGTGGGAGGTGTGAGACTGAGACATTGCCTGTCTGGCGCTGGCCATGGGTGTCCCTGCTCCACATGGGAGGGGCTAAACCTGCCCCATGGCTAACTGGGGCTACTCAATGGGGAATTTCTGCTGAGGAGACCACTATGAACTGAATTTGGTGCATTTAAACCCAAACCATTATTCTCTGGAGGGCTGCTGGTGCTGCTGCCCAGTGGGTGCTGGGGGTGAACACCATGCCCCATCCCAAATCCAGGTACCTCTGCCCCAGGGAGTCACTGTCACAGCTGAGGCAGCCAAGAACAAGCTGAGTGATGTTTGTGATCATATCATTTGATTGCCCATCCCATCTCATCCCATCCCATCCCATCCCATCCCATCCCATCCCATCCCATCCCATCCCATCCCATGCCTAGCCAGAACATCCCTGGCTTCAGCAGCATAGGAGTCAAGAGGGCTGGGAGTCAGGATTCCCTTCCTTGCACCAAAATGATCTTCGAGGTGTCAGGACTGGCAAGGAAAATTTGTGTGACAGACGTGAAAGGCAAAGTGGTCCTTGGAAGTTTTCCCCAGCGTGAGAGAAGCTCTTGAAGTTTATTCATACAACAGCCATCTTATTAAAGAGCTTCTCAGAGAACTTTGAACAGCTTTCTATATGGAAACAAATCTGCCTCTATAGCAGCAGTTTTCCGTGTTTCTTTTGATAACGATAATGATCTTACATTTCTGTAGAGCCTTTCATCTTGCCGGATCTTAATGAGCTTTACAGACAAATGTGCAAGCTCTACGCAAAGATCAATTCGCCCAACAAAGCCAGGCAGCGGCTGCCGGGGTGGATGTGGCAGGTGTCTGCACAGCCCACTGCAAAGGCAGGAATGGCAGAGACTGCGGCTTGGTTTGGGCTGGTTTTTTAATTATTTTTTGAGGGTTGTTTTTGTTGTTGTTGTTGTTTTGGGGTGGTTTTTTTGTTATTTATTGCAAATGCAGGCAGCATTTTAGAGAAGCGGAATTTGGAAGGCTAGAATTTGGCCGGGACAACAAAGTTGTCTCTCTGCCTTTCCTTTTGGAGCCGTTCCCCTCCTCAGCACGTATTTCACCCTTCTCGGTGCCAGGGAAGGGATCGCTTCCCAGTGGCTGAAGCTCCTGCCTGGCGTGGAGGCGGGCGGCTTCGGCGCTCCGCGGAATATTTCATGTATTCTATAGGAAGGGTGAGGATGCCAAGAGGAGACAGCCGTGCCAGAAGAGCTGGCGGCCCTTGCCTATGGTGCTGAGCTGAGCAGCGAGGCTTGGCTGGAGGTGCTGCATCCAGCCGAGCTGCCCTCGCTGCTGCTGCCCGGGGGCTCTGCTCCCATTTGTTCTCGCTGTTTCTCACCCATGCCCCGAATGCTGTGGTTGGGCCGGGACGCGGCTGCTCATCAGCAGCCTCTGTCCTAGCAGGGTATTCGTAGCCGCTGTTGTGTTCAAGGGTAGAGGCATCACCTTGAAAGCAGGGCTGGGTATCCCCGGAGTCTCATCTATTCTCTGTCCAGCAGGCCAGATTTAGCTTTGTCGGGAGGAGCAGCGGTCCTCGAGCAGAGCACATCTCCTCCCCATCCATCCAGGGCACCATTTATTTCCTCCCCATAGCAACAAGCTGAGGAGTCAACCGTAAGCAGAGAGGAAAAGTCAGGAGCTGGGAGCATCCTAAATGCACTCAGTTTCATTTTTTTTTGAGCCAATATACCGACTAATGATCACAAGCCAAGGAGAAAGCTGCTGCTGCAGCTCCTATCACTCAGATGTCTCTGGAGGCTTTTGCCTCTTGCAGACCTGCCTGCCTCCTGCTCTGCCCCATCGATGAGCTTGGCCTCCTCCTCCTCTTCTTTTTCCTCTTGTTTAAGCATCTTTCACCAGAAAATAGGCCGTTTTCACCTACTCAGGGCTGAGTCTGGGTGGCACGGTCACCGTGCCTCCTGGGGACATGCCACCGTGGTCAGGTTGTGCCCCTTCCTTTTGGCCCTTTGGTTCACAGATTCTTTCAACCCTTTGGGGTTTCTCTGGAAGCAAATTCCTTTTCTCTCTTCTGTTTCTCTTCCTCTCAAGCTGACCCCTCCTGAGAGCCCTTTTATCCTCATGTATCTCCATTTCCACCTCTTTTTTGGCCGCGGCTGCATTAACCCTTCCTTTGCTGTTTGTAAAAAATTTATGCTGCCTCAGGATGTTTTATTTTAAAAGCAAAACCTGCCGTGTGCTGGTTGGCTGCCTCAGCATAATGCCCTTTGTCAAATGATGCCACATCTCTGCCTGGAGAGCTGCTGCCGGGTGCCCATGGGAGGCCGATGTGGGACATCCCAACCCAGAGGTTTTACTCCTGAGGGTTCAACTCACCGCAGAGCAGATGGATGAGTCTGAGTTTAGAAACTGAGTGAGATACCTGCCGGGCATCACGAGCACGTGTTGAAGCAGCAGGAGGACAGAGGTGCCCTGGGGTGTCTTCAGCATTGGCTCCTGTTGCTGCTCAAGATGCGTCCTGCTCTCCCACCCCAGCTTTGGCAGTGTGGAGCTGGGCACCATCATGGCTGCTGGTGAGACTGGTGCAGGGCTCGGTCATTTGCTGGCTGGCAAGGCATGGCATGTCTCCTCTCCCTCTCCTCTCCCCTCCCTGGAGCAGTGATGCTGGCACTGCACCGTTTCCCATATTTATGGCAGTAAAACCGTAATCTCCCTTGATCCTCAGAAACCTCCAGGAGAGATTGATGGAAGCCCAGGTCAGCCATTAGTGACCGCTGCATAAATCACCCTTATTAGCCAAGCTGCCTTGGCAAGGCGTGCTGATATATGGACCCGCCGAGTCTGCGAAGCATTAAGAACTCACGGCTCCATCCCTGGGACAGCTGAGGATCCCTGTTGTAAGAGCACCTTATCTGGGCTTGGGTGGGCTGCGTTCTCCTCCTGGCCTTTCTTTTTTGTTGTCTGCAAGTTTTTATCCCTGCCCCGAACCACTTGGTATTTTTTAATCAATCCCAGACGGTGCTTTGGGCTGGCTACCGAGACGATGAACAGAAGCAAAGGGGAACCCACCCGGGGTGGTGGCTCTCAAAGAGAGGAAACACCCTGAGCCTGAGCAGACACCCCTCAGAGGAGCCCAGGGCGTTGGAGTAACCCTCTGGGAGAGCGTTTCCCAGCACCAGAGCTGGGGGTTATCTCTGCCTTTCAGTCCTGTCTGCTCATCTGGAAGCCTGAAACGGCCAGTGCTGCCAAACCCTGACGTACCTGGCCACGCGTCCGGGCTGCTCACATCCCACGGTTTGATTTGAGGCTGAGCTGCGAGAAAATCCAGGTCTTGCTCTGTGAGGGAGGTTGAGATGGAGGCTCAAGGCGGCCGAGGCTGGAGGGCTGTTTGCTGCTGCGGCAGCACTGGCTGCCAGGCTGGGAGATGCTCTGGCATCGCCCGCTTTGGCTTCTGTGACATTCTTCCAGCAAAAGCCTGGACCCCTCTCCCCCCGTATGCCTGGTGCTCACCTGGGAACCCCCGTCCTGCTGCCCGAGGGTGTGTGCCAGGGCTTGAATACAGTGGGCAGAGTCCAGCTTTGGGTGGAAGCAGTGAGGGAAGGGCTGTGGAGGTGGCATGTAGAAGAGGATGCTCTGTGGCCAACGGGGAGAGAATGGCCCGTGGGGAGGTGAGCTAAACACTCTCCGTGAGTGTTTGCCCTAACGGAAATTCATCGGTCAGTGCTGATCAGCAGTAAAGGGGACAAACACTCCTCTCCTGAATGCTTGGTTACAAAGGGAATGCTGGAGAGGTTATCTGGAGTGTGCCCATGGGTTTGGGAATCAGTCGGTCCAAGACCATTGGGCTTTCAAACCCCATTTTCTTTGATAATTAGAAATAAAAGACTGAAAATCAGGAGAAAAGCCAACAAAAAAATGAGGAACAGAACCAGATCAAGGGATGTTTTTATTCTTCATGTTTGTCAACTTCTCTCCTCCTGTTCCTCCACCCTGACTGGCCCTCAGAGAGCATCCCTCGGGGTGAGAACTGTCCGTAGGAAGATGGGGTGCAATCAGGGCATATTTGGTTACAGCAAAGGGCTTAGTAGAGGAGCCTGCAGCTGAGGAGTGAACCTTTCTTTTCTCTCTTCAGTCACAGCACAAGGCCTCCTGTGCCAGCATCAGGTTAAATGTCCAATTAGTCTCTCGCACTTCGCTGTTAATCGCTGTTGTTTGTTGCTGAGTGAGAGCCAGTGGGATCCATTAACTCCTCTTCCTCCTCCTCCCGCTGACCAGATGGCTTGGGCCAGCTCCAGGTTTGCTTTTTGGGGTCTGCCACCGTGCAGAAATCTGGCCTTTTTTCTCCTGGGAAGTGGCAGGGTGGGTTCCCTGTCTAAGGCTGAGCCATGACCCTGGGGTTTGGCTGGAGAGGTTTGGCATGAAGGGACAGAATCCACAACACGTCAACTTGCTGGCAGAGATGTAAAGCTTTATCTAGAAATATAATTAATAATCTAGTAAAAAGCTGCCTCCTCACTAGTGCCATAATGCAAAACAAGGCTCAAGGGGCTTCACAAGTGTTGGGTCTGGGTTCAGGGCTTGTCCTGCGCAGGGAAGACCTATTCAGGTTCCATAACTGCCCACAGCAGATCTTCTCTGGGCTGCCTTGTCCTAGGCAGGCTGCTGGATGGGTGCAGGTGAGCTTCCTCCTGGCTGTGGGTGGGAGAAGGTCTCACCCTCATCCACATGAGATCATAGAATCAGACCAATTTTGGTGGGAAGACACCTTTCAAGGTCACCTAGTGCAACCCCCTGCTAGGAGCAGGACCATCTGCAACTAGAGCAGGGTGCTCAGAGCCCCGGCCAACCTCCCCTGCAATGGTGCCAGGGATGGGGCAGCCACCACATCTCTGGGCAGCCTGGGCCAGGCTCTCACCACCCTCAGCATAACAATTTCTTCCCTATAGCTAAATCTTCCCTCTTTTAGCTTAAAACCATCACCCCTTGGCCTCCCAGCAGAGGGGTTCCAGCCCTCCCAGCATTGTTCTGGCCCCTATTCAAGAGGTCCCTGTCTCTCCTGTGCTGAGGAGTCCAGAGCTGGACTCAGCACTGCAGGGGGGTCTCCCCAGACTCGAGCAGAGGGGCAGGATCCCCTCCCTCAACCGAGTATGGAAGAGCAGCAGCCATCACCTCTCACAACTTTCTCTGCAGAGAACAGGGCGAGGGCTGGGGTGGTTTGTTGGTCAAGCTGGATTTATCCAAATGCTTTAGAGCTCTGGAAGTGGAGAAGCCCAAAGGCACAGTAGCTTTGTCCACCCCAGTTGTGCTCAAAATAGGAGCATTTATAAGGAGTGTCCCACCCAACTTCTGCATTTTCACAGTGTCTCCTGGTGAAAAAAACTTTTTTTGATGGTCCATATACCCTGCCAACCTCCTCCAGCAGCCTGGTGAGCATTATCACCCCCGTTTTCCAAGCAGAGAGGGGACGCTTGGCCTGTGGTGAGTCAATGTCAAAGCCAGGGTTACAGCCTGGAGAGCCAGCCTGGCCTCTCCTCCCCACCTCCAACAGCATCTCTTCCTCTCCGAGCAACACCCACCCTGTGTGAGACCGGGGCTATAAAGAACAAATCAAACGCTGCGCAAGCCGAAGGAAATGGCATCACTGAAAAAACTGCACAAGGTTAAGAGGCACAGGGAGGACGCGGTGTCTGTGGAGGGATGGCAGGAGAGCGGATGGATGAGACCCGGTAGGCTGCAGAGCATGAGGCAGCACCAGCAAAAACATCCAAGTGCATAAGCCAGAAGAAAATCTGGCTTCTCGTCCTGCATCAGGACGGTCCTGGGCAGGTGCCCAGGGATGCAGGTTGACTAGGGGAGGCTCTGCTCAATTTTTGCAGCCCCGTCCCATGTCCCCAAGCACCGGTTTATCACTGGGAGCAACGTGCAGCTCCGAGCCGTGGACGGGCTGGCTACCTTGGGCTGCTGCGACCCGTCCCCGAGCTGCGGCACAGCCCGGCTGGGTGAGGCGGGTCATGGGAAGCGCTTGGAGATGCTCGCGGGGCTTGGAGTCTCCTGGGGTGAGGGAGCAGAATTGAGGGGTTTTCGAACATTTAGAAGCCTTTGCTCTGGCAGTGCCTCAGGCATGGCCCGGGGCGGGTTGCCTGCCCAAATTAGGCCGCTGTCAGGTTTGTCGGCTGAGATTTCATTTAATATTCCGCATCACGCTCGCTCCAGCAGCCCCGTGTGGATACCCGGGCCAGGATGCAAAGCATCTGGGTAGATGTTTGTCAGGCTCCCTGGCCGATCTGTTAACATTCATTTCCCATGAATATTCAGGGGTGTGAGACGCATCCAGGATGCTCTTGCAGTCGAGGCTCACGGGATCTCGACTCAAACCATTGGCTTCCTGTGGCTTCTTGGGCAAGCCAGCCTTTGGCTTCCTGGGACAAATCCTTTCATTTCAGCCTGCAGGTGAATAACAGAGTGGATGGGTGAGCGGATGATGTGCTGCTTTGCACAACTCGGTGCATAGAGCAGCAGGTCGGGGCTTGGCAGGTGTACCGGCGTTGCTTTTCTCCTGTAGCGGTCAACTGGCTCAACTTGGGGCAAGCTGACCTCTCTGCATCTCCCCTATCCCTTCTGTGAAAGAGGGGTGGTGATATCCAAGTGGTTTCCAAAAGAGCCATTGTGCTCCCTCTGTCAGGGAGTGGAGTGATGGGTTGAGGGGTGATGGTTTTAAACTGAAAAGAGGATAGGTTTAGATTAGATATAAAGAACAAATTCTTCACAGTGAGGGTGCTGAGACACTGGCACAGGCTACCCAGAGAAGTTGTGGATGTTCCATCCCTGCAAGTGTTCAAGGCCAGGTTGAATGGGGCTTTGAGCACCCTGGTCTACTAGCAGGTGTCCCTGCCCGTAGTAAGGGATCTGGAATGAGCTGATCTTTAAGGTGCCTTCCAACACAAACCAGCCTGTGATTCTATGAAGCAAGGAACTCAAAAAGGACTGTGGGTCCTAAGGATCGTTCTGTGTGTGTCCAGGACTGCTTGTCAAAAGCACTGTGCCACGGCCATGCTTACAAAGATGAGTTTTCTGAGGTGGGAGTGACATGTGTGTGAAGCTACGGGTCAGCACCGTGGGGGCAAAATGGCAGTGGCCATGAATTCAGTTAAGTTTTCATCACCAATGGTATTTGTTACTCAGTGAGATTTTAAAAGGGCAGGACCCACCCTGGGTCACTTAAGCCTGGAGCTTGGCTGGAGCAGGGTGTCCATGATGAGCCCCCCTCCCAGGAGCTGGGATGGAGGGGATTTCAGCCCTGACCCCCCTCCCTCTGTTGCCGGCTCTGTCTTCTGAGAGCTTCTGTTTGTGGCCTCAGGCTTGGTGAGAAAAGAGACCTGGGGGCAAGGAAGGTCCTGAGAGGTGATGGATGGGTTTTGCTCCCCAGACTGCCCTTGCCCGGCCTTCTGCTCCATCACAGCCCTGGTTTCCCGCCTCGCCCCTGTTCCCAGCACATGGGAACAGCTGGATGGAACCAAATTCTCACTTGCCTTTGAAGAGCCAGCGAGTCCCATAGCCAGCAAAAACATTTACTGAAAAAATAGTAATAGATCTGTTTCCCTTTCATCAGGGTGAGGGAGGCAGCTCTGCTGTTGACGTTTGTTGCCCAAGATGCAGGATTCGCTGTCTTTAAAACGAGAGCCCGGCTTGTTTGCAAACAGGACGGGCATCTGACACCCATCAGCCCCTTGGAAGTAGCCCCGGGCTTGCGGGGAAGGCTTTTGGTTTCCTTGGTTGTGGTGGACTTTGGATGGTTATTTCTCTGAAACCAGTGCTTCTGTTTAGTGGTTTTCCCTTAATAAAAGAGATTTGCCTGCTGCAGGGATGTTATTGCTGAGGAATTATTGCTAGGCCTGGCCTTTGCATCGTTTCAAACTTGTCTGTCCTCAAAGGCTGTTTACCTGAGCTCCTGGGTTCAGCCTCCCCAGTAGCTGGGTCCTTCCTGAGCCACGATTCACCCCAGCTGAGAAGCTGCTTCCACATGTGCGAGCTTTTCCCTCCCTCCAGCTCCTGGCTGGAGACTGACCTCCATCAGAACCTGCTCGTGGCTCCTGCTTGACACTGGTCCTTGCAGGCTCCTGGGCTCTGGGGAGTGATGGGGGACAGAGGCTTTCACGTGCATCTCCCTGAACCCACTGGAGCTGCTGCTTCAGGGAAAAACCAGAACATCTCCCCCCCACATCAGTGTTCCCAGGCCCTGTGGTACCCAGTGACACAGGCTTCATCCCCAGCCTGAGCAGGAATTTCCTGTGGCCCACCTCGACCGTGTGGTTTGCCCTCTCCCTGCTCACGCACGGGTGCACACATGCTCTGAGCTTCTTTTCGATGAAGTTACACCTTTTGCCCGTCGTTATTCCTGCTCAGCGAGATTCTTGGCTCTGCACCTACCAGCCTTAAACCACCCCGTTCCCCTTCCTGCTGGGCTGGGGGTCAGCCGAGCCCCGGGGCGAGAGGGCCGGCAGGTTTCTGAGCCGTGCTGGGGAAGGGCTTGGGTAGCGTCCTGTGGTTTGGATGACGTCCGTCTGTCTGTCTGCCTCGCTCCAGGCCTCCGTACCACTGGATTAGTAGCTACACCTCTCCAAGTGCATTGACTCAGGCACGGCTGTCATCTCTGGCAGCCACTGGGCACTGTCACTGGAAGTGGATTTCAGCACTCGTTAATCCCAGGCCAGATTTGCCTCCCTCCTCCGGCTGGTTTTTCCAGGAGCCTCGTCCAAGTATAATCTTGTTGCCGGGTTTTCAGTGGTTTGGCAATGGCTTGTAACCTCCTTGTTCCACGCTTTGCCTCCCTCCCTTGCCCACTCTTTGCCCTTTCATTTTCCAGCATTGCTCTGCATCCTTTATTTTCCTCTTTCTCTGGTTTTCCTCAGTTTTCATGCAACTGGGCTCACTGGAAGGGAAACTGGCTTCTTTCCCATTCCTGACCCTGCTGTGCAGAAGTGGGAGATGAGCACATTGCTCAGAGGAGCTGCAGCACAGAGGAAGAGGAGGAGGAAATCTCAAATACACCCCAGACATGCTGGTGTGTGTCTCTTGGCACGTGTGGGGCTGCAGCCCCATTGCTCACTCCACGGCACACAGCTTTGCCCCAGTTTGCACACCGCTTGGCACTGGTGTAAGTGCTGTGGTGGTGTCAGCTCTGCCGGCTCATTGTGCCAGGTCTTGTTGAGCTGTGGAGAAGCCCTGTGCTGCAGAGCAATGTCCAGATTCCTGAGGTGTGGGGAAAATTCCTCTACCCCCTCGGCTGAGGGAATGTGTTGGCTGGATCTTAGTTCCATGGGCTGGGAGCGAGGGCAAAGCTGGCTTCGTGTAACTCTGGGCAAACAGCGTCTCGATTTCCACAGCAGAGAATGCTTCCTTCAGGTAAAGTGCACTCTCCAGCATTGCCATGTTTGTTTGGCCAGGGACGCCCACAATCAAGGAAGAGGATGAGAAAATGGGGTGTGGAAATGAAGAGTGCAACAAAAACAATCAGCTGGCATCGTGGCTGAGGAGACCTGGAGAAGGAAGGTGTTCCTAAGAGTCAACTGCCCTTCCTTGCTCAGGGCTAAAGGCAAGCTTGCTTGGCAAGGTCTAAAACAAAGCAGAGGGAGGGAGCACCCCCTCAAACTCACAGAGAATATTTAATTTTTGGGTTAGGCAGTGGCATTTCTGCTTTGGCCCCCTTCCCTCTCTGGAGAAGAATTAATCTCAGGATGAAAAGCCCAAGCGCTCTGTGCTGAAAATGCCCAGTTCAGTTAAGTCTGGTCTTAGTTCAAATTTGCAAATAGTTTCCATCTCCCTGGAATTGCTGTTTCCAGCCGATGGGATTTTCACTCCAGTCACACAGAGTCCTCAAACTGGTTAAAGGAAGCAACTTCCCCCCTGGTGCCTGGTGCTGTTCTGCAGCTCATCCACCTTCCCTGGAAAAGCTGAAGTCAAGAGTGAGTGTTTTTCTGCAAGGCTTTGCCTGGTTTTAACCAACGACTTCTGGGAAGTGCCATGGCATGTGTTCTGCAGCAGATCAGAGTAAATGACCACAATGATTCCCTCTGGCTTCATGATCTGTGAAGCTATTGTTTGCAGTGTGTTGCAGGGGTGTTTAGCTTGGCCCAGTGTGTCATCCTCTCTCCGGTCTTTGAATAGACTCTGCTGGAGAAAATGACTGGAATAAGCCTGTTCTGTATTTGCTTTTGGCATTCTTTTTTTGTTTGTTTGTTTGTTTATTTCTTCGGGGTTATTTTAAGGACCTCAAGGTTTCCACAGCTAGAGAGGCAGGCCCAGCACATGTGCTGCACGGCTGTTCTCCTCACCCACAGCCACAGCTCTGGTGGCACAGAAACGGGGCAATCCCAGCATCACAGAGCCACAGGATCCCAGCATGGGGGGCTGGAATGGACCTCTGGAGATGATCTGGTGTCACCCTCCTGCTCCATCCAGCAGGGTCACCCAGAGCAGGGGGCCCAGCAGCGCAGTGTCCAGCTGGGTTGGGAATCTCTCCAGAGAAGGAGACTCCACAGCCTCTCTGGGCAGCCTGGCAAAGGCTCCAAAACCCTCACAGCAAAGAACTTTCTCCTTCTCCTCAGCTGGAACCTCCTGGGTTCCAGTTGGTGCCCATTGCCCCTTGTCCTGTCACTGGGCACCACTGACAAGAGTCTGGCCCCATCCTCTTGCCCCCCGGGAGCACTTTAGCTCTTTATTAGCATTGGTGGGGGAAGTTCACATCCCCCTTTCTCTCTCTGCCTGCTGGGTGAAGGCTGTTTCCCTCACTCTCCCAGGAGACATCCTGCTCCCTTCTGCCTTGAGGCACAAGGGCCCTCAGCATGGTGGCAGCTGCACTTCCACTGCAGAAAGCTCGGCTGCTGAAGCGATGCTTGTGGCATCCCTTGGCTTGTGCCTTGGGATCTGCTGTGACCTGGGTGCTCGGGGACATGTCCCAGCCCCACTCCCCAGAGCCAAAGACTGGAAACAGGGATGAGGGGTCCCTGTGAGCCCAGCAGTGTGCTCTGGGATGGCCCCTCTACCTGTCCCAGCTGCCCTGGGGACCTCCCTGTGGGCTCACCTCTGGTTCCTGCTGACCACGCTCCCATGTGTGTCTCTGCTCCCCTCTTGCCTTTGCTCAGAAAGCTGATTTTGGGAGCCAGTCCCAGGCTTTGTCTCACCAGCCTTCCCTAAAGCTTTGGCCTCAGGGACAGATCTGCAAAGGTTCCCCCGCCCTGTCCCGCTCCCCTCTCCCAGGCAGGCCCAGCTCCTCCTCGTTGGTTCCCACCAGCTATTTGTTCGACGCTCCCACAAGATCCGAGTGCTGGGGAGTCTGGCACTGCCCCAGGCAATCTGCTCCAGTGCTTTGCTATCCTTAGAAAGGCTTTTGTAAACACCAATCTGGATCTTTTTTGCCACAATTTAAGACTATTGTCATTTTTTCCCGCGACACAGCTTGTTTGCTCTAATGTCTGAAGTGCTGGGAGAAACCTCAGGTCTGAACAACATCTGGTTCTGCCCAGACCTCCATGGGCACCCATGGGAGGTCACCTCCCGAGGAGCTCCTTCCCCACCCTGCTGCCAACCCAAAGAAATGGGGGGGAATCCTCAGGAACCCTTGAGGAAGAGGATGTCAAGCAGCCAAAAAGCAGGTTTGGATGTGTCAGCAAGTCTGTCAGCTCCCAAAGGGACTGGAGAGGTGTTCAAACCTCTGGATCTCTGTTGATGGTGGTCACTTCAATCCCAAGTGGAGCTCAAGCATGTGCCCCCGAGGGCAGGAGCGATGCTGGCAGTGCCCAGGGAGTCCCTCTGTGATTAGGAAAGGGGAAGGAAGGAGCAGATGGGGGACAGGAGGAGCAAGACAGAGAGAGTGACAAGCAAGCGTGTGGCTGTGTGAGAAGGAGCTGGGAGGAGTGAAGGGAGCTGTAATTAGGGCAGGTTTAGTATGCACGAATTTTGCTGGGTTTGCAGCAGGAGGCTTGCCCAGCAGCTGCAGAAATGATTTATTACATGCTCACTACATTTGCCCTGTAGGAAGGTAAATAAAATGTACACCCTGTCCCATTTACTCAGACAATCAAGGGGATATGACCCAATTTCTATTTGACTAAAATGTTTTCCTCCCCTGGATTGGACCCCTGGGAGGTGCAGAGCATCGCGGTTCCACCCCACCCCCCCCAGAGCGGCAGACCTGCCCAGGAGCTGCATTTATCTCCTCTGCCCTTGTTGTCAGAAGGATCTTGGAATGCACAGTTAACATTTACACCCGCTCACAGTACCTTGCACCTCCGGCGGGGCCCCTCCGGCCTCCCCCCGAGTGCCGGTGACCTGTGACAAGGCGGGGAGATGACTGGAAGTGCCAGGCCAAGCGTGGGGGATGTCATCCCACACCATCTGCGTGTCACATTAGGTGATGCTTTTCCTCTGACGGCGAGATGAGAGCGAGACAGGAGCTGAGAGCATCATCTGGCTTTCACATCTGCCGGGGCTCAGCACAGCTGGCTGCACCGCACCGGGACGGGGACGGGGGCTCAGGCCTCTTTCAGAGGAGAAAGTCCTGCGTGTGCAATGGGGCTGCGGGGAGCAACTGGCTTCTCTGTGGGGGGAGTGGGGGCCCGTGTTTGCTCAGTCACTCAGCAGGTCTAGGGGAGATAAGGGGCCTCCTGCACCCTGGGATCTGCCTTGCCTGCCACAACCCGGGCTGTGATTACTTTTGCTGATACCCCAGATAGAGCATTTGCTGAATGTGCATATTTTGGCAGCACGGTTTCTGACTGTTTCAGGGTGGGTTTTCGTTGTGTTTTCAGGGTTTTTTTTTTTCCACCTCTGCTTGTTAAATCTCCTTTGGCCTCCCCAGCAGGCAGCCCCGGGCAGGCAGGAGGCTGCGGCCGCGGGGGTTTGTTGCAGATGTTGGTCAGTGAGGGGCTGGGCGAGCGGCACATGGCTAGCCTGGCCTGCTGTGGGCAATGAAACGGGCATAACGTGGATATTGAGCTAAACCCCTTCTTTGGGGGGTTCAAGTTCAAGGATTTTGCTGTGCAAAGAAAGAGTCAGTAGGTCATGGGTTTTTCAGAATCTGAATTTCACACGACTTTAAGCAAATCATCACAGGAAGCGTGTTCTGCTCTGTGTTTGGCTCTATCTGCCGGGTTTATCCTGCTGCATGCAGGCTGAAAAAAAACAGCTTTGTTGTGCTTGGAGAAGCCTGTCTGAAGGAATGAGGAGAGGAGCAATCCCTGGTTTCTGAGAGCCCTCCCCAGCAGGAGCAATGGCTCAGCCCCAGGCACCCTGCGATGCTCTCCCCAGCTCCTTCCCCAGACAGTCCCTCTCCTCCTCCCTGCACACTCAGCCAAGCAGCAGGATCGGTCCCCACCCAGACACTGCAGGAGGGTGATGCTGAGGGCGGGTGATGCTGGGGACAGGACACTGTTACTTAGCAACTGCTGAAGGATGCGGCTTTAACCCCACCCGACACCCAGCACCACCCTCCCCTGTGAGTTTCCCGCAGGAATGGGCACAGTTCCTGCTAGTGACAGGCTCCATTGGGGAATTTCCCCCCTCCCCCATTTCATCATTCTTCTGGTCCATATTTTTGGGCTGCTTCAGACAGTTCTGCTGCCCATTGAGCTGGTCAGCCCTGGGCTGGGATATATCCTGGCTCTGCCGTCCCACGGGCAGGGCTGCTGGCCTCTGAGATGAGTGGAGATGCATATGCCAGAGCTGCTGCTTCTGCTCCATCTATTCACCAGGCTTAGGCCTCCTTCTCTTGCTCCTCACTCCCGCTCCCTCCCAGAGCCTGCAGACAAAAACCTAATTGCATGACATAAATTATAGCAACTCTCCAAATAAAAGCCCAGGAAAAAAAAAAAAAAAGGGCTGTGGCTGGATGGACACTTGAGGGCTATTAGAAGATGCATAAATTCTTTTCCTTTGGTTTTTCATTTTTACATGTCTAATTACAGTGAAAGGAGCCTTTCAAGGGTTGCTCAACTGCCAGCATACTCAGCAGCCCTTGGCAACTGGAGCAGGAAGAGGTGGCAAGGTCTGACCGACAGCCCCGTTTACCTTGGATAGAGCCTGGGGCTAAACAAATGCCAAGGGCTTGGGAAGGAGATGGGGGAGAAACCTCTACATTCCCCTGGGTCTCCCCCGGGAACCTGCTTTGGTTCCCTGGGTGCCCATCACTCCTCGCAATACTTCTATGTCATTGTGACCCCTCTTTATTGAACTGACGTTCCTCAAGCATCTCGCAAACTTTAATTAAACGTGCCTCCGAGGGGTATCCTTCACCCTCATTTTAAAGATGGACTGGCTGAGGACAAAGAAAATGAGCAGCGTTTCTGAGGGCTGGAAAGAAAACCCAGGCGGGGGGAGGTGGTATTATAATGGTCTGGCTTTCCCCTCCCCACCCTGTGCTCTGTCTGCCAGGGGCTGTGTCACTGGCAGCATCACTGGCGCTGTCCTTGGAGGTCCCAGATGTGCCAGAGAGGTTCAGAGGGACCTGGGAGTGGCCGTGGATCACCCAGGCAGGGGAATTGCAGGCTGGGATGGGTAGAAAAGCCCTTAAACCAAGAGAAATGCAGCAGGGTCAGAGGGCAGGATTGCTCCCAGCTCAGGGCCCCGGCAAAAGCACCCAGTGCATGACGAGCCGCTGTGATAATTAGGGCCAATTTATACTTCCAGGTCAGGGGGTCACCTTGGCCTGTCATCGATTTTTAGGTGGGTGATAAACTGCCTGGAAACAGGAGCTGTCGGGATAACATGGGAAATGTCCTATTAGAGAGGGAGCTTCTGGAGCAAGTGCTGCTTCATCAGCCCCCGAAGCCCCCCAGGGCTACAGCCTGGGTAGGGGACCTCTGTGGTTCACTGGGGGCTGTCCCCTCATCGCTGGAGCTGGCCATGTGCCACCCATGGGTGCTTCTCTCCTGGCCTGGATACTGTTTCCATACAAAGTGTGATCTCAGCAGGGCTCCAGCCCAGCAAAGGGGGGCATCAGGAAGTGGACGTCCTGTCTCTCCTGCCTGAGAATGGTTTTGTACCTTGCCTTGCAGAGCTCTGCTCACTAAGGCAGGTTCTGCTGCTCCTGGCAAGCACAGCAAGAGCTTAAATATGTTTATAGCATCCCTTTTTATTTCTTTTCATTTATTTATTTTTTTTTTTGCAAACTGCTCTAGCAGGTAGAGCTGTTCCCAGATTTATTCCTCAAGACAAAAGAAAGCAACTGCAGGAAGCAGCTCGATGTGCACACAGCAGCAGCAGCAGCAGCAGCAGCTCACGCTCAGGGCAGAAGGAGCTCAGCCTCTCCCCTGCTGAACACGCACCCTGCCCGGCCGGCTGCTCTCGGGGCGGATTTGATTGCACCGATACAATCCCGGTCCAGATACGTTGCTGTATTTGGAGCCCAGCTCTGCTTCCTGTAATTAAAGGTGTCAAGTTATGCCACGGACTGAATTCAGCAGTAGCAGCTAAGTTCTTCCCAAGTACATTAAATTGTCCAGACCTTGGAGTGTCATGAGATTACATGAGGGTAAGATGATGCTCTGAGCTTCTCGGGTTGAGAAGTGCCCTTTTTGCATCAACAAATTAAAAACGACCTGGCTGAGTAGGCTCAGGATCAGGTTAAAATTGCTCGCTCTGTGGCCCAGGCCCATCCGCAGCCCTTGTCCCTTGTCCTTTCAGTGGAGATGTGGTGCTGAGCAACATGGTTTAGTGGTGCCCTGGCAGTGCTGGGTTAGCACTCGGACTTGGTGATCTTAAAGGTCTTTTCTGACCCAAACGAATCTGTGATTCTACTATTATATGTCCCCACACTTCAGAAACTATTCCTTGTCCTGATGGAGATGCAAACAGAAGGATCTGACCCAACCGCTGCTGGCCAGCAGCTGCAGGGCAGGGTTGCAGGAAACAGCCACTTCCAACAACAAAGAATTTAATTTAAAGAAATCTGCACTTGCAAATGGGAAATGCAAAATTCATCAGATAAATTGTTTGCTGGAGCTGCGCATGAGGTGCCCGGGGAGCTCTGGCTCCCGTGCCCACCAAAACGCAGGGCTCAGCAGATCTCCCACCCCGAGAGCTCCTCTAATCTCCTCCACGGTGGCATTTTTTGTGAGGATGCTCCTGTCACATCATTAAAAAAACCAAACAAACAACAAAAAAAACCCCTCCCCCAGAAGGGGGGGGAGGGGCGGGGGGGGGGGGGTGGGAACTGGCCGTCGTGGGCGGGGGAGCGCCGCCCGG
>WUAM01000287.1:76063235-76083258 GCA_024336885.1 Actenoides hombroni
CCACCCCGGCTGGACACTGCGCTGCTGGGCCCCCTGCTCTGGGTGACCCTGCTGGATGGAGCAGGGGGGTGGCACCACATCAGCTCCAGAGGGCCCTGCCAACCCCACTGTGCTGGGATTCAGTGAAAAAATGCTGAGTGCATTCTGTGTGTGGGGATGCTGTGAGAGGCCGTTTTTTTCCTGGGTTATTCTGTGCTTCATCTGGCTAGAGGATGGTCCTTCTCAGACCCTCTTTCATCACTCCTCTTTCTCGAACCTGCTCTCAAGAGTTTTGGGGAAGTCTGTGCTAATGCTCTGGCAGAAAAACGAGGGGTGGGGTGTGTAGGCTCCTTTCCCGGGGAGGAAGGAGTGTGTTTTCCTCTTGTGCATCTGGGGAGTGCTGGCTGCTGGAGCCGGGCTTGGCTCCCCTCTCCCTGCCCAGTGCTGCAGGACCCACCTGGCTGCAGCTGCCTGGCCTGGGCTGCCTTTAGGGACAAGGATTTTTGATGTGATGCTCAGACCCGAGATAAATTCTCCTTTATTTGTGTGTCTCCTTGTGCTTTGTTTCAAGCAGAGAAAAGTTTTACGTGCCATTGCATTATCAGCATGCTCAGCCCAGAAACTAAATAGAGATGTTCCCAGTGAACTCACTTTAATCTCAGTTTGTTTGCCAAGCAAAGCAATCTCCCCTTGCAGTTATGGCTCAGAAGTTGAGGTGGAGGTGACTGCTAAAAAGGAGATAGACACATACAGGGTTTTTTTTTTGGTTGCCTGGGTTTAATGCAGGAGGTGAACTTCGGGGACCTTTGCAACACTCCACTTCTGTTTATAGGCAGAGGTTGACTTTCGTGTTTGGGGGATCTGGGTCAAATACCTAAAGGGCCTGTCTTCGAGGGTTTACCAATTGTTGGAGTTGATTGAATCGGACTGGGGAGGGCAGTGACCACAGTGCTTCCCTCCTAGCCTCCAGCTGGTTTGACTTGCAATGCAAATGTTTTCTCCTGTCACCTCTTAATGATCCTTTTTCCTCTTGCGGGTGTATAATTTCCCCTGGAAGTCTCCAGTGAATGGCTTCCATCACACTTATTTGTCCCTTTCTTTTTCAAGTCTATGGCAACTTCTGTCGAAGTGCAGACCTGGCATGATTTGGGATGTGAGTAGATTGAATTGCAGGATTTCATCTCTGGCTGTCAGGCGAGCCTGTGTTACCTTCTGTGGGGCTGACAGCGAGGAGACGTCAAACCTGCTGGAGTACAGAAAGTGAGCTGACAAGTGGCCCAGTTTGCAGAGCAGAGCTTTTGCTCTGAAGCATGTGCTCTGGGCTAGCAGCATTGCTCCTCAGGCTGGAGGAGAGGGGCCTGGGATAGAGGAGGAGAAAGGAATGCGTGGCTTGGAGAAGCCAGGGAGGAAGAGGAGAGCGACTGTTCTTCTGGAGGATGCTATTGGAAAGACATCATAGAGGAGGAGTTCATAAATCCACGGGGCTTCTCGTGGCTGAGGATCAATTCATCTGCACATCAAAGGAGACCACGAGCCCCTCGGTGAGGCTGCAGGAGTCGGGGGGAAGAGGGGGTGGCTGAAGGATGAGGCATCACCCCTAAACACACGCACTTCGAAACGTCTCGTAGGCAACGGGCAGCGGCAGAAAAATGTATCCCCGTGGTGTGCAGAGCCCACCTATGTGTGCTCGGGGACTCATCTGTACTCTGGGTGCCAGGTTCTGTAATGCTGGCTGGGAATTGCTGCTGGCATTGGTGTGGTTCTGTAAGGTGCTCTTCTGCTGCCTCTGAAAGCTGCCAACCCAACCTGCCAGGTGCAGAGACAGGATTCTGGTGAAACATCTGTGTCCCCGGAGTGACAACCATGGGGCTGAGCGTTTTAGTCAGGTCTGCTTGTTCTTTATCTGGAAGGTCCCTCTCGGCAAGGGAGATGTGGGGTCCTGCTCACTGGAATGGGGCAATGGGTCTGTGCTGCCAGCTTAATTCAAAATCCACATGGTAGCATGGATTTGTGGAGAACGTGGGGCATGGCTGGGCAGGACACCAACCTGGGCTGACCTGTCACTGCTCCCGTGTGTATTATACTGAATTATCGAGCATTGGAGCTACTGCTCCCCTGTGCTCCAGGCTGCCATTGCCTCGTGGGAGGCAGGACCTGCTCACAACTCCACTCCCACTAAAATAAGGTGGAACAGCTCATTGCTGATGGCCTCTGGGCTCCTGCCTCCTCTTCTGTCTCGGCCTGTCGATAGGAGAGGGCAGCCGTGACAGGAGATAAAGCACATGCCGTGTTTATTGACTGCTGCTTCTGCAGGGGAACTAAACCTTTCCTCCCCAGGGGACTGTACCTCTGATTGATACTTAGGCAGCCTCTCGCTGTGTTTTTTCTCCTCTCTGATGGTGTTTCTGGAGCGGGCAGAGGGAGCTGCTGAACAAACCAGGCTCTTTCTCTGAGCCCCATCTTGGGCACATCCCCAGGCTGGAAAGCGAGGTTTTCCCTGCGGAGGGAAATGAAAAGTGGGGTTTGTGTAGCAAGGTGTGGGTCCTGCAATGGGAGCAGAGCCACAGGGGCTGTGCACTGCATCTTCAGAGCACTCCTGCGGTTTAGGCAGGTTAGGACATGCTGTGATGCTTGTGCCAGGACTGGGTTTCCAACACCTCCAGCTTTTTGAGATCTAGATGGAACAGGCTGGCAAAGGCCCTTTGCTCCCGTGGAAAATATAGCTGAGTTTTTGAGTGGCTAGGTCTTGAAGACAGCTTTGGGGAGGTACGGAAGGCTTCAGAGCAGCTCCCATCTCATTTCCCTAATTCCCAAAGGGAAGAGCAGGAATATAGAATATGGCAGCTTTCCAGTGTCCCTGGTGTCCCATTGCCCACCAGATGAAGGACAGGGAGATATTCTTGCTTCTGCCACACCACAATGTCCTATAATCCTACTGGGGGTGCAAGGTGGGGTTTGAATAACTGAGTGCTAATGATGGCTTATGGTCTTTTGAAACTTTTGAATCTCACAGGCTCCAATAATTTGACAAAAGGCAGCCCTTCTGCAGGGTTCACCTTGTTGCCAAAATAGCCAGCTCTGGGGACAAAGTGACACATTGTGACAAAGTGACGCATGTGCCCTGTGATGGGAGGAAAATAGCTGCTGGGAAACAGGGGGAAGGATCCACCTTGAGATATTCCTGGTTGGAGTTTGGGTCACAGAATAAGGATCATGTCCTCAAGGTGGTCCTTTGCACAGCAGTGTAACATGCAGAACACGCTGCTGTGGCAACTGGGGACCCTGTGAGCCAGCGCTGATGTGATTTCTCCTGTCCTGGCCCCGGTCTTGGGGTATAAAGCTACCTGGAGCCACCACAGCTGCTGCTCTGGGAGATGCTGGAGGCCCCTGGCAGGAGTTTAGCACATCTTACAGCAGTTTTTTTTTTATTCTCTCCTCTTAAACTTTCGAGTAGAGAAAGCAGCACTGGAGAAGGCTCTATAAATCAAGCTGCTTTATTGCCATGCGCTGTGAAAGTGCCGCTGCATTTCACCCTGGCGATGGCTGCGTTTCCGTGCGGGATGAATTGATTTCTGCCTACCAAAGGTCAAATCTTGAGCTTCTGACTTAGTTCTTACTTAGTCGGTACAAAGGCAAAATCCCTACTGAAGCAAGCGTTTGGATATCAGCCGCTCTATAAATAACACAGAACTAAGTGAAAACTAAGCCAGGCTCTGAAGCTTGCAAAGTGCTTGGGGATCCTTGCAAATGGATGGTCCTGGGGTAACCTCTGTTTTTAGCAGCAAAGGAAAGAACAGAGGCTCGGATCACAAAGTAGTGAGACTTTTGCTTTTTCTCGTTTTTTTTTTAGCTCGTCTGCAGCCTGACTTCCTCTTTTTGACAGAGGAATCCCTGAGAAGTGCAGCCTTGCTCTGAGCTGTTTGTTCTGATCACCTCACAGGAGCTTTTTTAGCACGGGGAGGATTCACACGGGCGGGAGGGAGGGAGGGAGTGCGGCAGGCAGAGGAGATGTCTCGCATTCCCGCAGCCCTCTGCATTCCCCTGCTCTTTGTTTCGCTGGATCCAGCTCTTTCCGAGTTTGGTTTCCTTTCCCCCAAGGGAGGCAGTTAACGTAATGAGCTCAGGCTCCTCGGCTTGTTCCCGGGGATGCAGGCAGTGCCCCATCGCCATCGCTCCCATCCTGCCAGATAAATCACGCTGATTTAAAATTGATCGTTCTGGGATGTGGAGGAAAGTGGAGTGGGCGGATTTACCCCATTAGGGTGCATTGATCACCATTACTGCGTGTAATCAGGGTTAATCTCAGGATTAATTGGGGGGATTTGCTGATGGAAACGATCGGCAATTTGTGTTAGTTACTGCTCTATTCGCCTCTAATGGCTTAATCAGATTACAAATTAAAAGTGGCTTCTTTCAGAGAATCTCCCTGGACTTCAGCGGGAGCCAGAGCAAGAGAGGAAAGGCACATCCAGAGCATATGGCTTGCAGCTCTGATCTCAATTACCCAGACAAGAGGTTGGGTGGATGGAAGAGCTCTGCAGCACCCCCAGGCTGGGGCAGGGAGAGCACCCATGGGCTGCACAGCCTGGCTCCTGCTGGCTGCTCTGCCCTTACTACTACTTGTCAGCTAGGAACAAAAAAAAAAGTGTGTGTGCAGAGGTGATATTAGTACATTTTCTTTAAGGTTTTTTTCTGGATGGAAAAGAAAAAACAAACAACAAAATCCTGTTTGACTTGTGCAGGGATGAGATGGGTGGCTCTCTAATGGGCTCTCTGATGGGTGGCACCAGCAGTAGCAGCACTCAGGCCATTTTGTCATGGAAAAACACTTCAGGAAGGGGCAGGAAGTATTTCAACTCGAGCAAACCATTAAACCAGTGATTCTGCAGCAAATAAATTAAGGCTGATGAGCTGAGGCTGGTTAAACTAATGACAGAAAGAGGTCCTGTCCTGGAAGGAGATTCATCTAGCAGAAGCTGAGCTGAAAGCATCTGAACTCTATTAGCTTAGTAGATTATAGAGCCAGAAGGTTCTGCCTGTGAACATGTCTGCTGAGAGGATGTGGGAGAGGAGTCTTGCAGTAGCAGCAATCCCCTGGGGATCCACCACCCACAGAACAGTCCAGAACTGGGAGAAATTAGGAACTGTCAAGTCCAGCTCTCCTGGGAGATGGCAAAAAATGTATCTTATTTGGAAGTGCACTCCTATCAATTTACCTCAGCAGATGGGGCTGGTTACAAGTGGGGAGGAGGGCTCAGTCTCACCTCATTCCTAATCTGTTGATATCGATTGAGTTTTTGATACGTGACAGTCAGATACAAGCGCTGGAGATCTATTTATTCAGCTATTTATAAAGACATTAGCAAACCTGAAGGAAAAAAGGAAAGTGAACGTTTCAAGTGGCTGCTGACAAGTTAAAGCAGTTTAATAAATCACTTGTAATAAACTACTTAGTGTGCTGAGAAATGCCACTGACTTCTCTAATAAGCAGTTCATGATGAAACAGGCAACACTTAAAGAACAGAAATTCATTTGTGGGGCTTGTTGATGTGTTCTGACCGTTCTCTGCTGTGAATTCCTCACCAGGTACGCCTGTGCCGGCGTGTGCTAGCCAGGCTGCGTATAAATCTGTTGCTAAGTATGTAACTCATGGGGAGGGCATCTCTGCCAGGAGCTGCTCCTCATCAATTAAGAGTGGAGCAGGAAGGGGCAGCCCATTCCTCATTCCTGGTGAACACTCCCCTGGCTTTCCACAGCATCCTTATCTCCCAGCCAAAGAGAAGCCCTTTCCTAGGGAGCTGTGTGCTTCTGCCATGGCTCTAAACCCCCCCCTCTCACTGAGGCTCAGGGAATGTCACTCCCTGCTTTTAGCAAACCCAGCAGAGGCAGCTGCTGCTTGTCACTTTTTCTGAGCCTTTGAAATGCAGCAGCTCAAGCTGTGGCAGGACCTTGAAGGCCAAAGGACTTACATTTGTGGAGGGCAAAGGGAAATACCAAGGATGGATTTGAAAGAGCCCGAAAGGTGTGTTTAGATCTGGCTGGGCAGCAGGTCTGCAAAGGTGCAGGTTACTCGTGCTCTGCAAGTCTTATCAGCAGAGCCAAGCAGCAGCTCAGGGACTTTCAGATGTGTTTCAGCCCTTAACTGGTCCTGCCTCTGAAATCTGGTGGGCAGCTGATGGTGGTGAGCCCTATGGCTGGGCCACAGCATTGCTCTGCCTGCCACATCAGAAAGCTCAGGAGAAAGCCACATGGCCTGATTACATCCAGGGGAAAAGGAAAAAAATGTATGGTTTTTTTCCCCCTCTCCTGGTTTGTCTTGGATTTGGGGATCTACAGACTAGGCTGATGCCAACTCTGGGAGTGTCAGGCATTGTTCTGCCTATCCCAGAACATCTATATGAAAAGGTGGGGAAAACCCCACTGTTCAAATGGAGGTAGGAAAATCTGGCCTGACTTTGAGCACTTGCCTTTGTTATGATCTTCGGGCTATGTGGTGCTTCAGGAAGGCTTTGCAGGACATTGCAATACATCTTCTGCTTCTAAGGTACTTCATGGATGCAGAGAGAGAAGGGAGGAGAGGGTCAGGGATTGGTCCTTATTTTTTTTAGATGCAAACTAAGGATCCCTGTGACACAGCACAACAGGAGCTGTCCTGATAGATATTTTCTGGGTGAAAAAGTGGGCAGTTCTTCAAAAAAGGTAAGGTTTTTTCCACCTATACCCAGACATATGGGGTATGTGAGAGGCTGATACCTATTTTTTTCCTCTTCAAAGCATTGGCTCTGAGGAAAGTCAGCTGTGGCTGAGCTGCTTTCCTCTGCCAGGTGCAATCCCTAAAAAACCCCTTGGCAAGAGTTAGTGGGGCTGTTCTGTTATTTGTTTTTTACTGTTTCTTTATTAAAAAGCTCCAGATACAGACAGCCTTGCTTTGTTCCCTGCTTTAACGGTGCCTCTGCTCACCCTGCTTGATAAATGACTTCACATTTACATCGTGTGCTCCCGACTTTCCCCACTCCTGTGTGTTTCCAAGTGCTCCCGCCTGGATCTGCCCCCAGCTCACTGCATGTCTCCCCACATCCTCCTCCTGCAAATAACCCGCATCCCCACGTTTTTCATCTTTTAATCTGTCCTGCAGCCAGCCAGGTAACTTGCCACTGCACGCCGCTTGCCTCCTGCCAGCCTGCGCCTAAGGACTCCTTGCCATGCAATTAAGCCAACCCACTGCAGCATGTCTGGGGAGGAGGCAGCTCGAGATGATCTGCCCTCAAGACGAGGGGTTGCTGGCTCATGCGGAAAATCCCCAAAACCGGCAGCCAAGTTTTCTCCTGCAAGCTGTTCCAAAGTCATTCCTGGCAGTTTGAAGTCTTGCTTATGTCGAGAGACCAAGTGTTTTCCAGGACAGCAGCTTGGTCAGTGCATCATCATGTCCATCCAGTGCTCCAAGATCCCCCCCAAAGTGCTTCACCATCTTCCTCTCTCCTCTGCCTCCCACAGCTTGTGATTTTGTTTTTAGTGTCATAGGTGGGTTAAAATCTGTCTTTCCCCTGGCTGTTGTTTCTGCAGAGGTGGAGGATGGGGAGGAGCAGGGCTGGGGGTGGCTCAGCACTGCTCTTGCTGCCAGGGGCTGGTGTCCCTGGCCAAGGAGCTCTCAGCGGCTGCTGGGGCAGGGGAGCTGCTGCCTGCCCGCTTAGTGGGTAAGCCACACGTTTTTATGGTTGCGATTAGCACTCTTTCCCTTTTGGAGGAGGTTTAAGAGAAAGCACTCGGAAAACGCTTTTGGTGCTTGGCAAGGCGACTGGAGACCCCATCTGTTGCTTCTTACATTGTTAAGCTGCTCTCTGCTTCCCGTGCCAGCCTGGTTTTTGTTAAATGGAGCCTCACAAGGTCATGAGAGCCAAGCAGCTCCTAAATTAGTGAAGACATTAATCAGGTCCCATTTGGACTAGTGCAGGGCGTCTACACCCTCACCCTCCCCTCCATAAATTAAGCAGGTTTTATATCTTCAAGGCTTCTCTGGAATCATGTCCTCACTACCCTCCACCCCCTTCCCAATTGCTGGTGACAAGTATACACAGCTTAATTGGTTGGCATGGGAAAGGGCTGACATTAATTGGCTGTGTTTGGCATGCAGACTTCTTGCAGTGCCTCCCAGGGATCTTATCAATCCCATCTTGGAGACCAGCAGCTCCTGCATGCAGCTGCCAGTTAGATGGGATTTGATTCTTTGCTGATGATTGAAATTTTGCTTGGCTTTCTTGGCACTGTGGCTGGGGAAGAGCAGTTTTCACACTGCAAGCTGGTGATTCCTGCTGGGAACATGCAAGGGTGGGAGGGATCTGCAGGTGTCACCTCCCCTGGGTGGGAGAGGACACCGGGTGACATCGTGGCTGAACAAGGAGCATCAGGACCCCCTCAGGTCCCAGGGTGCTACTCCTGGAAGGAGGTGGTGTGTGTAGATACCCCAACAGCCTGTGCAAATGGTTTGAGATCCTTTCTCCCCTGCAGTTCTCCTGTGCCTGTGGCAGCTTGTGGTGAAGGCCAGGGGTGACACAGCTGAACTGCCACCTCCCACAGCAGCAGGTCCCTCTGCCTCCCTCCCCAGCATCTCCTGCTGCTTCTGCTCTGCAGGGCAGGGACTAAGTGACCTTCTGCCTTACAGCTTTCCCTGGGAGCCCTTCCCAGGTGTGTAGCCTAATTTTGGTTTAATCCATCCTGCATATTTTATGTCTAGGGTTAGAAAGTGAGCTGTAAAATAACACTTTGGGAGCTGTGGATTGGTGGGGTGTGTGTATGTGATGGGTCTGACAAGTTTCACCAGCCAGTTAACTTATTTTGAGGGACAAATGTAGCAGTAGTTCCTGATCCTGATTGTTTTCACATCCTTACCTTTACCTGATTAATTCTTAACCCATCTTGATAATCACCTGTGAAAGACAGCAGCTGTCCCTCCTCTCCAAACAAGCTTTTCACCATCAGGGAACAGTATTTGTGCTGGGATGAACAGGATGTTTCTGGTAGCTCTAACTATAAAAAAAAATTTGATGCTTTTTTTACGACCTGGTTATGACAGTCTGCTTTCACTGTACTTACTTAATAGGGTCCTAAATGGCCATGCAGCCCTCCTTGGTGAGGCTGCACTGGTGTCATGTCTGAGCTTACTGGTGTTCTAAAGAGTTCTTTGCAGGATTGCAAAGCAAAACGAGAGCCCAGTCTGATGTCAGAGTGGCTCAGGATGGTGGGTTGATGGTGCTGTGAGGTTTTTTGTTTGTTTTTTTTGGTATTGCTAATTTCCTTTGATGGCCTCTGGGAAGTGGTGGGGATCCAAAAGCGCAAAAATCTTCCAGTTTTAATTTTGTTTTCAATGGAACTCATAATTTATTAAAATATTTTAGGGCTGAAAATGAAAAAGCATTGAGAGAGCGTGGTCACCTCAGCCCCCAAGTCTTCAGGCACTTGCAAATCTCCTTGTGTTTCCGACGGGCTGTTGCTGAGCAGGACCTTCCTGCCCTCAGGCACCCCCAGCCCTGGCTCTTCCCTTTGTCTGCATCTTTGTCCACTAAGGTCAAGTGAATTGGTAGCAGATTTGGAACAAAACCCTGAGCAGCCTAGAGGAGTGGGAGATAATCAGGCTTTTACAGTATTTTATAAAAGGGGTAGTTTGGGTGAAGAGAGGAAAAGAAAGGAGCTCTTGACTGCTCAGAAGAGCTGTGGCCTGGCTTTACCCTGCCTTGGGAGCTGTGAAGGAGATGGATGCTAGAAATGCCCAGCCAGAAGCAGAGCTTCCCTTCAAGGGTTAACTTGACTCTCCCATGCCAAAGTCCAAGGAGTGATAGACCTGCCCTGGCAGTGGAGATTTCGTTGGGATTACCAGTGAATTTTCAGAGGGAATAGAGTGTCCCTGCAGCCCTTGCAGTGCTACAGTCTCACCTGATGCCATCTCCTTAACATTAGACATAAAAATCCACACCCCTGCTCTGCTCCAGGGTCCGAGCACACCAGAAACCCCTCAGCTCCCTCCTGGACCTTCACCCTCCCTGCCAAGGTCTGGAGGTCTCTTCCATGGCCAGAACTTGCTCTGAAGATGTACGATGTTGTTCAGCAAACCCCAGAATATCCCCTCTCGTGTGTCTCTCCTCGAGGGAGATGGTATCTCACCATAACTGCACTGCCAGGAAATTTAGCACTATTCAGCTTAAGTTTGTTTTTATTAAGGTGATCCCCTTGCTCTTAGCAGCCTGTAGCATAAGCCTACTTTCTCTGGGGGGTTTATGTACCCAAGCTGTTTGCAGGATGCTGTCATCTCTCCCTTTAGCTGTTGCTTGCTTGAAGTAGCCAGATGCTGCTCTTTAAATGTTTCTGCCTGGGTTCCTCCAGCCTCTAGGTCATTAGAGCCTCCCCTTAAACTCTTCTCAGCGTATCAATATCTTTCCTAGCAATTACACGTTTAAAGAGCATGCAGTGTTCCCCCTGTTTTAATGCACCCTCTCCAGCCCAGTATAAACACACGGTAACATGTATACAGACAACAAGCCCAAAGCTTCCCTCTCTGTCCGCGATTATCTCTCCTGGGGAGCGAATGAGAGAGAGCACATGGTGCAAGTGACAGGCGCTCGGCATCTCTCGGAGCGCTCTTGGACCGCGTTCAACAGCTAATGGCAATGACGGGGGAAGGACGTGGGCGGCAGTAGGATGGGCTGGCTTTGCTGTCTCAGCCTTGGGCTGGGGGTTTGGGGTTGAGCAGCATTTCTGGAGAAGCAGCGCGGAACGGGGGAGTCGGTTTGGGGTTTAAAAGTCACATTGCGGTGTCGGGACATCTAACAAAGACGAAGTGTTCTCCTCGGCATCTCCGCGGAGCCCTGAGGCAGGTTGACAAGGCACCGCTGCTGCCCTGTGCTGTGCCTGGAGGAAGCCCTGCCATGGGACTGTCTCGAGTGCTGGGCTGGAGAATGCCAGACTTTAGATTTGGAGTTCAGAGGTGTCTCCTGACGAGGGTTCTCTTCCTGCTCTAGTTGCAGATGTCCCTGCTCACTGCAGGGGGGCTGCACTAGAGGAGCTTGAAAGGTTCCTCCCCACCCAAACCGTTCATGATTCCTGCTGTGCACCGTCACTGGGTGCTCTTTGAAATAAGATGGATGATGGTCCTCTGGTTTGTGTAGCGCTGGGTGACAGGGGGGCTTGGTTCTAAAGCCAGCCTATTTTTCACCATTTCAGTAGAAAAGATCAGCATCCATGACACCTGATCCTTTGCCATGGGGCTGGGAGTGTTCTCTCTGTTTGCTCATGGCGGGGTCTGACAACTGCCAGCAACTGTCTGTTGGTCTGTCACCTCTCAACTCATTTCTTGCCCAGTGGAACAAAAAGGCAGTGTGGGGGGAAAATACCCCTTGGTGCTTGAACATAGTGGGGGCTGTGCCCTGTTGGAGGCCTGGTCTGCAGCAAGGTAATCTTGGGTTTTACTGTGGGTTTCAGTTTCCTCTGAGCACAACTCCTTGCCTTAAAGACCCGATTATTTGCTGATAAAGGGAGACTGAGCTCAGGAGGATGTAACATTTCCAGAAGGCAACTGGAGCACTAACCCTTCCCTTGCTCCCCTTGCCAGCGGGTCTGGTCCTGCTCGGCTCTGCTGGGCTCCTGGAGCTCAGCAAGGCAGGGAGGACTCCATGGAGGTCCTGGTCCCATCCCCTTTTTGGAGGGAAGTGGTTGTAAATGGCTTTTTTCCAGGATGACGATGGCAGCAAATACTTTTTCCAGGATGGCAATGTCACAACAGACGGAGACCAGCATCGCCAGATCCCCAGGGGTTGCTCTGTGACTGCATCACTGGGGTTTCTCCAGCGAGGATGGGAACTTGGGGTGACCCCTTCCTCCTCTGGCACACACAAACAGTGCTCTGGTGAGTTTTACTATGAAAATGCTCCTTTTTATATGGTATCCCCTCATAATATGTTTTTAACCTATGCCCTAAATTACAATGTGATATAAAAGGTAGATATTATCTGTTTGTTATACTATTCTTTTTCTTGTAATATCAGATTGTAGCTATTAAGCCACCCTGCTTTTGCAATGCAGAGACTTTATTACAGAGGAGTGACCAGGCCTGAGCATTCCAAATGTCTAATTAGAAATGAAAATGGTTCCCAACAGGAGAAGAGAAGGCACAAGGGGGGAGTTAAATCAGAGGTCGGAGAGGGAAGGAGAGATCAGTGTGTCTGACTCCATCATCGGCTGACACAGAGGTCGATGTGTGTGGGTTTTTGTGTTTTGGTGTTTTTCCCTTTTTTTTCCTCTTGCAAATCCCTCCCTTTTGGAAGCAGCAACACTTCCCCCTTCATACCTGCCCCAGGTGAGATGTGGGGAATCAGGTAGACAAAGGATCTGCTAATTTTGTGTCCTTTGCTTGACTTTCTAAGGCAAAGTTGTCAGTGTCCTGTTGGTTGTTTTTGTTGTGGTTTTTGTTGTTGTTTTCTTTTTTAAAGATTTGTGCTGATCCAGGGAAAAACATGGGCGAGTCTCCCATTGCCTCAACTTGTGCAATTAGGGAGGTTTTTTGTTCTGAGCCTTGGTAATGTGGGGCCATCTGCACTGGCTCCAGCAGGTCCCATTCCCCAGCTCCTGTGTTTAATTGCACTTCCATTGGCAAGTTAAGTGGTCGCTGCATGTGTTTCAAATGAACTCTCCACTTCAGGCTGGTTTTACTGATCACCTTTGTGTGATTGGCAATTAAAGCCCTTTTCAACCAAGGGAGAATTATCGCCTGTTTTTCAGCTTGTCTCCCTCCTTCAGCTCACTCTGCCTTTTTCGTTTCCGAATATTCTCTCGGTTCCTTATCTCTTGCTTGGAGCCATTTGTCTCCTCCCTTGATGAGAACCATGCCTTTTAGGAGACCATCTGGGTTTCTCCCCACCCAACAGGACAGTCTTCAGTTCTGCAGCAGATCTGCCCATTTTTTAGGTGCTGCTGGGGGAATAAAGGAGGCAGGGAGGAAAAAAGAAATTATGAGAGCAAAGGAGGGTAAACTTAGCCCAGTGGTAAATCCATCCCTGAAGCCGCATTGGGAGCAGGAAATGATCTCTTAACACCGTGCACCTGCATCCCTGGGAAGAGCATCCAAAAGGGGCCCAAGCCAGAGGCAGGGTCCACAGGAATGGTGCTTGCGAGTCCAACTGCAGGGATTTTTGAGACTCCTTGGCCAGCTTCAGTCCTCGCTCAGATTGTGGTTCCTGCCTCCTTATGCCTCTGCCAGATGCGCTTTCCCTTATCCTACAGTAAATGAATCCAGTGCTGTTGAAAAGTATCGAGGCAGCAGCTCTGGAAGCTGGGGGCCAGCTCAGTGCTGGGATGCTGGTGGCATCTCAGTGCTCCAGTGTGCATTCAATGCCCCCTGCGAGGCTGGCGCTGGGAGATGGTGATGGTGCTGATCTGATCTGGAACCATCAGACCCGGGATCTTGCAGTTCTCCAGCTGCCCCATGCCAAAGCTCCTCAGCAGAAAGAAATAAATGGTGTGCACAGATGAAAAAGTGCTTATCCGGACAGAGCCTGGGCTGGCTGCACCCAGCCCCAGTGTGGAGCCTCCCCGGCTTAACCCCACACAGCAACAGGGCGTAAGTGGCTGAGACCGAGGAACATCGACAGGACCGAAACCGGAGCAGGAGGGAGATCTGCCCAGCCAGGAATCCAGTCTGGCTGCCGGGAGGCGGGGTGGGTGTCAGCGTCCGGACTCTCATTAAAACCCGGATGAGGCTGACGGCGCGTCTGGCCGAGCTGACTCCTGAAGCACAGGTCTTACCAGGTCTGCTGGCTCTTCCATTCGGGAGTGACACCAATTAAAGCATCCTCAAAGATCCGGCACTGAGGGTTTTCCTTGACCTCAGAGGACTTGAGATGTCGGGAAGTTGCAAATAAAATCCCAGCAAAAAGGAGGTGATTCCCAGTAAAGCAGACTTGCCCCACTCAGTCACACTCCCTTCTAATCACAACTTTGCCAGGGGATTGGCCTTTTCTTTCCCAGACAAGCAGTGCCTGACCTTCGCAGGGAAGCGCGTCCTTGCTCGAAGGATGCAACCGCTTGAAGGATGCAACTGCTTACAAACACGCGCCCAGTCCCGGCTGTTCTCGGCACTGTCACTACAAGGTCGGGTCGGCATTCCCGGATCCATCGCACCCACCTCCCCTCCCGACAGATGCGGAGGAAGAAAGGGGTCAGAGTGCCTTTGGCAGCGGACACCTAAAGCTTGGAAAAGCCTGAAAGAAATTTCCTGCAGCTGCTGCTGTCGCCCGCTGAAGCCCACGCAGTGACAGGGCTTTTTGGATTCCAGTGGGATGGGAGAGGTGTTTTCCTGAGGCTCGCTTCCCCCTGCCCCGCGGGGGGTTATAACAAGGCGATTGTGGGATTTAAGTCCCTGATGGTGGGATTAGGCATTCCTCAGCTGAGACTGTTCCACATTCCTTCCCCCTGATTTGCCACTCGATGCTCTCATTCTCCTGACCAGAAACCGGCTCGCTCAGCTCCCTTCCAGTTACGGCGCTGGAAGAGTTTACAGCCCAGCCTCAGCCCAGCGTCCCTTCCTAGTGCATGTGCCTTGATTTAATGCTTTGATTTAGAAGTTATTTTTTACAATAAGAGAAAGATGGTCCATGCCAAAAAAAGCAGTTTCATAAAATGCTGAACATGACTTGCATTCTGTAATTGCAAACCTGAGAGACTTGGAGTAATTGACATTTTGGATGTATTGCAGAGTATCGTATTTAATCTTGAAAAGCAGGTTCCAGGCAAAGGAGGCAACTGCCAAGCCAAACGCAGACTCCTCGCCGGGTTCCTACCATAACTCATTTTCAAATCCATTCAGCACAGTCCTGAACCTAAATGTTTACGTTTTTGATTTACTAAGATAACATTCCTGGGTCACCGAAACTGTTTGTCAGGGAAGGTCTCAGAGACAGCAGGAATTAATGATGTGCTGTCTCCAGCCTGGGGGATGCGTTGAGGGGTGCTGGTGTTCTCTTAGCTCTTCCTGGGCAACTGTCGGTGTCTGGGGGATGGCAGCAAGGTCTGGCTGTCTCCCCACGGCTCCCGATGCCTGTTTGGGTGATGCACCCCATTTCCAAGAGCTTGGAGCTACACATTGTAAACAGGTGATTCGTGCGGGGCGAGGTCTGTGGTGGGTTCTGCGCTGCTACGTTCTCCCTCCCAGTGTGTGAATTCACATAAATAGGGGACCGGACGCAAATGAAATTTCACAGGAGTGTGACTCAGTGCTTGTGCATTTCTGCTGGTGCATGACTTCAGTGTGTGTGTAATTTTATAACCGTGTGGGCTGGCAGTGATGCTCCGAAGCGGGAGCAGTGTGGCAGAGACCAGCCCCACTTTCAAGCTAACCCCCGGGTTCTACATCTCCTTTGTCTACCAGCACAGCTTCTGTAAAGTATCTCTCCCACATTATCATGGTTTACAGCCCCGGCTATAAACATTTGCTTCTGTTTGAAATACAACAAATATAAACGGAAATCTGCTCTCTGCTTTATGCGTCCTGGTAAAAGATACCAGTCGAAGTTTTTACAAAGGCCAGCCCTCTTCTCCCAAACACAGTGTTTACATCGCTGCAGATTTCAGCACGGCGAATACTAATTTATAATGGTGCAAATGAAAAGAAAGCAGAAAACCCAGGAATGTAAAAGGGAATTCTATGCCCCTGAGCTTGGAAAGGAAGACGCAGCCCTGGCACTGCTGCTCTTAAGAGCATCGGCTGAGCTGCATTTATAGCAGGCCAAGTTTTGACTCGGTGACTCACTCTGGAGAGGGCCAGATGTTTGAGCTACTGGTCATCTTAAAGGTCTCCTAGCAGGGCTCCTGGGACCCCGAGGTACCTCTGATAAGCAAGGCCAGCAGCAACGTGCCAGGCTTGTTTGTTCAATTTGTTATTGCTGCTCCCAGGATCCAGCCAGGATTAGGACTGTGAATTTGGTGCTATATGCTGGAAATACTGCCCTGGACCTAGGAGGGGATGGGGGGGATGCTCCAGCAGGGCTCCCAGCCCCCTTTGGGGATGGTGTGGGGGTCAAGGTTGGCATTGCTCAGGAAGGGGGTTATTATTTGCCCAGCTGCACATCTTTATTCATAACGTGCCCATTGTTCTTAACATTTTGCATATTTCATTGTGAGAACCCGGGTAGGCATGGGGGGAGCAATTGCCACGTCTCCGGGAGTTCGGCTTCTCCTTTCTTTGGGCTGCAGCAGGAGCTCGTGGCTGGCAGGATGTTCACATCTGTTCCCCATTTGTGGACAATGGAGCACCATCCACTCCCGGCACACGGACAAGCTGTGACAACTTGACAGCCTGCCCAGGAATTCAGACCGAACGCTTGCTATCCAAAGCGATCAGTGGTGTCTGATCCAGCATTAGAAGTGGAGAAGAGGGGCGGGAATCATAATTTCAAAGGGAGGGAAATAAAAGGAAAGTTGCCTCTTTTCTGGCATTTGTGATGAGTGGCATTAGAGCCGCCCTTCAGCTGGAGAGGGGCTGTTTAGGAGTGGAAGTAGCAGGAGCTGGCACGCTTCAAAGGGAGGTAGGGTGCTGGTCTCGGACATTCCCCTGCCCTCTGCTCCAATCTGGTCTTTAAATCTTGCCTTCTTCCTGGAGCTTCCAGGGCCTTATGGGCAGCTCTGCCCACTGCCTGGGGCCAGGCAGGCAGGAAGGGGTTGTCCTCCTCTTCCTCCTTCTGTGCTCCCTCCCAAGCCTGGAGTTGGGGCTCTGCTTGGGCATCCTGGGGTCCCATCATGGGAGGAGATGTGGGCAGGAGGGGATGAGCCTCTCCTGCTCATTTTGGAAGAAAATACCTGCTCCTGCCCTCAGCTGTCCTGCAGGACAAAGGTTCTCCACCCATTGCAAGAGCAACGCAGTGTAGCATGCTCTGTCCGTGCAGCAAGGCAGCAGGCGACAGGCTCCTGAGATGGTTCTGACTTCTCAGCCCCTCCTTTGGCTTTTGTCCCCTCTTCTGGAACATCCGTGCCATGCACTACTCACCCCTTTCCCTCCCAGGCCACCCCAGCCCATTGCAAGGACAGCGGGAGCCTGGACCAGAGCAGGGCAGAGATGGCACCTCTCTGAACACGCTCCAAGGCTGCCCTCCTGCTCCGCACCACCAGCACCGCGTCGCTTCGCCTCCTTCCGAGCAGCAAATGGGTGTAAGTAGCTCTGAGTGAGCTTGACAAAATGCAAGGGACCTAAATTACATTACCTTGCACACCAGCTCTGGATCTGACCTTGGGGATTAATTAGATAAACAACCGTCTCGTACAGTACCTTATATAAATGTACAAGCAAGGCACCATTAAGGATTGCGTTGTCACTAACCTAAGCCCTCAGTGATTTAATTAGACAATTAGAGGGTGCTTGGGAATGCTCTCGTAGTAACCAGCGATATTAACACCATTTGTATTTATATTTAATGGCATTACAGAAGGGAGTTTAATTATTCTGAATCTTACTTTAAACTTCCAAAGAGGAAATTCTCTCCTGGCTTTAGCAGTGTCGCAGGTGCTGCCACAGGCATCACGTTGGGCAGGTCCCGGGGCCAAAACCTCTCTCCATTGCAAACCAGCGTGGCTCTTTGGCAGGTGGTTTGTTGGTGGCCGCCCCCGGGGTGGAGGAGCAGGAACCAGCCCTGGGCTCCCTGGCATCTGAGCAGCAGCGGTGAGTAACTGGGACCGTCACCCGCAGCCGTGACCATGCAGACAGAGGTGCGTGCCGGTGCTCGGGCTGGGAAAATCAATGGCAGGCTCAATAACGGTCCGGGAGAGAGCCATCGGCACGTGCCCTGCTCCTCGGCACGCTGCAAAAGAGCAGGATGTTTATTGGCATGGGAAGCGAGGTGTTCGATAGAGCCTCTGATGGGGAGAGCAAACCTCGTCCTCACTTGGGTCCAAATCACCAGTGGCTCTGCAGCAGCTTAGTAAGATCAGATAAAACCTGGCGACGCGGGAGGGCCTTCAGCTCGCATCAGCTGCAGCCTCATTTAGGATATGAACTGGAATCCCTGCAGGAGGAAAGTCTTTGTCTCAGCACTGGGGAGCTCTCAGCCTCTTCCTCATCAAAACCAGCCAAGCGCCTGCCCCTCCTGCTCTCCTAAAGATGCCATTCTTGCAATCTCTCTGCCGATAATTGTATTCTCACTGTATTGCAGCCCCAGTAATACAATTAAGCCTAAATAATATAGATGAAGGGGAGAGTAATTTGATTTACTAACTAATGTTTGAGTCAAGTAGACTTTTTTTTTTTTTTTTTAATGTTTGGGTTCCCCTCTCTCCCATTTTTCATGACTACAGCTGACTAAACCCACAACCATTCCTTCACTGCCTGCATTTAGTGGAACATGGCTAGAGAAGAAGGATTCACCAGAGGGATGGATCCAGACTTTGGGGGAGGAGGGAAAAGAGAGGATGTTTGCTTTGGTTTGTGCATGGAAAGGGTGGGATCCTCTTGGGATGTCCTAGGATAATCCAAGACAAGGAGGAAAAACGGGGTGGCTGACAGGTCGGAGGAAAGCCCTGGGCAAGCGGTGCCTCGAGCACTTCCCGGCAGCAGTGATTTGCAGGCAGTGCAGTGAAGCTGCCTGGCTGGGCAGTGGGGCAGGGCCAGGCTGCCAGATGGGCAACTCTGGGATGTGAAGGTGAGATCTGGGAGGCTTCGGCCACAGCTCGTGCTCCTCACATATGCACATGTCCGAGGCATCTGATTTCAAGGGGAAGGAGGAGTTGCTGGCCTCTGGAAACACAGGGAAAGAAATCTTCTTTGCCTAAAGAGTAGATTTTTGTCTGTGACCTGGTTTTTCCAGGAGCTGGTTAACTGGATATGGGCTTGGTGAGTTGATATTGCACATAGTTACTCAGGGTCAGGACTTTGGCTTGTTGTGTTACTCTTTTCCATTTGCAAAGGGCAAAAATACGAGAGCAGAGCTCGAAAAACCTGTGTAAATAAGAAATAAGAAAGGAAAAATAAAACTGCAGGGAACAGCTTCCTCTCCTGTGATTTGCTCTGCCTTTTTTAGGCAAATCTGCTGCTCACCCTCACAATCTCCAAGCTCTTCCTAAGCCCCTGCGTCCCAGCAAGCCAGGAACCAGTTCACGCTCAGGCTACCACCTGGGGATGATCCGTTTTGCATGGCACAGGGGATCCCTTTATAAAACCAACCTGCAGCAGTGCCCAGGCTACACCAGCTCATAGCAGACGGATACAGGGAAGTATTTTGCAAATCCTTTTATTCCTTGTTTACTGAAAGATGCTATGGTTTGGTTTTGAGAAAAAAAGAACAATAGTATGTGACCTTGGGAGGATGCATGAAATGCAGGTCCCTGCCTGCTCTGAGCCAAGGCTGATAGCCCACTTATTTAGAAGGGCTAATGTTGGTCCAGGTCAGGTCGTCCTCCACGGATCAGCTCCCAGCAGCATCAAGCAGAGGCAGGGAGGGAGCTGAAGCAGCAAGAGGGGGTTAGGTAATGGCAGGGGAAATGCCAGGATGCTTTATTCCAAGTAGATGTGCTCTTCAGGCTGCCAGACAAGGAAGGAAATTGGAAAGATCATCTCTTTCATGTGGGTTTTGGTCCTTGTTGCAAGGAGTCAGGGTGGGATTAACTGTCCTGCTGGAGAAGGGCCACGGGAACGGCCTCTTGCAGGGGGCCTGAGTTCCCCTGACCGGGGGGGCCTGGCTGGAGCCAGCCCTGGGTGAGCAGTGAGGCAGGAGGGGGAGGCTCAAGTGTCTCTTCCAGTCCTCCCAGTGCCCCCTGGATGGGCTGGCATGCGGGCAGGCAAGGGATCCTTGCCAGGCCTGCTTTTCCATGTCCTGCTGAGCTTGTAGGGCTCCCTGCTGAAGACGGCACAGGCATTCCTGAAGTCTTCAAGAGACCTGGGTGCTCTGGATGCATGGGCAGCCCCAGGGTGCTGACCTGCAGACCTCTGCCATGGTGCCAGTGTCCCCACGCCCAGCTCAGCCTGCCACTGAGGATACCCCAGACTCTGTACAGGCACAACTCAGGGGCGAGCATGCCC
>WUAM01000287.1:76083358-76104401 GCA_024336885.1 Actenoides hombroni
GGGGACCCACCTTGCACTGGGGGACACCTCTCATGGGGACCCACCTTGAAGTGAGGGACATCTCACATGTGGTGCCACCTTGCGCAGGGGGACAAGAAAGCTCCGCTGTGCATGGATGGTCTGAGCTGTAGGAGGGGCCTCAGAGCCAGAGGAAGGGCTCTAGCTCGCTTTCTTCACTGATGTAGGTGCACGTGAGAGTGGTGATGTCCAGATGAACATCTGTTTGGGATTCAGAGTGGAGCTGAGGGCTCTTCTGTCTCTTATTCTAGGCTAAAAAATGATGTGTGTTCCCCCTCATCCTACCATAACTGTGAAGTACCCCACAGCAGTGTGGGGAGGGACTGAATTTCAAGCTGAAGGTGGGATGGGGAGGTTTCACAGCAGCAAGCTCGTTCCTGCCTGAGGTGGAGAGCACTTGGATGGCTCTCAAGAGAGTCTTGGCCATTGCAGTGAAGGCTGAGGGTGTCTAACACGGGGTTTGGATGATGGATAGTGAAGAGAACAAGGAGGAAAGGCTTGTCTGATGAAATGAACGGTCCATCTACTCAGCAGATGGTGCCAAGGCACGGAACTCTTGGTTCGCACTTGGTATGGGTGGCCAGTGCTGGGAACCTGACCTACTGCTACGCAAACCCTCCTGTTGGTCCCGACGGAGCAGCCGAAGCGAGTCTCGCTCAGGGTGCTGGCTGACAAAGTGCCCATCTGAGCAAACCCTGGCTCTGCTGAACGTGCTTCAGCAACTCTGTGTTTGAGGCTGTTCCCTGCGAGCTCGGAGAACACAACCTCCTTGAAAACACTGACCTAGACGGTTGCGCTGGGACTACAGCTCTGCGGCGCGGAGGCAGAAACTGGCTGCGTTTCCGTATGCGCACGCTGATGTTAATTCTCTCTCTTCTCCCTCCAGGCTGGAGCTGCTCTTTTCTTCCCCAGCAGTTGCTGGTGGTGTTTTGTAGTTGGCTGGTGGCCCGAGGTCTCAGCTGTCCACCACGGTTCTCACCTGCAGAGCCTGGTGCCCAACACAGCGGTGCCAGGCTTGGAAGGTTTCCAAAGAAGCAGAGTCCTGGAGCCCTGCAGCTGGGGACTCACAGCCTTGGGGGACAGCTCTGCTAGCTGGAGACATCTGGGAAGCCTCACCAGCTAAATGTCACCGTTGTCCTGCCTTCATCCTCACGGTAAGTCAGTGAGGAGGGAGGGGACCTGTAGAACGGCGCAGGGCAGCAGGGTCACGGGGCCACCCAGGGCTCAGCAATGTGATGGTTGATGGAGACAGCACCCCTGGGTCCTCTCTCACGTACAGAAGGTGTGGGTAATGCGATGGCCAAATGCATGCGTGGCTCCCCATCCCCATCCCTTTTCTGGGGTCTCCAGGGTAGGATGGAGGGGGAGTGTGGAGCTTCCTCCATGCTGTGCTCCAGGAAAAGGGGCTGTGGAGGCACCAGAGAGATTTGTCTTCCCCTGAAGCCAGTTGTCCTCCAGCCCGGAACACACCTCTCCCTCCATGGTATCCTCTGTCCCTTCCATCTTTCTCTTGGCAGCTAAGTTGTTAATAAGCTTCCTTTTGCTGTGATTCCATCTAAATTACTATTTTAAAACAACTACAGATGTGCTAAATTGGCTCAGCATAATAGGATGAGATGGAGAATAAAGGTTCCCCCAGTGGGCTGTCGCCAGCACAGGTAATTTATTACCTGGGTGGCTAATTATACGCTTCTCAGCTTTCTAGGGTGAAAACCTCTTGATATTTCCTAGTTAAGGAGCCCTGACACAAGTGAAATGACCAGACATGTGAATAGGAAACATGGTGATTAAGTACCTGAGAGATGAAGAATGCAAAGGAAAAGGCATTCTGCAGCCAGAAAAAATGAACTGTGTGATTTCCCCCAGCACCTTGGGGGAGCGGGGAAGGGCTGGACCTCTCCGAACTCCAGCCAAATCAGGCACTTTGTGTATGAAAACTGCAGCTAACTGAATTCCAAGCTGGGGAGAAGGTGGGGGGAAAAAAGAGCCTCCTGTAAATGAGAGAGAAGAAATTGTTTCATGAGTTCTGCATATGCGCTCATGAGCTTCAGGGGCCAATGGGAAGGAGAAAGCCCCGTAGTCGTCCTCCCTTCTGCTCGGTGCTGGCTGTAGCCCATCGCACCGTGTGGCCCCCCAGCCCTGCAGATGGAGGGATGGATGCTACCCCACCCCACCAGGCTGCCAGGAGACCCGCAGGACAAGAAGGTCCCCTGGGACCACCGTCCCCACCACAGTCCTGGGACACTTCCACCACCAGCTCCTCGTGACCCTGTCACCTTCAGGAAGCACCTGCCTTCCCCACGCGTATTCCACCAAGTGGAGGTAAGACACACATTTCCATTATCTTCTCATTCATTATTTCCTTGATAAAGTGTAATGTTTGCTTAGTTAACGTGTTTGAGACGAGGTATCTTATAAAACACACAATCTGTCGAATGCAGCAAAATGGGCCAGTCTTCAGTGCTTAAAATCCATGGCGTGAGGCAAATCCCATCTAGGAGAAAGATGCCTCGTCAAACTGCTTGTGTCAGCCCGTCACACATCGGAGCCAGGCCCTTCTGGGTTGTGCACGGAGGATTTGCCACAGAAAGGGGAAATAAAACCTTGGCAAAGAGTTTGTTTTACCCCGGATGAGATGGGGTGGTCGGCTGGGGCAGCGGCCAGCCCCTGGGGCTTGGGGGTAAGTAGAGCACAGGAGGGTTAAGTGCCAACCTGAGCAGATACTTCTTGTGAAAACTGTAAGAGGTTCATGGAGATCTTCTGATTTTATAACAGCAGCAGGGACCAGGGTGATGTTGTCTGGGAAGGATTCCCAGCTCACCCCGAGCTCTCTGCAGGGCTGGACCAGCAACACCAGCTGCTTTTTTTTTTCTGGTGGCACTCTCTGTTTCATGTGTTGCAGCAGGAAAGGATGGGGATGGGAGAAGCCTTGCTCTGGCCGTGGCCAGGAGACAGATGCAGCTGCAGTGGGGCCTGAGGTGTGTGGATCACAGACTGGTTTGGATGGCAAGGGACCTTTCAAGCTCATTTCCAGTCCAACCACCCTGCAGGGAGCAGGGCCGTCTGCAACTAGAGCAAGTTGCTCAGAGCCCCGGCCAACCTCCCCTGGGATGGTTTCAGGGGTGGGAATCCATCCTGGGAGTTCCAGGATAGGATTCCACCTACTGTCACCATGTCACCCTTGGCCTGTGGCTGAGTTTTTTTCCAGAAATCCCCTGATTTTGCCTGACCTGTGGGGCTGTGGTGAATCGGGGTTAGCCCCCCAAAGTGGGTGGTGGAGAGGAGGTCTCTGGGAAGGCAAAATGTTCATGATAAAAGGGAAAACTGGGAAACAAGGTGTTTGCAGTATGAAAGGGGCCTCGGTCTCGCAGATGAAAGGAAAGACGTGTACGCACGTCTTTGGACTCCACAGCATCCCCCAAAGCTCCGAGTTTATGCTTCTTTATCCTTCAACTTCTTCCTTAATGAGAAATTAATTAGCCTTGTAGTTCCTGCTTGGGAACTTGTAAACATGCAGCAGTGGTGCCTGTCACTCCCCCCGGCCTGGCCCACCCCGCTTCTCCACCGTGTAGTCCAAGATCTCTGACAAAAACACTCGAGAACAAAGCGGGCCGGCTAATTCAGGGAGTTATCAGGAAGCCTGTAGCAGAGCTGAGATAACAGGCCTTAAATAGCAGCCTGATTGCACTTCCTCCAGAGGCTTCACACAGCTCTCTCCCACCCTGGGCTGAGTGGTGAGAGGCTCCGGGCCACTGGGACCTGGCCGAGCTGGGGATGTGGGTATGGAGGGGGACAGTGCTGCTGGTTCCCTTGCTTGGCACTTGCAGGGGAAATAAAACAACTAAATAAAAAAAAGAACAAAAGGAAAAGCAAAGCTGGCTTGGGTGGCTCAGTGTCCTTGCTGTGAGGTCCCCATGTCACCCATGGCATCCTGGGGTAATGGTACAGAGATGGTGAAGGAGGTGGCTGAGGAGAGAGGGCTCAGCCCAGTGAACCACATCACGGCGGGACATGCGCTGGACCTTGGGCTGTGGCACCGAGCAGGGGGAAGATCATATTTGTGACAGGACCTGATGACTTTTTCATGAAAATATTATTTTTTTATAGTGGGGAAGCTTAATTGTCAGGAAAATCTTGCGATTAACTGTTGCAACCCAAGGGGAGCATTCAAAAGCCTGTGGGCAAGGAGAGCACTGAGCGTGTGGCAACCCCAGGGCAGGACAGCCATGGGGCACGTGCCCCTTCACATTGTGCCAACGCTGATGGACTGGCACAGTCAGCTGCCTGGTGCAGACCCCGGGCACAGGTCCTGAACCATCCTGTTCCCCACCAAAACATCTTGTTCTGCCCCATTTCGGCGCAGCTGGTGCTGTGTCAAGGGACTGCTCCGTAGCCTTCGCGCTCAGAGGCTGAACTTTAGCGCTGACACGGTTTTTCCTGGTGCAGTTAGTTTACAACAGAGGAGTTTCCTACCCTGGAGGACAGGCGGTTTCCGCAGCGAGGAGGTTCGGTGGCGAGGGAAACCTTCTGATGCAAACATCAAACCCTTCTCCTCTGATGCTCGGGTGGTGGGACCGAAAGGGCTACTGGCTTTTCTCATTTCCTTGTGGAAGAAATGTGCAATGTTCCAAATATGGCTTGTAGCTACTGCAGGAGTGAGTCATTACTTTGTATATAAGCTAAACACTGAAGCATAATCATAAATAAATAACACTGGCTTCATAAACTGGAAATTAAATATATCCTGTCCTTGTTTGCAATGCACTGTGACTCATGGTGTTGCTTCCTAGTTTAGTTTTTATTTCAGAGCAGGATTTGGAGCCTTGCAGGGCTCTCCGTGCTGTTTATCCACACTGCAGCTCTGATTTGTCCTGTGATAGTGCTCGAGGAAAGTTGTTTGCCCATATGTTTGATATTAGTAACAAATTCCACCCCTCGTGTGCTTTCTCTTTTTGCCGTGTCCTTTTGGGGCTGGCGGCGGTGACAGGCGTGAAGGCGCTGGGCTGGAGGCTGCTGAACATCTGCAGTTCACCAGGTCCCCTCCATCTCCACCGACGGCTGTGAAAGCGCTGCCCAGAGCAGGCGAGCAGCAGTCAAAGCTAAAACCCAGAGAGTTTTAAAAGCCCAGACCTGTGCTCGTGTGTGCCTGATGTACGCTTCTCGCTGAAAGCGCTGGTCCCACCCAGCCCTTTTCCCCGGCCCCTCTCTCCCCCATGGCCGCAGGAGTGTTTGAGCAGACAGGCTCTGAGCTGGTGCAGGAGCTTCATCTCACCAAATGCCCTTCTATTTTTTCACCAGTGTGATTTCCAGCAGGATCAGTTCCCCAGCCTGGCTCCCAAGGAGCACTGGGATAAGCGGCTGAGACCACGGTGCCATCGCAGTGGAGCTGTCATCTGAAGGAGATCATAAGGACCATGGCCCTGGGCTTCCCTCTTGCCTTGCTTTGGGCATCACCTCTAGAAGCATAAATTGCTGACATGTATGGAGAGTGGGTGAGAAGGTGCCTTGTGCTTCAGTTTCCCCTACCACCTCCTCTTCCTCAGCACTAACAGAGCAAGATACTGGATTAGGCTAAAAATCACATGCCTGGGGACTGGGTGGGTTTTGCATTTCAAGTCTGGCCGAGGCTTGGAGGCTGCTGTCTGGACAAAAAGAGTCGTGTTGAGCACAGAGCCTGCTGTCCCCTACCTGAGCCCTGAGGCAGTGGTGACACCAGCAGGTGATGCCCAGAGCAGCTCCAGGGACTCATGCTCCATCCCTGCCGCGCTGTCACCAATGGAGGAATTGGGATATTTTGGCTCCTAATCCTCCCGCAGCCACCCCTGGCTCCCGGGTGTCTGGCCTTGGCTGCAGAGCGCCTTGGCTGCAGAGCCCTTGGTTAGCAGCAGCTCTGGAGGGCTCGCTGGGTCAGGAGGTCAGCGCAGGCATCTGGGGTCACTTTAGGGTTACCCTGCTCCTTATTTAGCTGAGGAAAAAAATAATTCTGCCTATTTCTTCCCCTGGGGTCCGAGGAGGCAGGGGTGGGGAAGCAGGGGCTGAGCAGATCTGCGAATGGCTGGTGGCTTTTTCCAGGGTGGGATATCCCACTCGGCTGCAGGACACAGGGCTTTGGGCTGAGGCCCTGGGAAGTGCAGGGCTGTGGGGAGCCTCGGGGCATGAGCTGGGGGTGCCCATTCCATACTGGGAGGGCAGAAAAGGCCCAGGTGGTGGATACATCCCTTCCATGCTGCACATCTGCCCTTGTTTATTTTTTCACAGATGCCCATTTCGACAGCAGCAAAGGGGTAGTTTAGCCTGGGAGGCGGAAGGTAACCTCCCAGAGCCCCCAGAATTCAGATATTTGCTCCTACCTGTGCCGTTTCCCATGCCATACTTGAAACCACAACACACAAGGTTAATCTGTTCCCTAAAGCTGAGCCTATTGAGACCAGATCCTCTGTCTGATTTCCACCATGTTAAGAAACCTCAGAGACCTTTGGTGCATTATGGTCCAAATCTCATTCTTAAGTTAAATACCTGCAGTTGCCTGTTTTGGCAGAGTTCAGCTGCTAGACCTGCTCCCCGTGAAACCAGGCTGGAGCATGTAAAACAGGAACGTTAACTGTTTTTCCAGCTGTCTGCAGCTCACGAACTGTAAAACACACACACGAGTGTTACACCTCCGTCCCTTGCCAAGGAGATGCCAGCGACACTGAGATTGGTGTTTTGTGTTTCTTTTTTCTTAAAGATGGTTTCTAAAACTTGGAGGAAATCCCTGACAGTGGCAGTTCTTCTGCAGGAGCTCGTAGATGTGAACTGTTGGCAGGGACCAGGCTCCACCGGTGTTCCTCAAGCTGGGTGGTTGTCATTCCATCCCAAAGGTGGGACAAGGCAAGGGAGACCTTTCCCCACCAGCTCCATCTGGTGCTTCTCTGGGGCCATGGAGGTGAAACATCTCCAGATCCAGGACTCAGAGCCCAGCCTCCCATTCTACCAGAGCCCACTGTCCCTGGCAGCAGCTCTGCAGATGTCCAAGGATCCCAGAAAAGCAGTTGACACCAGCCAGGAGTTGAACCCTGCGTTGGAGTGGGAAAGCTCATTAGCAGCCTGGCCAGCCTGAAATCAATTTGTGTCTATCTTTGAACCTGATTCCTCTCTAAGCCTGTTTTGGCTCTCTTCATTTGGAATAGACCCGATCCTGAAGAGAAAAAGCAGGCAACCCAGACTAAACATCAAATATTAAATAGCGCCTGTTAATATGACAGCCATTAAACACAAGCGCTCTCCAGCCTCCGCAGCAGCTGGAAGCTGGGCTGCTTACCCACCTCTGCCTCCCCGCGCTACCCACGGGCTGCACGGGTCTCTATATCGAGCTGCTGGAATGAAGCAGCAGCCCAGTTTCCTGCTGCCAAGCTCTCTGGTGTTCCGTCTCCGGTCTCTGCTTTTAGCTGAGGTGTAGGAGGGGACGGGGCACTGTCCCCTTCTGAGATGCTAGGTGGGGGCAGCAAAGGCACTCAGCAGAGATGGGCAGGGAGGCTTCTCCCCCTCTGCTGCTGGAAAATCAAATCTTATTTTGTTTTGGGATGAATCCAAGAGGCTTTGAAGTCCTGGGAGGGATCTGCTGGCCAGGCAAAGCGTTTTCTCCTCCTCTCTCCCAGAATTTCAAAGCCGCGGCATTGGGGTAAAGCCAAGGCGAGGGCTCCTGTTCAGCCACGGCGAAGGGGAGCAGTGAAGGGGTTGGCCCAGCTGTGCTGGGGATCACAGGGACCAGGGAGGTCATGGTCGAAAAAACACCCCAAAGTGGCGTGAAAAAGAAAACCTCAAACATTCCCCTGTTTGCTTTTGGGTTTGTGCTGCGCTGCACTCCCATCTCGGCTGTCCCTCGCAGGATCCCAGCACGCTGGGGGTCAGAAGGCACCTCTGGAGACCATCTCACCCAGCCCCGCTGCTCCGGGGTTGCGTTTGCCAGGTGGCTATGCTTCTCTGTGGGTGAGACTTCAGGAGAAAGTGGGCAAACATCAATGTCCATGGATCCCCCCTGGGTTTGCACATGCTGGGAGCAGCGAAAGAGTGTCCCGTGCGCGTCCCTGAGCAAGATCCACCGTCACGTTGTCAGCAGGCACTTGCAGTCATGGCACGGCATGGCCCTGGGTCCTTCTCTTTATCTGCTGTGCTCCTCCTCTTTCCTTGAGCCACTTCTTTATCACATTTTGAGCATACCTTCCACTTGACTTAACACTAACATATGTACAGTCGACATTTCAGTAATGCCTTACAAATTAGCTAGGGCTGATTGGGAGATTATTTGCTGGTTCCAGCCTCTTCCCACCCATCCCTGGCCCCCACTTCTCTGCATCGTAGAGGCTCCATCCCAGGTAAGGGAGCTGGGGCCCCCTCCTGGTGCACCCTCCTCTGAGTTTCTGGGAAGCATCCTTCTTTCCTCTCTCTCTTGGGTGAAGCATGGCTCTGCTTGCTGAGGCTTCATGGGGGAACCAGCACTCCAGGAGTCCAGGGGGATTCCCCCACCCTCCATCCCAACACACTCTAGGAAGCAGCTCTTGCTGGCACATGAAGCAGGCAGCCCTCAAGGGGGGGGTGACCTGTGCTACGGCCAGAGGAGCAGATCAGCCCCAGCAGCCCCTGCCAGAGCCTGGGCTCTGAGGATTTGCAGCTTATAAACGAGGAGGTGGGAAGGCAGATGGACCATATCCCTCTCGACGGGCTTTCATCAGAAAGCCTTTAGCTGTTCAAACGCCAGGTTTCTGGTTCTGCTTCCGCTGTCCCAGCAGCGTAGCCTTCTGGACAGGGAGGCTTAAAGTCCTCCTGGAGGCATTCCCATCACCCAGCAACTTCCCCAGCAGTGTGTTATTACGGACTGCTTTTGTTTTGAGCTTTTCCATTTCCTGCAGCCCTCTTGAGTTCCTGAGCACCAGCCACTTCGTGCTTGCCGTGCCGGAGCTGTGTTTCTGTGTCACTTAGTGCTGGGAAATGCTCCGCGAACACATTGCTATTGCAAGAGGCTGTGAAAAATGAGGATCTGTTTTATATGAGGGGCCCTGCGCCGACTGCACCGAGTTATTACGGCTGGAAGGGATCTCCACCAGCTCACCTGCTCCACTTCATCCTGCACATCAGGCCGGTAAACCATCCTTGTCAGATGTGTGTGCTCAGCCTTATCCATGAGTATCTTCAGGGGAAGCAATTCTACCACCTCCCCGAGTGGCTTGTTCCACCGTCTGAACTCTAGTTAGAGTTATAAAGGCTTCCCTAATGTTTAACTTTAATTTTCTCTACTGCAACATAACACCATTATTACCAGTTTGAGCTCCTTGATGGCTCTTTTTCCCCTAAGCCCCTATTTAGAGGAGACAGGGAAGGAACGAGATGAACCAACTTAGGGCTCAGTTACGACACGGTCTCGGCCAATTCTGTTTAATGCAAGTTAAGATAGGTAGAATTTATGGGATCGTATCGGGTTTTAAATGGACTTGGGCAATGCTCAGATGTCCTCTTGTGAAATTATCTGGATCGTGGAGCTGGTGCCCCGGCTGCCTCTTCCACCCGTCTTGTGGGAGGATAAGGGATGAAGTGACCCCTGCTGTGATGGGGCTGGCAGGCGGAGGTCACTGGACTCACCAGCTGGGTGCAGGGAGGAGCAATGGTGGGAAAATGGGAGAGTTTCAAGTCTCACAAGCTTGGGCTGCAACCATCTCCGCTGGGTTTCCATGTCTGGCAAGGTGAATCCAAGCGGACAGGTCAGGGTAGCAGGTATCTCTCTTGATTTCTGATGTTTGAGAGAGAATGGCCGTGGACAGAAATCACCAGTGGCAGCTGGAGGAGTTGGTCCTCGCTGGGGTGGGTGGATAGGTTCTTCTGCTAGGGCCACTCATGTGGGATGTGATCCCCAAGCACGTGAGAAGGTCATTTGTCCCATTCAGCAAACCTACGCTTTGGGGTTTCTCCTCACCCGTGAACTGTCTGCAGAGCATGACTTTAATTAAAGTAATTATTCAACAATATTTTTTTCCCTTGCTGAGTGATGGTAGCAAGTGACTTTTATCCTTTCAGGGCCCATTTGTAAGTGATTTACCTCAAGGATGTGGCAGTCAAAATTCAGGCAGGTTTCCTGGGCGAGTCCAGCAGTGTCTTTCCGTGTTGCCCCTGGGCGAGCGGGGCTTGCTGAAGGAGGTGAGTGCCACCTTAACGCTTCTGCTCGCCGACTCCAAACGTGTTTCCCATCGATATTCTGCGATATTGACTTTTATGGAGCTGCTTCTGCTGAGGCTCCTGGCAGCAAGCACGACGACCCGGATTTTCATGGCTAGCGAAGACAAAACAGGACACTGGGCAGGGGCTGAGCTGATTGTTTGAGGGCTCGAGGACATGCAATATTTGTTTAGTGGTATTTATCTAATTTAGTTGACAATGTGGGAATCTTTATTTATTTATTTATTTCCAAAGCATATGTGTCCCCCTCCCCGAACCCTTGTAAACTTGTGGTTCTATCCGGGATTCAAGTTACAAACTTTTGCTGGTTTGCTTTAGCCATGACTTTTTTATAAAAGTGTGGTTAGACTGTTTTTGCTTCAGAAAAAAAGTTGGTTTTCTCCTCCCCCCCCTTTTTTTTTCTGGTTGATAAATTGCAAATGGATGAAGGAAACTCGCTCAGTTTCCTCGCCAACATCCTCCTTTGGGCGGGGATTAAACATGGGGAATTTCAGGCTAAAATATAAATGCTTTGGACATTTATGAGAGTGGGAAAATGGGTCAATTGTGAGAACTGCGTTGAGATTTTACGTATGATTGCTACTGGCAGTCAGTACCAGGGATTGCTGGAGGCTGCAGCTCCTGGAGGGCTTCCAATCAGCTTGCCCAGGCTCAGGAGCCACTTGCCTGGCCACAGCAGCCCATCTTCACCCTTCTCCTGAGCTCCAGGTTGGTGGGAGAGATGGTGTCCACCATGTCCTGGAGATGGAGGGCTGGGTTTCTGCAGCAGGGTCTGCTCCCGTGGTTTACTGCTGGCTGCAAAGCTCAGGAGAGCATCTGGCCGTGGACCTGTGGGACCCTGGGAGCTCCTCTGGCCCCATGGAGGGAAGTTGGAGGGGGTGTCTGGGGGTTGGTAGATGCACAGCAGGGACACTGGTCCCTTGGTCAGCAGCACAGATGCAGCTGCTCTTTGGGCATCATGTATGGGTTGCCTTAGGAAGGTGAACACCGTTCCCAGCTCACTGCTGATGGTCTGCATGGTGCTGGTGTCTAAGTGAGACAGTAAATGTGACTCTGAAAACTCTCCCTGTTTGGTGGAAGTTGAAAAAAATTATCTTGGTTTCCTTTTTCCCATGATACTCCCTCTTGCTCCTGTGCTGTCCCTGCCAGGAGGTGCCACCTCAGTGCTGGGTGCTTGGGAGGGCATTGGGTGGCTGCAGGTGTCTCTGCGGAGCCCTGGGATGCTGCTGATGGGTGGAGGAAGGAGTAGGAGGGGAGGTTGTGATGAGAGCTCCTCCGGGAAATCCCTGCAGGCTCTGACAGCAGATTTGCACTGTGAAAAATTTACATCTCCTGCTGAGGACTCAATTTTCATAGGAGATAATCAAATGTGACCTGTGTAACAGCGATATTTTTACAGGATGTTTTTTCTGCCTCTTTTTTTTTAACTATTTTTTTTATTATTCGCTCCTCTCCTTTTCTGTTTGGCATCTTTGGCAGTACCCGGCAGTTGTATTTTGACAAGGCTCCTCAAACCACTTGTAAACACTTCCGAGGGAGGACGAGGTGGAAACCACAGCGTCTACCTCCCAGTTATTAACAGGACTTCAGGATGAAGTGGGTCGATCCCAGAGCCTGTCTGCCTGGCCCGGCCACCCCGGAGGTTATCAAAGGGAGGTCAGGAGGAGAAGGGGGAGAGGGGGAGGTGGGAAGAAGGCATGGAACAGGGCAGGATTGGTGTCGGTATCCACGGGGCCCCAGTGGAAAAGTGTGGGAGTGGGGAGTATTGGAAGGTAATGCTGGCAAAGCTGCGAGGGCAATTTTCTTCCACCCACAGGCTCTCTGAAGCCCTCGCCTGTCAATCAGCCCCTTATTTACATGAATACCAAATCCACTTGCAGCTTCTTTAAATAAAACAAGACCACGCACCTTCCTGTAGCGAAACATATTATAGCAGTTTGTCACAGCATCATCCAGTAGGTATTAATTCCCAGATCATTTTATGACATGTTTTATCATAAGTTATTAAAGAAGGTAGCTGCATTGGGCAATCATTTGATAAACCGAGCCATAATTTAACACGCTCCTCCGTCATATTAGTGAGGAACAAGATTTATTTTCTCAGTGCAACTTTAATTATGGAGAACACAAACAGGGGATTGAGTCGGCTGAATCCTTAAGGTTAATGATGTCTCCCGTGGAGCACCTTGGGGCAAGGCACGGGACCTTCCCAGAGCTGCTGACTCACCTGCGGTTGGCATGTCTGGCTCCAGGTATGCAACGTGACCTTGAGATTTGGGCCTCGGAAAGGTGCTTGTGCTCTTCTAGGGGAGATTTAGGGTGTTCGTGCTAGGCTGCCAAGGTTGGCTCTCTGCCTGGCTGTGGGCCCTTCGAGGAAGCCAAGTGCTTCTGCTGCTGCAGGAGGGACTTTCCCAACTGGGCAAGAGCGTGTCCCTAAGTCATAGAATCATGAAATGGTTTGGGTAGGAAGGCATCTTTCAAGGTCATCCAGTCCAACGCCCCTGCACTGAGCAGGGAGATCTGCAACGAGAGCAGGTTGCTCAGAGCCTTGTCTAACCTGACCTGGAATGGCTCCAGGGATGGAGCTTCTACCACCCATGCCTAGCTGAATAGAAGTTGCCTGACATTGGGTTCCCTTGAAATCTGGTTATTTTGTGGCCCATTGGACCCAGCAAACTGGGGAAAATCTGTGCTCTGAGAAAGACGGGAGAAAAGATTGGTTTTTATGGGCTTACTCAGTGCACATCACATCACAGAGGGGACAGTAAGTGTGCTCCAGCCCAGCTCCTCTGAGGCGAGGGTCCTTCACCGAGCCTCAGCTCTTGGCAGTTGCTTTTAGCACTTGCACCGCAGCTGCCAATTAATTCTCTGGCATTTCTGTGAACTGGAGGGTCCATCCCAGCTTTCTCAAGACCCTGTTCTTCAGCCTGAGCTGGCTGTTGGAAGTCTCTGAAGACAGGGCCAGTAGGCAGAAGGAGAGGAGGGGGGTTATCTGCTCCAGCAGCCTCTGCTCCCTTGGGGCAGAGCTGGCTGCCAACACGGTCCAGGGGGGTCCTGGAACAGGGAGGCAGAAAAGCCCAAGGAAATGACCCAGGGGCTTCCGAAAAAGCTGAATATCTCCTCCCATCAGGGGAGTTAATGACCCTCCTGGCAAATATCACTATTAGGCTGGGAACTTGTCAGGAATCCTCACGTTCTCCCAGTTGCTGCCGCATTCTGGCTCTTTTTTTTCCCACATATTTATTGTTGGCTCTGGAAATCGTCTTTTAATTTCTGCGCCTTTGCTCTGGTGTCTCTGCCTGAGCTCTCCGCTCACCCTCCCAGCTCCGACCACGGAGGGTGGGAGGAGGGCAGGGCAGGGGGGTCACCCACGGTGCAGGGAGGCTTTCCTGGCTGGCAGAGCCTGGCTGTGGGTGGTGGGATGCCCAGGAGCTGCTCCCTGCCATGGGCACACTCTGCTCTGGGCTCTGCCCCTTTGCCAGAGCCCGGAGGATCTCGGGGCTGCCTGTGGCTCCTCACCCATGTGCTGGGGAGATGAGATGTCCCGTGTGGCTTTTGGGATGGGGGATGCGTAATCCAGGCCATTGAGCTGTCTGAGGAGCTTATCTGGCAAATATCTGACCAGGAAAGCTCCAGGTGCAGTTCAGAGCCCTGGTGCCAAAGGATAGGGGAAAGCTGTCCCTGGGGCGGGGCTGGTGGGGTGGGGATGCTCCCCAGGGACCACTGAGGGCTTTGGGAGAAACCAGCCTCGTGCATCGCGCCGCTTCCTCTCTGCCAGCACCATGCCAAGCTTCCCCCCTTCACAATCACAAATGGTGTGTGTGTGTCTGTGGAAATAATAATCCCTTATTAAACTCTAAATTACGAAGCAGTTCAGGGCAGGGAGGGGTAAGGAGGCAGAAGAGAAGAGATGCTTAAACACCTCGGGCTGATGTCATGTCTTTTAGTCGAGAGCAGGAGAAACACAATCCAGTTCTTTTCCCCCCACCAGAACAAAGGGAAAGTCCCCAAGGGGAGATTAGGAAAAGTGAAATAATAATAATACTAGAAAAACCCCGAAAACCAACAAAAACGAATTCACAAAATGAGAGAGGAACAGGAAAAAAAAAAGAAAAAAGGCAAGACAAACCCCTCATCCCCCTGAAGCGTCCCCGCTGTTGTGTGTAACAGCTTCTCTCTTCCCCCCCTTCCCCAGCATCAGCCAGGCTTATGGAGCCATAAAATAAGAGTTTGTGGCGTGTTCAATCGATTATTCCCCTAATGCACTGTTTTTGGAGACAGGTAATTTATTTCAGACTCTACATGTCTACATGCTAGAGGGGGGAAAAAAAAAGGCGGGGGGGGGGAAATCCCTTTCTTTTTTCTTTCTTCCTTTTTGGTTTGTAGACCTTTTTTTGCCCCTTTGCCCTCCTCTCCCCCTCGCTTCCCCCTCTCAGGTCCCCCCCAGACACGAGCGTTTCCCGGTGGAAGGTGCAGCCATTCCCACAGTGAAACCCAAGGCAGGTAATGACTTTCTCACCCCATCCATAGTGCTCCAGAAACTGCTGCCTCACCAGCTGCATCCCTTTATTCTGGAGAGACAAGGGGGGAGGGGGGGACGTGCCAGCCCCCTCTGATTCCCTCTCCTCCAAGGCCTCCCCATAAAAATGAAGAAAAAAAAAAGAGAGAAAGATGTAAAGGGAGCAAGTGTTTGCAGAGATAGAGTTTCCATCAGACAGAGGGGCTGGGGAAGCAGGGGCTGTTGGGTATCCAGGAAGGAGCAGGTTCCTGAGCTCCTGTTGTGCTCTCCAAGGCCTGAAGATCCCTCCTTTAAGTGATCTTAAAGGTCTTTTCCGACCAAATTGATTCTATGGTTGCATGGATTACACCTGGGTGTGTCTTACTGCAGAAGGGTTTTTATCCTAACATGCTCTTACCTCCCAGGAAAAGAGGAGCTGACCCATCACCAACAGCTTTGCTGGGAAAAGACCAGGCAGGTCTCCTTGACTGACTGGAAACTTCCCCCCCCCCACACCCCTTTTTTATTTTTCCTTTTTCCCCAGAGTTTGCCTCTCCAAACCAGGGCTGGATTTGGGAGCACAGAGCGGAGCCCCCAGGAAGAGCAGTGCTGAGGATGCTTCTGCACGGGCACCCTCCTGGTGCTCCCCTCCATGTCCCCAGGGACATGAAAACAGCCTCTTTGGGCAGGGAGGAGACAGCATTGGCTGGACCTTGGCTTTGGTGAGGTGGGGGCTGGTGGGCTGGGAGCTATTGTTAATGGAGAGGCTTTTATCTTGTAATGAAAAAGGGCATTATGAAGGGAAATAATAAATATCAGGGAACAGGGAAGGAAGAGGGAGGGGGACGTCACTGGAAAATGTAAACTCTGCCACCCAGCTGGCCCAGTGCTGCTGGGGCTGGTCAGTGAAACCCTCACCCTGGGTGGCTCAGTGAATCCCCCTTGTCCAAAACAAGGGCAAAGTCTGCCCACCTTTGGGGTGCTACCAGGGCCCCTTGTGCCCCAGGGAGACGTCCTGGAGGAGATGGGCAGGGCACCCCAGGGCCCCTGCACACCCACACCTCCTCTCTTGCTCCCAGCCTTGTTTTTCACCATGTTCTTTGTTTCTGAGGGTTTCTGCCTTCCTGCAGATCCCAGTGCTCAGAGCTGGCCTGGGAGGCACTCACCACCATGGGAATGGGCATCAGAGGAGCCCCTCTGCCCAGCGCAGCTGTCTGATGCCTTCTCCTGTCTCCCAGATCAATGAGCCCTCCTCTGGAAGGACTCCAGGGCTCGGACATCTCTTGGACACTCTTCCTTCACCCCACTCCTGCACCTGAAGTTTCTGATGTACCAACAAGCTGGGAGATAGATGGTCTTCCCCCAGCTCTACAGCCTGTGTGTCTGTGACCTGGTTTGAAGTATGGGATGGCCTCCCCCTCGGCCTTTTGGGCACTGGAAAAAAAGGGGAAGATTTTTCCCTGAAAAGAGCAGGTGGCTGTGCTGTCAGCCCCTGGCCCGCAGGCTCCTGGGCTGTAAATCCAAGCATGAGCTAACCAGGGAAGTCAGAGACAGGAGGAATATTTTGATCGTGAAGACTTAAATATGTTTTCTGATGTTTCAGAGTGAGGTCAAAGCCAATCCGTGCTCCCTCCCCGCTCTGGCTACTCCCACCACCCGCCTATCCTCCTCCGAAGGACTCCGCCAGGATCAAAGCCTGCCCCAACTGTTTCCATATGCCCTGCTCCTCTCCAATGGGCCCCTCGGCCAGGTGGCTTTTCCCAGCCTTCACACACTATCTGCAGACCTCCCACTTCTAAGAGAAACACAATAAAGCTGGGCCAGAGAAGCAACTGGAAAGCAGCTCCCTCGTCTCATCTTCATAGGACCATGGAATGGTTTGGGTCAGAAGGGACCTTAAAGATCATTTTGTTCCAACCCCCCCTGCCATATGCGGAGACACCTTCCACTAGACCAGGTTCCTCAAAGCCCCATCCAACCTGGCATTGACCATCTTCTGGCCATCTCCTCATGGGCTGTCTTAGAACAGAGTGGTGAAACCCAGTGAGTGTGGCACGGGGCTTGGTGTTCAGGTGACCTTCACCCATCTGGGCTGTGCCATCCCTCCCCTGACATGCCACACCATGGGGCACACCCTTGCCTCCACAGGTGACCTGTTTGCAGTGGTGGAGCTATTTTGGCCATGAAAGGTTATTTGGCAGAGCTTGGTGCCCCAAGCACTGTCCCCTTTCAGACAAGCCCACCACAAGAATCATCCAACATCCCCAGACTTCATCCCATAGAATCGTTTTAGTTGGAAGAGACCTTTAAGATCAAGTCCAACCATTTCCACGCTCTCGAAGCCGAGCTGTCCCAGCACACTGGCCCTGGGCTTTGACCCGCACCAGCAGCACATGTAGCTGCTTGGCATTTCATCAGGAGCTTAACGACTCTTTGGGTTGCCAGCGATTAAACGACCTCCGCACGGCGTTATTTCCGTGCTAAGCTGCTGAAGTTTTGGTAAATATATGACCACGCATCAGGCGCTTGTGAGACAAACCATCTCGTTGGGAATTTGGAGGATAACAACAAAAATGATTAAGTGGCCAAAGGGATTGACTTATGAAGAGAGATTAAAAGAGCTAAATCTGCCTAGCTGGGCTAGCCAGCATCCACGGCAAGAGACGATAACTATCTGTGAGGATATGAAGGGCATAAATCACAGCTCAGGGGATTTGGGGGGGGCAACCCCAGGAGAATAACAGGGAGGAACAGAAGTAGAGCACAGGGAAAAAAAAAAAAAATCATGTAGACAAGATCTGGTGAGGACTCCTGGGGTGGAGAAGGAGGAGGGCAGGAGGTCCTTGCTGAAGCCTCAGGAGCAGTGCGCAGGGAGAGCTCCTGCAGTGAGGGAGGACAGGGCTAGCTGGCACTGGGACGCTTGGGTCCCCTCTCACCTTCTGGAAAAAGCTTGGAAAGCTGAGCTGGGAGTTTGGCAGCGAAGGGGGTTCGTGTCTGTGCCAGTAAAATGTGGCTGCAGTCAGGAGAGCTCCAAGTTTCTGGGCCAGCCATGGTGGAAGGGTGGACTCGCTGCAGATGCCCCGTTTGTTGTCACCTACAGCAAAGCCAAAGCAAACGGCAACTGTGGGAACCAAGCTTTCTACACCCGGGGGCTGAGTACAAGGCGTGAAGTACCATGGAAGTGGAGCCTCTTAAAAGGTTAGTTCAGATTTTCCGGGTTTATCCCTCTCCCATGCAAACCTGGGTGAGCACAGTGCACGGAGTCAGAGCTGGTGTGGGTCAGCACCTCGGGTGGCACAGCACCTTGATAAGGACCACAGCATCTCTGGTGGATGAGTTCCAGTTTAACTTGGGGTAGGGAGGTGATGGCAGCGTTGCCTTGGCCCCGGGAGCCCGGTAGGGCTGAGGGGAGCAGTGGGTGAAGCTGGGATGGCTTTGCGAGGCTTGGTGGCAACTTGACTCTGAATGTTTCCAATTCTTTCCAGCGCACAGGAGCCACCTGAGCTGCCGATGGGTTTCCTGATGGACTCTGCAAGATGCTGGTGTGTGCTCCTCAAACAACCACCTCGGCTCTGCCCCAGGCAAATTCCCACACAGCTAAGCGAGGATGCTGAGGAAGGAGCTGGCACCTTCTGATGAAGCCTCCAAGGAAAAAGTGAGTGTATCTGACAGCTTCTGCGGATGCCTGGCTCCCACACACCGCTACTTTTGATTAGGTTTTAAAAATATTTAATCTGCACAATTTTACAAGGGGGGATTCAGCTTTATTCCTGCAGTAATCCCTCCTGCCTGGCGTGCAGCTCAGCTGCAGCCTCCCTGTCACCAGAGACGCCCGTCTCTGTCTCCCCCAGTGCTGCTTCACCACAGACAGCTGGAAGCAGGAGAGAAGGAAGAGGAAACATGGGTCTGGTCGTGCCCATAGTGACGTGCAGGTCACTTGGTGTTTCCTACCTCTGAGCCCAAGCACCAGAACTGGGTGAGCTGAGACAGGTGGAAACTCCCTTCCACCGGCAGCGGAATCTGGATCGGTGTCGAGCTGGGGGGATAATTCACACTGCATAATTCACTCAAGACTCATCTCCTCCCAGCATCTCCAAACTCCTCTGGTGAGGCAGTGTTTGTGTTTAGGGGAACAAGGAGAGTTCTGAGGGTTCCCTGCGACTTTTGTGTCGCTGGGTGGTTTTCCATTTGCTGATGGGATGAGTTCATAAAGGCTGGTGTGAGCCTCCAAAACCTGGCTCCTCCGAGCACTGGAGCAGGGACAGACTGGTCTTTGCCGAACTGGTTTATTTTCTCTAACATCTGTAGATAACAAAAGCAAAAACAGGCAGTGGAAAGCTGCCCCGCGGTGCTCAGAAAAATGAATTCCCTATTCCCTGTGAGGGGCGTGGAGCTGGTTGTCAGCCCAGGCTGCAGCACCATCTCCTCCACAGTGACCCAAGCAATGGCTCTGACCGGCAGCTTGTCCCCTCTCGCCGTCCCACCCGGCCCCATGTCCACCCAGCTCTCAGCCACCAGCCTGGCTCCACAGCTGCCAGCGGGCCAGGCCAGCGCGCCTCTTTAAATGGTAATTTCCCAGGAGGAGCTCCCAGGTCTCTCATTTCTCCTCTCACCAGCCCCGACTTTGGCTTACGCTTGCAAATGACAAATTGTGCTTTTGCCTCTGATTCCAGCCTCGCTGGCATCCTCAGCCCAGGCGGCTCTGCAGAAAGCAGCGCGTTCCCTGCAACCAGCAGGAGGTCGGCTTTGCCTCTTCTCTCCGCTCCCTCCCCCCTGCCTTAATTGCAGCCCAACATGGGCTTTCGAGGTGTATTAAACATACAAATTATTCTGCAAAGCCTCATGAAGTGCTAGTTACCAAGGCCTCTAATGGGAGATGACAGTGCAACCAGAGAAGCTGTTAACGGCAGAGCATTGTCTGAAATTGCTCTGGCAACACCAGTGTTTTGCAGGAGTGGTGCTGGGGGCCGGAGGGGCTCTGTGGTTGCGGTGTCACCCCCCCCAGCAAGGTCCCCGGGTGCTGGCCCCGTGGGCTGCCTGGGCACCGCCGGCCCAGGGCATCGTGCCGGGACCTGCGGAGGACCAGAGGCTCTCGGCGAAAGGCTCCCCAGGCTGCACCTGCAATATTGCTCTCGTTCCTGGAATGATGCTGATGGATTGGAGAGAGTTCAGAGGAGAAGCAGGAACATAATCAAGGAGCTGGAGGGCATGATTTATACAGCAAGTTTAAAAGGGCTGCATAATAGCAACAACAATAAACGCTCCCAGCACAGAGTGTTTTTCATCTTTGCCCTCAAACAAAGCGAACACGAACTACACCCAACCACACGAACAACTTAACTCAATCTCGCACGGCCAGCCGATAGCAGGAGCAATGCGAGAACCATCTGAGAGCCTCCTCGGAGCTGACACGCTGCCGAGGGAGAGGAGCTGCTGAGGTTAGCAACGTATAAAGGCATGGAAATGAGAGAAGGAAAGCGTAGGCTGAATATCAGGGAAATTCACCGTCAGGCCAGCGCCGTGAGAAGGGGACTGTTGCCATCCTGGAGCAGGAGGGACAGCCTTGGTGGGTCCTAACTAGTCTTTCCAGGAGGACAGGTCTCCTGGGTGGGTGCTGGTGTGGGATGAGTGGCCGGCTGCTGGAAGGGGATGGGCAAAGTTTAGGTCTCGCTGGGTGTGCGTCGGATATTCAGAGACGGTGCCCGTGACGGTGTGACGGTTAAGCTGAGGGCTGGGGACCTGGTTCACACTCAGCTGCTGCAGGGCTGGGTGCTGGGGCTGTGCCACCAGCTCCCAGCAGCTTCTCAGACAGCCAAGCTGGCAGGGTGTGTGTACACAGTGTCTCCCAGCTCCTTTGCTCTGGGCTATAAAGGGTTAATACCTGTGCCTGCAGCCAGAGCCAGCGTGGCCAAATTATTCCTTTCAATGTGGATCTGTGGGGTTTGGTACTGTTTTGAGGTGCTGAGGGCTGGCAAATCACAGCCAGGCCTGATCTGCAAAGTGTCCCAGGTCCTCTAAGGCATCTTATGTTAAATTACTTGGGAGATGTGGAAGAGTTATGGAAGCACACGAGAATTAATAATAAGACTCTGCCATGTCCTTCTACCAGCCCCCCCTGGGTATTTCTGCCGGCCTGAGCCCCCCCCACCCCGTACCATCCATCAGAGCTGGGGGGGCACATCCTGTGCTTGCCCAGGGATGCTGGGTCACCTGCCTGCCAACTCCTCCTGCAAGACCCCATCCAGAGGATGCAGGGATCCAAGCCCTTCACTTGTGCCCTCTGACCCTGCCACTGCCCCAGCTCCAGGCAGCAGCTCGCTC
>WUAM01000287.1:76166228-76176472 GCA_024336885.1 Actenoides hombroni
CCTTTGGGGAGGGAGGGGGGTTAACAGAGAGCGTCTGTTATCGGTCTAAGGGGCTGCCCTGACCCTAAACTGTGACAAGGGGTCTCCTGGGGTCTGGACACCTTTCTACAGCGGCTCCATTTCTTATTTCAGAGACTCTCATTCCAGTTGCCCACCACAGAAGGGTTGACAGAGTTTATCTGGCCTTCAGTCAGCACTGGAAGCTGCAGATTAAAGCAGAAAATGTGAGGGGTCTTAAACCTTCAGGTGCATCACAGCTACCGGCTGCTCCCTTCCCTCTTGAGCTGGGAGGATGGATCTCTCTGAGGGCTTCCCACCAGTCTGAGATGTTGGATCTCTCCCAAGGTCATTCATGGGGCAGAGACGAACAAGTCAAGCCCGAATGGGGGGTGATACTAAGTGGGGGATGAGTTGCCCTGAGAACTGAGGGACCACAGTGGATAGGAGCGAAGGGTTAACAGGACAGTGATGGCTCCGTGAGAGCAGAGGCTGAGGATGATGAGCATGTCTGTGGGAGAGGGATGTCAGTGATCCTGGCCAGGATGATCTCAGGGAGACGGAATCCACCAGCAGCCCCGGGAGGAAGAGGCAGCAAACGCAGAGATGTGGGGTGACAGGCAGGGAAAAATGAGGTGGCACCCGGGTGAGATCTGAGAAGTTTGGGTCTTGTTCTGATTCCTTCACACCCTGCCAGTGTCCCCAGCAGGTCCAGGGCAGAGCAGGCGGTATCTGGGGAGACAGAGGCATCTGCAGACAAGTGGGTGTCCCTGGGGTCAAAAAGGCCCAGAGAAAGGTGTGGGAGAGGCTGGCTGATATGAAAGCAAATAGTTTGGCTGCCTCCACAGAAAACTACCTGGTCTGTTTTGTTTCCTAGCTTTGTGATGAAGGATAAGGATTTAGGAAAAAGGGAGGGAGAGCTGCAGTTAATCCACTGATTAGCCTGAGGAGAGAGACACAGATGCTAAATCAAAGCAGAAGGGCAAGAGAGAAAAGTCAGTACCACCAACCCAAACAACAGCAGAGCACGGGCTGGCTCAGCTCTGGCTAGTTTTGAGTACAGAGGAGAAGACCATGAGGCAACCAAAGGGCAAGGCTGGAAAGACCACGGAAAGCTGGAGGAGTGGGGAGCAACACGAGAGGGCAGAGATGGAAAGGGGAGCAGGGTGCGAGTTCCCAGAGAGAAATACCAGGGACTTGCTGGCATTTCATCTGCTGTCATGAGGTAGCTGGCTGAGAACTTGTGGTGAGGACCCCGGCCAGGGGGATGCTAACCCTCTCTGTGAAGATGCTGGGCTGGACAGCAATGACATCTGCGGGACTCCTGGTCTTATAGCAACAGGGGTGGGGAAAATCCCCAGCCCTGCAAATCAATACTTGTCATCTGGGAGGTGTTCGGAACCAGCTCCTGATGTACAGAAGGGTGAGGGGTTGGGGGATATACGGGCATATCCAGTTCTGTGGGATCTGGATTTGGTGGGGTTGGGTTTGGCATTGCCACGAGCAAAGTTCTCTCCTTCTTTTTAGAGCTCAGGTCTGGTAACGGGGTAAAGACGATGGAGCAGCCTAATGCCAGGGCTGGGTGGAGGAACGGCTGCCCTACAGAAAGGGCTTTCCACATGCCACTGCTGTGGGAACACGGGGCAGGATGGAGCAGTGGGGCAGAGGCAGCACCCAAGCATCCCGTGGGGGTGTCTCCACTCAGGAGCAGCCTGGAGCTGAGCTCCTCTTGCTGCTCGTGCTCACTGGGCAGCCCTCCAGTTGTCACAGCATCCTGGGTACACCCTGCCAAAACCCAGCTGCCCCGTAGCTGCGTGAGACAGATGTGCTGGCATTCATTCCCCAGCACGATGTGGGGGTGGGCAGCATCCCTGAGACCCCTCCAGAGCCAGTGCAGGGCTGGGGGTAGCGTGGGCTTCCCGCGTCACCTTCTCCTGTGCCCCCGTGCATGGGGCGTGTGCGGGCGTGTGCATCCCGTGCGCACACGCACACGTGTTTCTGCTTCGGTTGCTATCGCTGCCGTGTTATTTACCACCCTGCCTTTCGCGTGTGTGCTATTTATCCCCCGATCGAGTGTGTCATGCTTTGCATTAGTCCGGCCCAATTACAACTTCAAAGCTCTGGGGTCCGGCGGGGGTTTCCCGTCTCGCCCTCCCCGGCGGAGGGGCAGGCGCAGGTCTGAAAGGTTTCTTATTTATTTCATTCAGCGTGGAGTCGAGGAACCGCTTTCCATCTGGAACCATGTGGAATTTTTGCGTTTGAGATATTTAACCTGACTTTAATTTGAGTCGAAACGTCTGATATTGCTGATAGTAATACCACGCCGGGGGGGGTGTGGTGGAGGGGTAGGATCGAAGGACCCCCCCTGTTCCCTCCACACTCCAGCCGGTCCCTGTTAAGCGATTCCTGGCATGTGAGCGCACTGCAGACAGTACTAATCAGATCTGGGCAGCTCCAAAACCGCTGGAGCGGTGGCAGAGTAAGTGGGTGTCCAGGAGAAACCCAATAGTGCTCCATTCGTGTCCCTCCTGGCCACCACCTATGTCCGGGCTGTGCCTGCCCTCCCCAGCCAGCAACCCCTGGCACAAGCTGCTCAGGGTGGGGGGGCTCTTCTGGGGGACTGCCCCTGCCAGGGGCTGGCAGAGACTCACAAGTCCTTTTTTTACCCTTTTTTTTTTGTTGTTTTGTTTGTTGTGTTTTGTTGGGTTTTTTTAAATGCCAGCAAAGTGCCTCTCCAATACCTTATTGGAGTCAGGAGAAATGAGGTATTTGCCATTTATATCTCATTGGGTTCATTAAGAGGTGGCTGCATTTATGCCGTGCACATGATTTACCTCTCTGCTCTCTTGAAGACACTGGGCAGAGAGGGCCCTGGCCCTGAGATGCTGGGGCAGGTGGCACAGGTCTTCCCAGGAGGGCTTTCTTTAGTCAGACTGGTCCAGAAAGAGGAGAGAGCTGCAAAGCCAGTGTCTGGAGGCCACCTCCGGCAAGAAGAAGCCCGAGCCCTGCGATGGAGACCGGCAGCCACCTGGAGCTGGGTTTCAGCCTTGTAAGGGTTAAACAACAGTAGCCGGGAAAAATAATTGCAAGATCTAAAATTAAAGCTCCCCTGCACCCTGGCCCCTTCTTTAAACTTCAATGATATCTTTTAAGAAAATGTTACTTAAAGGAACATTATATTATTGCAAATCAGATTTCCTGACTCGGGAGCAGACACGGTGAACAACCCAGTAATTTCGCTGCAGATCCTGAGATAAGGGCTGACCTTTAACCTGCTGCTCCGCAGCAGGGTTTGGATGTCACACGTAGTAGAAGGAAAGCTCCCTCCTTCCACTGACGGACCCCAGCTGACCGGGGATGGGGAGGGAGGCTCGGCCATCCCAGGGCGCAGGATTTGGAGGGAGCGGGGCCAGACCGGGCACAGCAAACCCAGGGGACGTGGTGTGGGCGATGGAGGAGGTGGGAGCAGCAGATCATGACCAGAAGCTCAGACCAAAGGCTGGGATGGAGCTTCAGTGATGGGGAAGAGCTACTTCCTGGCTCGGGCATTAAGAACTAGCTGGGCTGCTGTAATCTGTATTAGATTTAAACGGTGCAATAAATGTTTCAGCTTATTGATGCCAGACTGCAGCCAATTACAGCTGAAGTCACCGATGGATTAGTGCATGATGAGAGACCAAACGGTTTGTGGAGGGAGCCTGGGGGGTAGCAGAGAGCTGGTCAGAGCACACACTCCTGAGGCATCAAGCCTTTCCTAAGTAGGAATCTGGCCCAGAAAAATAAAGCTGGTGGTGGTGCTTCAGTCCCATCATACAAACTGCAAAGCCCTCAGGCCCTTCTGCTGAGCATGTCTGCTCCAGAGGTGCTGGAGTCATAGAATCACAGAGTTGGTTCAGTTGGAAGAGACTGTTCACCTCATGGAGTCCAAAGTTCCCCCAGCACTGCCAGGGCACCACTGACCCATGGCCCTCAGCACCACAGCTTGGAAACCCCTCCGGAGATCACTGGGACTCCACCACTGCCCTGGGCAGCCTGGGACAGCCTTGGACAACCCTGGAGAGGAAGGAATTGTTCCTCGGGTCCAACCTAAACCTTCCCTGGCACAACTTGAGGCCAGTTCCTCTTGTCCTGGACAGGCAGAGCATGGGGCCCAGGATTCTGTGTCCATCACAGAAGGGTGGTCAGCTGAGTCCCTCTCTCTTGGCTGCACCCTGAGGGTTCCAGCGGGTAGGAACATGTTAGGAGAGTTGTGCTGGAAGCACCTGCCTGAGGTCTTGTCCTGGCTTCAAGTTAATTATCACCAGCAGCCGCTGGGCCAGTCAGTTGGGAGGGGCCCCAGCCAGGATAAACAACCCAACCAGCCAATGGGAGAGGTGATACCACACTGAGTCCCACCCCTATATGAAGGGAGGGGTGGGGACTTCTGTTTTCAACTTGCTTCAGTGCAGCTGGAGCAGGGAAAGCGGCATCTTGGGTGCAGATAGAGCCTTCCCGGTTTCTATCGCTGGCTTTTTTCTATCATTTCATCAGCACTATCATTATTGCTGATGTTTTCTTCTTTCTTTGTGTAGTTTTATTGATCTATCTTTATGTCAACCCCCAGGCTCTCACCTTTTTTCTTCCTCTTGGTTCTCCTTCCCATCCCACAGGGGGGCGGGCAGAGGGAAGCAGTGGGTGAGCTGCTGCAGGGTGTTTAGCTGCTGGCAGAGGTTAAACCACAACAGCTCTGCGTCTCCATCATCCATTTGCTTCATCTGTTGTGTAGTGCCCCTCAGCAATTTGGCTTTGCAAGCACAAAATCCAGAGCCACCAAGGTTTCTGCCCTTTCCCGTCTCTTCTTTCCCATGCTCGGCTGTGCTCCGTTCTGTCCCATCCCTCCCTGGCCCTTGCTTTCAGCCGCTTTCCCCAGGTGGCACCATCCCTTCACAGCACACCCAGACCCGGGTCCCTCTGGCCGGCAGATGTTCCTGGCAGGTCTGAGGCTGGTTTGCTGACGAGTGAAGACCACACATCAGGGCTGACTGATCGTGGGCTGCTTCTGCGTGGGAAGGGCGGCCGCTCTGCCATGTGTTGTCTCCACACTTGCCAAGGACAGCCTGTGCTGGCCTGACTAGCCACCACGGGACTGTGGCCGCCCGGACACCAACGAGCTCAGCACTCAGCTGGATTGCTGGTGCAAAAAAAAAAGCCCCCAAACCCTAAATCCCGTCCTTCTGCAAAGCAAAGATGCAACAGAAGATGAAAGGCCCCATTGCTGGAGGCAGATTCTGAGCCTTGCTCCCTGGAGCAACAGGATGAGGTCTTGGTGGGATGCTCAGAGTTCAAAAGCCCAGAGTCCAAAGCAGGGAGCGGCACCACAGACAAATCCTTACCCCTTCCCAGCTCTGCGAAAGTCTGAACTGGTCTGGGGCAGTAAGCAGTAGCCATAAGCCCAAAGCAGCAGCCACAAGCCCAGAAGATACAGCCCATGGGGCTGGGACAGGCACCAGGTTCATCACATCCCCGGGGGGGGTTCTCTGCTCCTCCCAGTGCAGCGCTGGACCGCGGACGCTTGCGCACGCTGCTGAGCCTGGCAAGATGTTGGCTGGGATAAGGAGTTAGAGGCGAAGTCAGAAGGATGCAAAAGAAAAAAAAAAAAAGCATTTCCAGGGCCCCTGCCATGGGAGGATTAGAGTAAAACCCACGGATTTCTCAATATTTTCCTGACCCAAAGTGCTGAGTTTGTTTTGCCGTGATTTATGGGATCCTGTTACTCGCTCTCTGTGAATAGCGAGACGGTCACTGGGGATTTATTAAAACATTCACGAGTCCCAAAACTCTGTCAGATTTTTGCATGAGTAATAATTTGCTTGAAAATTTGGAGGGGAAGGCAAGTTACTTGCTACTCCTTGTTCATTACCCCGGCCTCCAGGAACGCTCCCGGCATCCAGGCAGGAGGGCACGTGCCTTGGCCATCCCCGCATGAGGAACAGCAGGAAGCCAAAGCCAACACTTCGCAGGGGACCCCAGGGCTGAGCGTTTTTCCTCCCAGCTCTTCGATCTGTGGGACTAACGGGTCCACTGGCGGGAAATCAACCTCGGCTGCCAAACCTTTCACATCTCCTGATGGGCACCTCTCTCACCCTTAGCATATTCCATAGATCCCCAGCTCCATGCAGCATCAGAGCTGACCCACAGCTTATTTTCCACCACCTTAGGATCCAAATAAACACCAAACAGACCTACATTAAAATAACATTAAGAAACAATCCAAACCATCAGGGGAAGGAAATTCCTTTTTTAATTCAGATGGAGCTTTTTTTGGTTTGAGTCCTGGCAAACAAAGAGCTGAGATCAGTTCCCAATTAGGTGCTTTTGGCCTCTCTGAGCGATGAGAAATGACCTGGCTGATTTCAGTCATTTCCCTGAGCCCCTTACAGAAAAACTCTTGCAAAGCTGGGGGCTGGGGCTGAGAGCTGAAGTGCTGAATTCCTCTTTGCTGATCCTGCCACCCGCCTGGCAATGACAAGCCCTACACACAGATCCCCCCCCTTATCCTGCACCACAGCAGGCCCTTCGGAAACCCTGCCAGCACCCCGAGCCTGGGTTCCCCAGTCCCCAGTGGTCAGGATCAATGGGGATGTGGGGCTGGGTAGGACCAGCCTGAACATTGGAGACCTCTGAGGAGGGTCCCTCAGCTGCAGGGAAGTGCTGGCAGCCACCTTCTCCCTTGATCAGCGGCAAATCAGGATCCTTGTGCAGAGATGTTAATATCCAGTAGTGACTTAGAATCACAAAATCACAGAATCTTTTTGGATGGAAGAGACCTTTAAGATCAGCAAGTCCAACCATTAACCCACCACTGTCCAGAGCACCACTAACCTATGTCCCTCAGCACCACTGCTTGGAAACCCCTCCAGGGATCACTGGGACTCCACCACTGCCCTGGGCAGCCTGGGACAGCCCTGGACAACCCTGGAGGGGAAGAGATTGTTCCTCTGGTCCAGCTAAACCTCCTCTGAGGCAACTTGAGGCCGTTTCCTCTTGTTCTGTCGCTTGTTCCTTGGGAGAAGAGACTGACCAATAGCAACAGCATCCCCCAGAGAAGCCCCTGTCTCTACATCTTGCGTCCTTGCTCCCATTCTGTTCCAGGTCACTAAATGCAGTAGCTTTTAAAAATCCATCACAGAAGTGACCTCCTTCCTGTGCCAGCTAGATCGACCCCCAGGAAAAGCAGTGTGGAAAGCCACTGGAGGAAAGGTGCTTGAGGAAGGAGGCTGCCCAGGACAGAAGTGGAGTCCCCATCCCTGGAGGGGTTTAAAAACAATGGAGATGTGGTACTGACTGAATGACCTTATGTAGACACTCTCCAAAGGGCTGGAAGGGCTGCCCACAGTGGACAGTCCCCACTGGTGAGCTGTGCTGGCGGATTCTGTAAGCATATCACAGATTGCTATTGGAAAAATAGGCCAAAGAAAGGCTACAAAATAAATAATCACTTCTGCCCGAACAGCAGCAGCAAAGGCAGTAAAACGAAATGAAAGCACTGAGCAAAGCTGTTGTGTCTAACAGGAATCCTGACCCCTGATCTCAGCTCCCCTCTTTTATGTTCTTCTGACTTCGGCGCTATTGTGGGCAGATGCCTTTGGATATGATTTATTTGTTTGTCTTGGCATCCAAACAAGGAGTCCTGAGACCAGCAAAGACGATGGAGAGCCCACTTCCGAGTTCCCCTTCCCTTCCAGCCAGCGCACACACTGCCCTGCGTGCTCTCCCGGGCCTTTGTCCTGGCAGGCAGAGGGGGGAAGGAGCGCGCAACAGTTCAGCATCTTACAACAATACGCTGCTCTGGCCCCTGGCCCGAAGGCTTGGACTCTTTTACTCCAACTGTCAGGGAAATGGGGCCGGATTTGGTGCCTCCCTCCAAACCCGTTGATGCTTGCGGCACAGTGAGGGCATCGAGGGGCTGCGTGACGAATTCCTCTCGTGGGACCCCGGATGGTGCCGTCCGTGTGTGCAGGGGCAGAGCCCCCAGCTCTCCGGGGAGCCCTCCTGAAATCAGAACTGCCCCGAGAGCAAGCGGGGCAATGGAGGGCTGTGGGCTTTGGCCCCGGCGATGTGATCAGAAATGACTCCAACAGCTTTTTGGTGCTGTTCCAAAACTCTTTGTTTTTCCCAGCTTTTTTGCTGTGGGATTGCAGAGGATGATTTAAAGCCAGAGCCAACTATCTACCAGAATGAAACAGTTCCACAAATCGCAAGGCCAAAGGGACCATTACATTATGCGGTCCAGCCTTCTGTACGAGACGGGCCAGCTCTGCTCTGTCTCATTAGTGCCTTAATGCTCGCTATTGCTGCAACAGCTTCCTTCTGCTGATAGCTTCCCTCTCTCGCCAGCCCTCAGCCAGACACCGCGGTTCTCACTGTCAGCTGGGCCCGAGACTGAGGAGAAATAGTCACCTCAGGCAAAACGAAGCTTTCACCTCAGAGGTTTTCAAGTGTAACAGCTTCAGTTTCACAGGGCTCTGCTGTGGGTCTTTTTTCTGCCCTCCATGTGATTCTCATGCTCAACCTGGGGTCTGGAGGTGATAACTGGAGTGGAGATGGGGTCTGCAGGAGATGTCCTGCAGGAACTCGTGGGCACGAGCTGCTGAATGCTGGCAGGAGGTTTAGGTCCATTTAACCCTCGGTTGCGAGTCGGGCTCAACTTCAACTTCACAGGCAGCGATGGGAGCCCTCATCTGAGGGTGCCCAGGCACACTGACTCTACCTGCCCAGCTCCCCCTAAACCCAGCCCCAGAGCGCAGTGGCCCAAGGTGCAAACCTCACCCCTGCCGGCTGATGTTTTCTGGAAGCCGTGTCACGTCGCTGGGAAACGTGTATTTATTTCTCTTCTTCCCTCCATAGTGTCCCTTCTCAGCTCAGGAACGTGCCACTGAATTTCTTGCCGAGAATATGCTGCTCTGTTTGAACAGGTTTTTCTATTCCCCAATCACTCACCATCTCCGCTGCACGAGATTTATTGACTTTTATTTATTTATTTTGACTTAGTCATTTTTCATTTGGGACAGAGCAATGTGCCGAGTGAAGACAGCCTGGGAAGCCCTCTGCGTGAGTCACGGCCTTAAGCCTTTGAGCTGCTTTGTTTCCTTTGGTTTAATCTCTTGACTGCAGTAAACACTTTGGACAAAGCTCTGCTTGTTCAGGGATGGCCGGGGCTGGTGCTTCAGGAGGTCAGATAACGGGGTCCAGCTGTGGGTGGGAAGAAGGAGACCAGAGCATTTCTGCACTGGTGGCTCAGGCTCCTCTTCCACTCTCTCCAGAGATCTTTGTACCCTGGAGATGCTGAGCCCCTGCTCGTTTTGTGTGTCTCCTGGCACTGCTGGAAAAGTCAGGATGGAGAGCACATTTCTGTTTGTCGGGGAGCGTCTGGCTGCTGCGTGGTGCCGGACTCGGAGCTGAACCTGCAGCTTCTGGGCACAGGGTGTACAGGGGCTGTTGTCCACCATCACTCCACCTCCCAGTGCACATGCCAGCCCCTTCCAAACATCTCCAGCCAGCGCTCTCCCTCTTCCTTCTATCAGAGCAGCTGCCGGTGGGGCTCTTCCAAACTGGTTGGCTGCTTGGCACCAGATGTGCACAGCTGTATGCAAGCTACTGCTGGCCTCACCGTGTGCCAAGCTGTGCTGGTCGAGGGGACAGAGCCCACATCTGTCAGGCCACGGTGTCACCTTGTTACGTGTGTCAGGGCCTCGGGGACGGGAGCTTGTGTCGATGGATGACACCTGCCAAAGCTGGCAGGTCCCCAGCACGTCCTCCCTGTGATTTCTCCCTGCCCAGTTCTGACTAAGTCCAGTGAGCGGGACTTCCAGTATTGCCTTTGGCAGAGGAGCCTCCAGCCTAATTATCTCACTCTTACGTCATTTTTGTTTGTCTAAGCTAAGATTTCCCTGACTCGTTCTCACCCTAGTGCTTCTGGTTTTGCCCTGACTCCTTGTATGTGGCCGATCTCCCTCCATCAGACACCTGGAGGTACCAGCAGCCCTCCTGCTGCCTCCCCTCTGCCCTGGGTACTGTAGGAGCAGCCATCCTACAGTCACAGAATCATAGAATGGTTTTGCTCAGAAGACACCTTTCAGCTCATTGAGTCCACCCGTTCCCCCAGTGCTGCCAGGGCACCACTAACCCATGAGCACCACAGCTCCACGGCTTGGAAACCTCTCCAGGGATCACGGGGACTCCACCACTGCCCTGGGCAGCCTGGGACA